>JAKCOX010000045.1:752500-1352500 GCA_022605575.1 Laterallus jamaicensis coturniculus | reverse complement strand
TTTTGTCAAAGAGCAGTTGGCAGAAGCTCTCCAGGTGATATAGAGCTGTCATAACAGCCAGTCCATAAAATAGATCTGACCTAACTGTTCACCCACACATGAACATCAGCAGTATTGCCAGCTCTAAGTGTCCAGGATTCAGTATTGTTCAGTTAAGCTTGATTTTTCTAAGGTGATGAGAACTGAGAAAATCTCTTTTTAGTAAAAGGAAGTTGAGAACTAAATGAATCAAAGGGGTGCTTTATACTCAAAAGACAGGTGGTAAGAACATGAAGGTGAAAAATAGAGTTGTGTTGCAGTCAAATTCTATGACAGAATATGTAACTCTAAGGCTGCAGACATGGGAAGGAGGGGGTGAGGGTGGGAAGGATGCTGCAGAATAGCTAGTTTAATCAATCCCAATCTCCTCTGTTTTTTGGAACTATATGTAAGACCTCATAGTAAACAAAATGAGGAAAAATACCTTTTATAAGGTTATTGTTGTGATTTAACCACAGCTGGTAACTATGCACCATGCAACCACTAAGTCACCACTCCTCCCACAAGGAGATGAGAAGTATAATGTAAAAAAAACTTGTGGGTGACATAAAGGTAGTTTAATAGGATAATAAAGCAATATAAGAAGAGTAAAAATAAAAATATTTTAAAATTTTAGTTTAAAGAGTAAGGTACAAATGCAGTTGTTCACCAATTGCAGAAAAATAAAACACCCAATACTCAGTTGGTTTCACGGCACCAATCCTACCTCCTGGCTCATTTCCCCAGTAATATACATAGAATAATGTTTCATGTTAAAGAATATCCCTTTGGCCAGGCTGGGTCAGCTGTCCTGGCTGTACTCTTCCAGCTTCTTGTGCACCTGGCAGGGGGTGGGAAACTGAAAAGTCCTTGACTTAGTCTAAGCAACACAACTACCAAGCAACAACTAAACCATCAGTGTGTTATCAACATTGTTCACATCCCAAATCTAAAATGCAGCACTATACCAGCTACTAGAAAGGAAATCGCCTTTATCCCAGCCAAAACCTGAACAAAATATTTTTTACTTTTTCTGTGCCATTCTGAAGACATAACAATCAATGTAATCCACTGGACTGCAGAAGGCCATGTCTTCATTGCAGGAAAACATGCCAAGCAGTTGGCCTGTGCTACAAAAGATACTCGGTTATTTATTGCAAATAGAGTGATCTACGTTACAGCGTGTCTCATGGCAATAGGAGAGGAGGCAATTCACATCCACATCCTTGACATTGGCTGGATCGTCATTCAAAGCAATTTCCCAAGCTGGAAACCAGTCCATTGAGAAGCGATCTGTTCTCAATTCAGTCACTCCGGATAGAAAACACTATGTTAGCATTTCCTTGGATGCCCTTCAAGATGGTTGCCATGAGGGGGAAATGCACCATATTTGAAGGCTGATAGGTAAACAAGGATTATTATTCCCTGAGATTTTACCATTCACCCTGTTGGTAAATGAATCTTTGAGCTTGCTTTCTTATTTTCGCATCCCATTTATTTTTGTGATTCAGGGCTCTATTTGTGTTTTTAAATAGCTCAGTAGCTCTGCCAAAAAAGCTCAAAATGCCAAGGAGTGGAACAGATTTGTTTGGCTGCATTTACTGTTTGGGGAAAACAGAATTACAGGCAAGAGACCTGAAAGCAACGATTTGGGGTGAACTGCAGTGACTGATAACAGCTTTGATAACAGCCGTGGGAAAACCTCCTCCCTGCCTACCTTGCTTCCCCAGGTCCCCCTAAGCAATAGGTTTGAGTTGCTGGGAGGTGAAGAGGAGGCAAATTGGAAGGTGGGGGACAATTCCCCTAAGAGTGAAGAAGTCCACTCCGTTTCCACTTTTCCAGTCTGGAACTGACATACCTTCTCAAATATGCTGAAGAGTGGTGTAGTCACTTCATCCTCCAGATCCCTCAGGATCCAGGGATGCATCTTGTCAGGTTCCATGGACTTGTGCTTTTTTGGGTTCCTTAGATGTTCTCAAACTTGATTTTCTCCTACAGTGGTCAGTTCATCCTCCCAGTCTATCCATTTGCCTTTTGTGACCTGAGCAGTTTGACTAGAGCCCTTGCTCATGAGGACTGAAGCAAAAAATTTCTTGAGTACCTCAGCCTTCTCCACATAACCCAGAGAACCAAGTTTAGTACTTCCCTCTGGATCAGACTGACAGTTTCACTTGTCTTCCTTTTATCATTGACATACCTATATCATTTTTTCCTGTTGCCCTTTTCATCCCTGTCCATTTTTATTCTACCAGGGCTTTAGTGTTCCTAACCTGAGCCCTGGCTGCTCAGACAGTTCCTCGCATGATTTTTAATGTCTGCTTTACTTTCCAATAGTAAACTTTTTTTAAATGAAGAAAGGACAAACTGCATTCTGGCTGCACAGAGAATGTTCAATGTTAACTTACTCTTTCAGCTCAAGAACATTACCATTCTTGTTTGGAATTCCAAAACTTAGCATCAGAAGCCTGAGCAGAATGTAAGTTTCATTCAAAAATTTTTACATGTCAAATTTCAAGGAAGAAAATTGATGCTAAAAATTGAAGCATATAAAAATTATCTGTACTAAAAATCAGAGATTTTTCACAGTTTTGCTATTGGGAGATAACAGATATATTCAATGGAGACCAATACAGCTGAAGTAGTTTTAAGAAAAAAAAATATTCCACAGTCTCTGGCTTCCAGACAAGGGGGAGCAAAGGGGCAGGTGCCAATCTCCTCTTTTCAGTAACCCAAGGGAACCATATGAATCTGCGATAGGGAAGGTTTAGGTTGAATGTTGGATGTTACTGAGAGGGTTGTCAGGCACCACCAGGGAAGAAGGGCTCCCCTGGAAAGTGGTCACAGCACTGAGTTTGACTGAGTTTGGACTTCATGATCCCTATGGTGTGGCATGGGGCTAGGAGGACAAAGCTTCAGGCGCTGCTAGATTAATAGATAACGCGATGGAGCCTTTAGGCCATAAACCATGGGGAAACTAAACAGAGGTGGCAACATTGTAATAAACAAAGTTGCAGGCCCCCTGCTGGGATGGGCGCCAGAAGAGGCCACAAGAATCATATTCTGAAAGAAAGGTATGCCTGCTGTCTGGTGAGCTCTTAGCATGATAAGATAAAGTTGCTGGTGTGACAGGTAGACTGCTGACCAACCAGATGCAGCCCCACAAGCAGTGTATGTACGAAAGGACCAATCTGTTTAAAGCACACCATCTCCTGAGCATATTTAAAGGAATGATTCTATAGAATAAATCCACGTTTGCTTGCATCAGGCTGTGTCCTATCTCTCCATCGCGGCACTATGGGTCCCTTCCAACTCAGGATATTCTGTGATTCTATGGTTTAACGAACACTTCTGGAATAACAGGAATCCTCTATGAACTGCTTCACTACCCTCATTTAGTACATACTATTTGATGTTAATAAACGTCACTTGTTATAATAAAACAAGCTCAGGCCATTATAAAAAATCAAGTAATGCATAATTTTATAAAGCCAAGGTGTTGTTTACATTAGAAGCAATCAGGAATCAAAATCTTTTTCCAACAGACAATCAGTTTAATGTGCTTCTGACTTTAAATGAATTGACCTGTTCCCTTGGAATGTCTTTGTTTAATAAATTGGAGGCTTCTAACAGAAACCTTTCTAACATAATTTGTTCAACCAGCTCCAGTGTTGTTTTGTTTATTTTCTTGACATCATACTCCTTCGTGCTTTTCATTACATTATAAATGTTGTTAATGAAGGAAAAAAAACTTTAAAAAAGAAATATAAGAAAGGTCTAGATCACAATCTGCAAACTTTCTAGTATAGGACAAAAGCTGTAGTACCATACTTCTAGCTGGGTCAGGCACAGATCTATGAAGGTGTTTACCTCAAATACAGAAGTTGATTTTCTGGTGTTCAAGCTGAAGCTAGTAGTGATGAAATGGCTGAGTTTCACCTGGCAGGTGCTTGGTCTAGTGTTGGGAGTAGTTTCCTGTGAAACATGCTCATTGCCACATACATGATGGAGTTCCCCTGTGGTCTTAGCTACCACCTCAGACATGACTGTGAATCAAACAGAGAATTTATATTTTGTCCCTGTTCACTGCTAGTTTTTTTTTAATAATTTGAATGTATGCATGCAGAGCTGAACATGCATGACCTTGTTTTTATTTAGGAGTGCAGTTAGACATCCTCTTTCAAACATTCTTTATGAGTAGAGTTGTTTTCTGGAGTGAAAATGATAGAATAGTTTGAATAATCAAAAAGGAGGAACTTCCTCCTTGGCATGGTAAAGCCACCCTGGGTCTATCTGACGCTACATGAGCGTGGGGTTTGCAGCACCTAGGCAAGGAAAGATTTACTCATTGTCTAAATTTGTATTTTATCCTATTAAAACAGCTATTTTACTACACTTTTTTTGGTTGGATTTTTCTTCTTGAGATAAAAAAAAAGAACGCTGCACCATTGTCTTTCTCTCTCATCCTCCTCCCTGGTACAGAACATATAGACTACATCTCTTTCAAAAGCCTAAATCTCTTGCTTTGCTTAGAATGTTGTTGTAGCACACAATAAGAGAAAGGACCTATTTTATTTATCTTTCAAGTGGTCATCATTTGTAAGTGGGAGTGCAATCAACTGGTTTTTTTTCATGTTCTCGATACAAGCAGCCTCATGTACTGAGCAGCCCAAGATTTTTCTCAGTTTGGCATGCTAACAGACTTGGGGAGGAATTTGTAATAAAGGGGAAAACTCTGAAATGTAAATCACTCTAGAAGACTGAAAGAAATATGATTCACCATAATTAGGGAGAAATTACATGCATTCTGTTTGGTACCAGTCCAGTTTCTTCAACCAAAGGCAGTTGAAGCACACGAAAAATATTTACTGTAGACTTACTTGAAATATTTGAAACCATTTGCATTAATTCCTACATAAACAGCACCCCTGGAGTTAGACAGCAAACGATGTCTCTGGCAATAGATAACCAGTAATTACTTTTTTCCTGAAACCACATTAATGTTCTAAATAATGCAGCCACTTCTGTTTTAAAATTTCATGAGCTTGATTGTAATTATTCTTCAGTTTGAGACAGTCTCTGCTCTACAGTACATTCTATAAGGCCTGTTGCCGATCTAAAAATAACTTCAGCTGTTCTGCTTTGTCCTTTTTTGACACTATTAGAGTGTAAATATGGATGGAAAATCCACTTTGCATGTTATTAAAAGGTTGCCAGCTATGCACAATTACTGATTTAAAGATGTTCTCTACTCATTTTTTCCCTCAAAGTCACTAAGCCAACAAATGAGCAAGACCCCCTAGACAGCCTGTTAAGAAAAGACAACTTTTGAGAATTACTTGAGGGCAGGAGAGGACAAGTTGTGGCCTAAGCATGGAATTCCAAGTTCATGGCAGAACCCCATGGGGAATAGGCATGTAATGGACTTTACTCCTGGCCTGAGAAGGAACTGATTACTAGTCCTTCATGTGATTGATACGAGTGTGGAAGCCCAGATTTTTCCCTCCTGGGGAATTTGACATAGTCTTCTCAAGCAGAAAAGTTAAAGGCAGCTGTAACAATCTCTGTTGGCTGAGTTAGCTTATTGCAAGAATGGCCCAAATCCTGGAACTTCCTCAGTATTTCACAGTACTTACAGAGGAATGCATGAAATATAGTCAAGTGTTGTCAAATAGCTTTCTCCTTGGATTTGTGGAAATACATGTTACATATTTGAGTAACATGTCTTGAGGCTTGAATGAATTCCAATTTCAATAGGAATGCTGTGGGATCTCTGCCTCCTTTACTGTCCTACTACTTTTTAGAAGTAAACCCTTTTTTTGCTAAGATTTTTAATCTCTTAACTTTCCCCTTAAGTGATTTCTTGAAAGTTTGCACATTCCATCTATGTTTGTCTTTAAAATAATTGTTTATAGTTTAACACTTTAAGGTAATTTTGGGGAAAAAAGCAAGTAGACTTACTGTCTTATAGAGTGTTCTGCAACTGGAGCTGCTTGTCCATTACTGCTCCCATAAGAAAAGCACTCGGACACTCTAGGAATCATTTTAAATACCACTTATTAGGGCTAAAACTGTAAGGACAGAATAGCATAAACAATCTTACATCCCCTTAGTTACTGGGAGCCTGCGTGCAGCATGAGAGTCAGATCTACTCTTTTGGTCGTTTGAGCTATTATTGGATTTTCTTACCAAAACATGACTCAATCCATCATTTCTACAGAGGTGCTGTTCACATGAGAATCTCTTGCTGCACTTCTAGATAAAGGCAAGGCCACACAGATGGTGTTATCATCAGTACCAAGCGGGACCTGGCTGAAGTTATCTTGAAGCCAAAGAATTCATAGGGCACCACACAGTCCTGAAGGTCACACTGGAGGTGCAGCACAGCACAGGATATATTCAGGGTAACTTTGATGTGGGCCTCTAACTCCTTGGTATGCAATGGTCTTCCAATATGTAGGAAAAGGTGGAGCATCTGTTGAATAGCCAAAGGCAATGACAGAAATAGGAATACGGAAGAAAATGTCAGAAAAGGAAAAAAGAAAGGTTTTTGAGTGTCTCTCTGGGGGAACAATGGATACTTAATTTTCAAAATATCACTTTAACAGATACTCTTTTGCAAAGTAGGAACAATATCAAACTTCTTTTAACTCGCACAACTTTTCAAATTGCATATTTTTCATTTTTTTCCAAGACTATTGCATTGAAATTGCTTACTACAGAAAATCAAGCTATTTCACATGGAACAATCTGCATTTAATTTTCTTCAAGGGTTATATAATCATCAGGTTCAATTCAACAAAAGTCTAAGCATGTGTCTACCTTTAAATACGGGTCAAATAAGCTATTAAACATTTCTACTGCTGGCTTTCTTAATTTATTTCACCTGATTCTCACTTACACAGCTAAGTCAAATTGACATTTCATTCCAGTAAATGAAGCTTCAAATGCATTTTGCTATTCATACATTTAAAAACTTTGTTGACTGGGAGATTAGGTATGGGAGATACTATAGAGGAATAAGTGAAGGTAATGATTTCAAATCCAGGAAGTTTCCAGACAGAAAAGTGGTCCCAGCGAGGAAACTTTGTACCACCATGTGTTTATCTTCTCTGTAAATCCATTCTAAGCATATATAACTTTTCTACATATGCTAACTTTTTTTTTTATTATTATTACCTTGTCTATCAATTCAACAATCAGAACTTACCATCTGTGGTATTGCTACTATACCTGTACTGGTTTAAATTATCTGATATTACCATTGTTTTAAGGATTTTGACAAAATATTATACCTTACTTTGCTGTATGTATAGAATAAGGGTGAGGAAACAATTCAGACAAAGAGGAGTTTGACAGGGCAGTGGCTGTCAAAAAGAACAAGCAATAGAAACTACAGCTTTCAAAATCTCATTAACTCAGAAAACAGAATATTGCTTCAGTCTTTGAAGGACATCAAAGAACAAATACTCTGATAAACTGCAATAGCAGCAATCTTTTACGAATTATTAAAGTTACAGGATTTAAAGGTACATTTTTTTGGGTTTATTGCCCTTGCGAGTTGAACATCAAAGAGGAAACTGTTTTAGTTGTCTGGAGGATTATCAACGCCCTCAAAACTTCGTTCAAAAAATAAATTACATTAATACTCTATTATGATACTCTAGTATGTATCCACCGTATATAAAGGTACTGTACATGATTTTTAAAAAGTCAGGTTGCTTGTTAAGTTGTTATACAACTTGAAAAGGAACTACTCTAACTGAATCTGTTTAAACTAACAAAAGGCTGCTTTGACTTGTTTTTCTTTTACAGTGAGTACTTGTTTAAAAAAAACAAACTACACAGAATTTTTAAGTAGCTTGTTTCACAGAAGCTGTTGAGTTTATAGTACCATTCAATGCAAAAAGGTTGTTTCTTCAGGATAGCATAACACATTCTATTTGTTCAGAGTTAAAAATTGTGCCATTCTGCAGAGAACACCTGGTAGGAAAGAAATATCACAATTCATACACCATATAAAATAGGATATACTGTACAAGCAGAACACTTGGAGTTCATTGTGATAGCCTTCCAGATGACGAATATTTCTCATTGTAAGTAGTCCCAATGAAGGCAATTTATGAAGTCAGGAAATTAAAATCCAGCTCTCTATTAATACCTTACACCAGTAATTTGTAACAGCAAATTCACTTAAACAGTCAACTTTCTCCAGTTTAATGCATTAAAATTGCAGGGGGGGAAAAGGCAATCTCACATTCATATTCTGAGTATTCTGTCGCATCCTGTGTCATAGTCTGAGACTTGAGGAACATGAAATACTGACATATATAGTAAATAGTGACATAACAACTGTTTTCTCAAATTTCAACTAAAAAGATAATTTAGCAACAATTGTCATATACATAAGAAAAATCTCAGTAATTTGTGAAAAAATTCAAAAAGTATCTGCATTCTAGAAACAAACAATGCTGCTATCTTCTCAGTCTAATTTTGTGCTTTATAACCCTTTCCTTTATATATGTTCCCAAATGACTTGGAACATTCATCTGTTTTATAAAGCAAGCTCCATCGTGAATAGATTTAGTAGCAGAAGTACCAATTTCACTTTTCTCTTGTTACCCAAGATATTAATTTTGTAGCCTTCATTAAAATAAAATGTCTGGAATATCCAAGCAGTGGAGAAATTAAATTGAGTCTTTTTGATACAAACTGAAATCAGACAAGCATGTGTGATGCAGTTACCTTTGTAACTACAGAGTAAACAAACATTAAAGAAGGAATGTACCGCTATTGAGAGCAAAAAGGAACAGAGTGAAGCTACTGAAGTCAATTTCATTAACTATTTTCCTACTCAAAAAAACAGGTATCATTGTGATCTGAAGGATACATTTGATTAGAAGAAGACACATGTCTGTGACTATATTTACATGATTAAGTTTTTATACAAAAAGCAATTTGCATGTGCTTGGATGCAGAAATGAGGTTCTCCTGCACTACCCATGAGAGACCAAGTAGGCCATTATGGCAGGATTACAAGGCTGTGCCCAGAGCAAGGATCACAAAAAGTACTGCGGTACTTAGTGTATGTGACTATAACAGCTCTGGAAACAAGCTCTAGAAGCTGTCCCAGAGGAGACAAGTGAACAAAGTCATCTTCCTTGGCTTGGAAGACTCAAGAAGAAATACTGAAGGGAATTAGTGGTTTCTCTCCCTGAAACCTCCTGCCATAATTTATCTGTGCATATGCAATGACTTTCCCTACTCCTACCAGACCCATTTTGACTGGCACTGTAATCTGATGGGAACAAGTGGGTTAAGTTTAAGGAGACATTCTCAATTTTTGGATTCCTGAGGGACCATATGAAGGAAGGAATTATGTTGGACTGCTACTTAAGGAAGTTGAATAAAAGCAACAAAATTTCCATAGACAACGAAAGATAAATAAAAAGATACTGTATGAGTGGGCATTTTCAAAAAGAGAAAAAATGCGGAATATATTTGATAGATGTCTATTGCACATCTATCTGACTCTCTCATAAAAATAATCCATACACAGGTTTGAAGTATATATACTAACCTATACCAGAGGTTTTAATGAAAAAAGAAAATTGAAAATTACACTATCTTACACATTTAACAGATTATTATATACATACATGGCCTAGTCTAATTCAAAATATAAAGGAGCACAGGAAAGAACAAAAGATTTTCATGTCATTCTGTCATGGTAGATAGAAGATTTTAAAAATATCAATTATAATGTTCTAATATTTGGAGGAAATAAAGAAAAAAACCAACCTGTAGCTGGTGATAGGATTCATGTTCACATCTAAACAGCTTTATAGTGCTGACAGCAACTTTAAATTTACTTCTTTCAACATGTTGTAAGCCAACTATTTAGGCCCCAAGATGGGTCTCTGAGGTAAGCACTGCTACCAAGCCTGTCTTTTACAGCACCATTTAATATGTAGCTAAGAAAATCTTTCTTCCACTTTTCAGAAAGTCAGGGTTTATAAGCTTCATAAGGTAAAATTATCCTGCTGTTAAATCGCTAGAGCAAGACAAGCTGTCTCGATAGAAGTCAGTGACTAAGTGAGGTCAGCAACAGAATTCCTGCTTGCAATTGACCTTGCCTATATCTATATGAACATAGCCATATGTCTTACCTTATCTAGCCATTGACTTGTCAGTTAAGACAAGCCCTGACTCCACCACCCTTTCTAACACTTCTACAGATTGTTCCGTTACAGCACTACTAGTTCATTCCAAATCTAAGCTGATCATTGCTGCCAGACAAAACTATCTTCCTACCTAGGGACCTTTGTTTCCTTTAACTTTTAATAATATTTATTCTAAATTATTTGAATACATTTTCCATTACTATCTTCATATTCACACTTCTGCCTTGTCTTGAAGAATAATAACTATCAAGATATAAATTCCCTATGTATTTATACTGCATTAGCTTGGATTTCTTCTCATAACTTCGTGTCATTGTTGTCTCCTTTGCTTAAATTGAAAATTTTGAGTATTCAATAACTTTTAAAGACATAAAGAGTATTTTTAATTACTTATTCTGATCTGAAAAATGCCAAACGCCAAACTATACCAATTGACTTCTCCAGTTTGTTCAACAGTTCTTTTTAAATTGAAGCATCCATTTTACGAAGAGACTGATGAATGTGTTCAAACGACACTCCTTTTACAGTGCCCTTGTTAATTATATTCTGTTAGTAATTATAATTTTCTTTCTAGTTCAACTTTGAGAAATTTAATTTTCAGCCACTAAATCTGTAAATGCTTGATTGCTACCAAGAAAGCTTATAGTACTGGATACCTTCTACTCTCAAATTAATTATGAACTAATTAAGTCATCTTAACCTTCTTCCCTTTAGGCTAATAAACTGGGGGTTTTTTACTGTGCAATTAAAAATCAAGAGCTAGACCACAGATCAAATCTCTGGTTCTGCAATATAAAGAGAAAAGTCTCTTACGGTATATAAATAATATAAAACTTTTTTTTTCCCTAACATAGCAGTTGAATGCGTAGTCTACATCGCTAAGGACTGTGCTTCAAATAACTGGAACTGAATCCTGATTGCAAACTACAAAATAAAACTGGTCATCAAATCACTGGTCCTTAAGAAACCATTATTTGAAACACACTTACAAGATTGAACAGAATGCCAAAAATATCTATTTATGTTAACTGTCTCCTCATCCTACTAATTTCTCAGACATACAATCCAATGCATATAGACTTCATAAAAAACAAGTGAAATCAGTACCTATGTATGGTTTTCATCTGATCTTTCTGCGAATCACTAGCACTGCTACCAGGTTCTTAAAAGATCTTTGTGTGCTTCTACTCTCACAATCTTCATTTAAGAAGTGTAAATTTAAAAAGCAGGAATTGAATACTGAGCCTGTATCAATCCTTGTTTCAAGTACATTAACTACTACAATGCATTTTACAAAACCCCTATTCATAAATTTTTTTATTTTTTTTTCTCCAGGCAATGAACTTCCAATGAGTTAAGTAGATACCCAATATAGAGAACATGGGTTTCCTCCTTGGAACCAAGCTGCTTTGAGTAATCTCTGTAGATCCAGTTCTGGGAAGATCTGTGGGATCCACTTCCAAAGCACCTTGCCTGAGGTCTCTGTAGACAATCTCTGAGTTGCATTGGGATATTTCAATCATGGTAGAAGTCATGGGTAAGGCAGGATGTTTTTGTTTTTTACAAGATCTTAATTTCTTCTTCTTCCCTCCAAAAGTAGAATAAATGTAAACACAATGACGATTATATTACAAAGCAGAAATGTATTGCAGTGTAATGTTTTTAAACTAGGCATTGAATATCCCCAAAGTGATAATAAAAAGCTATACTGAGATGAGACATAAAAGTTAAGTTTCAGCTTTCTTGTAGCAGTGTTGTTCTTCTAAGCTATTACATTCAAATATGGTGATTTTTTTCAGTAATTATTTGAAAATGGTAAAAATCTGCTTGAGGAATTAACATCTACTAGCTGAAAATGTAAACAATGGCTTGTAAACAAACCCCCATATGGGGGTTTTGTGATTTAACATGTATACATGTTAAATCTGATCAGCAAATCAAATGGTAGTGTTGCTCACTTCTGGCCTGCACCAGTGGGATGGGGAGGAGAACTAGAAGAAAAAGGTAAATCTCATGGGTCGAGATAAGAACAGGCAGCAAAGGAAGAGGAAAATGACAGCAACAGTATTTACAAAAGAATATACTAAGTGGTGATACACAGTGCAATTTGGTCACTGCCTGGAAGCTGATACTCATCCCATCCCTGAGCAGCAACCCCTCCTCCCTGGCCAGCTCCCTCCCTTTATACTGAACATGACACCATATGCAGTGGAATACCCCCTTTGGCTAGTTTGTGTTACATGTCCTGGCAGTGTCCCAACCCAACTTCTGGTAAAAATTAACCCTATCCTGTCCAAGCTCAGGATAGGCAGTTAATGAGTTGCCTTCTGTATATGTTTATGAAAAGCCAAGCTACTATCATACAATATTTCTGTGACAGTTCTCTATGTTAAAAGTTAATTTGTCCTTGATTGTTCCTTGAGAAGAATTTAAGCAATATACAGTTTTCAGAGCTGTTACAGTTACGAGAGGCAATATAATTTTTCACAATGTAGTATTTCAAGGAGAACTGCAAATGCTAGAATAATATTAGGAAAAAATATTTGGTGTGCTCAGCCCAAATCACACAGAGGATCACTAATTCATCTTCTCTGACCTTACTGCACCGTGTGAAAAGGCTTAGTAATTGCTAATGATTCTCTAGGAGCTACAGGTTTTTGCTTGCAATTGCTCTATACATTTCAATAAAGTAAGACAACAGTCTGAAAAACATAATTACTTAAAGCATTAAACTTAAAAATAGTAGAAAACACTGAAATGTAAGAGAAATCAAAGACTAAACAAAGAAAGCATAAGAAAAGAAGACAAAAGCAGGACTCTCATGAGAATAATGACTGAAGCCTGTATATAAAACTGAGATACACACACAGTGTGTCATGCAATAGGTGCTTCCAGGCACCTGATTTTAGAGGTGACATGTCCTAGAAAGAACATGTTTTCCATCAGGACATCTTGGAGTCTAACCCTCATCTGCCTTCTGCTCTGGGGTCCCCGCTACCTGGGTCAGTTGTGTGAGAGACCCCGCATCAGTCTCCTGCTTGTGCACTGAAAGCTTATGTCAGGATGGGGAGAAAATAGGAAGAATAAAGGTGAGAAAACTTGTGGGTTGAGATGAACACCATCCTGTGACTAGCGGTGTTCCCCAGGGCTCGGTGTTGGGTCCGGTCCAGTTTAATATCTTTATTGACGACCTTGATGAGGGAATAGCATCCACCCTCAGCAAGTACGCCGATGATACAAAGCTGGGAGGGGTGGCTGACACGCAGGAACACTGTGCTGCCATTCAGTGAGACCTGGACAGACTGGAGAGCTGGGCTGGGAGAAATCTAATGAAATTCAACAAGTGCAAGTGTAAAGTCTTGCACCTGGGGAGGAATAACCGACTGTATCAGTACAGGCTGGGGGATGACCTGTTGGAAAAGAGCTCTGTGGAGAAGGACCTGGGGGTCCTGGTTGATGACAGGTTGGCTATGAGCCAGCAGTGTGCCCTGGTGGCCAAGAGAGCCAATGGGATCCTGGGATGCATCAGGAAGAGTGTGTCCAGCAGGTCGAAGGAAGTGATCCTCCCCCTCTACTCTGCGTTGGTCAGACCCCACCTGGAATACTGTGTCCAGTTCTGTGCTCCCTGGCATAAAAAAGACAGGGACCTTCTGGGGAGATTCCAGAGAAGGGCGACAAAGTTGATTAGGGGTCTGGAACATCTCCCCTGTGAGGATAGGCTGAGTGAGCTGGGTCTGTTCAGGCTGGAGAAAAGAAGACTTAGGGGGGACCTAATTAGTGTTTATAAATATCTTAAACATGGGTTGCAGGGGGAATTGGCCAGCCCCTTTTCAGTGGTCTGTGGGGACAGGACAAGGGGCAATGGCTGCGAATTAGAACACAGGAAGTTCCGCACCAACATGCGGAAGAACTTTTTCACAGTGAGGGTGCCAGAGCCCTGGGACAGGCTGCCCAGGGAGGTGGTGGAGTCTCCTTCTCTGGAGGTATTCAAGTCTCATCTGGACGCCTATCTATGTAATATGAGATAGGGAGCCTGCTTTGGCAGGGGGGTTGGACCCAATGATCTCTCGAGGTCCCTTCCAACCCCTACAACTCTGTGATTCTGTGATTCTGATTCTGTGATTCTGTATTAGTTAAAAAAAGAAGCCATGCAAGCTGGCAAGGCAAAGCAGAACAAGGAATTAATTCACCACTTCCCATGGGTAGGCAGGTGTTCAGCCATAGCCAGGAAAGCCAGGGCTCCATTGTGCGTAACAGGGACTTGGGAAGGCAAATGTCATCACACCAAACATCCTTCTCTTCCTACTTCTTCCCCCCCAGCTTTATTGCTGAACATGACATCATATGGTATGGGATAATCCTTTAGTCAGTTAGCTGTGTTCCTCCCAGCATTTTGTGCACCCCCAACCCACTTGCTGGTAGAGTGAGAAGCAGAAAAGGCCTTGGCTCTGTATAAGCTCTGCTCAGCAGTAACAGAAGCATCTCTGTACTGTGAACATTGTTTTCAGCACTAATCCAAAGCACAGTCCCTACTAGCTACTATGAAAAATATTAATTCTATCCCATTCAAAACCAGAACAGAGGTGAAACAAATTGAGCTGGTGTTCATGGAAATACCCACCAATAATACCCACCAATAATAATTACTTCAATAATTAAGCTATATTACCAGAGATGGGTCTCCAACTTGCTGGGAATTGTAAAACATCTAATTGTTTTACATCAGTCTTTGGATTTTGGATTACTCCATTCTGGTTTATTTTTTTTACCAACATCTGTATGAGCCAAAGCTACATCTCATCAGCTTTCATATATAAAGAAAACTTACAATATCTCTGAGCCACTGTTTCACAAATTTATTGCATTTATCTTGAAGCAGGAAACAGACATGACACTGTGTGGAAGAGATTACAGATGGTACTTCTGCATTACATTTCCTGGCTGTAACCTGTTGCTTCACCTACTTTTCTTCCTCCCCACCTACTTGCTTCTACTAGCACTCCTCACTCCCCCGTCTGCCTCCATAGCCTGTACTCCACACCCTTTTAAGTGATGCTTAATCACTGATACTTAATTTACTTTCTTTCACTTAGCTAAACTGAATTATTTACAAGAAATGCAACAAGAAAAATGATGACAGACTAACCTTAACTTCCAAAACAGAAAAAACAGAAAGACCTAAATAAAACTAAAGATTTTGCTTTGAAAAAATCAAGTCCTATTCACCTAATCAATCACATGCAAATATATTTGTTTGATACTAACTGGGTTTAAACATTACTATAGGGTTCTTTGCATACCATGGTAGAGCAATTCATTCAAACAAAGTAATAAATTACATTCTGAGCAAACTAAAATCATGTAATTTTGTGATATCACTGATGATACTAAACAATTGGAAATGTGAGATTGCAAAAAAATATTTACTCCAGAAATTACAAAAGAATAATCGTCCTCTGCAAAAACAACCCTGATAAAACCTAAGATTTCTTTTCATTACATAAGCATAAGTATTTGCAGGTCACTATCAGTACTATGGGGAATTATTGCTATACAGTGATTTGTCTGTATTAGGGTTGAATATACATGAAGTCATCAACAGTCTTTATAACTCAACTAGTCTAGTGTTTGTATTGTGTCTACAACAATGATGATGTGTGATATAGCTTACACAATTATGTGTCATATAGATACACTAATGAATAGCTTTTCATTATCATCATTTGACAAACTTTGTATTATATTACTTGCCTTGTTTTAACCACATGATGATGTAAGTCTATTTACTCACTGAGATCTTACCCTTGTGTTCTTGTATGAATTAAACCCAGGATTTCTGTAGGCAGGAGTGGAATAGTAAGCTCATTTCTAAATCTACAATTGAGTCACGGCATTTCTGTCCTTTTTTTTAGTGTCTCTAAGTAGATATAAAGGAAAACATCATTAATTATATCAGCAAAAGCTGATTTTCATTTTCTGTCTTTTAAGGTGGTAATTCCACTTCAGCCACGTAATAAGGCCCAACTACAAAGCCTTTGCATGGAACAATGAAGGGGTAAAAGACAAAGTCTTGGAGTTCATGCAGCAATGCAGAATGAAATGATGTGCTGCCGTGTAGGTGGCATTTTCCTTAAAGCCACTGCTGCAGTTCTTCCATGTTTAACGCATACTAGTAACAATCCACTGAAACGCAAATTTAGTGCCGGTTTATGCCACAGTAATTCTACAGCCCAGTCAATATCTACTGATGCTGAGGCCACACACATGGTAGCTAAAGGTTTTACAGAATCCCTACATATTTTTGTCTTGGGTGTTGTGTGTTGTGAAGCATGTGAGACAGTTTTACTGTTTCACCATTAAATTTAGACACTAGTCCCAGTGCAGATAAACCATCCTTATGTCCTCGTGCTTACATGCCTGGATTAATCATAACCAATAGGACATGATGAATTGCCTGGCAGCCTGTTCAATAATACTTTAATCACTATTGCTACCTGTAGACATGTTTGTTGAAAGATAAAAGTTATTTGTTCTGATCTAAATTAAAAAGGAAATGTTCTAAATAAGAAGTCCCCAAGTGAAAGCCAATGGTTTATTACTATCCTTTGCAATTACACAATGGTTTAAAAATTGTTATGCCATTTATGAAGTGCTGAATAATATACAAGAGAATTTATATTATTAATAGCTACCTTTGTATGAACAGAAACTCCCCAAAGGTATACTTCAAGGACTGTTTCTTAATGTTACATCTGAGAAAATATTTTGTGAAGATGAATGTGATATTTATTATTCATTTAAGCATTGATTGTAGGGAAAGACTTATTCTTTTTAACTATAATTACCCTTGTGTAATGGGTAGTATAGTTCCTTCAAAAGTGTCCTTGTGACCAAAGCCCTCAGACAGCAAGCTGCTCTAACAATGTCAGTTATGTCAGTCATGAAAGTTACGTTTAAGTTCTTGTACTCTCATGAATTGCCTCAGGGGTTCAGAGGAACAAGATCTTCCACATAGGTCAACATATTCAGAAAATATTTGGGAATAGTGAAGTGATAATATTTGCTGCTGATATGAAATTATTCAGGCAAATCAGTTTTAATTTGGCAGTGAAGTATTGCACTGATAACACCTAATGACTGACAATAAAATGAGAGATAAGATGACAAATACAAAGAAAAGACCATTGCTTCCCAGTGGTGAAGACAATTTCTTTTTGAGACTCATTTGATCATATGTAGGTACTCACAGTATAGTTTCACCTCTGATTTTGATTCCTATTCCCCATCAAAGATGTTACCCATCTTATCCTAAAACATCTCCTGAAAACTCATGTTTTTCTCTACTGAACACAAAGGGAGATAAGGATAAAAGTTGGAACCCCAAGACTTCTTCAGAAGTCTTGTTAATGCATTCTTCAGAAGTCTTTTGTTAATGCATTACTGCGTTTAAAACTTTTTCTAGCATCTCCCTGGGCCAGATACTGGAGGCTACTATTGTATGTAGCTACAGTACAGTACAAAGACATTGCACAGACACTTTAAATTCATACTGCCTAAAACATGCCTTTTACTGAATATTTTCATGCTTCGTTTTAATAAAATGTTTTGAATTTGCCTGGATACATACCCACCCACTACAGTACTAAGTATTGTTAAAGGATTAAAAAAGTTTACTTTGATTCAGGAATTACTATAGAGAAAGTGTTTTTTTGAGAAGCAGAGGTCCAGAGATTTTCAACATAAATTTCTTTTTTTTTTCTTTTTCTTTTTTTAAGTGACCAGTGAGTGTTCTTTACCCATGCAATGCTTTTGTTAATGAAAGCTGACTGCAGGCCTAACAGACCAGTTGCCATAACATTTTTCCCAAATTCAGACACTTTTCATAGGTCTTGAATTTCTGTAGTCACCCATATCAGGTTGCTGCATGGCTGGTCTCTTTAAAATGTGATAAAAATCCAAGACAATGAATTGCAATGGATGACTCAGTTGCCATTTACAGGATTCAGGTCAAGCCACCTCTCAGCTCTTAGACAGCTGCTTACATTATCATCCAACTCCTGCTCTCAAAAGCTAGTAATATTTCTTGCTACAAAGAGGGACATCTATACAGACATGGAAAAAAAATCTGTAATGACTGATTTGGCAGCAGAAATCTCCAGTGCCTGCAGTTCTAACCCATATTATTTCTGTGGATTGAATTTTTCCACTCTTCCAGGCAAGAAGAGAGATATTTTTTCTATTATTATAAAGCACTGTATGTATATGTTAATTATTATGGAGAGATGAAATTGATAACAGCAGCTAGGTGGGGAAAAAAAGAACAAAAGGTATTGAAACTTAAATATGAGTCAAAGAAGGATGCTGAAAAGGACAAGGGAAAAATATGTTTTTCTAAGTACAAAGAACTGAAAATTAAAAGCAAAGAATGAAAAAATTGCAATGAACCATATATAGCATAGAAACAATATGAAAGAAATAAACAAGTCTGTAAAACATTGTAATAGATTAAAAACATGGAATTTCTCACAATTACTTATCAGGTACGACTGATAAAAGAAGTCTAGAAAAAATATTGTCCCAGCCCCTTGAGCTAATACTGCTAATTTCAAGGCTATCTCTGTATTATATACACAAACGGCCAAAATGCTTTGTGAGAAATTTGTCTTATATTGTTTTCTCACAGCTCATTCTTTGTTCCTCTAAAGAAAAGGCTTCCTTGCTCTTTTCCCTGGTCCATAAATTCTTGGTGCTCCATATGAGTTTTTAATTTCCATTAAGTTTTCTGAAGCGGTAAGAGGTTATCATACTTGTTGAGCAGGGACTAGCACATTCTGCTAGTTCTGGTCTGCAACATCAAATTACACCACAATATTTTTTGGACCCTTCTTGTTAGTCTCTCTGCCTATTTAGCCTGTCTTTACTGCTAAGATTTTTCAGAGGTATCACTTCATTGATTATCAAAGTGAATTTCAAGTTCATTTCAAGTTCAATTTCAAGGAGGTCTGAAGCAGAACTTTTTGTTTGAGATGTAAGGACTAATTTGTTTTTACAAAACCTAACTAATCACTTACAACCTGGGTTAGTTTTGATTTAATATGCAACCAGGGAAAATTCCTAATTCCCCTTAATTCACCAGGGTATTGCTCATTGCCAACTTAAAGTGTATGACATTTACAAAGAAAAAAAAAAAAGGTTGTACTAGGGGACTTGTTGGGAAATTATGGGGTGGCATTCCAAACAAATGAAAGGAAGTGGTTCTTCTCACAATGTGTAATTAAGTTGTCACAAGCAGCTGTAGATGGTAAAAGTTTAAAAGATTCAAAAAAAGCCAAAGCTTGCATCCATGAAAAAAAAAATAAAAATCAAGGGCTACTAAATGAAGATTATATACTTCTGGTCTTGGACTGTAAAATGTTGAAGAAATGCAGAGAATCTTCTAGGGAGCTGTTACTTCTGACTGCTGTGTTCTTGCCCTTTCTCTATGGTCTCCAGGCTATATACTAAGTAAGTAAGCAATGAAACTACTGTCATAATTTCTGACTACTAATTTATAATAGAAATAGCAGAATATTCTGACTAGTACTGGAGTTCAGCTGAAAGGGTAAAGAAAGAACAGTCAATTAAGAACAGCTTACTTAAAGCAACATTATGGTTGCCATCAAGCAGCAGTAAGGCATTCAGCAAGTGTTAATGTCTCACCTAAGATACATACTTCCACAGCATAACTACATGATCATCACTGATTCCATCCTGGTCATGTTTTCAATCTTGAGTATGAGAGGCAAATGGGAATAGCAAGGGTGAGAATGACAGCATGATGGGTATTACATTAAGCTGCCTAACAGTTGTCAAGGTTTGAATAGCATATACGAGCTATTTACAGTTACAGTTACAGTTACTGGTTACACAGTTCTTCAGTTTATGTGGTACTCTGAATACTGTACACTTACTGTTGAAATATCAATAAAAGAGAGTCCCTCTTTGAAAATTAGAATGGTAAATCAATGCTGATGGTTACACAGTTCTTCAGTTGATTCTTTCAGGCACTGGATGGTAGAAATTGCACAGAACAAGGTACCTTTCCCTTCTGCTTGGAATCTCTGAGCCAGAGTAGGGATTCAAAGGGGAAAGCAGGGAACATTTTGTTAAAGGGCTTTAAGATAATATTTTTTTGTTCCTGTCAGAAGTCTTGCTTTATTATTAAAGGCTATTAAATTCTAACATTATTTTTCACAGATCTTTTTAGACTCTTCTGTGGTTGTCTTTCTGTTTACTTATGTTCAGTCACTCGTCTGGGGTGGGGAAATACAGATGGCTTTCAATTTTCTTCATGTTTTTAAGATCAAATACTTATAGATACCTTTTGACCCATTGCATGGGCAGTACAATTTTTGGACCATTTTACTGAGCTTCTCCACATCAAAAGATGTAGACTGTGGAAACTGAGCTGTCAGCTTAATTTGAGAAACAGCAACAGCAGCAGAAAATAACAAGAGCCAGCTAACCTTTTACTCAAAGGGTACAGCAGCAGCAAATGCAATCCCTGCTGTGAGGGAAGCTTTCTTGTGTATTGTTTTCTTGACTCTCTTTTCTGGAACTGATTTGTTATACGGTGGTGCTATTCCCTATTTGACTTACAAAGAATATTAAGTCAATAGAGCTGAACCAGAAGTCTAAAAATAGGTTTACTTTTTAAAAAAGTATTTTATCACTTTTTCATACCCTCACTGACTTTGTAAGTTAACGTGGAGGTTTGCATTACAGCCTTGAGTTTCTTCCTACTTCTTTTGAAATTATCCTTTTGATTCTTGGACCACAACCACTCCTAATGAAGTGCCATTCTCAGTACAAAAGCATGGTGGGGTCAGGGGGAATATTACATTTTACTACCCTAAGACTGCAAAGACCAATCAATCTCCTATTCCTGAATATGGAAATGCAAAAGGCAGCTCTTTTTTTTTCTCATTCACAGGCTATGTGACACTGATTAAAAAAAAAATAAAATTAAAAATCTTGCTTATTCTTCCTTGTACACAGGAGTCCAGGAGTACCCCAATTGTTCTAGCACAGCACATTGAATTTCCTAATGCTTCATCATGCAAATTCACATATTGCTTAATCAAACATACTCGAAGATGGGAATGCTATCCCTCTTGTTCTCTTTTACTTCTTTAACAGACTTCTTTCATAGAACCCACGTAAGAGTAGTAAGCTTCTTGAAGAGGAATCATTGGAATGTCATAGACACAGAGGGGCATGGTGAAGTAAAAATGGGTGTTTACTAGCCATGTTGAAATTAATTTTTTTTAAAAATCTTGGAGAAATCCCTTTACAACAGGTTTTGCTGATCCTAAATGTCAAAATTCTAGCTCATTTTCATCCAAAGAAAAATACTATTTTCTAAATCAGGTATCTTGCCCTCGTCACTCTAATTCCCTGGAAAAGAATCTAAAGTGTGGGGAAACTATTGAGACAAAAAGGGGGAAAATGGATGGAAGGGAAGTGAGACTACGGATATTAGTCATCAATTTGTAAATATATAAACCTTCACCGTATTTACACAGAATTGTCAAAATAAAAATTATGATCTAGGATACATTTTCCAGGCTTTTGGATCTTCATGCTGACTGCTGCTATGAATACCTTAATGACTTAACCCTTTCACCATTGTCTGGGACACTACAAAAAGCACATAGTCTTATTAAAAATGTCTATACGGAGTGAGTTAATGGGAAGTTTTGATAAAGGTCTTCAAATTATTCCAAGTTTTGTTATGTCTCTAGGAGAAGCAGAAAGAGCAAGGTTTAAAGCACCACAAGAAAATATTCTATCAGTTGTGAACAAAAATGATACAAAACCAGGTAGTGCTAAAATCGTGAAACCGGTTTCATTGTGATTTTAATTAAAAGCTGAATGACTTTGCCCTTCAATCACTTGAACTTTATCTGTAAAAAGTAATGCAAATTACACATAGCTCTTGTAACATAAATATACATAAATTCAATGACCAATTAAAACTTCTAGAGGACTTCCTGGTATTTCAGATAATTCTTTTAGGTAGTAAAAATGTGGTTTAATTCTATTTATGCAAACTCTGCAATTCTAGATAGTTTACTAATATTTTATTTTCTTTTATACCAAAGCATGATCTGGCATATAATCCTGGGTGTACAGGAAGGGAGATAAGAATACTGTGACAGAGGCAAAGAATGCCAGGCCTACGCCACAGCTGTTGTATCTCTATGCTAGTTATATCTCTATGATAGACAAATGAAAGAACTCAGAGTTTGTTGAGCTTAAAGCATTACCACAAAAAAGAAAAAACACAAAAAACAAAAAACAAAAAACCTCATGGTGTTTCAAGACCATTAAAAATTAAAACTGCTTTAGAACAGAATCCTCACACAAATTTTGTTTATCAGAGTAAATGTGAAGTATTTCTGACATTGCTGTCATTGCTTATGTAGTAGCATGGAATAGTTTGGGTTGGAAGGGACCCTTAAATGTCATCAAGTCCAACTCCAATGCAAGGAGTAGGCACATCTTCAATTAGATAAGGTTCCTCAGAGTCCCATCCAACCTGACCTTGAATATTTCCCTGGATGGGATCCACCTCTCTGAGCAACCTGTTCCAGTGTTTCACCACCCTCATTATAAAACTTTTCTTATATCTAGACTGAATCAACCCATTTTTAGTTTAACACCACTATCCTTTGCCCTATTGCAAAAAGTCCCCATACTTTTTATAAGTCTCCTCTGAATACTGAAAGGCCACAATAAGGTCTTCTCAGAGCCTTCTTTTTACAGGCTAAACAACCCCAACTTTCTCAGCCTGTCCTATTCTGTGTAGATATACGTAAGTGAAGATGCTCACTAATTTCTTCACTGCTGATTGGAAGACATGTAAGAAGGCTTTGAGTCTGACTTTTTAACATTTTTTGTCTCCATTAATATTTCTTAAGTCTTAAACTCCTATAAAAAAACACCAGGCATATTTATAAATTTAAGTTGAGATAAATGGATTTGAACATATTGTTGTCTAATAATTTGTGACCTATATTATGACTTGATGAAACAGTGGGTAGTCTTTTTTTTAGCAGCTTATTACTGAGAAAGATACATTACTGTAACTAAAAATGAAGCATAGCAACAGTCATATCCTGGGCTAACATGATATTAAATTAGAAAATGGATAGGCCAAAATTATGAGAACTGACTACATATCGTAGCTTATGGAATGAAAATACAAGTTTGTTACTAGTATAAGCTCTTTCTAGTCACAATGTCATAGAATAGAATCACAGTGTGGTTTGGAAGGGACCTTAAAGATAATATAGTTCCAACCCCCTGCCGTGGGCAGGGACACCCTCCACTAGATCAAGTTGTAGAAAATCCCATCCAATCTGGCCTTGAACACTGCCAGGAAGGGGGCAGCCACAGCTTCTCTGGGCAACCTGTGCCAGGGCCTCACCGCCCTCACAGTAAAGAATGCCCTTCCAGCATTTTTTCTGTTTTAATATGTGAACACAGTCACCTGTCATAATGGGCCAGGAAACTCCTGCTTTCGAGAGTGGAGTCCATTCACAGCGCTACTCCCTTAAACTTTCTTTGTTATTGTAAGTTCAGTGACCTGCAGTGGATAATGCGAATACATAACTATTCTATCAGGAATAGCTTCTTCCCAGTTTTTACTGCTAAGTTACCTCATATCCTGGTCATTACTTGGTATTTGTCTAATGCTAGCTATTTTGCAGGATTAGTAAATCATCAACTGGCTTTCCCACTAGCAATTTCTAATATTAAGACCCAGTTCTGCAACAGATATGTCAGGATGTTTTCATGCAGAAGGGTTCAGTACACTGACACTGGATTACTTCTGAAGATACAAACAAAAATTATCCTTTTTCAAAATAAAAAAAACAGTACACAAAAGAGAAAACAGTTGGGTTTAAATAAATATTTACTTTTCTTTTATTTCATTTATTTCATGCTGGTGGCACCAGCATTGGCATGCTGGGCACATTTGGCTGGTCATGGAAATCCTTGGCCAAGAGGACTCCATCCCTGCCATGACAACCAAGCTGCGTTACAAAGAACAAAGATGGCAGTTACAGCCCCATATACAGTGGGATCACACCAATAAGCTGCCAACTGGCCAGAAAGCCTGCCAGACCTGTACCCTGGCTACAGGGAGTTATGAGCTCAACCTTCACCCATAGCAACAGGAACAACTCTACAAAGGAAGTTTCTAACTTTTAGTTTGGTCACTCATCCTCCAGAACTTGCCAAACTCGTTTTTAAAATCAGGTTTGATTTACTTTTTAAAAATCAAAACATGTGCATCTGTCATCTTTTATGAATCTAAAATGAACAGTTCATATTGATTGCACAAAGATAACAAGCATTTTCCTGTGAAAAGCATTTATGCAGGGCTGACAATCTCAGCAAGATGATAGGTTTTTCTTAAGGTGCACTTAATTATTGACATTTTAGTCTTTATCACCACTCCAAAACTACCAGAAATAATATTCTAGTCAGAATTGAATTAGTATTTGTCATACTGTCTTTTCTCTGTTTTGGAGAATTTCAATGCATTTTCTAGAAGGTGTTTTTGTCACCAAATTTGGAATTTTTTATTGAGCCCCTGAGCAAGTCTGGGTCCCACATGCTCAAATCTCCTGTTTTGTAGCCAGCTTGATCTCTCTGATGCTAAGCAGCTGGGGTCTTTTCCCTTAGAGGAAGAAATGTCTTTTTTCTTTAAGGGCAAAAAATGTCAGTTTTCCATATGCATCTGTGTTCTGTATAGTATCTCAGCAGAGTTATAGTCCACATGACTAAACTCTGTAATGTCAGACTATATTCTGCTCTGGTGGCCTGTGCTGTTAGCTTCTCAGGAGAAAAGGTATTGCCGATAGTTCTGTTTTCATTAGTTTAGCTGTCTTGTATTAATCAGTTTCTTGCTGTATTCTTGCTGTATTCTTTTTCAAGCTGATAATACTGACATCTGTCCCAAGTGCTATTCCACAGTTTAATCTTCTGAATCTCAGAGTAAAGGTAACTGATCAAAGCAAAGAATTACAGAAAATTTTAAACTGATTTGCGATGTTTGAGTAGAAAAATGTAGCAAAGAACTTTCTTTTATAAGCATACATCACTCATTCTGAGAGCTGGAACAGAGTATTTATGTGACATACTTTCTTGGCAGTGGCACTTTTCAGTAACCATTCCTGTCAGCATAATATTAGTCCTAGGTTTGAAAAAGTAGACTTCTAAATCTGCAGAGAATCCACTCCAATGTTAAGACCTTCTTGTGTCATATCAAGTATCCAAATATCCCCAGAAAATTTATTTCTATGGTCAATAGGACAGAAGAATGAAAAAACAAATCTCTAGTAATAACAAGCTGATGAAGTTTGCCTCACTGTAAGAGCTTTGAAGTAAGTAGATGGCTCTACTGTTCAGAATTGAGCCATTCTGATTAAAACAATCCCCTCAAACAGTTCTGAAGATGCTGAAATCTATCTACCCATGCCAGCTGTTAATTTGTTTATTTTATTTGCCTTTTTGCAAATGCAATCAGAAAGCTCTCTAGTGGGAACTTTGATGTAGATTCCTAATGCATTAAAGTAAGGCTGATGAGAGGTATCCTGTTCTAGTCAGAAGGTAGGAGGAAACTGTGGGAAGACATCAGATGACTATCAGCAATGAAACGACAAAACCTGTGTCTTCAATCTAAAGAAGATGATCTATTAATGTGAGTGATCACTGAGGTCAAACACATACACTTCCAGGCTTAACAGCTAGTCTGAGCTGAACGCACAAAGAACCCTTCTGTGTGAATCTAAGACTGAAGCAACGCTTGGTTAACGCAGCAGAAACAAACTGAACAAAAATCAGAATCCTATAGGAGACTAATCCTCCTCCTAGGAAAAATGGTATTGTATTAATGAGTTTGAAATTATTCTATTTGCTCAACTCTGTAGGAAACTTCACATGAAATAGGTGGCAGTGATGGGACTGAAGACAGATGTGCTGACAGAACAGTAGGTCATGAAAAAGCCAAAGTCAAGGGCAGAACATTTAGGAGAGTGGGGTTTTTTACATATACTTGTATTACTCTACATCTGTGCATTTTCTTCTTACACTTTTTTTCCCCCAGCAACATAAAATAACCATTGGCATTAAGACGCTATTCTCAGAGAGAGTAATAGTTTTGCTGCTAATGTGCTAATAATTAATTCTGTGAAGCAGTTCAGTGAAAAATAATTCTAATCTGTGCTGTGGGCTACTTCTAATGCTGCTTTATGATTTTCTACTATTTCTTCTTACGCTTTGGGAGACTTCAAACAAGGTCAAGCTGTATCTTAACAAGGTACTTTCTAGAATGTAATGCTGGGCTTTCATGTAATGATGAGACATAATCATGTATTGACTCTGAATTGGAACTGCCTCCCTCTATTTGTAAGTATGTAATTGCTTCTGAAAGAATTAATTCCTCTAGTTGATCAACAAAATAATGCATAATGAAGTAGTTTCTCAACTGTCATTCTAATAATGAAGGACCAGAATCCTCGGACAAGCTCTCTATCCCACATCTCATGTCTACCTTTTCATATGCAAAATCAGTGTTCAAGCTACGGTTTTGAACCATGAATAAGATATTATCCACTTCAGAATGGTAGGTAATTTCTTTGCCAAATCCTCTATCAGGAAGAGTTTTAATCAGGATAGTGAGTGCCCAGCTATTTAATTAATGGATTTAAACTGCTATAGAAATTTTAAATAGTAATCACACTGGTTTTTATTTCCACTGAATTCAAAGAATATGTTCAGTTCAGACAACATAACAGAAAGAATTTGTAAAATATTTAAACCTAAATATTATCATAATAGTGTATTCTGCTATGTAAATGATATTCATTTATTTTATTGTATCAGAAACCCATAGTCCTGAGTGAATTCAACCGGGAGGAAGTGGCACAAAAATCTAATTCTTTTGATTTTTCACATGTAAACTACACTACACATTATTCTGATACAGAGACCTTCAATCCTAATGTTGTGGTTTATCCCTCAGCGGAAAGCTGAGGCCACAAAGGTCAGACAAGAAAGCCCCCTACCACTTTAAGAGGTGGAGGATGGGCGAAAGGAGCTAATCGAGGAGCTGCAGAGCCAGAGGAAAAAAACCACAGGCTTGCAAGGTTAGGATAAGGATAGTTTACTAAACAACAGGGAAAAGTATGAAAACAACTAACTACAGTGCTATTATTATATACAATGCAAACCTCTCACCACACTATGTCATTTGAGCCGTG
The DNA here is from genome assembly GCA_022605575.1 of Laterallus jamaicensis coturniculus. NCBI lineage: Eukaryota > Metazoa > Chordata > Aves > Gruiformes > Rallidae > Laterallus > Laterallus jamaicensis. The sequence goes on along the minus strand of JAKCOX010000045.1, from coordinate 1,324,986 downwards.
CCCGAACCGATTCAGATTCAGATTCCCAAACGCAGCACTCCCCGAGCCCAGCACCCCCGGGCACCCCCCTCACCACCGCCTGCCACGCCGATCCCAGAAAGAGAGAACGAGAAGCCGGAACTCCCACACGCCTGCTCAGACCAGCACTTCCCGTGCCCGGAGCAGGTTCTGATAGGTCCGGAGTCTCTCCCGGAACTGGCACTGCGGCTGCCCAGACCGGGACTTCCCGTGCCTGGGTCCGAAGTCGCCCCTGCAAAGGGGGGGGCAGCCTGTCGGATCATGATGCAATTGGTATGGAATACTCTCAGGGCTAACATAGCCTTACTGCTGGGCTGAACCCAGGACATTATCCACCCCTTATTCCATACCATTTACATCATGAACAGGACCAGCAACATTCTTTGGATCCAGAGAGTCTCTCGCATCCATACACATGCATGTACACATGCACACACATGTATGTGCGTATAGATTCAGTCTGTGGACGTTTCCTCCAAGTCTGTCGGTTTCATTCAGTCCACGATTCTCAGGCTCACTGGTCCCTCTGTCAGAACAGTCTCTCAGGGTATGAAGAGCCGTACGTGCCACTGGATCGTTGAATGCTGTATCTCGGGCTCTCGAAAACTGCACCTGGCATGATCCATGCTCATAGTCCGTGGGTCAGAGGTGTTTATTACAAAAGAGAAAAGAAAGAGTTCTTGGGAGGCTGGTCTTCACTCCATCATCACGGCACCGATGACCCTAGCTGTAATGTCATTAGTATAACATACAGTATCTATAACAACAATAAAACAGTAGTAAATTATTTAGCATGATATTGGCTATTCTCACCCAAAATCAAGTCCCCTTGAGGTACACATCGAGTTTCTCCATCCTTCTGCATTACCCACCAGGTACAACCAGGTCCTTGAGCAAAAACAATTCCAGATATGGGTTTACCTTTGCCTGTAGCAGGAATGACCCAAACTGTCTTTCCCAAAATACTTTTCATGTGCACTACTGGGACTCTGTCACCTTCTACAGTATGTGAGAATTCTGACTGGGCTGGACCAGCCCGATTGGCAGATCCCCTAGAGTTAACCAACCACGTAGCTTCAGCTAAATGTGTATCCCAATTTTTAAATGTTCCACCACCCATTGCTTTCAGTGTGGTCTTTAAAAGCCCATTATAGCGTTCAATTTTCCCAGAGGCGGGTGCATGATAAGGAATGTGGTACACCCACTCAATGCCATGCTCTTTGGCCCATGTGTCTATGAGAGTATTTCGGAAATGAGTCCCATTATCTGACTCAATTCTTTCTGGGGTGCCGTGTCGCCACAGGACTTGCCTTTCCAGGCCCAGAATTGTATTCCGGGCAGTGGCATGGGGTACAGGATATGTCTCCAACCAGCCAGTGGTTGCCTCAACCATTGTAAGTACATACCGTTTACCATGACGAGTTTGTGGAAGAGTGATGTAATCAACCTGCCAAGCCTCCCCATATTTATATTTCATCCACCGTCCTCTATACCAGAGGGGTTTTAACCGCTTAGCTTGCTTGATTGCGGCACATGTCTCACACTCATGGATAACTTGTGCAATAGCATCCATGGTTAAGTCCACCCCTCGATCTTGAGCCCATCTATATGTTGCATCTCTTCCTTGATGACCTGAAGTATCATGAGCCCATCGGGCTAGGAATAACTCACCCTTATGTTGCCAGTCCAAATCTACTTGGGCCACTTCAATCTTAGCAGCCTTATCGGCCTGCTGGTTGTTTTCATGTTCCTCCATGGCCCGACTCTTAGGTACATGGGCGTTCACATGACGTACCTTTACAGTCAGCTTCTCCAATCGGGTAGCAATATCTTGCCATAAGTCAGCAGCCCATATGGGTTTGCCTCTACGCTGCCAATTGTTCTTTTTCCACTGCTGCAACCACCCCCACAAGGCATTAGCCACCATCCATGAGTCAGTATAAAGATATAGCATAGGCCACTTCTCCCTCTCAGCAATGTCCAGGGCTAATTGGATAGCCTTTACCTCGGCAAATTGGCTTGATTCACCTTTTCCTTCAGTGGCTTCTGCTACTTGCCTCATAGGACTCCACACAGCAGCTTTCCATTTCCGATGCTTACCCACAATGCGACAAGATCCATCAGTGAACAAGGCATACTGCTTTTCATTTTCTGGCAATTGGTTATATGCTGGAGCTTCTTCTGCACGTGTTACCTCCTCATCCTCTGGTGACATCCCAAAGTCTTTGCCTTCTGGCCAATCCGTAATCACCTCCACAATTCCTGGGCGATTGGGGTTTCCTATTCGAGCTCGTTGCGTAATTAGTGCAACCCACTTGCTCCATGTAGCATCAGTTGCATGGTGTGTGGAAGGGACATTCCCTTTAAACATCCAGCCCAGCACTGGCAGTCGGGGTGCTAGGAAAAGCTGAGCTTCAGTTCCAATTACCTCTGAAGCAGCTCGAACCCCTTCGTAGGCGGCCAGTATTTCCTTCTCTGTTGGAGTGTAATTGGCCTCAGATCCTTTGTAGGCCCGACTCCAAAACCCTAACGGTCGCCCTCGAGTCTCCCCTTGTGTTTTCTGCCAGAGACTCCAGGTAGGACCATTGTCACCAGCTGCGGTATAGAGCACATTTTTAATGTCTGTACCTGTACGGACAGGTCCAAGGGCTACAGCATGGACTATTTCACGTTTGATCTGCTCAAAGGCTTGCTGTTGCTCAGGGCCCCATTCAAAATCATTTTTCTTCCGAGTTACATAGTAGAGTGGGCTCACAATGAGACTATAGTTTGGGATATGCATTCTCCAAAATCCTATAACACCTAAGAAAGCTGTGTTTCCTTTTTGTTACTTGTTGGGGACATCGCTGCAATTTTATTAACAACGTCCATTGGGATCTGGCGACGCCCATCCTGCCATCTTATTCCTAAAAACTGGATTTCTCGCTTAGGCCCCTTGACTTTACTTTGTTTTATAGCAAAACCAACTTCTAGCAAGATTTGAATTATCTTTTCTCCTCTTTCAAAAACTTCCTTTGCTGTATCGCCCCATACAATGATGTCATCAATATACTGCAAGTGCTCTGGGGCTCCACCCTTTTCCAATGTACTCTGGATTAGTCCATGACAGATGGTGGGACTGTGTTTCCACCCCTGGGGCAGACGATTCCATGTGTATTGGACACCTCTCCAAGTGAAAGCGAACTGTGGTCTGCACTCTGGTGCCAGTGGAATTGAGAAGAAAGCATTTGCAATGTCAATTGTGGCATACCATCTGGCTGCCTTCGATTCCAGTTCATACTGGAGCTCTAGCATGTCCGGCACAGCGGCACTCATGTTTGGAGTGACTTCATTTAGGCCACGATAATCTACTGTCAGCCTCCACTCTCCATCGGACTTCCGCACTGGCCATATGGGACTGTTAAATGGTGAGTGGGTTCGGCTGATCACTCCCTGACTCTCCAGTTGACGAATCAGTTTATGGATGGGGATCAAAGAGTCTCGTTTTGTACGATACTGCCGCCTGTGCACTGTCGTCGTAGCGATTGGCACTCGCTGTTCGTCGACCTTCAACAACCCCACAACAGCTGGATCTTCCGAAAGTCCAGGCAAGGCACACAATTGTTCAGTTTCTTCAGTCTCCACAGCAGCTATTCCAAAAGCCCACCGGTATCCTTTAGGATCTTTAAAATACCCTCTACGGAGATAGTCCATACCTAAAATGCACGGAGCTTCTGGGCCAGTCACAATGGGGTGTTTCTCCCAGTCCTTTCCAGTTAGGCTCACCTCAGCCTCTAGCACAGTCAACTGTTGGGAGCCCCCTGTGACTCCAGAAATGTAAACAGATTCTGTCCCTTCATAATTTGATGGCATTAGAGTACACTGAGCACCGGTATCCACCAGAGCCTCATACTCTTGTGGGTCTGATGTTCCAGGCCATCGGATCCACACAGTCCAATAAGTCCGATTATCCCTCTCCTCCACCTGGCTGGAGGCAGGGCTCCTCTATTGCTCCTGGATAGAAACTGGTGCAACATTCCTCCTGGCAGAACCTCGTGCACTTGCTCTACCTTGCAACTCATTTACTCGTGCTTGAAGGGCTGAAGTGGGCTTTTTATCCCACTTTCTCATGTCTTCTCCATGATCACACAGGTAAAACCACAGTTTGGCTCGTGGTGTGGCTCGCCGTGTGGCTCGTGGTGTGGCTCGTGGTGTGTCCCTGCCGTTTTCTCTCTCTTGGGACGGTGGATGACTTTTCCGGATAGCTGCAACATCGCTCTGTAGAGGTTGGGAGTCGGCCATGTGTTCGTCAAGTTTAAGTTTAACCAGTTGCTCTACTGCTGCAATGACAGAACGTGCAACGTTGTCTTGGTAAGTCCGGAGTCGGCGGGTCACTTCATATACGGATGGTGGAAACATCTCATCGTATTCCATTGCTGCCAGTGAATTTGTGTGCCCTGATGGTGCACTTCGTATCACCTTACGCCACATGTCTGGGGTGCATCGGACATCATCAGGATCATCAGGGAGCCTTCTGTTGTCCGACTCATAATAAATCAACTCTCGTACAGCTAATTCTCTCAGGTACTGGATAACTGTGTCTATGCTGTCGCTCTTGGGTTTCAGACAGGTAATATATTCTTTCATGGGGAATCTTTCCCGCACACTTGACAGCAATCGCCTCCAAAGGCTGAGGATTTGTAACCCCTCCCCAAGTGCCTTGTCAATACCTCCTTCTCTAGCCAGAGATCCCAACTGCCTGGCCTCCCTGCCGTCTAATTCCAGACTATTGGCTCCGCTATCCCAGCATCTGAGCAACCAAGTGATGATGTGCTCACCTGGGCGGCGGCCAAAATCTTTTCGCACCTCACGCAATTCACTCAGGGTCAGGGATCGGGTAACAATCTCTGGTTCTCTTACATCCTGATTTGCTCGAGATGGCTTTGCCCCATTCTTACTTTTCTGAGATGGCCCTGCCCCATTCTGACTTTTCTGAGATGGCCCTACACCATTCTGACTTTTCTGAGATGGCCCTGATTTTTCATCCTCTTCCTCATCCGGCCATTCTTGAGATAATGGTTTTTCACCATCATCCTCATCCTGACATTCTTGAGATGGCCCTGGTTGTTCACCATCATCATCTGGCACTGCGCGAGCTAACTTCCTGGTGTGTTTCCTCTTTTGAATGGGAGCCACAGACTTTGGTGTGGGTTGGCCAAGATCTATTGTAGAGGTTGCAGTATCTGCAGTATGCACTAGTCTATTTCCTTTTCCTCCCTGACAGTGCCAACAGCACTGACAGTGCTGACACCTCTCTTGAATGGAAGCAACAGACATTGGTGTGGGCTGATTCTCTGAATTATGGGCAAGGTCTATTGTAGACGTTGCAGCATCTGCAGTATGTACTAGTCTTTTTCCCCTTTCTCCCTGACAGCACTGACACCCCTTTTGAATGGGAGCAACAGACATTGGTGTGGGTTGATTCTCTGAATTATGGGCAAGGTCTATTGTAGACGTTGCAGCATCTGCAGTATGTACTAGTCTATTTCCCCTTTCTCCCTGACAGCACTGACACCCTTTTTGAATGGGAGCAACAGACATTGGTGTGGGTTGACCAAGGTCTATTGTAGAGGTTGCAATATCTGCAGTATGTACTAGTCTTTTTCCCCTTTCTTCCTGACAGTGCCGACAGCACTGACAGTGCTGACACCTCTCTTGAATGGGAGCAGCAGACATTGGTGTGGGTTGACCAAGGTCTATTGTAGAGGTCGCAGCATCTGCAGTATTCGCTAATCCATTTCCTCTTTCCCCCTGACAGTACTGACGCTCTGAATTAGGGACAAGGTCTATTGTAGAGGTTGCAGCATCTACAGTGTTCACCAATCCATTTCCTTGTTCCCCCTGACAGTACTGACGCTCTGAATTAGGGGCAAGGTCTACTGTAGAGGTCGCAGTATCTACAGTATTCGCCAATCCAATTCCTCTTTCCCCCTGACAGTACTGACGCTCTGAATTAGGGGCAAGGTCTACTGTAGAGGTTGCAGTAGCTGCAGTATTTGCCAATCCATTTCCTTGTTCCCCTTGGCAGTGCTGACAGTACTGACAGTGCTGCTTGCTATCAAGCAGTGTTTGGTAGATGGTAGCCAAGCCCCAGCACAGTGCAGTAGGGCGTATTTCTCTGGGGAGCCCACTGCAGTTCTTTTTCAAATATCCAGTCACCTTATTAGGATCCTGTAGCTGGTCAGGAGTGAAGTTCCAAACCACTGGGGGTAAGAATGTGCCTAGGTACCTGCTCATATTTCGCCATTTGCCCTGCCACTCAAGCTTATCCAGCCTCAGGGAAAACTCTTGGGTGGTATTCATAAACCTGTGCCTAATATATATACATATATATATCGAAAGCAGAACCATTTGCACCAAAACCAACAGTAGGAAAATGCTAGTTAGAATTTCCCACGGATATTGGAAATTGTTAAACACTCTTACAAGGCCTGTTTTATCCCTCCATATACCGAACAGCAAAAGCTGATACAAGTACTCTTTTAAGTTCATGAACTTCAACGTTATCCATTCATAGGCTTTTATCACAACATACACTAAACACACGTATGGGATGGCAACAAATCCTGTCAGGATTAGATGCAGCATACCACGAGTTGGCAACCATGGCAGCATCCTTAAGAGTAAATGCCTCAATATTGTACATAGAAATTACTTAAATAACCATACCTATCACAACTCTATCTTAACTGCAATTGAGTTAAGGTCAAATCTATCGTTATCCCAACCTTTTTGCCCCCCTTGGGGGGTCCCCCGTCGAGCCCCACGTTGGGCGCCAAAAGTTGTTGTGGTTTATCCCTCAGCGGAAAGCTGAGGCCACAAAGGTCAGACAAGAAAGCCCCCTACCACTTTAAGAGGTGGAGGATGGGCGAAAGGAGCTAATCGAGGAGCTGCAGAGCCAGAGGAAAAAAACCACAGGCATGCAAGGTTAGGATAAGGATAGTTTACTAAACAACAGGGAAAAGTATGAAAACAACTAACTACAGTGCTATTATTATATACAATGCAAACCTCTCACCACACTATGTCATTTGAGCCGTGCCCGAACCGATTCAGATTCAGATTCCCAAACGCAGCACTCCCCGAGCCCAGCACCCCCGGGCACCCCCCTCACCACCGCCTGCCACGCCGATCCCAGAAAGAGAGAACGAGAAGCCGGAACTCCCACACGCCTGCTCAGACCAGCACTTCCCGTGCCCGGAGCAGGTTCTGATAGGTCCGGAGTCTCTCCCGGAACTGGCACTGCGGCTGCCCAGACCGGGACTTCCCGTGCCTGGGTCCGAAGTCGCCCCTGCAAAGGGGGGGGCAGCCTGTCGGATCATGATGCAATTGGTATGGAATACTCTCAGGGCTAACATAGCCTTACTGCTGGGCTGAACCCAGGACACCTAACTAGTTAATAAGTCCAATGCTTTTAATCTCTGATGAAGCATATGTTTAAAGAGGCTGTTGGATTTCTCAACATCACAGCATTAACATTATTTCACTATAATTATATCTTATGGTTTATTTCTATCAGACTAAACTACTCTTTTTTTTAAAGAACGTTCTTTTCTTGACAAATAGTCTCAATATTATACAACAAAAATCTTAGTAAAAAAAAGAAGAATATAGGAAGAACATATAAAAGAAGCCTTCATAATGATTTCTTCAGACAAGAAAAGCAAGAAAAAATTTTCAGGATCGTGAACTCTTCATCTCCTTTTCTGAATTATTTATCTAGTCCAATAAATGGCAACAAGTCATCACATAGTTGAACAAAAAGTGTTTTGACATTTATTTCTGAAAAAGACCTATTTGAATTATCTACTTTTTAAAAAAACTTACTCCTAACTTTTATGTGAAAATTGAGCTTTGTATTAATGACAGATTATGGATCTGCAGGCAGTTGATAATGAAATGGAAGTTCTATCTTGTTTTTGAACCAAATTCCAGTTTATTTGCATTTTTTAAGCAGAGTAAGGGGTATATCTACAGAAAACCAACATATCAAGGAAAACTTTTCTTCATATTGGTAAGTATACAGCATGATCAATTCTCTGTATCCAAGCTTCATAATTAAGGATGAGATATGCTAATATTTAATTGTCTAGCAATGAACTAATAAACTAGCTGGTGATTAAGAGATCAAAGGAAAAACAGATGTAGCTCTTCAAAATTTGCAGTCTCAAGTCCATGCACTGGGTATCTTGTGCACTCATTACGGCGGAGCCCTCCACCTATTGATTGCGGGCTCTTGGGACAGTTTCTTTCCACCTTTACAGCTACTGCTTCATATTGAAACTGGCCATGGGGGGAATTAGTAGTTACTGACAGGACATGAGATCTAGAAGCTGTTGATCACATTTTACAAACTTCACTATCTCTCACATGGGAAGACATTGCTACATAAGAATCTGTTGACACAGCTGGACTGTAGCCGTTCCAAATAATAGGAAGCACCGGGATGTCTGAAGTTTCCTCAAAGTTCCAAAGAGTTCTTTGGGTCCTCCTGAAATCTTTGCTCAACTGCTTAGATTTATTTAATACTATTTAATTTAATACTAATCGTTCTTGGACCTAATGAAAATGAGAGACTGAGTAAAGAATTTTTTATGAACTGTGTAAATACACAAGCAACCTTCTCTGTCACCCAGTTGCAGCATTGTGTAAAACACTGAAACATTTTTCTCCGTTAAAAGTGGATGTACAGGCTAATGCCAAATTGAGTAGTTCCCTGATGTGAGTTGTAAGTGTAGTTTCAGTAGCTCATTAGGAAACAGCTCAAGGAAGTTAGAGTAATTGAAAATGTAATTTTATATTTTTTCCCCACAGGGTTGGTCTCTAAAAAAACCCAATTTAATCTGTACTAGTTAGTCCTGCTTATTTACTTAGAAGAAATTTATGCTTTATTTCCTGCAGGTTTGGTGCAGTGATTCACTGGAAACAGTCCAGTATGAGAAACACCACTCCTTTGGTGCTGACTTATTGTGGAAAGTCTGTCCTGCCAAATAAAAACATTTCCGCTCTGGGTCAATTTTCTTGGTAGCAGATATGTGTTATTATCTAACAAAAATACTTATAATATTTAGTAATATACTGAAAGTAATGCACAGAAAAGTCATAACTTGTTTAAGTAGGAGATTAATGTTTTTGACCTCTAATATTAACAGTTTCTGCAAGGAAGTCAAGAAAATCCATTTGTGGTCATTAGTTTCACTAATCATCTCTAAAGTTTGGGGAATGTGCAATATCTTTAAAATATGAGACATTTATTGAAGTTATTGATACTATTTTTCAGCTGGAAATTATAAAGCCTGTATAATTTTGCTCCTGGGCAACGTCCAAAAATGTCTCATAGATAAATCTCTACTAAAAAAAAATGTACAAGGAATACAAAAAACCACTAATCTATTGCTCAAATTGGTACTTACAAGTCCTGCTGCAGACCATGTGACTTTTGCTAATGCCACAGCTTCTCAATGCAAGTTCCTCCGAAAGAGACAAAGAATAGCATAAAGTTACATCCTGTGTCTCCAATTGATTGCCTCTCCCTTTTCCAAAATGTAACATTCTGAGATGCCTTTCAAATCCCTGAGAAACTCCATTGCAAAGAAATCTGCTACTATAACCATATTGGCAATGCCTTAAATTAGGCTCATCTCACACTCATCTCCAGTTCCTTTACTCACAGAAGCCCTTGTATTCTGATATAAATGAAAGTAACATAAATATTTATTTCCCAAGCATTAAGTTGATTTCATCAGATGAAGATCTGCTCCTTAAACATCTATGACTGAGGACTTGAGAAGCATAGGCCCAGTTAAGGACAGTAGACTTCCAAGCGTGGACTGTCACTGTGGCAGGTTTACATGCATTGGCAGCAAAACAGGACCTTGACTTTCCTCTGGGGTTTCTAAGGAAGAGCAATAAAAAGCCAGTGCTCAGAAGGTATATAAAGGTTTAACTGTTTAACCACATAGGCTCCCATCATACATGTTACTGTCCACAGATGTAAGTTATTTTTTAGTTTTTCACTACTATACTTCAGAGCAAAAGGGGCAATTACTTTTACTTACCTGAGAGCTGAGAAGGACTCACAACAAATTAAAAACCTTATGGCTATTATATCCAGCTGTCTCCCAGAACATTTGCTCCACTTAAAACAAAATGTAACTCCAAATACCTCCAAAACCCACATTTCCATTCCCACCCTCTATGTTTACTTGTTCTTACTTTTTACTTTACAATTTTTTTCAACTCTTGTGTAAAACTTAAATTGACGAACTGATTCTGTTTATTGTTTGAAGTTAAGACTATCAATTATCAAGAAGTCCAAGGACGTCAAAGCTTTTCCAGCTGAATTTTACTGAGGCATAATGGTGCATCTAGGAAACTTAATTAGATATTTGAGCAGTTGAAATATGCAAGGAAGATTTTAAGGAGAAATGTTTCCCAGGTCTTTTAAATAAAAATATCTGAAGATACAAATCATTCTACTGCACATTTATTTGAAACAGTCACAAATGCTTCTCATAGTCTTAAATCTGAAAATAACTGGCAGAATAAACTTTCCAGAGTATAGAAATACACAATACAGAATTTGCAGGCTATGGATATTCTAGAAGCAAAGATTCACCAGTTTTGAGTCCGCTTTGGTTTATATTTGAGTGAGTGAGACTTTTGCAAATGAAAAAAAGAGGCAAGTTTCCTCTTGTCTATGTTTAAATACTGTGGAAGTGAACAAACACAAAATGCCTACTAGCTTGAGAAAATTACTCAGACAGCTGAAAAATATTGACCATATCCACTCTTTTTTATCTTCCCTTAGTGTTTTACTCAAATGAATGCAAAGTGCCTTTTCAGAAACTGTAAGATTCCTGTCGGGTACAAACATTAACTGTGGAGAAGACACAGGTAGGGAGTCCACATATGTCAAGGTTTAGTTTGAAACAGATGTTTAACAACATTTGCGGCATGAGTGCTTTCATAATGTCTGATTCTCTGCATGTGCTGCCATTAAAGGAAAAAAACCAAAAAACTGGAAGGTTTTTAACATCAGATGTAGTAAGTTTGCAGATTACAGGCACACTGCAGTGCTTGCACAAGGCCTGCTAAAATACCATAAGATTTGTTTCAGAATTATTTAAGGACATATATTCTCTTAGTCACATTTAAAAATAGTCATGAGATTGAAATAATGATCTACAGAACCATGAATTTACACCTCAGATCTTAAAAGCACTTCACCATACTTTCATATTTAGGAGAGTACCACATTTTACCCTACAATGCTTGTGCAAGACTATTTAAATGGTAGGAAGAATCACGTGTGTCTTTGAGGTGTAATAAATTTCACTTCAGCGATTGCAGAATTGTGAAGTATTTTCTGTTAATTGGAACAGAGAAAAAATATGGCATGTTGCTGACATCTTCTGAGACACTCCTTTGCATGGAATGCAGCATAAGTCATATTCTGGGTTATTATCTGGGATTCTAAGAAGTTTTCACATTGCTTTATTTCGTTCCCTTTTATTACAAAATAAGTCAAACTCCAATCAATTGTACAAGTTCATAACCAAGAAAGCTTTGTCAAAACCCAAAAGTTTACCAAAAGGGACACTATGCAGTCTTAAAAAAATCCTAGGAACATCAGAATTAAAAGCTACATTAACCTGCTGAGATGCTCTTTCATACTTAACAGGAAAAGATAATCCTTTGGCTAAAAAATATAGGTGAGAACTTGGGCTGCTGGCAAGTCTTTTGAGTGAGGTTTAGATGCGCAAACTATAGGTCTGCTGGGTTGCTGGTAAAATTGTCCACAGCTGAGAGGCTACAGAACACAAATGTGACTTTCTAGAGAGCTTTTTTATCCAAAAATAAGCACATAAAAGAAAAGCGATGTTCCCTCTTCCTCTTCTCCAAAATTGTTTTACAAGGAAAAAGACAGATGACCCTATGAAGAAGCCCATGACAATAAAAGCAGTTTCATGGTTCAAACCACAGTCTCACACATATACTAAACTCAAAGCCTCAGATGCCTAAGTGTTCAGTTTCTTACCTTTGGCATTACTGAAATCAGGTATCAGGAAGCTGGTAGATGGTTGTGAAGTTTGACCACAAGGTTCAGCTGTAGAAAGTTAAGGATAGTGTTAATACTACAAAGCTACAGTTTACTGTATAAATATGTACACCTCAGCTATTCACTCTGTCTCATTTCTAATGCCAAGTTCTTCCACCTGATTATGTCAAATACTTGATTGGTTAACATGGAAAACTTTTTGCCCCAAACTACATTAAATCATTCCTTCAAGTTATGAGTCCTATTATCTAACTTCAGCCATCTAGAATATGGCTTTAATCTAGCTGTTATTTTGTTTTTATTTTTTCCTTGTTTGTTTGGGGGAGAAGTTATGATTTTGATGGAATTAAGACATGTGCCACATAAAAAAGGGCACTGTTGAAACTTGAATAGACAGTCAAGATTTAAAGTGAAACAATTGTGCTGACAGAACAGAAATTGAGAAGGGTGAATGCTTTAAAATGTATGAGATGTATCTCCAGAACAGTTATTCTCTGAGGAGGGTCAGCAGGTAATGTAAAACAGAAAAGAAAAATTTTTTCAAAGAGGATAATAAAGGCCCTTGAAGTAGGAAGAAATTGGTTGCTGTTGCAAAATAGGGCAAATTATAGGTCACATTTTTCTCTGAAGTCAATTGTATATTAAAACATATTCTTCCAGCTGTAGAGTATGGAAGAAAGGAGAGGTAGCCTGGGATGACTACAGAGAAAGTGTCTGAGCAGCCAGGGATCAGGTTAAGAAAGTTAAAGCCCTGACAGAATTAAATTTGCTCAAGGACATCAAGGGCAACAGGAAAAGTTTTTATAGGTATGTCAGTGATAAAAGGAAAACTAGGGAAAATGTGGGCCCCCTCCAGAAGGAAATGAGAAACCTGGTTACCTAGAATTTATGGAGAGGCTGAGGTACTCAATGACTCTTTTGCCTCAATCTTCACTGTCAAGTTCTGTAGCCACACTGCTCATGTTGCAGAAGGCAAAGGCAGGTTGGACGGGGCTTTGGGCAACCTGGTCTAACGGTTGGTTTCCGTACCCTTGGCAGGGGAGTTGGAACTAGGTAATCTTTGAGGTCCCTTCCAACCCAAATCATTCTATAATTCATACTCTAAATTTTTACATGTAATATATCAATAATATTTAAGCAATTTTGAGACTTCTATAATTTGTAAACCTTTGATCAAAATATCCATTAAAATATATGTAAGCACAAAGCAAAAGCACTAATTCAGTTCTATGCTGAATTTTCTAGAATCACCTAGATTGTTCAACCAGCACTTTCAGTAATAGTAAACTGGCACAGTTATTGGAAAAAACATTCCTGGTCATCACTGAAAACATGCTCTTGTCCTCATTCCTCCTACCCTTTACACCAGCACATATGATTATGTGTTTATACAGTGATCTGGGTTAAAGAGCTGAGCAGATAAAAAAGAAAAGGAGTAAGAGGAAGGATTCATTTTCTGTCATCAGATCCTGCATCTAATTCACTACTTTGATGTATGAATAATTTTCTGACACAACTGAGTAAAGGTACCTCATAGCTAGGCAATGAGCCGGGTTTCTTTCAGGGAAGTGGCTGCTGAGAAATTCCCATCTGAGAAGCACCAGATTCAGACTATGATATGAGCTTAGTCTGCTGCTTCAAATATTTTCTAAAATAATTGACAGGTTGGCTTTTTATTAGGAGTATTTTTTGGTGGCAGAAATATCTAAGCAAATAAAACAGACCTACATCTAATACAGATCAGGAAGTACAAGCTATTTCTATCTTACTATTAGATTTATTTTTTTCTGCTATGTTCCATGTTTCTCTCTTGTAATTTTGCCTGAATTGCATAATTTTCATCTATCCAACTATACTTTAGGATTTAAGACTTTCTTTTAACCTCCTCAGCTACATGCAGGTTACCTAGCCTGGTCAGCTGATGAATCCAGGCATCCTGTTTGTCATGATACTTTTTTACCTTTTATATCAGAATTGGATTTTATGACTAATGAGCTATAGTGAAAGACCTTCAACAGATATGTATCAAATCAAAACTAATGTTTGCTTTCTAGAAGTTCTTACTGAATTTTTAAGAGGGCAACGATCTTATGTTAATTTTTTGACCTGACAATTCTGGTAGTTGTGAAAGCTAGAAGGTATCATGATGCCAGTTTGCACTGTGTGTAGCTTCCCAAATACGGGTCATTGCTCCTACCTAGGGAGAAATGGTTTGTCCTTTTCTTTTTCTCTCTTCTATTTTACTTACATTTTCTGTAGGAGATTCTTCATTCTAGCAGGGACAGCTCCAATAGCAAAATACAATTTCTACAGCCCAATGCACAATCTATAAAATTATTTAACTGAAACCTTCATATTTTTTTCTTCTGCGACTTAGCCTGGCAGAAAGTCTTCTTTCAGAAGAGAAATATTTTCTCTTCAGACAACAATTTCATACCGTTGATCATCTCCTCTACTGAGTAAAACCTTGTATGAAGAAATGAAACTAGGTGTATTTTCATTCTTATGTGCCAGTCACTGATCACAAGAAAAGATAACCTGTTACAGATATCTGCTCAAATTTCCTGAGGCACTAAAGAGTCAGAAGAATACTGTTGAAATTCACCATAGCTGGTAATTGTCTTTTATAAGTAAAAACAGAAGTTGTAACTGGCTATCTAGTTCCACACTAAAACTGACTTGGGATCCTTGAAGAATTGTTGTACACCAGAGCTCTTCAAATACCACGAAATTATTTTTTTAAAAACTGGGCAAAATATTCAAAGAAGCATGTCAGGTCTCTTCTGTAGTCTTCTGTCCTCTACCACACATAATTACAGGCCAGTTGGATTTTGTAGGATCTCTGTGGTCCCAGACTATGAGGTACATCTGGTCATGAAGAGAAGAGGAGTAAGTGAGGTCTTATCTTAGGCTTTCTATACTAAGATGTGGGTCGTCCCAGGCTAAGCACATTTTGGTCCATTCCGTTACATGAAGAATGCTGCCATTTGCTGTGGGGCTTCCTGGAAATTAAGTGGTCCTTTAGGTCTGGTAGAACAGCTGAGGCTCTTTAGGAGGATGTGAAATAAAAGTTTAGTTTCAGCTTCCCATTCTTGACACACAGGACATACAATTTCACCTTTAGTAGAAGCCGCATTTTAAGAGGTTTTTTTAACAGAAATGAAACTATTTAAAACCACTTCAAAATATAAAACTCTGCTCCTATGCTGTTGGAGCCCACTTTCAACACCTTTCAGGCTTAGGATAAAAATCAAAATATCTTCTAATAGAATTAAGCACAAGGACTGTCCATATTAAAATAGCCATGCACGTTACGAGGAAAATACACTCAAAGATATAACACATTCCTTTAAGAAGAGGGGTGTACTTCTCCCTGTTCAGC
Organism: Laterallus jamaicensis coturniculus; assembly: GCA_022605575.1. NCBI lineage: Eukaryota > Metazoa > Chordata > Aves > Gruiformes > Rallidae > Laterallus > Laterallus jamaicensis. Next base: position 1,309,486 of record JAKCOX010000045.1, on the reverse strand, counting down.
CTGTTCTCTGATAATGCATGAAGCTGAGCGACAGAATGGAATCTGCCCTTTCCATCAGTGGAGCACCATATTTTAACACTCTCATATTTCAAGACTCTAATGCCCAAGTCTGCATAGTACGTAGATCTGCAAGTGAGGAATGGGTTTTGTGTCCTTTGCTGTTCTCTGTTAACATATGCAGGGACAGCTACAGCTTGACCCCCGCAGGAGTCCTGTAGAGAGAGCCATACTAGCACCACCATGGGTTTTACTCATTTGAGGCTTAAACAGATACAGAATAAAAATGTTGAAGCATAGATAAAGCAGAGCAGGAGTGATTTTCAGGGTAGGATACAGACAATTTGGTGCTTGTGATTAAAAAAATCAGCAAACCAGAAACAGGTTTCTTGGGCTCGCGAACAAAATTTTGAATCTGTCACAGGAGTTGTCTTTCATATTGTGAAAAATTAAACTCTGATAGATACACATTAATCACATTTTAATAGAACAAAATAATAATAACTTCATGAAACTGTGTCTGATTCAGGCACATTTTACTTCTTCCAGGGTTTATAAATGTTTATATTTGTTACAAGCAATGGGTAGCTGCTTCAGTGGGCACCAATGCTGATACCAGAACAACTGACCTATTCATCCAGGTGGTTTTTTGCCAGTCAGGGAAGCACCCTGTTTTCCTGACTGCTGTCATTTGGCCATTTCTCAAATCAAATCATGGAATAATTTAGGCTAAAAGGCCTCCATTATAGTCTCTCTCAAGCCCCTGCACAGAACAGGTCCAATTTTATCAGGTTTCCCCAGGCCAAGCCTAATCAGGTCTTGAATGCCCTGAAGGCTGAAGAATGCACAATCTCTGTGTGCAACATGATCCTTTTGGTAAAAAAGTTTCTTTATATCCAATTGGCATTTTCCATGTCCCAGTCTGTGCCTACTGCCTCTCCTCCTATTGCTGTGCATCTCCAAGAAGAGTAACTTCATCTCTCCATTCTCCCATCGGGGGGTTGTAGGCAGCATAAGGTCTCCCTGGAGGCTTTCTGTTCTCCAGGCTGAACAAACCCAGTTCTTTCTGTTCCTCCTAGTAGATCCCATCCTTCAAACACCCAGCCAGCCCCAGGAGAGCCAGCCTTCACCACACATCCCATCAGCTCTGCCTGTCCTGCCTATAACTTGACCAGATGAAAAGGTGGTTGAATGCATAAGAAGGAGAGTATATTTGGTGTATGGACCTTCGCTGCTAATTCACCTTTCTCTCACAACAAAACCATTGGCTATGAAATTTTGTATTAAACCTGGCATTTATTTATGTGTGAGAATAATAAAAGCGTCTTCCCTAGGCAAGAATAAGTGAAATTGCAGCATTCCCTGAACTGACAAAAGGTTTTATGATTTAAAAAAACAAAAGAATGCAAAAATTGTGTTTATTTTTAACTCTCAATATATTCTAAGCATTTGTCCAAGAATTCTTCCAAATGCATATAAATCTGGATTGATCTTACAGTGATAGATGAACTGCAACTAAAGAAAATAAAGTTTGACTTTTTCAACTAGAAAAATATGAGTGAAAAACTATTTTAAAATATTTTTGAATGAGCTTTATATTACTCTTGAAGAAGGGCAATTCTGTGTACGCAAGGAAGGAAGATTAGTTATAAAACTACTTTTAAAATCATGCAAACTACATTTAAATGTATAATGTCTTTTGGAATGAAAGTATACATAGTAATGGATTAATGTTACTAATTTCTGTAGCAAATCAGATTTTTAATTAAATATTTCTGAAGAAAGGCTCATTCCTTGGATAATAGAATACCAGTGATTTTTAATTAAATATTTCTGAAGAAAGGCTCATTCCTTGGATAATAGAATACCAGTGATTAAATAAATAATACTCATTTACAGAAAATATCTAACATGTTAGTTTGTAAATAGTTTTTTCTGCTGCTTTTTATCTTTTATTATCACCTCTCCAAATAACATGTGAGCTGAAAAGGTAACTTGTAGTACGACAAAACTGTTCAACTGATGAAATAAGCCCTTAAATTATATGGAATATTAGAATAATTTTTTGTCTGAATAAATCTACTTTAATCCCCCAAGGGGACTGGTTTCTTAGACATCCAATAAAACCACAGGAAGTATCTTCAGAACCTGATTTTGCCTATTAGTCCATTGTTGTCTTCCATGTCTATGAATTGCCATGGGACCTAAGAAGCGAATGGCATTTATACTAAAACTAACTGAAAATGATTTCTTTAAACGTCCTATTTATTAATTATTTTTGTCTGTGTAATTGGCTAGATGCTACACAAGAAATCTTCAGAGAACTAATCACAAATAACAGCAATTTACAACCGATTAATTGCTATATAATGTTTATTGTTAGTTTGCTAATAATGTATTAATCCTTGTTCATGGAAGATAATGTTGAAGTATGTATAACTGAGAGGTTATATATCCACTGACACATGCAGCTGAGATGATACAAGAGGATAAAATGCAATTTTTTTAGGAGTCTTGCTAGCTCACTTACCTCTGATGCATCCATTATGTACTATTGACTAAGATGAAAATACCAAGGAGCAGATTTAGACAGTATCCAAAGATTCCAAAATGTTTCTTTCAGGCCTCTTCTCTTCTGCATATAAAATAGACTAAGAAAATAGACTTTGAAATGAAACTCTAGAGCCAGTACTTTGTGGAGTTTTTAAAATAAAAATAAGTAAACCATATACAAATTTTTCCATATACAAGTTTTCCCCAGTAGAAAAAGAAAAATAAACAAAAATAGATAATGAAAAAAAGAATTCTTTTTCCCCCCATTTCTCTAAGGTGGAAAAACCTTGTTTCCTCTATGAATATTTTTTAATTGGAATTTTTATCTTTAGAGACTACAGGTTGAAAAAGCTTTTGTTTTACAGCCAAATCTAGGAATCTTGGCAGACCAAAATAATCACTTTTTTTTTTTTTTTTTTTAAGAAAACATCCAATACGTGAGATGCGTTGAAAGCGAAGATCGTGGTTCAGACGGTGGCACTGTTCTCCCTGTTGAGTTTAAATGCTAGTATAGTGTGCAGGCACAGGGCACAGCCGTCTTTTATGAAGCTGTATTAATTCCTTCCACATCCATTAATGCATATGATGAAACAGAAAAATAAAACGTATGTTAATGCTTTGCTTATTACTTAGTGACATAAGTCAAATAATACACTACAACAATTCCAATTATGTTTCTTACCTGCCACTCTCTGAGCTTATGGTATGCAAAATCACTTCTGTTCACATTATAGAAAGCCAAACTACAGAACTTCAATATGAGGATGGTCAGACATTTGTGGACTGGGTGCTTTGTTCATTCTGCCCACAAATATGCACCAACCAGAGTAAAGGGAGTATCTACGAATTAATTCCTATCTCACTACTGTACACTGTTTTATTATTGCATTCTCTAATAAATAAAAGAATATTTACACTTTTCAGCAGTTTTCAGAAAGGTAAAATAACCCATTTTCTAGCAGCAGTGCATTGACTGAAATACTGCAAAATAACAGATGTCAGCGCAGATTGGATTTATTTTTCCAATATGCTTTTAAATGAATGAATGTGAAACTGTTAATGCTTGTTGTATCTCAGAAAGTTGGTTATATTTACATTATTTTAATGTCTGTTTTTTAATGTTAGAGCTGCAGTCACGTATGTGGGAGGTAACTGATGTTTGGCAGTTTCCCAAAAGAGCCTAGCTGCTATGAGCTTGTCATTTAGGATGACAGTCATCTCTTTTTTCCTATTTACTTTGTGATTTCATAAATCAGATTTTTTTTTTCACAGTTAAATGCCAAATGTGTTATTTCTACTCACAGCAGAGCTCAATATTTCTACTCACAGTGGAGCTCAATAGTTAGATAAATATTCCAACAAAGCTATATAGACGAATAAGGAAGGGAATATTTTTCCTGGAAAAAAAAGACATTCTTAGTCTCCCAAAGCAGTCTTGTATTGATGCTGAAGCTGAACAGAAATATTTTCTTCGTGATACTGCTGGTTTGTTACCTGTAGGCATCTTGAGAATGTGATAAAATGAGATGCACTAATAAACCAACTTGCAGAGGTTATGGTCAGGAAAATTATAAAAAGTGATGTCATATTACTCTGAATCTGCATCCTTGAATGCTGTGGAGTCAATTCACTTACATTAAAGCCAAAGTTGGGTTTGTTTCCCACACACACACACTTCTGTGTTATAGCATCAATATAGTTATGGAAGAAAGAACTGGACTGCAGTTTTCCTTCTACATTGTCCAAATTGTCAGTTTAGCTGTCTGCAGAATCCTCATTAGAAAGAAGAGTGGAGGGAAAGAGCAGCTTGCTTTTTTCAGATTCCAGATGGAGTTTATAAATCTGACAGGTGGGGAAGAAAAATGAGTGGGAAAGAAAAAAATTCATACTTGTGCAATGACAAAAATCTATCTAGAGAGTCTTGAGAAAATGAATATTGGACAACCCAGAATTATATATTATAGTTTTCCCAAGTATAACTGCATTTGCTAATAATTCAAAAATAGTTGTAACTAACAGCCTGATAATCTGCAATTGGAAATATATCATATGAATAACAGCTGAGATCCTTGTCCATGAACACGTTATTTTGCATGAAGATTTTTACTATTAGGTGTTTCATTTGAACATTATTTTCCTGCATCCTCCATGCATTAAATGTTTCTCTGCTACAGAAACGTGAATCTTACAGAAAAAACTTACTTGCTGTCTTTTTAAAATTCAGTCTAATGTGTTTTCAGGCATCAAGTGGCACTGCACAAGGGCCATATGCATGTAATGTTTCAATTAATTTTTTAACATTGTACATAATTTTTAATATGCTGGGCTCCTTTTTGAGCTTGTAGGCAAGAGACTGTGATTTTCCAGACAGGTTTCAAACTAGATAGCCTAGATAGCCTTCTAGCTTCAGGTCGATACTTGTCTGCTTGCTTGCTTCACATACAACTGTCCTGCTTATCCTGAAATGAACTGGAATTTAATAAATAATGAAATTAGTTTGTATAAATCACATTTTCCATTTTGCATATTTACAGATATTGGAGGCAATGGAAAGGAAGCCAGGCTGAAAGCTTAAAAGCTAATCTTTAGACTACAAGCCACTCTATTTCTGTATTTCCCAAATGTATTTAAAAAGCAAAAGGTAAGGAAACAAGCATTTAAAAAAAAAAAGTTATAATGAAATAATATATAACAATGTAAACTAAATTTCCTTTAACAGTTTGTAAGTATGTGGACATATCTGATTGCTCTCTGCAAGTCCAAACTAAGCAGCTCTGCAACACTACTGGCAGGTAGAGATGGGGTGTATGGAAGAATATAGGGATTTGTAGAGCAGCTATCAAACTCTGAAGTAAAATTTTGCTACCTGACTGGCCACAATTGTAGGGAGATGAACTAGTTTACACGTGGTTTCTTCCATTTGGGAACAAATGTCAAGAAATACTTTTTCATGCTGAAGTATTTCCATTCGTTTGAATGTGTCTAGATTTTATTTTAATTTTGTTTAATTTTTCTAAGCAGTCTGTTTTGTTCCCATCTCTGAATCTGCCTATGTGTTTATATAGACATATATATGTATATACACTATATAACTACATAGCACATAGATATATATATATAATATATGCACAAATAGATATACTTCCAGAATGTAGTGCATACAGCCCTTAGCTGGCTTGTAAGCTCCTCCAGGTATATGTAGGAAAAATTAATAGATTTATGTGAGTGTGCTGAGTTCTCCAGTACTTTATGGCATTTGAAGATTCACAGGACAAGTTTCCTACAACTTATGATCCAGACTCTGACCTTCATTAAAAGCAGCATGCAAAAAAATGCTTTACTTTGATTAAAAGTAAATCAAAGCAAGTTAATCCTGCACAATAATATAGGCCTTTACAGAATTATTTCAAAACTTACTATCTGTTAGCTTGCCACTTTTGTATTACATCATTAATAAGAATAAAAACAATTTTAAAAAAACTAATTTCCTTTTCAAAATGTTTATCATTTTCCCAGTTTTTTATACCATTAGTCTTGAAATAATTGATTAGTTTTACCTGTGAGTTTTTGTATTGTGTTTTTCACTTGACTTTTCATGCAGGAGCTGAAAACTGATATATAAGAAAAGTTACACAGGTTCGGTGTAAAAGCCTATCTAATCCTTGCAGTGGCTGAAAGTACAAGCATAAGGAAAGAGTAGAAGAACAAGGGCATTTATATGACCATCCCTCTTGTATTCTGGCAGATAAATTAAGCTAGAGCTTTAAAAGCAAAATTTTATGTTTGATATGAAAAAGATTTGTGTTGGTTTTTACTTACAGTGCTTTATCCTTAAGCCTTTCTATTAGAGACTGAATAAAGATGACTGTACATTTCCCTAAAAGAACAGTCTCAGAAGCTGTGAATCCATCGGGCAATGTCAAAGCACCTAGAAAAACTGATAGCTACTTTCTTTAGTCGGAAATGGGATCTTGGCAGGGCTTCAAAATCTAGATATAAATTTCTTCTGACCACAGAAGGCTTGCTTCTGGGTCACAGAAGAGCAACTGCTTTCAAGGAATACGAGATTCACGTTTTTCCTCCCAGTGGAGTGCAAACTGCTAAAGGCTGCACGCCTGCAGCCTGCATTCAGCAAGAATTCTGGCTCCTTTGTATTTTCACTAAGGAATACCAAACTCCTAGATATCCTCTGGGGAAAAAAAGGATATGCTGGGGAAAATTAAGGTCCTGTCTCTGTTGTAGGAAAGTATGACGTCAGTGCTTTTAGAAATTGTGGAAGGTTATTTCTGAATTGCTGTGCAGTGGTGTACACCATAAATTCTTCAGGTTTTTGTTACAAACTGTTATTTTTGCTTTAGTTGGATTTAGAAAGCAAAACATTCAAACTAGGATTTCACACCTCACTGCCTGCAAAGGGCACAAAAAGAAAAGGGTGGCATACTGGTTGACTCAAAGAATTAAAATCTCTCTTCCCATTTTGTAACTTTATGCTTTAACCTAAGCTCTTTAGGAAACATCCTATTTATTCTTACAGAGGCTCTAGGCAGAGATTTATTAGCAACATGCTCCTGAATTATTCAGATTAATACACAACTAAAATGCAGTGTCCTTACCTATTAGAAAAATTGCAGCCAGAATAAAGAATTTTTCATAGGCAAACTGGAATCAAATGACACTACATTTATGACCATAGTGCGTATGAGAAATAGATAGTAAGAACTACCAGAGTTTCATTAATTTTGTTTCCAACTGAAAAAACATGTATTCTAAAAATATACTTAAAGTATTACTTGGGCAGCCTCTAAGTGCGCTTGGCTTCAAATTAGTCATCAAGTACTGAGGGATAATTATAGCGCTGTAGCAGAGCGAGTGTGAGGAATTGTGGTGCTCGCTGCTGAAGCTGAGACAATTGCTGCGAACAGGCTCTCCACCCTTGCCATTCTATAAACACTCGGCTCGGCAGAGCAGCGAAGCGACTGCTTAGCTTGTTTCTGAAAAAAAAAATGTGTCCATGTATTGTTAGTCTGGAGCACTAACAGAAAATTTGTTTTGGTCAAAACAGTGGTAATCTTGCTTTCTTTTTCAGTAGCTGTGTCTTGGGCTACCATACTATCAGAGTCTCAAATGTGCTTATTTGTCCATTTCCTAGGTGTTGGTACTATCCATCAGCCAAGATAACCTGTTTTCTGCAGAAGTATCCCCAAAGCCTCATGACCTTCTCATGACCCTCCCCACCTTTTCCATTTCCGTCTCAGCTACCCTTACACACACCAAAAATGCCACACAGGAACAGGATGAAAACCAACGCTCTCCTTTCTGAGGCATACCCCATGTTTCAGGTATCTAGCAACAGACTGACAAGCACATGCTTTTTTAGTCAGGCTATGAATGACGGCATCATGCGCCTATATGGAAATACTTGGCATACAAAAATTTCTTAGCCAGTCCCCATGGATGCCTTGATGAGCACCGTACTTTCTCTCCAGCTTTCACCAAAACCTGAACTGTGCACAGTAGCAGTCTGCTCTCTGCAAACTGCAATCCAAGGACTCCGATGTTTCATGAAGAGGATGTAGATGCTCATGCCAGAACATGCTCTAGAGAACTTGATTTTGTTTCTCTGTCCCCTTGTCTATCCCACACACCCTCTCACATTATTTTCCATATTTCTCTTCTTTCTTTCCCACTTCCAGAATGGCCAAGACACATCTCCGAATCAGGTAGCAAATTCTCTAAGGAATAATTCACCTGTATTTGTCTACAAAAGTAGCAAAATGCGTTGGCGACAGGTTCAGAGCACTACTTGAGCAAACCTTCAAGCAGCTTCTCCACACTGTTGGCTTGCAGTGGAACTCCCATCATATGGAGAGGGGTTTAACATGCAGAAGCAACTGTGAGTAGCATAGAAGTCTGTAAAAATGTCTAACAATTGAAAAATTCACAAGTCCTACATGTGATGCCTCAGTCCTCCTAAGGAAGAGAAGCATTTGAAGCACCTCTGTAGCAGGTGTGGACACTAATATCAGACATCAGGCTAGTTTGCCAGACAGCAAGAGAGTCAAGAAGGAGCCTGTGCATTGCTCACTGTTCTCTCTCACCAGGACAAACACAACAGATTTTCAGACTGTCTTAGTCCAACAAAGAAATGGCAGACCTTTCCTTCCCTCCTTCCCTTTGCTTATGCTTCTTAGCTTTTTCTTTCCTCTCTAGAGGAATAGTTAGTGTAACTGTGCTGTCTCTTTCCCAAACCTGCAGTGTGGAGTTACTAAAAGCTACCTAAAAGACGAGCCTCTAAGCTTTCTCACTGGAAATAAAAATGCACCTTTGTAGTCCCCTGTCATCATCTAAGGTAATGCAAGGAATGTTTTCAAAGTATAACCACATATTGAAATTACTTTTGTGTCAGACACAATAGTATATGAGGACTTCTAAAAAAAACAACCTAAACCAAAACAAAACTCACGCAGTTCTGATTGAAAATTTATCCAACTCTGGAAGTTTAGCATTTTGTTCTGTGATTTTAAAATCCTGAGAAATATTCTATTGTTAGATTTGTCTGCTAATGAAAGTTGAGAGTTTGAGTTCCTGTCCCATCCTTCATTTGCTCATAAAAGCATATATTTATTATGAACGCAATGCATTTTTAAAGCAATTCATTTTATTTGCAGTTTTCCACATTTCTGAAGCAATGCGAAACCCAGGGTTTAGTAGTCTGGTAAGCACATTAGCCAAATCATATTTTTAGCATTTGAGAAGGAGTTTTCATATACAATGTAATGTCAACAAGTATTTTCTCAGCCCAGTCTGCAAAGCAGAGTTCTAATGGAATTAATTGTTCCTCACATGAAAATCAATCGAAGCATCTTAGCAGAAGCATAATTTTAAAGATGATTTTGATATGCTTGTTAAAATATTTTTTATAATATTAGTATTTATTGTCTCTACAAAAGTATTCTCCCTAGCTGACTTGTCAAAACACAAAATGCCTATTCCCAACTGTTAAAAACATTACTTCTTTGTGTTTTACATATTTTTAGCCCTGTAATGGCATCACTAAAATTATATTTTTGAGAGTAATTTTAAGTGCTATTCAAGGTAATGCTTTTATTGTGTGGAGTTTTCACCTAAAAATAGGTATCTATCATGATACTCTCACAGTCTTCACTTTTGATTTTTTGAACATTTTGTGCACATTATAAAGGGATAGTATATTTTCAAGGAAATATGCCCATTTCCTTTGTCTCATATCCTGCCTGCAAAGTCCTGTAAATAAAAATTACATCAAAATCAATAGATTTTTAAAAAAAATTATCTTCTAGTCATTATCCAAAAGCACTGGCATCAGTATCAATAACATTTATTTAAAGGTCTTTGATAATTTTAATTTAAGAGAACATACTTTTCTAATACTTAATAACTACTAAGTCCATTCAATATGCAGGGTTTTGTTCACCTTGTTCCAATTTCCAAGAATTGTCTTTGTTGATCAGTTATGGGTTTTGCATAATCTAATAATTAGAGTCCCAGAGTTGTTGAGACAGTTTGTGGGTTTTTTTAACCAATCTTTATGTATTGAAAATCTCCTTACTCTTCACTAAAATCTGAATAACCCTTAAGTAAAAATTTAATGCCTTGATTATAGAGCTATAGGAAAATGTAGTGACTTCTCTTAACTTATATCTTGAACATAGAAAACCCAATAAATATTCAGTAATTTTAATGTTGCTTTGCTTAAGGCTGTCAGGATAAGTAGATCTTCAAGAGACTTTGGAGAGCTATAACAACCACCATAATATGTGGGCTAGGCCAGTTATTGTCTAAGCTGTTAGTTTTTGAGTAAGTGATTCCCCATATTCTGGGTTCTGATTGCTGAAGAATTGAATAGAGGAACAGATATCACGGGCAACATCATATAGATAACCCAGATGCTACTGGGGGAAAAAACAAGGGATGACCCCTTTTATAACCATCACTCACAGAATGATGGACAAAAGCTTTTGAATGGTATCTCTTCAATTATTCTGTCAGATTATAGCCAACAGTAAGCTTACTTGCTTCCAGAAATGTCTCTTCAATAGCCTGTGGTTCTCTGAGGTCAGTTGTCTGCTTCAGCAGCTAAAGGGTGAACTCAGCATAGATTTGCCTGTGTGGGCATTGACTCTTTGGAAGCTGTTCCTTCTCTGATGGTTGCTCTACAATGCTCAGCCAGGATCTTCCTCAGGGTCCAGATACTATCTGGTGTAGGCGTCTGGATGTTTATGAGACAGACATCTGGCAGTCAGATGCACTGGTTGCACTGCCAGCTCTGTTCTGTACCTACCACTCAGTGGTTTTTGGACAGTGGGAAAGAGTGCTCACCATTCAGTGACTACACAGCTCCATTCCTGATTGCAGGCTGCTGTCAGGTTGGAGACTAGAGAGGCTTCTAAAAAGTGCTATGGAAATGACTGGGCTGAAAGGTAGTGGTGTCCTGACAAAGATGTGGTTCTTTATCAGAGGCTTTTTTGCAAGGCTGAGCTCAGAAAGAGAAGAGCCTGGGAACCAGCTGCCAAAAACCTCCTCCATATAGATAAGCAGAGGAAAAACACCGCAATCTGGAATAGCAGCCCACATGCCCACAGAGCATGCAGATGTAAATGCCACAGTATGTGCTTGCTTTATTCAGACCTGGTCCTATTCAAATCTGTGCTACTTAGAGATATGAGGGTGCAGGGATCCCCTTAAAATGAACATGGATGCATGGCCTTTGGTACAAACAGAATCCTTCCTCTCCTAAAAGCTTTTCCCTAGCTTAATTTAGCTTTTTGCTATGTTAAATGTTCATTCTAGCTATAATTCCCTGATCCAGAATTATCATTATTAACACCTGAGAACAAAATCACTAACTACTAACTATTTTGAAATCAAATATGGTCTGAAAAATATATAAAAAACCATAAAGTTCTCAGTTCACTTCATTTAAACTGCCTTAACATCTTAAAGGAAACAGTGTGGTTATCTGTATATCATAATATGCATTGTATTCTTTATTATCATGGGGAGAAACCTTTACCGTCATAAGCACTTGCATTTGCATTGTAAAAGAATATTAAAGACAGACAGATAAAAGATGCCAGTTGAAAAGAAAAAATGTCATTTGGATTTGTCTACAGCCTGTAAGCAGTAGGGACGTTCGTGGTGTTTGTTGGGTTTTGTTTGGGGTTATTTTTAATCCTGTGTTTGTATGAAAAACTTTCAGCAGACCACAAAGATATTTTTCCAGTCTTAAATTTTCATTGGTACACAAGCTTATTTAGCTTATTGAAAAGAAAATTAATAGAAAATATTGAGAAAATTACAAGATAAATAGAGAAATAAGCCTACAGAAATTTGCAAACTACAAGAACCCAGTAAAGTCAAAGTGCACATTTCCAAGCAGGACCAGCACACCCTGCTGAATATTTATCATTGAACATCAAAGAAGCAGTGGAAAAACACAAGTTAGCTGCAGAAAAACTCTCATGGAACAATAACTTTTAAAGCTAGCATTTGCATATTAACAAGAGCATATAATTTAATGATTTTTCTCTTCTTCAACTGTCCTTTTTATTTGAGGAATTTTTGGCGTGACTACTTTCCTCTACTTCCTCCTACAGGGAATCAGGTCTTCAGAAACAAAAGTTACATAGTAGGGATATTTTCTTTTTTCTTAATATTAAAAAAACCCTACCTCTAAACACAAAATGGGCCAAATACAACAAATATCTAAAATATTTTCACTTAGGCAAGACAGTGTCAATGAAAGCTGATTTTAGTACTGCTTATCTAGACACTAAAGCGCTTACAAAGGAAAGAGTTTATTCTAACTGGTTGCAAGAGATATGCAGGGTAAAAATAGCATGGAAGTGGAACAAAGCACGATGACAGTGTCCCAGACGACAGCTAAATCGCATAGAAATTGAGTAGAAATTAATTATATGTACAATAACTTCTTCTTGCATCAAAAGGAGAGTAGCCAGCAGGTCAAAGGAGGTGATCCTCCCCCTCTACTCTGCCCTGGTCAGGCCCCACCTGGAGTATTGTGTCCTGTGCTGCGCTCCCTGGTATAAAAAGGACAGGGATCTCCTGGAGAGTGTCCAGTGAAGGGCTACAAAGATGATTAAAGGACTGGAGCATCTCCCTATAAGGAAAGGCTGAGAGCTGTGACTGTTCAGCCTGGAGAAAAAAGAAGACTAAGAGGGGATCTTATTAATGTTTATAAATATCTCAAGGGTGGGACACGGGGAAATGGCCAGCATCTTTTCAGTGGTGAGCGGAGACAGGACAAGGGGCAATGGCGGCAAATTGGAGCACAGGAAGTTCCGCACCAACATGGGGAAGAACTTTTTCACAGTGAGTGTGACAGAGCATTGGAATAGGCTGCTCAGGGGGGGTGTGGAGTCTCCTTCTCTGGAGATATTCAAGACTCGTCTGGATGCCTATCTGTCCAATATGAGCTAGGGAGCCTGCTTTGGCAGGGGGGTTGGACCCGATGATCTCTTGAGGTCCCTTCCAACCCCTACGGTTCTGTGATTCTGTGATTCTCACATGCTCTTATTTTCTTCACAAATTTTCTTTCTTCAGTTATCCTACACTATAGCATAAGACATAGAAGGAGAACAGTTAGAACAATGCAGTGCTAAACTGGAGATATACTGCTAGTTCTGACATTGGTGTTCCAGCAGTTTAAATTGATTGTTTTCTTGGAAACAAATTCTGGATCTTAGTCATTAACTGTATTAATTATAATTTCTCCTCAATAGATTAACAATAAATGGCAACGTTAGTATTTTGTGTATCATTCAGTTTAAATGTGTCCCAGGAATTTTCCATCAACAGTACTGAATGTACTTTGAGAACTGAATTTATTCAAGATTGGTTGTTTTTCACACGTAGTTATCTCTTTTCTTTCATAGATAGAATGTTTCACTATTTTTTTTCTTCCTTTAGTTTGCAGAAATGAAAATATATCCAAGAGAAATCAATCTATAAGCCATTTTTTAAAAAATTTTAGATCTTAATCAGAAGTGTTAATAATGAAGCCTGATTAAGACAAAGCTGAAGTTACAAAGAGGGTCCGCCCAATTTACCCTAAGAAATGTTTATAATTAACAGTTATAATGATGTGAAAGTTAGTTTTACTCTTGTTACATTTATTCAGAGAATGAAAGCTTTTCAGAATGAACTGTACTTTAAAAATAATCTCTGGGTATTCAGAAGAGCAAACTTCAAGTACTTATGATGTTTATAAACCCTCTTGGGAAGTTAACAGCACAGGCCATATATAGGTTTGTGGTAAAATTAATTTTCTAATACGAAGGAAAAACACTCATTCTTTTTTAAATCCTAAAGACTATTAGTTTTTAAAGCAACTTCCTGTTATATATGCTCATATCCTTCAAATTCTGTATTGTAAATACATTAACTTCCCCAACCCCCAAAATTATTGTCTCTGTATATTGACTACAGATATTGAAGTAGCTTTTTTTTTTATGTAAAGAAACCTGATAGTGGTATCAGTTATGTTATTTGTTAAGTGATTAGACTCCAATTTTGAAAGAAATAAACGTACTGAACATCTGTTGCTTTATCTTTCTTTGCATATATATGGGGGTGGAGAGAGAGAGATAGGTGGATGCTCATTGTGACAAACCTGGCTTGACTAGCCCCGGAGGGAATGGAGCCATTAATCAGCTAATCATGAGTGCAAAATTGTCCATTAGGCATTTAATTCATTGTCAGAATGCACAAAGCCATTACAGCTAGCTGATTTTTTAAAAGATTAGAGAGGCTGGGCCCTACGTTATGTATGGATTGAAAATTGATTTACTTAAATCCCAAATGAATCTCAAAAGTTATTAATTATGCATGCCTGCTCCTGTCCTTTGCTGGATGCGGTGAGACCCACTGTAAGTTTGAGATGTTTACTGTGCCAGAGGTGACTGAACTCCAAGGCTCTCCTCTCTACCTAAGGATTGTAAGCCCTATTGTTTCTTGACAGTCTTGGTGGGCAACAGAGAGTCTGTGTCATGAGTCAGTACATAGCTTTGCATCAGTCAGACCTCATGGGACAAGGCTATTTCACCTGCAGAAATTCTCAGGGCACTTGCACCGAGTATTAGAGAATTGGTATTAATTAATAGCCTATTCATTTATTTCTTAAGACCATTGATTTGACTCTTTCTGCCTCCGAAGACAACATTTAATTTGTAGTTCTTGATGTGGGCAATGTATCCTACAACTTTCAGGTTGCAACTGAATTGTACTTAATAATCCTGACTATTCTAAAACCCCACATTCTCCCACATGCATGTGTTCCTCCTATCCAAACAACCTGCCCATACAAACCGCGTCTATTCAGTGCAATGTCCTAGCATTGGCAATCAGTGAAGCCCTTTCACTGTTAACTCCTTAAGAGAGCCTGTGGCTGATTTTACCAGAAGCAGATTCAAATCTAGCCCTGAATTGAACACTCCTTCACATATTAAGCCTATAATGCAGAGAATTTGGAAACTGTTTGATGTGTTCTCACAAAAGGTAGACAGATGGTCAGTGGTAGAAAAATAAAGAAAAAAACCAAAATCACAGGGAATCTATTTTAATGTAATTATAGATTCATGTTAGAAAAATCCTTATCAGAGCAATTCAAGGAGCAGTGGTTCACAATTATTTCTGGGACAGGTTTTCATATCTGCCCTGTGTCTTTGTCAAGACTGGTTACAGAAACAAAGGTAAACGTAATAATTAAAACAAAATTTCTGAGTTCCAAAAGAACAAAGCTTGGCAATATCTTCAAGCCTCTCTAAGATGGCTGTTCTTCCAATTTTTGATTGATACTGAATCAACTGCTCTGCAGATATGGATTTTCTGATTTTTATGTTTTTATTTGATGATTCTTAAAAAATAATTTTAAAAAGAAGATACAAGCAGCAATGTTGGTGAGTGAAAAATTTTTTACAGTTCAGTGTGCATTTCAAAAGCATGCCTTACCATTGTGTCCTGTTTATAATGAGATTTTATAAGCAGAAGTTAATTTTTTTTCCATAAAATATCTCCTTCCAAATCTTCTTACTCCTTATTCCCACTTTGAAGATTCAGCAATACACCAATTAGAAAAGGCAATACAATAACAGTTCCATACAAAATTTTATATGGCAGGTTACAAGAAACATTCTCTGTCCAACCAGAGATCTGCCCATTCCAAGGACAGAAGAATGCTTCTCAGAGCTTATGACAGTCCTGGTCCAGCTCCTCATGCAACCCTCCCAGTGCTGTGTCAGGACAAAACCTTCTCAGGCAGGTTTTGAATATCTGTGATGGCCTCAGACAGAACCTCCTCTCAGTTCTTCATCTAAGTCAGCTATGGAATCACAGGAAAATTTAGGCTGGGGCCTTTAGAGGTCATTTTGTCTAAACACAAAGCAAAGATAACTTCAAAGGCAGATTTTTCCTTCTCTATTCCCTTCGTGATCAACCTCTCCTTGTGTATTGTCACTCTCATCACCAAGAATTTATTTACAGTTGTATCTGTATTTAACACTGTAGTTGTGGCAAAATTATAATAGTTCCATCAGTAAGACATGTTAAGAAAACCATCCCCTTTTAAAAAAAGCACAGTTACCGACCAAATTCTCTTCTGTTCCAAGCTGCTGTGCAATTACGGTTACACTTTTAAAAACTACTTCTGCTTTTACATTTCTTTCTCATGTATATTATTGTATGTTATGTTCTCATATTGTATTATTTTTATATCTCATGTATATTATTTTGGGCATTTTAAATGGTTCCTCAAGACTGAAGCACCAAGAAGTTAGAGATTATTTTGGAAGATGTAGCTTTTGGTACTCCTAGACCTCATTTCTTCCCTTGAAAAGTTAGAATGTACTTCATGGAATATTATCCATGTTAATTGTCAAAATCTGTTTGGTTCTGTTTATTGCTTTAGAATGTTGAATTTAAATTTTAATTACCTCTGGATTTCCACTAAAAGCACTCTTTTCATCTTCAAAAGTGCCTATCAATGCCTTGGAACATGTTATCCACAGACCTCATCCAGAGCTCCATCTATATCAGCAAGACTGTTATTTTTGCAACTCCAGGAAGTAGAAGGTTCCATCCTATTTTAAGTTATAATCAGGCATGAAGTATATGATACTTCCTTTTCTGTTACAATGAGTTATAAAATATGTATTCCATTCCTTGTCAATTTACTGCAAGCATTGCTGTTTGTAGCCTTGACTCTCTCATAGGATTAAACTTCTCTTCAAACTGAATGTAAGACTATGGCAGACTTCCCCCCCAAAAAAAATTGGCATTTAGGGTGCATGCATGTGTATGGGGTGCACGCGTGTGGTTAGTTATAGATCCAGACAACTGCACACAAAAGTGACAGGATTCCTCTATATTTCAGTCAAGTGAAAGGTGAGGTTGTTTGACTTTAATTTTTTTAATTGCATATGCAAAAATAGACATCCAATTGAGGAGCTTTTGAAAGCTTTGCATCTTCATAAACAATTGTGAAGCCAACATCCTGATATTGATAAAAATAGTTAACATCTATTTTTGATGCTTTCTTCCATACACTTATGTTCAGTATCTATCTCTATGGTCTTTAAACATCCTCCTCCTCATTACTATTGAGCTGCTTCAAATACAAAATTTAAGTTGAGGAAATTACATTTTGTGTACATTTTGCATTTCAAATATAAAATCACATAATGGTTTACACCTTAAACAAAATTAGTGTCTATAATCACTGAAACCATAAAAAATAAACTGAATCGTTTTCTGGGAGAACAAAACTTTCCCAAAACAATTAGATTTTTCTTTTTTGTTCATTCACAGCTGCAAGTTGAATTGAAAAAGAAACTTGTTTCTAAGGAAGGAACATATTTGTACTAGCTAATCTGAGACATGATTTAGGAAAGAATACTACAGAGCTGATAAAACATTACACAAGCACTTTGTATAGACATCACAATAAATTATCTACTACTGTCTGCTTATTCTCCACTTCACCATGAAGGGCATTTTTCAAATAATTGCTATGAACTTTGTAAGTACTTTTGACTCCAAAGCAAAAAAAATCCCAATTGCAGAAATGTTTAAATTAAGTGTTATGAAAGTATATTTCAAACCTTTGTAAAATCCTTTCATCTCTTACTCAGCCTCATGATCTTTAACACTAGTCTGCACATGGCAATGATACTAACCATTTAGTGATGATAAACAGAAAGGCATCCCATGCAAATGATACATAATTTTATATTGCATTCCCCGTGCCATACTACAAATCATACTAGAATTTCTGTGGTCAAGTCATATACTTTGTTAGGTCAGGCAGCATGTGTCGTCATTCCCCTGGTAATCATAAATATTATACAGAGATTTTTATCTGCTGTTCAAGAGAAACCTGTAATTAGTGACTAAGCCAACCAGATCTAACAAAATGCTAGGGTCTTCCACAGTTAAAAGCAAGCACTAATCAAAACTCTTCAAAGCTCCCACTGCTGCCTAACACACTCAATGTCGTTTCAGAAAAGTATATCTTTTCAGAAAATTTAGGAAAACGTAACAATAATTTCCAAGGCATTTGAGATTCACTTGTGTTGTCCACTGCCTTGCTGTGTGTCTAAAAGTTTTCTGAGATATTACTGGTCATGGATGACAGCTCGTCATCTCCCTCTTACATGGCTATTTTTAAACTAGTCCACACATGTTCTGTGACAACAAGCTCTGATACGCTCATTGATAGTTAGACAGTTCTAATGTGTCCTGGTAATATGGAATTTGGGTTTTCCACACATAGACAGATGCATATATATATATATATATATATATGCATAAGTGTGTATATATAGTCTATATTTATACCTATAAATATATATATGCACACACATCTATATACACACACACACATAGACAGACATATATATATAGACACACTTAGGATATTTTAATTATAGTTTAATTAAGGGCTATTTCTTTTAGACAATGTTCATACTTCATTAAGCATTTTACTTTTCCATTGGAGATGAGGCTTAGAGGGGACTTGAGTTTGCAGTTATCAGTGAAGAAAAAGAGAACAGAAAAAAGATTAAATACTACTCTAATTCTTTTTGGTGCTTCATTTAGTCTGTCTTAAACAAAGGTAGAACAATCTTGTAGAACAGCATCCTCCACTTACTGAACTTTTATTGATATTTTGAAGTATTAAAATTTCCTGGTCTTATTTTATAGTTCTATCAGATCAGAGTCCCTTGGTGACATACAATACTTGCTTTGCTTTACATGTCCTACAGATCCTGCTGTGTAATATCCCATACCCAGCCTGTTTTCTATAAAGTGCTCTTTGTTGATCCTGATTTACTTCCCAGACTCAATCCTTGAGGTTGTTGTTTCAGCCTCATAGAAGGAGTACTTTCACAAAGGTATTTGGGGCATTCTTTATTATAGGGAAGAGTCTCGAAATTAGAGAGAGGGAATGGCTCCTTTGCTACCTGCCAGGACTTTTCCGCTGCTGCGAGAAGTGTAGAATTCCTGAATGCTCCCTCTGTTGGTAACAAAGGGGTGGGAGCAATTTCTAAAATTACCTTATTGTCATTCAGAGGTCTGGAGTAATATAAATGCATCAGTTTTGCAGTGTATAGATGCATATTGCTTTTCTTACAAACATTAGTAAATCCTACTAATTCTGCGGTTCAGATTTTTGTTCTTGTTAAATAACATTCTGAGTACTTCCAGAAGAGCATATGACTCAGCAAGGGTGACAGGAAGTATACTTTTATGTTAAAAACATTTAAAACATAGAGATGAGAGACCTTTTAAAAAATAAAGCTGTAATTCTGTCAATATATTTTCTTACATATGCATGCACTCTTATCATTAGAAAAAGCAATACTGCTTATTTAATTCAGAAGCAGAAAGAGAAACAGAGTTAAGGTCTTTCAAACAATCCATTGGGGATGTGCTGTAGTTCTGCAGTATGCATGCTGTTCGCCACAGATGACTAGTTTCTACTTTCACCTATGTCGCACCAAGTTCTGCCCCTCCTGCTGTCAGCTCTCCATACACCCCACCTCTGGACACTTGGAGGCTGATTGACTTCCTACAGGCAACAGGTACATCAGCTGCTCTAAAGCCTGCTGCTGCCACTCACTGTGTCCCCTGACTCACCCCATTAATTTTAATCAGACTTGGATTTGCCACGTGGGGTTTCCTGATCTGAGGGCTAGGACAATTGGCAAGAGGAGCACAGTATGCAGGTGATGGCAAAACACAGTTCTGGCTCTCACAGCGCCACAGCCTGAGAAATGCAGATACCCACTCCTTATAGCTAATCAATACACTGTACCATTAACTTCCTTTTGAATTATTATCTCTATCCTGAATCTGTCAAGCATTTAAATTAGTCAATGGTTTAAGCTATGCACTAAGCATGACCAACAGCACTAGTCATCAGCAGCCTCGTGCATTCAGTTTCTGCTATCTTTAAATATTATGTTTGAACACTAATTTCCTATATAATCCTTGAGGTGTCCTGCACAGTCCTGTTAGTGCTGTGATGGACTATAGACATCCTGCTCAGTGCTCCTCTATCAAGCTGTTTATTAGTGACACCTCCAGGCACTCTGGTGGTTCAACTGCATAGCTATAATAGATTTACTGTTCTCCAGGCCTGCATGACATTTCTTTGGCCTAAATTCTGAGGTCATATTTCTCAGAAGCAGTTTATTATCATCAAATCATCATAGAACCATAGAATGGTTGGGGTTGGAAGGGTCCTTAAAGATCATCTAGTTCCAGCCCCTCCACTGTGGGCAGGGACACCCTCCACCATGCCAGGTTGCCCAAATCCCCACTCAACCTGGCCTTGAACACCTTCAGGGAGGGGGCAGACACAGCTTCTCTGGGCAACTTTTTCCAGTGCTTCGGCACTCTCACAGTGAAGAATTTCTTCCAAATGTCTAAACTAAACCTACCTTCTTTTAATTTAAAATAATTACCCCTTGTCCTATCACTCCATGCCCTTGTAAACAGCCCCTCTCCAGCTTTCCTGTAGGCCTCCTTCAGGTACTAGGATGCTGCTCTAAGGCCTCCCTGTAGCCTTCTCTTCTCCAGGCTGAACAAGCATAACTCCCTCAGCCTGTCTTCATAGGAGATGTGCTCCAGCCCTCTGATCATCTTTGTAGACTTCCTCTGGACTCAGTCCAACAGCTTCAAGTCTTTCTTTTACTGTAGACCCCAGAGCTGGACACATTACTCCAGGTGAAGTCTCATAAGAGCAGAGTAGAGGGGCAGAATCACCTCCCTTGACCTGCTGGCCAAGCTGTTCTTGATGTAGCACAGGACACAGCTGGCTTTCTGGGTTGCAAGTGTGCATTGCCAGCTCATGTTGAGCTTCTCATCAATCAACACCCCCAAGTCCTTCTCCTCAGGGCTGCTGAAATATAATTTTAAGTATCTTGCACACCTAGATAAACACCAATATCTCTACTTCATTTCTCTTCTGCTGGAAAGTGAACCTTTTCAAATCTGGACCTCCCTCCTGATCCCACAGGACTGCGGAAAATACAGGTAAGCTCACAGTTTCTTTCTTGGTTCTTGGAGATGAAGTTTGGTAGAACTAGTTAAAATGGTTTAAGACAGTATCACCTTCCAGGTTTAAGCTCTGCCTTCTGGCCAGAGATTGCTAAAAGGAATGTTTAGGTTAGAGGTGATGTCAGGTTATACTGAGATAACAGACTATGAATTGGAGTAGGAGAGACATCGACACAATCATGTTCGACTACAAAGACAGTAAACATATAATTCAGTGGGCATTAATCCATCAAATTTATACATTTAAATCCAACAGATATTACTTGTCAGAACCCTTAGGCACTCAAATGATTTTGCATGGTTGACTGACAGATCTTTTTGGACTTGTTTAGGGCTACTTCCATGTGTAAATCCACTTGCTTGCCTAGACCTGTTTGGCATGAAGGCTGAAGTCGGCTGAACTGTTCTGGTGTGCTAAATCTGTCTAACTCTGTCTGACAAGCCCAAGTACAATTAAGAAGCCATTTTACAAGAACAGTTACAGGTCATCGTAAATGAGAGGCTATATGCTGAAATATAAGATAAAGTCCATCAACATAATTTAGCATTTCTAGTAGCAACAATCAACTTAAAATTAAACACTATCATCTCAAAAGATGCAAAAATGAGACTCATTTGAAGGTTTTAGTAGATGCAAAAATAAAAGTTGGACTTCAGGTTCTACTCTTACCTGAAATATATTGTTGCAGAGAATCTACAAGGGGGGGGGGGGGGGGGAAATAAAAGAGACCCCCCTCCCCAACAATGAAACCTCACCAAGGTACCTAGGACTAAAAGAAGAAAAAAGAGATAAAAGGTTGAAAGGCTATAAAGTGTCATTTTTAGTGGCCTCCAATGCATATCCAGCTTTTTTTCTTCTTGGTTTCTGGAATCAGGCAATTAAACAACCATCTCAGTGTTACTAGTCTATCCGGTTGCAGAGAAGTTTGAAAACGAGAGTTTAAAAGACATGGTATTTAGATAGAAGATAAAAATGGATTATATATCTGGATGTTCCCAAGATTTTCTTTCTAAAAAAAGGTAGTGATGTACTCTTTGAAGGTCTCAGTGTTCATATTCCCCCACTACTAAGTGATAAAAAACCAACTTTGTTTCCAACTTTGCCTTTCAGAACTGTGGCCTGCCTTCCCTGCACCTTTTCAGGGCTACGCATTAGGCCAGAAGACCATGGATGCTGCAGGCATTTAAGTCTATTGGCAACCAGACTCACATATAAAAGGGATCTATCTTTTGGAAATTTATTTTTCATATGCAGGGAAAACTGAAGGCCAATTGGGGCTGAACTTCTTTATATATAAGATGGGGCGGCAGTATGGCATTTGTAGGAGGCTGTTGCCTACAGCAAAAGTAGATTGGCCTTTTTCCATGACACCCACGCAAAATTTATTGCAATTAATATGAGTCATTGAAAGGATTTCAGAGTGATTTTAAGAGAGATCTAAAGGTGCAGCAATGAGTGTTTACATAAACTGAGTGTAGTGGAGTGAAAAACTGAGGTGGTAGTGAAAAACTGCCACTGTGTAACAGCAACAGCCACCAGATTAAAGGACAGGATCAAAGCACACACACACACACACACATAGCAAACATCCACCTTACATCTCCATGAAGTAATGGAAATTGTTTTAAGTACAATTCATGTTGTATTCACACAAAAAATGCAGGATTTCATATTAAACGTTGTAAAATAGAGTACAAAAATATTTTGCTGTGTCAGGACCGTTTATTTTCCTACTAAGCAGCTTGTTGTTTGTTCAAGCGCCACATTCCCAGCATTGCCACAGCGAAAACGCGGCAATTCCAGTGATGTGGCACAGAAGCCGGGCACCGCACCAGTACCCAAAGAAGAAGAAAGTACAGCAGCAGAATCCGTTTCCAGCCATACCCTCTGTGCGTGGATTAAGTGGCCTCTGACGTTATTTATTTGAGGTCTGAGGTTTTAACGGAACGGAACTCCTTTCAGGAGGCTCACGGTGGGCATCAGCAGCCATTCCCACACCTGAGGAACCCTGGGCTCGCCGGCCGTGCCTCAGGGCTGCTTTCGTTCTCTTCGGGCCACCTAGACAAGTCAGACCCGACAGTCTCGCACTGCTGCCTTTCCGTGGCAAGGTGCGAGCGTCCTTCTGTTTTCCTCGGGAGGTTTAGCGCCGCGAAAGTTATGAGAGAGCTAAAAGGATGCTTTATAAATTCATTCTGGAGGTCTGCCCGCCTAAACTCTTTTAACCCAGGCTCTAGGCGCCTTCCGCTCGCCCAGCGCTCTCTCCAGCGCCGCGGGGCTCCGACCGCGGGGGACTCCAGCCCCCGTGGGGCCCCCACACGGTCCGCTCCCACGGTCCGCTCCCGCGCTACGGCGCTGTCGCCCCCGCCAGTCCGGCTATGCGGGGGCCCCGCGGGCGCGGAAGCGGCGGTTGGGGTTTCTTTGTTCCCTCCTCTCCAGCGATGCCAAACTCCCGTCCCAACGCGCTTATTTCCTCCTGCCTCCCAAACCAGCTTCCTGCCCTCCCTGCCACCGCTTCTCCCCGCCGCCGGTTCGCGGGCGGCCCGGGACGCTGGTGGCGGCGGCGGGGGCGGGGGGGGCGGCCCGCGGGCGGCCCCGATTGGCGCAGCCGGCGCACGTGGGGCCGCCCGCACGCCTTGGCGCTGGCAGTGGGGCGGCCGTTGCCACGGCACGGGAAGGCACGGCGCGATACGATACGACACGACACGATACTCCGCGCGGGTCTCCGCGCACCGCCCGTGCCGCTGCGGAGAGTTGAGAAGCCGAGCCAGGCCGGCCGGAAGGTAGGTGTGCGGGTGGGAACCCCTCATGTTGCGGGTCGCTGTGGAGCGAGCGGGGGGCTGTGCCGCCCGCCGCGGAGCAGTGGGGTTCGGTGGGGTTTCCCTCGGTGGTGGTGCCTTCGGTGGTGGCGCCGCTCCCGCCCCGCTGGGGCTGGTGGCTGCCACGGCGCCCGCGGGAGGAGCTCTCTGAGGAAGCGGGGCAGCGAGTTAACGATTAACTCCACAGCGGCGTCCCCCTCCTCGACACCGGCGCCGTGGGCCCCTCGGGGGTGCCAGGCCGGGTCAACCGAGCCTGCGCCCTCGAGGGGACGCTGCAGTTCCCGGGCCGCCCCGCGGGTGGGGGCGACCGCCGCCGGAGCCCGCGGAGCTCCGCGGCCGCGGAGCGCCGTCCGCCGCGCCGGGTGGCTGAGGCGCGGCGAGAGGTGCGTGTGGCAGCACAGCTCTCCCCCGCCGTCGGAGGCTGTCGGAGCCGGGCGTCGGGGTGGGTCCCGGGGCCGCAGTCACCCCCCCATCAGGGCGCTTTGCCCTGACACGAAAGCCTGGGCGCTTCCCGGAGCCGCGGTGCAGCCAGGCTGTGGTCGTTCCCCTTCGTTCCTCCTGGAGGGATTCTCCGGGTGCTGAAGAGCAGCGCAAAACCGGGCAACAAAGGTCAAGTGGATCTAGAGGTCTCCTTCCACCACGGTGTTTTAGGAGTAACCTTGACGGTCCAGTGAAACGGCCACCACTGCCATCCCTGCCTTGTATTTGAACTAGCTTTGCTAATGGAAAAGTGAAATGAAGCACATCCCTCTTCTGTAGCCTCTTGTGTTGCACTGATGCTGCTAAAGTGTGAAGTTCAAGGAAATATTATTATTTAGAGAAATGTGTTACTCTTTTTTTTTTTCTTCTTCATCTCATTTTTCTCTGTGTCACACAGTGGAGTTTACTTCTCAGGAGTTAAGTCACTTTGCAAATCCCTCTATCTTTCTCTAAATATAACCTGGTTTTTAGGATGTCTTCAGCTTGGCTGTTTTCCTTTTGTGAGTCAGGACTAGTGTCACTGCTTTTCATTGCTTGAACAGGCTCCACAGACCCATGACACCTCACTTAAGAGTTTTAAGAGCTGCTGATGTGATGGGGAGCATCTGGCATCTCTTTGTGCGTGTTACTGAGGCAAACAGGACCTTATCCTTTTTCCATAAATACTGTCTGATAGCAATACAGTATCTCGATGCTTTTTTGATTACGACATACAAGCAAACCTGCATCATCTAACTGTAGAGGAGATCTCTGATCTGCCATACCTTTTTGCAAGAGGAATAAGCAGAGAGCAGGGAGGTTGTACCTTGCTGGCAATGCATTGAGCCAGCAAATTGTAGGTTTCTTTTCCACATGTGTAGTTTTCCAGCACTTTCTGACTTCTAAATTCCACTCTTAAGTGTATTTAGTTATTTTAATGAGGCCTTAAAATATCCAGACATAGTGTTTTCTGAAGTAATGAACACTAAAGAAATACTTGGGGAAGATTATGTGTGTGAATAGTCACGAGGATGAGTTGGATTTTTTTTTTCCCACCATCTGTGAAATGAAATTTTAAAGTTTCTTTCCCCTAGGAAGAATGTTCCCCATGTGAGGCTGATGGTAGTCTGCTTGATAAATCACTTGAAAAAGGTCTCTCTTTCAGAGAAGTGTTTTTGGGCCTTTCTGCCTGGGGGAGGGCAGTTATGGTGTAGTCATGCCACACTTAATTTCCCTTGTGCATACTCTTGATTTTCTATAAGAAGATGCCTTACAAGTTGGATGGCACCGCCCAATCACCATCTTGTGATAGCTTCCCCAGGGGAATGAATTTTCAGGAGGAAAATACTCTGTGAAGAATTGTGCTGTAGGTGTTTTACCCCTGAGTTTTTGCTATGGAGACTGAGGTTGCTTTACCTTGCGTTTATTTCATATCTTCATTTCACTTAATCTTCATGTTTCTGAGCATCCCTCTGGACATGGTCTGGATGTGAATGAACATCTAGAGTCATGTGTGACAGTAACACAATAATGCATGCTGTAGAAGGCCCAGAGAGGAATATTTTGGGATTTGTCTTCCAGATGTGTATTCAGATGACCTCACTCTTGTGCTTTTTAGACAGTGAGGGTAATATGAAAATAAGCTATTTATAAAATTCTCAGTGGGACTTTTTTTTCCTCCTAGTTGATTTTTTTTCCATTACAATACTTTAGGCTAGATATAAGTTCACTTCTTAAATAGATTGAATTCGTCAATAGATTATTCTTGTGCTTGTACTGTTGTTTATGGATTGAAGTGTACGTTTGTTGTAGTTGTACGTGGCTGGGTTCTGGTGGAGAAGGGTGGGCTGCAGTGGTGGCTTCTTCAAGAAGCATCTAGAAGCTCTCGGCAGGCCCAAGAGAGCAAACACCAGCCAGCTCAAAGGTGGACCCACTGCTGACCAAGGCCAAGACCATCAGTGACAGACACAGCACCTCTGGGAATCACATTTAGGATTAAAAAAACACAAGCAGCTGCTTTTTGCCACCAGAGACGGGAGTGACAAGATGTGAGAAACTGCAGGCACTAAGGCCAGGGGAAGGTGGGGGGAGGCAGCTCAGGTGCCAGAGGGAAAGATGCCCCAGTAGCCCATGGAGAAACCCATAGTGTAGCGGGTTTTCCCCCACAGTGCATAGAAAAGGCTGGAGACCCCACCTGCAGCCCATGGAGAGGCCCCACGCTGGAGCAGTTGGAGACATACAGAAGATACTGTGACCTGCGTTGCAGCAAGCCCCTGCCAGCACTTGCAGCCCATGGAGAGAGACAGAGACACAGAGATGAGTGAGAGAGAGACCCACACTGGAGCAGGTCTGCTGGGGGTGCAGGGGAAGCTTGTGACTCTCTGGAGGACCAGGCTGGTATGGTCTGGGCCTGAGAGACTGAGCGACATTATATGATTTTATGACTGCACCCCATAGAAGTGACCCATGCTGGGGCAGCTGGTGAAGAGATGAAGCCTTGACAGAAAGGCCTCAATGTTGGAGAAGTTCATAGAGGAATGCCTCCCATGGGTGGGACCCCACGCTGGAGCAAGGGAAGGGTGTCAGGAATGCGCCCATCCCACCCCTCCTCCATAAGGAAAACAACTTGTGAGGAATTGACAGAAACCCCCATTCAACCAGTCCGTGCCCCTCCCTGTGCCACAGATGGTGGTGAAGGACAGAGAGAAATCATGACTAAGGTGAAGCCTGCTAAGAAGGGAGGGGTGGGGGCGAAGGTGCTTTAAGATCTGGTCTCACTTTTCATTATCCAACTCTAGTTTCACTGCGTGTGTAGTGTAGTGTAATGAATTAGAGTTTTCTTCCCTTTATTCTGTGTTGAGTCCATTTTGCCCATGGCGATAATCGCAGAATGATCTCTCCCTGTACTTATTTCAACTCCTAAACCTCTCAATATATATTTTCTCCCCTGTCCAGCTAAAAAGGGGAGTGATAGAGCGACTTTGGTAGGCATCTGACCTCCAGCCAGGGTCAAACCACCGCAACATTTTAGAGAACCTAATACGTTTTTAAAAATATTGCAGATTTTAAAACTATGGGAGAAGATGACTTCTGTTTCATTATGAATAAAATTCTGTGAAATGCTGACTCTGGAAAGTAGTAGCTGTTGGCCTGATTTGGGGGAGGCATGCTGTCGAAATAATAGTGCTTTTTGTTCTTTCTTTCTTTTTTCTTTCTCTGTAACTTTAATGTTCCTTTCCGGTGTACAGCTGGTAAGTTAACATTGCCAAGGTTGTTCAGAAGTGTTTTAATCACAGTTTGGAAGCCTGTGTTTGGATAACGTGATGGTAAGACAAATTGATTCCTCCTGTTTTTAACCAAACAGGAATGTTGTAGCTAATGTGTGTACAGAGACAAATCAAGCCCTTCAAGAGAACACTTAATTTGCTTAGTCCTTGATTGGCAGTCTCTAGTGATGTCGAGGATTTGAAAAATGGATGAACTGAAAAGCCTTGGCATTAATTTGTATTGTTGCCAGATATGCCAGTGAATTCATTAATACACTTTTGCATATGACTGCAGCAGGCACTGCTGTGTTAAATGAATAGAAGCATGTTTAAATTTAGAATTTAGGCTTTTGGACACACAAACTAGCATCTAGTATCTTATGCTAAGTAATATATGTGGTGGTTTGGCCCTGGCTACAGGCTAAATGCCCACCAAGCTGCTTGCTCGCTCCCCTTTTCACCCAAAAAAGGGAGAAAACATATATATCAGGAGGCTTAGAATTCAAGATAAGGACAGAGGGATCACCTTCCAATTAGTGCAATGGGCAAAACAGACTCAGCACAGAATAAAAGAAAGAAAACTAATTTCTTACTACTGCAACCTTGTGAATCAGAGTCAGGTAATGAGAAGCGCGGCCAGGTCTTAAAGCACCTTCCCCCACCCCTCCCTTTTTCGCAGACTTAAAGTTCATTCACAATTTTACTCCCTTCTTCCCCCCCAACATGGCGCAGGGGGTTTTCAGTCCATTCCTTCCGAGTTTTTTTCCTTCTTAGCTGGGGGGGGGGGGGCATTCCACACACACCCCTTCCCTGGTGGCACTGTGGGGTCCCACCCATGGGAGACAGTCGTATCCACAAACCTCTTCAGCGTGAGTCCTCTCTATCGGGGAGTCATCTCCTCATCACATGTCTCAGCAGGGCTCCCTTCCATGGGGTAGTGACCTTCGGGCCCAGACTACTGCGGCCTGGTCCCCCACAGAGTCACAGGTCCCCCAGCGAACCTGCTGCGGGGATCAATCTCTTCACAGGCCATAGATGTCTCTGCTCCCTGTCCTTATCCATGGGCTGTGAGGGGACACCCACTTCTCCATGTTCTTCTCCAGGAGCTGCAGGGGAATCCCTCTCCAGCACCTGGAGGGTCTCATCCTTTCCCCCCCACCCCCCTCCTTCAGGCCTGGCCTTGGTGTCTGCGCAGCTTGTTACATCTTCTCTGTCCCTCCTCCAGTGGCAAAATGCATCTACCTGCATTTTTTTTCTCCTGTATGTGATTCACAGAGGAGCTGTGATCACTGCCGATTGACTCGGCCTTCGTCAGCAGCAAATCTGGCCTTGAATTGGCCGATGTTTACTTTCTGGGGTCTGCAGAGAGCTTCTATCTGCTCCTTGCAGAAGCCATCTCAGCAGCTCAACTAACCAAAACTGCAACAGTATCACTTGATTGTTCCTGATTGCTTTTTGCATAGTGTTCCTTGGTTAGACAAATTTTTAATAGGGAACAACTAAACCAGTTGGGGTTTTTTTGTATTCCAGAAATATTTTTTAGACTTTTGAGAAAAGAAGAGCAAAATAGTAACAACAATTCAAACCAAGAAATACGTTAACAAGAGAAGGGACTATTGTTTTTCCTGCCCAAATGATGTTATTGAACATTTCGACTGTGATGTTAAGGAGGCAATTTTGGTTTTAGGGGGTTGGGAAGGAAGGGAATTGCCTCACTGCTTTTTTCTTTTTTTTTTCCTCCTCCTTTCCCTCCTCTAAATTGTTATCATAGAAATGAATGATGGTTTCTCATAAAGCAAATGTATTTCCAAGGCTATATTATACAAGAAATAAATTTGTGAAATAAACTTGAGAAAAGCAACCAGATCATTTTAGAAATCCGTTGTTTTCCAACTATTTTAAAATTGTCAATACCCTCCTTCTATCCTGAAAAATCTGTTTCTAGTAGTCCATTTTTGTTCTCCAGCATGCAAACCTCCAGGCCCAGTGGAGTTTTGGCATATGTCAGTCACTGTGACACTCTAGAGCTCACAGTTGAACATTAAGGTGTGTTTTTTCCATCCTAAGCTTAGGCAGACATTCTCTGCACCTGAGGTCTTTTACACAGATGATGCTGTAGGGCTTCTTTGTTGTAAGTATAAAAGATACGAGCTTCTTTGAAAATGGGATTGCATGACTGTAGGTTAGCTCAATAATATTATGTGTTCATACTTTCCCTTTCATAATCTTTCTTTGGCAGATAGTGTTGGGAAAGGATTTCTGGGTATGATGGAGTGGGGCAGATCTAGGATCAGTTTGGACCGTAATGCTTCTGGAAGGATGGGCTGTGTTCTTTACTAGACAGCACTTATATTGGATAGCTGATGCTTGGAAGGCCCAGTTTTGTATGCATGGTAATGCAATGGTAGTGAAATAACAGTAGCCCCAAGAAAAAAAACCTCTAGACATTTCTAATCTGTAAGATTTTGATCTCCTTAAAAGAAGAGGAGCACTACGAGTGTTAACAATTGCTCAGCCTTGTAGAATTCTTATGAGTGGTTATGAACACCAGTTATTTTAATGTCATGAACTGACATGGATTAAAGTCCAGCACTAAATTTACTCTTTCTTGCCCTTTAAATTTGGATCATGTCTCAGTGTAGACATTAGAGCAGTGCAAGCTCCAAGAGTCTCTTCTTCCCCCTCCTGACTGTAATGTGTGGCAAACTTCAGGTGCTTTTTAATTAAATTTTTTTCTTGGGGATTGCATGTAATTTTTAGATCTGTCAAGTTTCCAAGTATAATAAAACTCAGGTGGTGTAATTACAGCCATATTTGTTAATAATAGTGGAAAGCCCCAAACTGTGTATATCTGTATGAACAAACACTTCAGGTGGAAGAAGTTTGCAAAAGGGGTTTCTGGGTAGATTCAGTTTGGCATGTTTCTGCATAGACCAGTTCAGTTAAACCTGTGTCACTAATGCATAATAAACTTTTTGAATTAGATTTCAGTACAAGAAGTTAACTTAGTCCTTTTGCAGTTAAACTGGACCAAAATACACCTGGTGAAATCATGAATAAAATTGTACTATTGTGGAAACAATGCCTTTTGCTTGAAGTAAGGTAAAATCAGTAATGTGATTTGCATAAAATTTGATGCCTGTCTGCAGTTCATCTGCAGAAAAGATACTATAAATACTTGTAATTTCTTCTTGGTAACTGTACTGGCTAACAAGTTTGTTATTTATGCATTTTGGTTTTGGGTCTCCTTTTCTGTGGTACGCATGAAAGCTGCTGTAGAAAATATTCCCTTGCATCTTGCAATTAATTCGTCACAGAACCAAAACTGTAATTCCCTAAGTCTGCTCACAATTTTAAAAAAAAAATTTCATATTTGTTGAAGTGCAAAATTGGCAGGTGTTTGAATTCAGGTTCTACCCTTCCACATGCTGATATGTTTTGGAGGAGGGGAAGAACAAACACTTGGCCATATGCAGTCCACACGTGGAAACTCCCTCTTGGTAATTAATAGAAGTGCTAGGATGTTCACAAGCTTCCTCTTGAATTGTTTGCCTTTGTGAGCCATTATCAGATCATGTCAACTTTCTCTCTTCACTTAGAAACACAATGTTCAGGTCATCATCATTAGTCATGTATAGAAGGAAAGAACATGATCAATTATTGACAGATTAGTATTATTCTGTTAGAGTGAGTTCCTGTTAGCTCATTTATTGTCTTGAGCTTCCGTGGCAGGTACTCCACGCTGTAATGTAAGCTGTCCAGGTGTTCCTGTATGCCCAGAAGTTAGTGACTAGTTCATTAGCACCTTTGTGACTTTTCTTTAAACAGTTTTGTGGAGCGGGAATTTGTTCCCTCTTGGTTAGTAAACAACTCTACCTTTCTAACAGCATTTGCTTTGTAGATCTGTAGCACTTAAGTGTTGGGTCATTAGCTTTTTGAGCAGTGTGCACTGGAGATGGGATTGATGCTCAGAGGGGATGCACTCCAGTTGTGCCTGGAAATGGAAAGAGACTTCTTACTGTCATCCTGATGGCCATCTGCTCCTTGCTGATACGCTCCTACTGTGGTTGCCAAGTACCTGTATCCTTCACCACTTTCCTCCACGGAATGACAAGTTATGAGGTGCAGAGAGCCAAACAAGTGTCTGGTGTTACTGTATATCTTTCAGTTGGGGCAGACCAGCAAAAGAGCTTATATCCAGCACCCGTTAGTGTCTTAAAGGCAGGTTTAGAGGTAGGTGTTGAAACTTGCAATTCAGAACTTAATTTAGAAATTTTAAAATCTGTACCTACACAAAAGTGATTGCATGAAGAAAACAATCTGAATTAAAAATACAAAAAACCAGAAGGTAATAGAACATCCAAAGTTGGGCAGGACCTCTGGGGGGGCCTTTTTACATATTTATCATACTTGTCTCTTTAGAATAAAAACTATGTTATGATTAGCTTTTTGTTTGCTTTGTAGCCAAGGAAATTGCTACTTGTGAATTCACATGTTCATTGGTTAAGGCAGAATATCTAATTTAGGAGGTTTTGTTTTGTTCTTTTCACTTTGGTAAGCGGCTGAGAGAGGTCAGGAAGGCATTCTCAGGTGGAATGGAGTTCTTGTTTTCTAGTCCTGAAATGTTCCAAACTTATGTCTCCATCTTAAATTGGGATCTTTTGGTAATCCATAGGAATGTTTCAGAGAAGTTGATGTTATTTACTCCGTTTCACTGTGGCTTCTTACCTTAGTGCTTCGTTCTCTTGTTGTTAGCAGGCTGCATTAATAGTCCATATTGGATTAGAAATGGTGGAAGGATGGTTCTGTTCCTAGGCAGAAGGAACATATGTCCTGGTTACTGTATCTGAAAAAGTTTATAATTATGCCCAAACTATTTAATCTGAGGCTTAATTGGTATAGAAGTTCAATTTCAGTATAAAACCACTTTCAGTACATTGTTTGGGGAAGGATTATTCTTGACTGGCTTTAATAAAACTCCAACTTAAGAGAATTGAAATAATGTGTCAGTTGACTTCAATTTTGAAAACATCAGTGTTACTGTAGCATGTCTGTATGTGCAGCTGTTCAGAAGTGACTGTAAGAGGAGCGAAGAGTGATTCACTGGGGTATGAAGTGCTGTATACTTCCCACATTGCTGGTATTGTAGTAAGATCTGTATTTGAAGAATGCAGCCAAGACTGAGTATGTACATGTTTTTAGCATTGTTTTTTGCATGACAAACTAATTTGACTGTGCTATGTTAGCAGACTGAGGTTGCTTTAAAGTTGGGTGTTCATATCAGTTTCAGTTTACCAGGGCCTGAAATAAGCGTACAGAAATTCATGGCTGAAGTGTAGTTTTTGAAGATTCTGGTTTAATTTACTTCCTGTGGAAATTAGACTGTAGTTAACTTCACTGGGACTTGAATTGAGCAGCTATGCATGCTTTGTTCCATGGAGTTGCTTTACTTTTCTATCTCCTAAGTATTTAGGTGGGTTTCAGACATTCCTTAAATATGTAACTATGGGATTGCGTGCCTATATGGTTCTCAGATTCCAAGACTATAATTACAGTATATAATATATTCTTGAAATACCCAAGTCTAAGATTAAGGCTTTTTCTTCTGGTGACCAGTTGTATCTTACAAAGCTGTTAATTAACCTGGAATTAGACACAAATTTATGCTTCAATCTGTGCTTAAAACTAGAGTCTTTTATGCCAGGCCTTGCATTGAATCTTGTGAGTTGACACTGTACTTCAGGCACCTGACTATCCCCTGACCTGCAGCATCTTTGTTTCCTGTCCAGTCAGTGAAGGAGTTTGAAGCCCTCAGGGCTTGAGTTGGGGCATTGTAGTGTTTCACAAAATAGTAATGGCATTACTACAGTAAACAGTATTAGAAAGCATCAGCAGAAATAGTTTTTATGTGAGTTGGGAATAAGGCAGTACATTTTTGTGACTGTACTACGTTAGGTGATGCTAGCTATGTCTGTTGGGTAACGTCCCGTTTACACATCTTAGCACGCCACCGTCCCTGCATGCCCCATCTTACTAAGGTAATGCTGAATTGTGGATGGTTTTTTTTCCCACCCCAGGGGATCAGCAGCATAGGGTGTCACTTGAGAAAGCTTTGTGAGGGTAAGAGAATTTGTTGATCTGTGAAGTTTCTCAGGATGAAAGTGGGACCTGTAACATACCTTTAATGCCTTGATGAGATCTCAAATATGACATTTAACATTTTAAAATAAAAGTAAAACCTAATGTTATAATATATAATATTTTAACTCAAAGCCCTTATGTGACAGAAGATTAATATGACAGCTCTTAAAGGAGTAAGAAACCAAAAGGCCTGTATCTTGTTTAAGAAGATTTGAGGTATGTATAGGGCATCTTCAGATCCTCAGAAGAATTACATAACATAAAACTAGTTTCAGGCTCTTTTCAGTTGCTAGACATTGTTTCAATTTAGGGGACAAGAAGTATGCAGTTAAAATATTCTGGTAGCTTTTAAACATTTTTTTTTTTGTAACGAAAACTTCAGAGATAGCTTCTGTCACCTAAGAAATGTCTTGATTCTATTTATTCTTTTTATAGAAGTGTATGGATGTGTAACTTAAATACGTACACAAACATGCCTACTGGACTTATGTAAAATAAAACTGCTTTATTTCTTTGTTGTGGTGGTTATTCTTGTGAAAGAGACAGAAATATTTTGCATTGGGAGGATATGTGCCTTTGTCATGGTTCTAGATGTCTGTGGGTCCCATCCTCCTTCTAGTTACTTGTGTATAAATAATCTAATTAATTTTTCTTATAGAAATGACTGCTGATGCGTGATAGTTTGCAGGTCTGGGCCGAGGTAAGGCTTGATCCTATTGTCCTTGGAGTGCTTTAACAGTATTTCTGCATTACTATTAGGGGAGTGATAAGAAAATGTTTGCAACTCTGCTTCTTCTTCTCTGCAACCAATTTATTAGGGAGCTGACTCAGTTTTCTGGATGTTTGGGTAAATAAAAATGGGAATTCTTCTGTGGTATCAGACACTTGTTTATTTCATATTTAACCCCTGTGGAAGCTTATGAAACAGTGTATAGTCAAAATGCTGAAATAGCTTGTGATTTGGTGCTTGTTTCAAGCAGTAATCATCAATGACTTCAAGTTATTTATCTGAAACCTTGGAGTTACTTTAAATACTGACATGTTTGTGTGTGTGAAAGTAGTTTTGTTAGTCATTCAAAGGCTAACTGTGTGCATTTTGGGATTTGTTATTTGCATTCCATTTAGTTACTGAGTAAAGTGCTGGGACAGAATGGTCTTTGACAGTCACCCAGGTACCACTTCGAGTGTGGAGACAGGCTTCCTTACATCCCCCTCTGGGAGAAGTGGTGGGGCTGAGGAATGCAGCTGTGGGACCTTGTAGCACCAAGCTGGTGCTGCATAGCACCTGGCACCTTCGGTCCCACAGGCACTTGCCAGATGTTGACTTCTCCCATTCCTCCATGAGCTGGGTGTGGTGAACCCTCATTTGCCACTTAATGACCTTAAGTGAGTTGTGTAAGGTCATGTGGTAAAACTGTGATAATGATCCGTCTATTTCTATTTTCAGAGATTGCCAGTGTATCAGGCTTTATTTTTACCTTCTAAGCAATTTGGTAGAAGATCTGAAATCAACTTGAGTGTGCATTTGAAGTCTCTTGGTATTTGGATTTGTGGATTTATGCTATGTAAAATCTTGCCCAGTTGCTAACATAAACTTCTTCTTTCCATTTTAGGTTTATAGTATAATATAGGCAATGATATATATGGACTATTATATCTTCTGCCTCTTTCTTTTTGTATCTGTTGTGTCTTGCTCTGTGGTCTGACAGTTTGTGCATGTACACTGTCTCTGCACCAGAAAGAAATGAAATTTCACAGGTGCAGCCATAAAAGTCATCCATGTGAAGGTGTAGCATCTGCATGTTTCATAGGGACCTGGTTTGGTAGCCAGAGTTACACAAGTGCATTTGCTCACATCCTGCTGGTGACAAAGCAGGAAATCAGGGTTAGTTTTCTGTATCTTCCCTCCAGTATGTGGATTTATTTCATATGCTTGTGCTTACAACATAGGCTTGTCTCAGCTTCAAGATGTGCCCAGCTTTGGTGTGAGTGCTTGTATTAAGTTCTACCTTATTGTTTCAACATTCTTCTCCATCCTTCCATGAGGGTAATTAGAGATAGAGGTGACAACTTAAGTCTATTATGGCTTTGAAAGGGAACCCTGTTCTTCTGAAAGGGGGGGTGGGGTGGTGGTAGATAATAATTTTTGCTGCCAGTAAGAGAAACAGGCTTTTTATTTCATTAAGTGAAATATTTCCTACAGATCAGAAATACAGATCAGAAAAGTGGAACCAAAACCGTGGTTTAATGTATTGTAATAAGCTATTCTGAGTAAACTCTTCCAAAAATTGAAGAGATACTAGAGGGCTTCTGAAAAGTGCAGCAGTCCACCTATAAACGTGTCTGAGATTGGAGGAAGTGAGACTTCAGAACCACTGAAACATTGAGAGGCACAGTGAATAGTCTTCTTAGTACCAAGATGTGGAAGCTCTTGGTTGTATTTATCTGATTAATGAACCAGTAGCACAGGTTCAGCTGCCCTCCTAAGACAAGGATTATTCCCATGACCTGGTCTCAGCTGTTTGTTACTCTGTCTAATTTCACTCTTTATATTCACTGCTTTTATTATTTTGTCTATCTTTTCAGCATTTCTCATCATTTTTCATCTTGTCTTTTGTATGTGTCTTTAGTCATCAGGCTGCTTTCTTTCCAACCTAATTTAGCAGTTCCTGGGACATCTTAAGGAACTTAGGTATGTATTTAACTGTAATGCCTTAAACTTTAATGTATTCATCTTTGGATTAAAAAAAAAAAAACAAACCCTGACAAAAATTTATTTCCTCCATTAACAGGTTAGTTCTCCCCTTTCTTCATTTTCTTGTTTCCTGACCTAAATAATGAGGCTTTTCCAGCTTACCTTGAAAGCAAGGTATCTTTCGGGTAGAACAAGATGAGACATGTCTGGCTTCCACTTCTCTACTTTACATTCTTCCCTTTCACAAAATTTCTTGTATCATTCTTGTGAGAGCTGCATACTTTAATTGAAACAATGAATTGCTGATAAGGGATAAAAGTGTTCTGTAAATGCCGCTTTGGTATGTTCTGGGTCTTTCCAGGTATGCTATTGCACGCTGTGACAGGAGGATGTGAAATGTTTCACACCCATGGAGTAAATAATAGCTGTCAGGAATGAAGGCTTTTAAATTATCGGAGCTGGATAATTTGTTCCAGAAAATCCTAAAATGAAAAGCTGGAGAAAGTGTGCATAGAACAAAGGGTTAAATAGAGGAAGGGTCCTGGAGTTATGTTAAAAAGGTAAGTAAGAGGTTGCTCCTTATGGTATAGTGGAGCAAAAGAAGCTGATGCTGTGCTAGTGCTAAATGGTCACTAAAAATAAGAAAACTACCAATTTGGGGTGGTGGGTAGTGGTTTGCCTCAGCATAGGATGCTGCGAAGTCTATATATATATTTTAATACTGTGAAGAGTATTCTGTACGTAATAAAGCTTAAAATTGGAGCAATGTACATTCAAAAGCAAGAGAAGTAGATCTTTCACCAAAAGGAACAATTTATTTCTGTGTGGGATTATCAGTATAACAAGATACAGGGCTTTGAAAAGCTTCCTCTTCTTCTGGTTGATGTTTTTCCTTATTCTAAAGAGTCTGACCACTAAATACTGGCAACATCTATCATACTTCTGAATTTTCTATTGCGGTTCTTGTAAATTATTGTTAAGGCCTAACTTAACTAAAGGTAGTTTGTAAATTAATTAGAATTTTATCTATATCAGAGACCTCAGCTTTTTGAGATGAACTTGTATCTTTGCATATCCATTGTGGAGTTTTTTTGTTTGTTGTTAGTTTGAAAAGTGGGACTTTCAATCAAATATGAATTGTCTTAACTTCAGATATCTGTAAAAATCTGGTCTTACATAGACAAGAAAGCTGAATAAAACCAATATTCTGTTTGCAAAGCTTCATTTTATTGCCAGTACACAGAAGACCTTAGAATGGGAGTAGCCTAAGCATTATTGCATTTTAGATTGATAATACAAATCCTGGTAGATGATTTATTGATTGGTCTGCTGTGTTGATAGAATAAACACTTAATTTTTTTGACTTTAGACTGGATGGACAGGTGAGGCAAAAAGCATTTCTTGAAAGATTTTTGGAAATCTTATTAACAGTAGATCCTTGCTTGATTCCAGATGGAAATTTTTTAATTCTCTTTGGGGTTCCTATTAAATTGTTCTTTCCTACAGTGAGCAAAGTCTCTCTCAAATATGTAAGTGATGCTAGAATTGTCAAGCTGAGTGAGCAACTAAAAATAATGAGTTGCAAGGAAATCAAAGTATGCATCTGGCTATTAGGTCTGTACCCACATTTTTCTGATATCATCCTCCTTATTTGAAAAACATCTCTAGCTTTCTTCACTTGCTGTGCAGATGGCCTTACAAAAGATTGCTTTTTGAAGAAAGAATGAAACATCACTAGACATAGTAGCTCAAAGCACAGAATGCACTTAACTCTGTCCTTCTCAATCTCAAAATCTCTCTCGTGGTTTTAGAAGCAGCTCTCATAATGATGTATCGTTTGACAAATTGGTATCCTTGTAAAAATGAAATGAAAGCCTTTTAAGAAGTTGTGAGAACAACATTTGTATCGCGCTGTGTGCCTACGCTCACGGCTCTTGCATTACAGATGCTGATTTTTCCAAAGTTGCCTGTCTCTTCTTGCAGTATGGAATTTTCTTGGAGAGACAGAATGTTCCCAAATAATAATAGATCTTGTAGCCCTTGAGACATGTATACTTTACAAATGCTTGTTGCACTTTTCAGGCAAATGGAGTAATGTATGGGCTTTCTGCGTTTGGTTTGTTGGGTGGGTTTGGGTTTGTTTTGTGGGGTTTTTTTTGTTGTTATGTTGTGGTTTTTTAGGTTTTGCTTGTTTGTTTATTTTTTTAAAGGGGAAAAAACCCATAAGCCTCCTAAGCTTTTTTCCCCCTACTAGAGCATTTTGGGAGATGAACTTTGAAAACCAACTTTGTTTTCCTAAGTCGACGTCCTCTAGTTGACCTTTTTCTTCTTTGAAACCTTTCTAACATATAAGCAGGAACAATATTTTAAAGTGTTACAACCCTGATAGTATCCCACTTTTTTGAAAGCATTTGATGTTACTGGAATATTGATGAAAAACATCTGAACTTGTGGACAGCTAGGATCAGCTACAGTAGTGGAGAATGAAGAAGTTTATGTAGATATGTGCATGTACCCACTGTGTCATCAGACCCTTCAAAGGATGGTGTTCAGTGGTTCTCTTTTTTATAACTTCTTTGCCTATCTGTATGTGTTGTGATTCATTTGTGGCCTCACTGTACCTGCTACAACCAGATATAGCCTGCTAGTTTATATTTTGGCGCAGCATTGCTCCTCGAATACATATTATTTATCTGTGTTGCACATAAACCACATTTTAATTTTTCTCATATTTGCTAAGGCTTGAATTCAAACTTTTGAGTTCCTGGATTTATGTTTTTTTGCTATGGTTTGGTTGTGAAACCACAGTGAGCAATGTGGACCCTGCTTTGACCTCAGGTGTTGATGAAGATGGAAGAATACTCTAAGCTGGGTAGTCTGTTTTAAAGATTAAAACTTGCTGTATTAAAATATCAGAAAGTTAGTGCTGTGATGCTAAAATAAAAACAGATCCTTACCAGAGTAGGGATGAAAATATATTTTCAAAGCAAATATCTGCAAAATTGAATGGGTCTGCCTTATTGTCTTGAAGTATGGATAATTTTTTTGTTTCATTGGATACCTTTGCTTTCATCTTATACCATGTTTAATGTATTATATTGATGATAACATCTATGATAAAATGCATGGCTGAATCCTCCTAGTGAAATGGGAGAGCTAGTGGAAGCGCTGTTAAATATCAGGAGTTATCTGTGAGGCTTTAACTATCTGTCCTGAAGATCTCCCTCTGGGATTTCTCCAGTTGTTGAACATAATGAGCACAGAACATCATTAACTTTAAAGATACTTTATTTGTGGAACAGGATCCTGGTCTCCATTGAATACATGACATTTATGGGTTTTCTTCCTCTCGGAGGAAGAAATTTCTCCTTTCTTGTAAGTCTGCCCTGTCGCTTTTGCAGGTTTGCTTTCATATGAAAATTAACAGGACTTCACTCCTTTCTGCCTCTTAATTCCTCCTCAATTTTCTTTCTTTTATCCTGGTTTCATGTACTTGGATTGCTTCTATCTGCTGTTCCTTCCCTTCACCAAATTTCACTTGGATACCGGTGGTTATAAAAACTAGTTGCTGCAGGATGCCTACTTAGGTTGCAGCAGGATTAATGTGAAAATATTTAAAACAGAAGACTTTAAAGAAAAAGTGTTAAGCTACCAGCAGAAATGTACAAAACCTTTAACAAGTTGTAGAATGCCATGCACATTGCAGTGAAGGGTACTGATCACAAGATAATATTAATAACAGTAATTTGAATAAGATTTTAACAGTTGTAGGACCAATTCCTAGTTGATGAAAAGTTGTTTAAAAATACTTTCATTTTGACTTCAGCATACATTCTTACAGCTCTCTGCCCTTCCCACTGTATCATAACAGGGACCAAAACCCCTGAGTTAAGCCATTTTTCTTTCCTTTCAGAAATGAACAGAGGAGAGAATTGTGCTTCTAGTGGAGACAGCTCTAGGGCTGTGTACAAGGAAATACTTGATCTGAATTGTTCTCATTGCAGTTGTGAAAAGGCATCAGAGCAGTAAATATTTCTATTGTGTAGCCTCAAAGGACAGTAAACATTTGGGTTTGATCTTGTATCTGATTTACACAGTTTATTTAACAAGGCTACCTGATTTTAGAGTAGAAGAGCAGGAACTTGGGGTGATTATAAAGTGAGCAGCAATTTGAGTTTTCAGGTATGGCTTCTTCAGGTATTTGTACCTTGGATTTACTGGGTGTCAAATACCTTGAGGCAGTTAGCATATTTGCAAAAGCTAGAAGGAATATCACATACATTTGAATGCTCAGCAAACATTTGTCCTTTATTTTAGGTAAGTTCATAGGTGTCAAAGTAAACTTAGAAGGCACCAAATGTGCTGGAACACTGAAAGCACGTCTCCTCAGTATGAACACAGCTGTGTAAGTTGGCTTCTGGACTACTGGAAAATAAGATGCTGAAAAGGGTGAGCCCTCCTAACAGAAGGCAGAGAAAACCTAGTGATGTTTGATGGACCTAATTCTGTCTTTCTGGATGTAAAACAGGGATACTAGCATTATCTTTGAGTACAAGGGAGGAGAGACTCAGGCAACCTTCCTGTGAGCATTTCTGAGTCCATGCTAGCTAGGTTGGAGGCCATTGTATGAAACAATCCTATAATCTGCTGGCACAGTACTGGTATAGCCCAGGGAGGAGGGTTGAAGTCCACTCTCTGTTTGGGTTATTGCCAAACATAAGCATTTACATGGGCTTGAAAGGAAGATGAAATTCATGCAATTTCATCGTCATTGATGACAGCAGTAATAGCCTGTTGATTTCAAGTAAACTGCAGTGTTGATTTAAAAGCCCCTGAAGATGTAGAACCATGTACAGGTTTTTTATGAAATGCAGGAAACTTGAAGAAGTTGTGGCTATTTATTTCATATGGGGCATTTGTTCTTCTTTTCACTTACACCCTCTCCATTCACATGTTGAAGTTAGACCAGGATGGTACAGCCAAACTCAGTCAAGTGTGACTGCAGTGTTGTAGATTTCCCCTTGTGCCCACTCCTTAAATAAAGGTAAGGAAAATATTTCAATTACTGATCCTGTTGAAAGCGTGTTGTTGAGTAATAGCACTGAGGGCATTTTATTAAAAGTGTAAAACTGTTCTTTATTGCTCTCTCATCAAAGTACCGATCTTCAAACAAAATGGATTTATGGTTCTAGTTTTATGAAGTATTCAAAACTACAGTCTACAAATACTGGAATAGGAAGAAATAGGCTCAAAGATCTGGTTATTTTAAGCATTTTTTTTTTAACAAGTTATGTAAGAAGGGGCAGTTGGTAACTGCTGTTTCCTCTGCCCTTTGGGGAGCACAACCGAAAAGCCAATAAACGCAAATTTATGTGGATCAGAGTGGGGAATTATCCAAGGTTATGGCATTACGATCCAATGTTTTGCTCTTAATTCTCTTTTATACTATCTGTGTAGTGTTGCCACTCCCTGCCTCCCCTCCCCCAATAAAGTCACATACTGAAAATCCATAAATTGCAGCATTTCATAAATGATTTAATCTCCTGTATCAGCTAAAATCATTATTTCTTCTTTTCTGTGGATTAAGGTTGAGGAATTAAATTTTGGGATTTGAATTGCTCTGGACATTCCTCAACAGTATGCCCAAACTGAAAGCCCAAGGCAGGAGTTATGGCT
Source organism: Laterallus jamaicensis coturniculus (assembly GCA_022605575.1). NCBI lineage: Eukaryota > Metazoa > Chordata > Aves > Gruiformes > Rallidae > Laterallus > Laterallus jamaicensis. The sequence continues at coordinate 1,267,264 of JAKCOX010000045.1, read as the reverse complement.
TTACTGAGTTGGAGTAGAGGTGTTGAACAGAACGAAAGTACTGTGGTGAAAAAACACAGTATTTTCCTTTCTGTCTAGATTATCATGATAAAGTTAAAAGATAAAGGATGTTGCTGCTGATTTAGCACAGAGAAGAACTTTTTTCTTAAACTGCATAACAAAAATTAACATTGCAGTAATGTCTAAGAGACAGACAGTTCTTGGCAGACACTAGAATTATGACTATTGCTGAAGATATTTGCATTATATTTTTTTTTCCTTTCTGAGGTGGAGCTGGTGGTTCCTCTCATGGAAGATTTCTGAGATCTGTTAATTACTGCAACAGGAAGACTGTCAGGAAAAGGTTCTCTAAAAATGCCTAAAAAGGCAACTAAATGCTTCTTTACAACGAGTTTTTTTTTAATGCATAAGTCAATAGCCATCCATCATTTTTAATGATTGTTTCGGTTTTAAAAGAAGAACATTAATGTCATATTGAAACTTGCATAATGCCGCTGCTAGTTGCTTAATGCCGTTTATTTCTATGAGTTGCACTAAATTCTAGACGTTGTTGCAGCACTTTACAGTAGTGCAGATACTTTACATCATCTTCTGGAAGCAGAAGGGATCATCTGTTGTTCATTGTTTCCCATATTCTAGTTTCAGAGTAACTGAAGAAGGTCCATTTGCCTACCATTTCCCACTAGTGGCTACAGCAATGTTCCTAGGTGTTTCCAATTGGACAAATCAAGTTTATGAAGGTAATCAAAGTAAGGCCATTATGAAATAAAGCAGGAGGAGAAAAGAAGTCTTCCCCTACAGATACGATCACTATGTCTAAGTGAGAACAGCTTGGAAGTCCTGCTTTCTTGTCTTTCTTTTTTTTTTTTCCCCTTTTTTGTTTTTGGTTAAATACCCATGGGTATACTGGCAACAGACTCTGTCATCACAATGTGGAAGTGCTGTCTCAGAAGAAAGATGGGAAGAGGAGAACTTATGTAAGAATGCAGAAAGATCCAAATTATGAGTATGAACTTCCAAATCTAGTGTTAGAGAATCATTTCAGTATGATTTCAGTTTGCATCTGTTAATTTACTTGTAACACAATTATGACTAATTGCTAGAAGATTTACATGTTCACTATTTTTAACCCCCTTTTCTCCCTCCTTGTTTCCTACACACACACCCCACCCCCCCGTGCTTTATTTTGAACGACTGTGTTATTAAAACATTTGATGGCCTAAAATATTACTGTTCATCAGTAAAATTCAGAGTATCTTTTGCTTCTTTGGCTTAAAGGAAGATGTTTTCTCTCTGCTCATTGATGAACTTTTTGGTTTGTGCGATTGTTCTAGAAGGTGGTAACTGGCATCTTGGGTTTTTTTCATACAATTGAAGGATGCTTTTTAATTAATGCTGTTTTTCAAGGTAACTAATTCACATATTCAGTAATTCACAGTAAATTGAAAGGAAGTTACATTTTGAGGTTTCAGAATATTACCTGACTGTGTTTCTCTTTTGGCAGTGCTTAGTAAGCATGTTTCATCATTCCCAAAATTGTCTTCAGTCTAAGGCTAATTTTGGAAAAAAAAAAAAGGAAAATTGGCTATTTCTGTCTGGAACTTGATTGCTATGGGCAGAAGCTTTGTAACTGAAGGAATACATGTAATTTTTGTTTTGAGAAATTTAATAACCATAAGGAAAAATTTAACATGAGTTTGAATCTTAGGTTTTTAATTTGATTTCAACTGTCTCTGGAAAGTGACCAGATACTTCTAATGCTTGATCTAACCTATCATTATGAATATGTCCTAACTGTATCTTTGGACTCCTCCTCCTTTTGGATGCTTGATGGCTCTTACAATGAATTTTTAGTTAAGTGAAAATTACAACTTCAGTATAAATCACAGTATTCAAAGCCACTTTTAAATAGACATTAATTTTGTCCAGTTGCTTGTTGGTTGCATTAGACCCTTTTCTGCTGTTTGGAATAGGTTTGTGGGATCTCTTTTAGCAGTTGGGAAGGAGTCTGTCTTACAACACTTGTCAGCATCACCATTTATAGTTTACACAGCATACCATCTAAAGTGCTGAGCTATTCTGGCCTGGATGCATGTGACCTGTGAGTCTGTTGTGTACCTTCATCCTAGGCATAAGCACTGCAATTACCTCATGCTTTATGTGTCACAAGCACAGGCACAAGCCCAGTGTGTAATACAGAATGTTCATGTAATAGAGGAATGCTTGGCAGCGCATTGTTTACCTGTAATTAAGTGTGTTGTGAACCGGATGTGTATCTGTCAAACACAAGCTTTTTGTTCTGAAACTAGTAAAAATAAAAGGTTTTCTATTGGATGGACATTTCTAATCTATCAAATTTTGATCTGTCAAATGCTAGACAAGAAGATTATGGACTACTATATAAACAGCTCTTTTTTTTTTCTGTTTTAAATTTGGGGTTAGAAGAGGGAGATCTGTATTTCTTCTAATGCTGTTCAAACTAATTTTTTTTATACATCAGCATACAGACAATAGTTTCTAGTTTTAAAAAGTCATAACTAGTTTTATTTCTACTTTTTCAGTTACATACTTTGACAGTGTGTGAGTTTGAACTATTATGCAACAGGAGCTGAGGCTGGAGTGGTATTAATTACATTAATAATAAGTAGGATTAAATGAGATTCAAAAATCCAAAATGCTTTGTTCCTTTTGGGTTTGTTTCTTTCTTGGGGGGGGTGTGTGTGTCTTGTATGTATGAAGTGATGGATTTCCTTTGGTTAGACAGACTTAGGAGTAATATTTCCTGGTTTCATCTTCTGGGGGGAAAAAGTACCTCTAGAAGGAGGTTAGCTTGGGGTGGCATTAAAAACTGCCTAGAGAAATACCAGTTGTAAATGTGTGCTGGAGCTGTCACAAGGAGGGACTGGATCTTTTGAAATGCTTTCCAGATTTATTTTCTGAGTTTCAGTATGAACTTTTTTCAAAATCAAAAATTCTCCCACACTCTACTCCTGTCCCCAGAAATAAATTGATCTATTGTTTTCGGTGTTCAGCTACCAGTAGTCTTTAACTGATAGTTTACCTGTCAGTGGTGCTAGCTTATTAATGATTAATTGCTATTTCCTGTTGCAATTCTCAAAATGCTGTCTCTTTATGCAACAGAGAAGACAGTGAAGAACCAATTTATCAGTAAGTGTGTATCACTACTTGCTTCCAATGGGCAGTTAATGATCTTCATTTCATACAACTAATGACCAAAGTGGAGAAAACCTGTGGGAAATAACGAAACCTTGAAATTCACCAAGGGTTATTATGAAATATGACCTCAACATTTCTCTTAACTGTTTAGGAAGAAGTTGCCATCCCTTATTTTATATGCAGACATATTCTTCTCTCTACTTTGAGAGGTAGAATTAAACTATTAAGGCTTCGTAGCCAATGTCTTATCGATAGTTCCACAGATCACTAGTACATGTAATGGTTTTAACTGTTTCAGAACAACTGAACAGATTGGTCAAAAAACGGATTTAAATTATTTGTTTCACTTACACAATAGCAGTGCTAGCTGTTTGAACTTTTTTGTTCAGACATGCTTATAGATTTGAAGTTTTATTTCTTTTTTAATTTCTTAAAGTTTATGGATTAGAGTCTCCCTGACATTCAGAAGGCTGCCTATTGCTGACCCATATGAAAAGAGAACCATATTGAACCACAGAGCTAGAACATTTTGTGCATAATTCTCCTTTCTGGCCTGCTCCATATATCTTCTCACTAGAATTGGATTGTACCCCCCAGGATGTTGGTAAATATTGGTAAGGATCGGTTGCAGCCTGAGCAGTTACTTCAATTATGGACGAATTATTGTGTTTGAATAAGAAAGTATTTTTATTGACGCCTATATGATATGTTGAGGTCTCTAATTACCATACTGCTGATGAAAGTGGTTATTGTCATCTTGACTTAGAGTGGAATAACTGGCAATGCTTGGTGGGTCCTTTGCTTCCTATCTTGATTTGTGCTTTGGAGTGCACAAGCCTGAACAGAAGCAGTATCTTCCCTGTGTGTGGGAATGGGCTACTGCACACTAGGCAATGAATATGCTTTTTGGACAACAGTCTTACTGGACCAGAATTGCTTGTACTAAGTCTCAACTCAGAGTTTTTCAGAGGGGTCATCTGAGTTTTTCAGTATGTTCTTATGATGCTGGTGAGGCCATCACTCAGGCTCTGTGAATTGAAGTTTGCCTACAGGAGGGATGGTGACTGAGGGAGATGATGTAGCCTTTCTAGGTCAAAGTCAAATCAGGCTGCTGCTGCATAGGTTTTGCAGCCCTTGCTCAGAGGGTTTCCATTTGCAGCTCTAGAGGCCTTGCTAACCACAAATAAATACATGGTTTCTGATTCAGTGGTATATTTTTCAGATGTGTTCTGTCTTCTTTCCCACTGCTGAGCTGCTGTGCTGGGCAGTCTCCTGCATAAATACCTTTTCTTTGAAAAATAGCTCAGGCTGGCTACTGATGCTGAATTGGAGATACTGCTGTGTACAGGCAATGACTTGGTGTTTCTAACTGCTCCTGTCCTTGTGCTTCTCTGCTCTTAGGGCTTGGCTGTCTTTTGTGGTAGCTTCCACAGTAGTCTCTCTTGTTCTCGGCAGTCCATTACTTAAAACCTTATGAAAGCAAGAAAAAAAATTGTTTGCTCGATTCCTTTGTTTTTCCTGTTCCCTGTCACAACGAGACATGGAATAACTGTCAGTATGAGCTTCGGATCCTACCTGCTGCTTAGTTTACCCAAGCTGTTGTTAATGTGCCTTGTGTAAATAGCTGCTGATGGTTTTGAGTTGCTTTTCTGTTTCTTGTGTTGGCTAAACCTGCCCAGGCACCCTGGGAGGTGCTTGCTCCCTGTAGCCAGGACACAAGGAGTCATGAGGGCTCCCCTGGAGCTTGCAGCCGGGGTGGGGGGCAGCCCTGGCATTGGGCACCTTCCTGGGTATGTGGACAAGCTGATGCCAGGCTGGGACATCAGCCTATGGCAGATGGAGGCAGAATTGGGCCCATTGAGGGGTACTGTGGTGAGACGGGGCAGTAGGTCCAGGCTGGGATGTGGGCCCATGGTTGGGTCTGTCTCAATGAGGCCCATGTCTGGGCAGGGCAGGGCTGTGGGAAGCTGGAGACGATCCCTGCTGGGACAGACTGTGATGGTCCCAGGGGACTGAGATGGGGATCTGGGCTGTGGACGGGATGGGGGAAGCCCTGGAGAGCTGCATTGGGGTCCTGGAGAGACTGCACAGGGTCAGAAAGGCCTGTCATGGACCTATCTAAATCTGTAAAAGATTTTAGCTGTAAAATTAAAATACCTAATAGAATAGTTTCAAATTCCTATTTAGTATGAGGTAGTATACAAAAAGAAGAGTAAACATAGCAGAAGCACTGATGGTTGCCTGATGTGCAGAAGTCTAGACTTAGGGCATTTTCTATCACAGAAAGATCATGAACATATTGGCAATCTTTTTTGATGCCATAAAACATAGCTTTTAAAAATTTGACTAGCTATTTCTTTGTCATGCTTACTGTAAATTTCTGTAACAGTAAGAAGCGCTATACAATTTTAGTATTTCTGTTCATGTACTGCTGATGATACTTTCAATGTGCAATTTTCTTTTTTGGTCAGATTGAATGTTAAGGAAATAAAAGCTTGTCATAGCTTGTTTGCAGATGTCTTCTTGCAGAATTGTAGTTTACATTCTTGGCTGAGAAAAGAGGATTACTTCTACCATTCTGTTCTTCATCTATGTCTTTTTGTTCTTTTTTATCCTAATTAAGAGTTAATATGTGAAGAACTTAGTTTATCAGTTCTGTAAACCCAGCAGTTTTCTGGCAGTGGCCAGCTGATGGACATGTTGGTATACTGAACTTGGTGTGAGACGACTGACCTCTAGCTATTATGTTTCATAATTCTGCATTTTTTTCAGATAGCTGACAATGCTCTTAATAGACCTAAATTTAACAGTTGTGTGTTGATTGCTTTGCTGCAAAAGTAGGAAATCAAGGGTGGTAGGGAGGTGGTGATTACATGGGATCTGTATTTTTCATATTGCAGTAAGCTTACAGTGTACTAAGCAATTGGTTATATGCAACAGTGGTACTAAACTCTTACATCAGCAGCTCACTTTACTTCTGTTTCTCAGAGTTAGTAGTTTTAGCTTGGATTTCATCTGCAGCATATTTAAGCATAAATAGAATAATCTGAAGTGAGGTATTTCTGACAGTGTGTTTGGAGTTGTTTTCCAGTCCCATGGATTTCATTAAGGGATGGGTACTTAGCTCCCATTTAATGTTTTGAAGTGCCATGCTTTCTTCACTGGGATGAAAATTAGATACACCTTAGAATAGTGTTACAAAAGAAACCGGATGGGAAGGAGGAAGTATTGTGTTAGAAAACAATGAGCCATGTGGAGAGGAGGGTAGGGCGATGACAGAGGGTGGGGTAGGACAGAAGTGTGCATAACAAGTAAATTTATCCCTATTGAAGTGGTTGATATTGGGATTCTGGGCTTTTTAGGGGTAGACAAAAAATAAATACAGGAGGAAGAGGAAGATATATAGTGGTTACTTCTCTTAAGTTAGGGCAACTTGACTAATGTTATCCAAGTGTGTGTGGTGAGAGACTTTAAAAATCTACTTAACTAACAAACATTCCTAAATTAAAACATGCTTGTTTCAACATTTGTTGTCAAACTGAACAATACTGAAAGTTATTTCTTTGAATTTCATTATCTGTTAATAAAATGTCCTTAGACCTAAATTTAATTTTATTTCATAAGAAATCAGTAAATAGATTTTGCTGATTACACCTGTGGAAGTAAACTTTAAAGCCAGAAACCTGAATAGTTAGAAGTTGCAAATTTTTACTGATAATAACTAGGAAAGTAAATCTTTATTGGTGAGACAGTGTTTTCTCTTTCCTAAATAAGTTGTTGAAGCATCCGCAGCATCCATTGCCATTTCAGTTTTAGCACAATAGTGTTTAGAAAAGAATAAGGCAGAAGCATAACTGTCATGCTTTATCTTCTGCATGCAAAGTGAGGCCTGATATTTTTGAGTGAGATGTGCTGAAGGAATTCATCATAAAGAAAACATCTGTCTCCACAGCAATTTTTTTTTGCTGAGATTGGAATGAGTCATGGGCTTGGGAACTGTGCTGGTCTCAGCGCAATGAGATCACCAGAAGACTTACGGGTTTTCACTGTGCTTTCCAAAGAGAAAAAAATTATATTATGAAGTCAGTAAAACTTAGCTTCTTTTTCACGAGCACATGGCCTTCCACTTTGGAGCCTTTATGCTACTAGGAACTGTCTTCCAGGAGAGCAGTTTCCTTTTGTTTCCCATTAAATGTATTGAAGGGAGTTGGGCAAAATTTTATATGCTAGTAAAAGTCAGCACCTGAGTGCAGTGAGAAATAATGAAGAATATGGCAGGAGTGGTGAGGAGCAGCATGTTGTTGCCAGTTCACTTCTGGCCTCGATTTATATACAAGTAAATACCGTTACTAAGGGGAGAACTTTGAGTGGCTGGCAAAAAATGGTACAGGAATGTTTCAAAGAAAATCAGACTTCAAAGACACACCACTTGAGAAATAGTGTTATGTCACAAGTAGATGGAAAATGGTTGTTGAAAACAAAGCTGTTGTGCTCTGCATTTGTTTTTTCTGAGGTCTTATTTGTGTAGTATTAGTTTATGATCTATTTGCAATAAGAAATTGAGGAGAATTTTTCATTATCTCAGCCCATTCTTTCAAACTTTTGTTGGAGAAACAGTAGGATTTGAAATACTGTCTAGCAAGGATATTGTGTATTTTCCAGTTTTGGTGCTGTCATTCGTAAGATGAGAACGGAAACTATTGTGTTGGCAGAAATGTACACAGCTGGGTTAGCATCATCACCGTGCACCTGAACTTTTCTTTCCAATGCTTTATAAAATATTTAAATTTGATTTATATGGAAACTGATTTAGTCCTAGTCCCTTAAAATAATCTGGTTTATAAGTTCAGTGTTGGAGAAAGAATAGCTTTTCTCCAGGTATTGTTTCAGATATCTGAGACCTAGTCAGGGACTGTGCCACCACCTTCTACAACCCCATTTCATATTTATTGCCAGAGAAGACTGAAGTGTGTCTCCTTCCTGTCTGAACTGGGATCTTTGGTGACTGGTGTGTTTTGCTCAAGTCCCTACAAAGAGCTCTCTTTCTGGCTGTGAGCATGTATGATTGCACTTGGATGGGATAAATGTACCTCTTCACACATTTTTGGAGCCTGCAGGTCAGGTAGATGGAGAAGAAAATGATTTTGTATCTTGTACTTGGATGGAAAGCAACAACTGAGGACACTTCTTTTCCCTGGCCATTGAGTTGAATCCATTTGAAGTCAGTAGCTTTGAAACATTGGGTTTACTTTTTCACTGAGAAGTCACTGAGTGAGGATAACCCTCAGTGAAGTTCTCCATTTTTTTCAGTCACTGTTGCTTGGAAATGGCAAATTACTATTTAGGAAACAAAATCGTGTATTAAGTGTACACAGGCTTACAGCCTGAGCTGTCTCCAGCATCAGCTGTGTCACCTCTTGCTCATAGAATAAACTCTGCGGATAAAGGCCACTTGCAGAAATTCAAGCATAGTGTACTGACAGAAGTAGTTTCCCAAGTGTCTCATAGAAATTCTTCTCACTTTAAAATGCATTAGAAGCACAGACCAAAGTTTACCCCATGCATATCCTTGACCATATCTGCAGAGCTACAACAAGCAGTTCTGAACTTCCTCATCCCCACTGGATAAGTTTTACAGATCAGCTTTCTTAACTGATTTATATACCTTCCTGTTGTTATTGTTGGGGATGAGCCTCTGGGCAACAACATATGCTTGGTACAGCAGGTAGACATTAGTGGACAAAGAACCTAAGTCACCAGTGATGTGCTGGTAGGGTGTGCAGAGAACTGCAGCTAAGAAACAGTGTGAAGGCAAGAGTAAGCAATTTGAAAGACAGAGTGGTTGGTCAACACCCTAGAAGGAAAGGAAGCCATCCAGAGGGATCTTGACAGGCCGGAAAGGTGGGCCTGGGTGAACCTAATGAGGTTCAACACTGCCAAGTGTAAGGTGTTGCACTTGGGCCAGAAGAATCCCAGACATAGACACAGACTGGGAGAAGAGCTTCTTGAGAGTAGCCCTGCTGAGAAGGGCCTGCGTGCCATAGTGGATGAGAAACTTAACATGAGCCAGCAGTGTGCTCTTGCAGCTTGCAAGGCCAATGGTATCCTGGGCTCCATCAGAAGAGGGGTGGCCAGCAGAGACAGGGAAGTGATTGTCCCTCTCTACTCTGCCCTCTTGAGGCCCCACCTGGAGTCCTGTGTCCAGATCTGGGGCCCCCAATACAAGAAGGATGTAGAACTGTTGGAGAGGGTTCAGAGGAGGGCCACAAAGATGATTAGAGGGCTGGAGCACCTGCCCTACAAAGAGAGGCTGAGGGAGCTGGGCTTGTTCAGCCTGGAGAAGAGAAGGCTGTGGGGGGACCTCATTGCAGCCTTCTAGTACCTGAAGGGAGCTTATAATCAAGAGGGGAATCATCTTTTTAAAAGGGCAGATAATGGCAGGACAAGGGGGAATGGATTAAAGCTAAAGGAGGGAAGGTTTAGATTACATATTAGGGGAGAGTTTTTTTACAGAAAGAGTGGTGAGGTGCTGGAACAGACTGTCCAGAGAGGTGGTGGATGCCCCATCCCTGGAAGTGTTCAAGGCCAGGTTGGATGGGACCCTGGGCAACCTTGTGGAGATCCAGGCCTGAGGTTGGTGTCCCTGGCTGTGGCAGGTGTGTTGGAGCTCTATGATCCTTGGGGTCCCTTCCAACCCATGCCATTCTATGATTCTATGAATCTACCCTGTATTCCTCCAGCACCCCTTATTGTAAGAAGACACAGCAGGCTCATGCATTTTGTCAATGGACGTGACTTCCAGATGGAAACTTCTTGTGCATCCATATTGTATTTTCTCAGTTCAGATGTGGAAAAACATACATAATTAATTGAAGTGAAAACATTGAGAAAGGTATTCCACAATCTCTCTTTTGGGGAAAATGTCAAAACACATAATAGAAAGAATAAGGGAAGAATGGGTTTTGGTTTTTAGCTGTGTTCCTCTCTTAAATCCCTCACTGTGTTGTTGTACTATTTATCTCAGAATTTAGTGTAGGACTGTAAAATGTTAGTATGTGTTTTACAGGTATTCCATACATTGATTAATATCACTCTGATCTCTAAGAGATTTTAACCTAAAACCTGCTGGTTTGTCCTGATTCATAAACCTGATGAAAGCTTTCGTAGCTTTAGGAAGTCACTTCTTTGTCCCTCAAGGGAGTGCAGAGTGGGAAATGGTATCTTTTTTGTTACTTTAAGAGCATTTCATTCCCAACAGGCTATCACTTGACAAGATGACTTCTCCCCACTTCCGTGTTTAATGGAAATTTTCTGGTTGCTGATATAGAATACTTCCACCACTGATTGCAAATGACTTGAGTGTATCAAGGGGAAGGAAAAAAAAAGCAGTGGTTTCCATTCTAGTTTGTCACAGATTTCTGTAGGACTAAAAAGCAAGCCATTAATTTAAAAAAAAAAAAGTTAAAAAATAGGATCATAGAATCATTTAGGTTGGAAAAAACCTGTAAGGTAATCAAGTCCAGTTGTTAACCTAGCACTGCCAAGTCCACAAAATCACCAGTGCTTGCTTGCACCAATAAGGACAGTCAGCTCCCACCCAGACAGGCTTCATACAAAGTCTGTTTGCATAGTTAGTGGTTTTGTGTTTGGTTTTTCCCCCGATGATTTTTGTCAGGAGTGCAGAGCAGAGAGGGAGGATAAAAGCCACGGAAGGCATTTTTTAATAACTCCTGAGATAACGTCCCTTGAAAAAAGCAGATCAGTTTTTCATCATTTCTTCAGTTTGTAAGACTCACTGCAGTTTCACAAACTGTGTTGTGCTCACCTGTTTTGAAATGGGTGAGGTTTACTATTGGAGGATTCCTGGGGAAAAGCATGCAGCATGTCAGAAATGCCTTCAGCTTGGTGTTACTTGCCAGAAAGAAAACTGTATTCAGTCAACTGCTAGAAAATGTCTGGGCACTGCCAGCAGATGGTTTACTACTTCAGCAGGGTTCTTCTTTTCCCCCAAGTAAAACATTGGTGTAATGCTTTACAGAGGCCAATCTGCCCTAAGAGAGTTTCTGATATCCCCAGAACTTGATATATTCCATTCTTAAAATAATTATGTATTTTGCTAGTAAGCGATTTTGTTCATGCATTTGGCATTGTTGAAGAAAATACTTGTAATTACCAGAGAAAGTTGATTCACCTTGTATGGATGAAATAGAATGCTTTAATCATTTGGTGTTTTGTCTTATCCCACTATATTACTCTGCTTTTGTATTCTTCTCCAGCATTAAAGTAATACAAAGGAATGTAATGGCTGAGTTTACTGGCTTTTTTTTTTTTTCTTTTTTTTTCCAGCTATTGGTATTGAAGGTTGCACTTCGAAAACTGAAAATCTTCAACCAAAGAGACCTGAGTTTGTTCCCTGATTCTCTCTTGGAATAGTCCATTTAGTAGATGACAGTAATGTGCAGAAATTTGCAGTTTGTACCAATAGCAGTTACATGAGAAGGAAAAGAAATGGCACTGTGAGGATTTGCAAAACATGTTTCAGGAGTGTACTAGAGGTATTCTAGTAATATTCTAGCTCGTTGGCAACCTGTACACTGAATTATGAATTGATTTAACATCTGTTTCTTCAGTGATCAGTGCTTAGTACTTGCTCAGTTTGTCCTTATTGAACATGTGTGATTGTTTATGCTAATAAAGTAAAAATCATGTTAGTGTGAGATGTCTTCCCAGAGTAGCTGCCATGACTTAATGTGTTTTAGTTGTGTAGGATATATTGCAGTACTAGCATTGTGTAGTATTTTTGTATATTCTAATATGCAGCAGATTCTGATTTAGTGCAGAAGTTAGAAATCATGCTAACAGTCCAACCTGCCTTTTTGCTCTGCCTCTGTTTATAATGGAGTCAGTATACTAAGAAGTTTCCTCCTATCTTGAGACACATGTATTCTTATCAAGAAGAAGCCCCATATGAACTTTGTTTTACCACTTTTTAACCAGTTTGATTCTTTGTTGCATGTTTTGATTTTTGAAAGATTTCATCTAGCTTGGCTCTGTGCCATGTCTTCAGTTTCTCTGTTGGATGAATGTTCCTGACACTTCAGGTTCTGTCTCTAACCACAATTTCATGAGCCTTGTAACCTAATGCTGCTTGTGGCTAAGGCAGCCCTGGCCTTTACCCTTGCTTTTCCTCCCCGTCTGCTGACACACAGCTGTATCATGAACTGAGTCAGGGATCTGATGAGTAAAACTAAAACTGATCACTAGTTTTCTTCTTGTAATGCAGCTTTAATGCAGTTTCTGTCTCTTGTCTAGTTCAACAGACTACCACATAAGCAATTGTGCTGTTACAAGGAAGAGAAGTACACAAGGAAATAAATAATTTCTGACATCCAAATGCACGAGGAGGGCATAAATTAAATGTGAAGCAACACAATTTTTTGAAATAAATTGTACTTGCTCCAAACTACAGTTCTTCAATCCATTTCCTCATTTTAGCCCAATGTGGGCTGCTCCTTCTCACCAAGATTCTTTATTTTCTTTTTTTAAATTATTTTTCTGTGCTGAAATATTGGACACGCAGTGGTACAAATAGAGACAGGACTCAGAAAAAAACTAAATTCAAACCAATTGATTTTTTTCTGTGATAAAGTATTAGTCCTTATGAGTAAGCTGGAACTGGCAGATAGATCAGCTTTAAGGATGCCTTTGATACTGCTTTGTGACACTAAGTTTGCAAGAGACCAGTTGCTCTATGTATGCAGTAGCTGTATAAGCAGGAGTTTTCACTGTAAGATCTATAAAGTATCATAGAATATTTTGAGTTGTAAGGGACCCATCGAATACAACTCCCTGCTCCTTGCAGGAATACCTAAAACTAAACCATATAACCAAGAGCATCGTCTAGATGCTTCTTGAACTCTGATAGTGCTATGACCACTTCCGTGGGGATCCTGCTGCAGTGACAGGTCAAGTAGTTCTTCCAGTTGACTCTAATGCTAGAAATGAAGCTATGAGTCCAGCTTTAAGGATTGCATTTCAAAAAAGATACAGGCCCATGGGAAAGAGTCTGTAGAAGTGATGTGTTTATGACAAGAAATCTGTGAGATGGAAGTAGTAGTTCTTACTTCTATGAATGACCCAGTGTCCTGAAGCAATAAATACAACTTTCCACAAATATAAATGTGGTCTCCCTGAGGCTGCTAAAACATCTGGCAGTTCTTAGGTTTCTCTGTGAATCCCTTTGTTAGAAACATTCCTGTTTCGGAAAGTTGACTCCAGTGGTGGCCTTCCCAAGCAGTTCTGGGTTACCTTTCAATAAAAAATTTTGGGTTTTGGATGGTGCTGCTTAAAGTGACATTGTCCACCATTAGGTTCAAATTTATATGTTAACGCACAATAATGACTTTGAGATTTAGAAACTCTTCTAATGAGAAGCTTTCTGAGGGCATCCCCAGCAGTTGCTCTTCACTTGGAGAGGTCCTGACACAGCTGTACCAGCTTCTGCTGAGGCACCGTTCCCTCCCTGGGGCATCTCCCAGAAGCACCCCCAGTGGCCCGTACAGGATCCAGGGGAAGGTGTGTTTAGGGAACACTGCTGCTCCTGTCCGTGAAGAAAATGTTTAGAGAATGAATGTCTATGGTATCTATCAATTGTTGCATTATTATTTTATTAACTTCTTATGAGCATACTCTTGATCCAAAATGCTAAAAAATATAAGAAGCAATTAATTTTAGTTTTCTGTAGTTCTTGACTGCATGGTGGTGTTCTTGCATGCCTGCTTACTAACAGTCTGCAGCAGTTCACACAGAGAATTCCAGTACAGAAATGTTACACATCTTATATTCGAGTTGGGTTTTCCCAGCTTGGAGTACTGTAGATTTACTTCAGTATGAACATCCTCTTGTAAGCAAAGTTTACCTGGAACCCACCATATTCTTAACTGGGGCATTAGCTGCTAAATCCTTAATTGTTAATTTCTTGTCTGAAAAAGAAATAATGTTTTGGGCTGGCTTATACAGTAACCCATCCATTAGTGTGCATCTTGGGGGGTTGGACCCGAAGATCTCTTGAGGTCCCTTCCAACCCCTAAGATTCTGTGATTCTGTGATCTTTGGTGCCTTCTTTTACCACCTTGTGATTCACTTTCTGTGCCTCTTGGGGTGGGTTCGTGGGCACAGAGTCTCAAAAGAACCAAGTAATGCTGCATATTCTGCTTTTGCTGCCATCTGGCTTGAGGAAGAGAGAGTGTTGGTTATTATAATGCTGTACGTATGCCTCTGTCTGCAGTAATACACTTCTTCTATGGCACTGTGCAGGAATGAAAACAGCTGTTTTGTCCTCTACACGTAAGTGTGAATGGTTCTCATTTATTCACTTGTGAAATTTCTTTGATACCCTTAATAATCTGTCATTTTGACTAGAGTTTTGGGGGCTGATATAAGGGTAAATAAAACTTCTAGATTACCTTTTTTATTTTTTAAAAAGGTTTGTGTACAGTCAGCCAGGCTGAGGGACTGACTAATGAAAACACAGTTCATTTCTGTTCTGATCACAGTTACCAAAATAGCAAAGGTGGGCTTCAAATAATGATTTTTCTGAATTGGAAGTCTTCTGTCAGGATGGTGGCTTTATTTAGAGCAGATTCCAGTGCTTGCTATATCTGCCAGTGCAGCCTAGCAGTAGTTCGTTGCTCAGATTTCGCTCTGCGTTTCAGTGGTAAGCTTGTCCTGAGAACCAATCCCTGTTTGTGATTAAACTAAAGATCCATGAACACAGCAAGACTTAGCATACTTGAATGCTTTTGTGTTTTTAAAGACACCACCCCCCATTAAAAAACCCAAAAAACCAAACATTACTTATGCTTCCTTCTCTTGCTTAATTTCTCCATGCTAATTTACTAATATTTAAATTCTGCATGCTGGTTCAGTTTCCCCAGTCCCCTCTGTGTACCAATACCTGAACAAAGATACTGTAAATCTCCCTTTATCCACTCACTTGCATGATCCTATAAAACATCTGGATGTAAAGATAAGTCAGCTGCTTGCTGGCTGGCTGCCTGAAAGCAGTCAGATTTTGGCTGACCAGAAAGCGATTCAAGTTTTTTGTTATTGAATGTGTGGGATTTGGGAAGTTATTGGATAAAATATCTTGGTTCTATTCAGTAATTTTTTTTAGAAATTACCCTTAATCCCTGTACCCTCACATGCACATATAGAGGAATGGTCAACTGTTCCTAGGAGAAGTTTTTAGTGATAGTAATAATAATTGAACAGGGAAAGTTTTGAGGAGATGCAGACGCACAGTGCATTGTAGGTACTAGTTCAAATCCACATGGGAATCTTCCCTGTTGGGCATTTGGGCTCTGGTGGCACAGTGTAAATGATGACATCCTCTTCCATAACACTGGGATAGTTGGAGTGAAAATCTGTGTGTGGAAAGTGGAATTTTCTTCATTCAGCCAAAAGCATCATTATAATAATTTTGAGCAGAATCAAATACACGCATAAAAGAAAGCATGTCAGGCAGGAAATATGTACTCTCTTTAAAGCCTCTTGTATTTACTGAAACATTTAAATCCTTCTTGTCACATAGGGGTAAATACTGTGAACAGTAATGCACCAAACTGGAGTTCTCAGAGATCCTCCAATAAAACTTTTTATGGCATTTTTTTATTCAAGCATGGGGGGAAACTGCATTCCAAAGTGTGTGAGTCTGCATGGGCCATGGATGGAAACTAAACTGCTGGTGGCTTGAATTCATCCTGTACACATGCGCCAAGAACAAACATTGCTGTGTGAAGGAATCTTCATGTACTACACAAAGTTTTGCATGTACAGCCAGCATCTCTTTTTCTATATTAAAAGAGCTGGGGTATTTTGAGAATGGGAAAAATTGGGACTTCGTCATGTTTCTTGCTCAAATCTTCCATACTTTTTATTAAGGTTAAGAAAAAGATTGCATTATGCCTGCTTCTGAAGAAGAAGAGTGCTGGAATGTTTCCCTTATGTAAAATTTTAATACAAGCTTTGCTTCTCATGGAATATTTTAAGTTGAAAGGGACCCATAAGGATCAGTGAGTCCAATTCCTGTAGATCCATCAGCAAATATGAAGTAGGCTGCTTATTTAAGCCCACCTGCTGATTTATTTATTTATTTATTTACCTGTGAGAAACAACTTCATCCAAAATGACAGCTCAGTCTCAGAAATCTGGTAGCACGCAGGCATGTTTAATTGTTTTCTTTCTTTTACATAAATAGACTCTTGTGGTTTGTGCTAGTGTCGGTTTCCACATTAGCTTCATCAATCGCATGAAGTACCCTGTGTTAGATTAATAGCTTAATTCTGGCATCTGAGGCTGTTGTAAACCAAGTTGTAAACCAAGTACTGGGGACAGAAGGGTCACAACCTCCTACGCTGTGGTTGCATACTTTAGGTAGAAGTTCTAGTTGCAACATTTGGTGTCTGCTGTGTTTGTGTAAAACTTCTGATGAATGTATAAAAAAACCAGCTTAATTGCAAAGCAAACACATTTATATTGTATTTATTGCTGCATGTTGTTATTCTATGTAATATCTTCTGTGCCTGTACTGAAAGAGTTCTGTCTGGGGATATCAAATTGATCTAGGGTTTATATAAAGTTGGATTTGTATGTTTGTGCATAAAAGCACTTTTATTCTGAGATGTATACATATGTGGAGAGGTAAGTTAGTTAACTCTCCTAGATTTTGCGTTTACTTTGGGTCATTGTGTATGTGGCAGTCATTTAAGTTTCATACTTGAAGTTGCAGTGCGCACAGGAAGCAAAATGATTTGGGAAATACATGGAAGAGGATTTGGGTAGTGTCTCATCTATGTATGATGAGACCTATTGCTTGTAATACCCTTAAAATAAAGCTTGAAGTACTATATGAGTGTTTTGCAGCAATAAACCAGTAACATTTTCTGCTACAATCACCTATAGGCAAGTAAAACATATATCCTCTCTTAATCCAGGAAACCTTTAAATCACTGAGTATATTTTTGAAATCACACTTTGGTTTAGTGTGTGAGCCTCAAGAAAATGTCTGAAAAGATCTATTAAATAGCTCAATTCCAGAATTAACAGCATCCGATTGTTGTAAAGTGGAGAACACTTCTTCCAGTTGTGTGTAACTCAAGTATATTTTTACCTGAGAGCATTTCTCTGTGTTTTCTCATTAAGCTATTTATTGAAAATTCTTTAAGTGTGTGAAGGTCTGAGACTGAAATTACTTTTGCAAAGAGTATCAGACTGGATCTCAGTCAGAAGGAGGTCTGTGTCATTAAACCCTTAGTCATTGCCAGTGGCCTTGAATTATTTTGTTTAAATCAAAAACCATTTATAGTATGCTAACAGCTCACATGCTGCTGCAGATATTTTCATAACATGGAGGAGGACAAAATTGTGTAATGAACATGAATGAAAACAACCTTTTCTAAGCAACTAGCATTTAAGCTTATTCTTTTGTTTCTCTTCTGTTGATATATTTTTTTAAAGGACAGGTATCTTACGTGGCAGCTTTTCAGGAGCTACAGGTTCTTCTTTTGAAATTGGTCTGGATTTTTCTTTTGTGGGACCATTTTGTAAATGCAGTTGATTTTTGTAAAGGTGCGTGTAAAATGACAAAATGTTAAAACTTGTCAGAATTTGCATACATCTGTATTGGTTAACTGAGGTATAGTATTAACAGAGTATTTTGGCAAAGGATTCTGTTTGCATATATACCCAAAATTAGTTGGTGCTGAGTTTGTTTTGGTCTAAGCTGCACTCTCTCATGCCTCCATAAATACAGCTCACACTTCTCTTTTTTTTCCCCTTTCTTTCTTTCTTTTTGTTTTCTTGTTTTATTTTTTTTTTTCATGATGATGAATTACCCTAAATAAGTGCCAACGAAATGTTAAGACTGAAAGTGTTAAGACCAGCACACTAAAAATAATGGATCCATGGGTCTCTTGGCTTTATAATGAATTTATCTGGAGTTTATTTATGTTTTGTAATAGTTAAATCGTGGCAAATACCAAATGATCCCACGGGCACAGAATTTCTGCTCTCAGTAGTTGAATCTTGAATATGATCTGACTCATATTAAGAAAGCAAAGGATGTCAAAAAATCTGTGGGCTTGCAAGTCTTAATACAGAGATTTAGTGTGTATTGAAGCGTCATTGTATTTGAATGGTCAAAAGGGGCCTTCAGCAGTCTCTGCCGGTGGGACCTACATAC
Organism: Laterallus jamaicensis coturniculus; assembly: GCA_022605575.1. Taxonomy (NCBI): domain Eukaryota; kingdom Metazoa; phylum Chordata; class Aves; order Gruiformes; family Rallidae; genus Laterallus; species Laterallus jamaicensis. Next base: position 1,248,846 of record JAKCOX010000045.1, on the reverse strand, counting down.
TGACAGATTTCAGTGCAGAACCCATTGGATTTACAACTGTGGGGCCGTCTACATGAAGAGCCTGTTAATGTCCCATCTGTAACTTGAGTTCTCTCTCCTTTAGCGGGGCTCTTCTGAGCTGTGATCAGATGGACATTTCTTTTGCTGCACACATCAGAATAAGCAGCTTCCTTCCTCCCTCCCTGTCCTATGCAATTTCTTTTTTCTCCCCAAATATCTCTCTTAGGTTGATGTTGCAGTTTTCTTGAGAAACACATCGAGGAGTTGACCTGGGTCAGAATTACTTAGCAGAAAAGAGGAGGTGTGGTTTTGCCTGTGTGAACCCTGATGGCTTCTCTGACACATTTTCTGTGCAGTTGCCCAGTTGGTAGTTATAGAGGAGTTGAGGGGAGGAGGTGCTGAAGCTGCAAGAGATGCAGGAGCTGCTTAATCAAGACCTGTCATCAGGACTAGTGAAGGAACTGAAGGAACAAGTCTTACTGAGTCTGAAGCTTTCTGTATCTTCTGTGAAGGTGATTTCTTGTCTGCCAGCACAACTGAGCTCAGAGGACACCAATGAACTCATCCATAGTACTCCTCCCCTGTGTTTTTGCAATGCTTTCCCTATCCATGTGGCACAGATGAGCTTCCCTGCAGTTACCAGAGAGGGAATTAATGAAGCTTGTATGCAACATGAAGTTACAGGGCGTCCCTCTGAGAAGATTTTTAAATGCTAGTGTGGACAGCTTCTTAAATTCACTAAACTAGCTTAGCTTATTTTGTGCAGAAGTGCAGAGAACAACTTCAGTGAAGACTCTTAGATAATTTGAAAATTACTCTTATTTGAAGGTCAGAGCTGCTAATGTCCATGTAAGTTAGCTGGACTTTTGGGTAACTTAGGAGTTTCTAATACTACTTTTTTTTATTTTTTATTTTATTTTTAGAGAGCAACAGTCTTCTATATCTGTGATCTACAATGAATGCCAAATCTGCAATCAGCAAAGAAATTTTTGCCCCACATGATGAAAGGATGCTGGGAGCTGTCCAAGTGAAAAGAAGAACAAAAAAAAAGATTCCTTTCCTAGCTACTGGGGGTCAGGGAGAATATTTAACATATATCTGCCTGTCAGGTAAGATTAATGATTTTTGACATCCAGTTATCTGTTTTGGTTTATCCTTGATTAACTGATTAGATGGTATCTGTAGCCATAAGGATCTGGGTGACTCAAATATTAATGTAACCAGAGAATCGTAGCACTTATCTTTAACCTTGAGAAACCACATGCTCAAATCTATTAATCTATTTGGCAGCAGTCTGTCGTGGTTTAACCTGGCAGGCAGCTAAAACAGGCACACAGCTATTCTTTCACTGCTTCACCACAACAGTGGGATGGGAGCAATAATAGAAAAGAAAGAGGAGGAAAAAAAGGGCTAACTTGTGTATTCAGATAGAGATAATTTAGTAGAACAGAAAAGGAAGAGAATGATGATGATAAAAGAATATACAAAACAAGTGATGCACAGCAATATTTATCACCACTGAAAGCTGATGCTTAGTTAGTTCCCAAGCTGTGCTGTGTCTTACCCAACCCCCCCAGTTACATATGGAGCATTACATCATATGGTATAGAATATTGCTTTGAGCAGTCTGGCTCATCTGTCCTGTCCTGGCTGTCTCCTCCCAGTCTCTTGAGAATCCCCTGCCTTCTTGATGTCAGGCCAGTATGAGAAGCTGAAAAGTCCTTCACTGCTTGGCAACAATGAAAATACTAGTATGTTATCAACATTATTCTTGTTCTAAATCCCAAACACAGCACTATGCCAGCTGCTAGGAGGAAAATTAACACTATCCCAGCTGAAACTAAGACACAGTCTTCGCTTATCGAGGTTAAGATCTTGGAGGGATGAACTTTACAATGTGCTTCCTTTTAATACCTTTTTTTTTTTTAAGCAAATATGCTTTTGGCAGAGTGTTTTCAATTCATTGAATAGATCAGTGGTGCTTTGTGTCAGTCAACTGACTTTAAAAGGGTTGAAGATGGAAATATTTGGGTTGAAGAAATAGATTATGTAAAGACATGTTTTGTGTGGCATCATGGGGAACAGGGAGAAATGATCTATTTGTTACTAGTGGGTTCATGAAATTAATTTAAGCTTCTCCAAGGTCAAACCAGCACTTACGGAAGTCTGAATTTCAAGGAAAGGATAGGTTGTAGCTGCATGGTGTTTTGCTTTGGTTTTACCCTTTCTAAAAAAAAGTAAAGACATAATTCATTTTTTAACAAGTATAAATGTAACCCATTGCTTGGGTAACTTACGGTTAACTATGATATTGGAGGGATTCTGACTGGCTTTTTTTTATGCTCTGAATACTTTCTGGTTATTATAGTGAAATTTACCTTAATTAAGATCCCATCTGAAGGCAGTTGGAAAGCAGAGTGTGATCCTGATTCGCTTGAGTTTATACCTGTTTTCAAAATAGAGTGGAATTAATTTGCACAGAAATAGGCTTCTTTTGATGCAGCCTGGGATAATGGTTGACTTTCCGGGCTACAAGCACACATTGCCAGGTCATGTCCAGCTTTTCCTCCACCAGTAGCCCCAAGCCCTTATCTGCAGTGCTGCTCTCTATACCTTCATCCCCAGCCTGTATTGATACAGGGGATTATCACAACCCATGTGCAGAGCCTTGCTCTTAGAATCACCTAGGTTGGAAGAGTCTCTTTAGATCCTAGAGTCCAACCATAACCTAACCCTGACTAGTATACCTCTAGATCATGTCCTTAAGGATGACACCTTTTAAATACCTCCAGGGATGGTGATCCTACCACCTCCCTGGGCAGCCTGTTCCAATGTTTAACAACCCTTTCAGTAAAGAGATTCTTCCTGATATCTAATGTAAATCTCCCCTGATGCAGTTTCAAGCCATTCCCTCTCATCCTATTGCTTCTCACGAGAGAAGAGACCAACCCCAACATATCTGCAGCTGTCTTGCAGGTAGTTGCAGAGAGTGATAAGGTCTCCCCTCAGCCTCCTTTCCTCAGGACTAAAAAGTCTCAGCTCCCTCAGCTGTTCCTCACAGGACTTGTGCTCAAGACCTTTCACCAGCTTTGCTCGTGCTGTATGCATTCAGCTGGGCTGGTGACCATGCCACCTTTTTAGGGGAACATACCTTAATTCCTTTGAGGTACTTCACTGGTGTTTGTGTTGGCTCCTTTTACCTCAGGAGCTCCTTTCTGATCTCCCTAAGACTTAGTGTGCTGCAGGGTATGCAGCACATCTCAGAGCAACAGGCTGAGGGCCCTCAATAGCAGTTCATCTGACATTGGCTTGTCATCCCACAGCATGTCACAGGCAAGCCTGATATTTCCCCTTCTCCTTTCAATCCTAGTGTAAAGCTCTGTCAATGAGCCACACTACCAAGTGAGCAAAGACACTCTCCTCCCTTTGAGAAAGGTGAATCCTGTCCAGTGTCAGCAGGCCTCTTGCCATGTAGACCATCCCATTATCAAAACCCCCCAAAATGTGGCAGCTATTGAGCCATGTATTAATAGACTGGGTCAGTCTGTTTCTTCCACTATTATTACCCACAACTGGAAGAATAGAGGAATATTTAACATGTTCCCCAGATTTCTTTACCAGTTCTCCCAAGGCCCCGAAGTCTCTTTTGATTGCCCTTGGACTATGTGTTACTGCTTCATTACCATCCCTATGGAGAAGCAAGAAGTGGTCAATGAATTTTCAGAATCATAGAATCATAGAATGGCATGGGTTGGAAGGGACTCCAAAGATCATATTGCTCCAACCCCCCGGCCACAGCCAGGGACACCAACTTCAGGCATGGATCTACACAAGGTTTCCCAGGGCCCCATCCAACCTGGCCTTGAACACTTCCAGGGACAGGGCATCCACCACCTCTCTGGGCAGCCTGTTCCAGCACCTCACCACTCTTTCTGCAAAAAACTCTCCCCTAATATGTAATCTAAACCTTCCCTCCTTTAGCTTTAATCCATTCCCCCTTGTCCTGCCATTATCTGCCCTTTTAAAAAGTTGAATCCCCTCCTGTTTATAATCTCCCTTCAGGTACTGGAAGGCTGCAATGAGGTCCCCCCGCAGCCTTCTCTTCTCCAGGCTGAACAAGCCCAGCTCCCTCAGCCTCTCTTTGTAGGGCAGGTGCTCCAGCCCTCTAATCATCCTTGTGGCCCTCCTCTGAACCCTCTCCAACAGTTCCACATCTTTCTTGTACTGGGGGCCCCAGATCTCCACACAGTACTCCAGGTGGGGCCTCACAAGGGCAGAGTAGAGAGGGACAATCACTTCCCTGTCCCTGCTGGCCACCCCTCTTCTGATGGAGCCCACAGTTATTTTTGGACTAAATGGAAGATAGTGTTTCATGGACACTCTCAATTTTTTTCTTTTTTCACTGAAAACTATGTTAAATCTTTGAAAACATAAGTAAAATGCAGTGACTCTACTGCTGGTGTAAGAGACCACACACATGCACACAAATTGTATGTTTATTGAATTTTATTGAGTTGTTTTTTTATGTATATGTAAAATTGCTGATGTTAAAATATAAGCTGTAGGGTAGATGAACACACCTACTGCAGACAGTGAGACAAAACAAGACTACTTATTTCCAACTGAGTGTTCTGCTTGTTACTCTCCAGGTATACAAGAGCTTAAAGGAAGGATTTAAAAATTTATTTCCTGAGGCTGTTCCCTAGACCTGTGGTTGGGATGCAGTCATTTTGGATGTAAGGATTGCAGGTTTCAATCTGGTGGGTCTTGGTTGCATGATGTCAGGGTGTTTCTGGGGCTAGAGTAGATTTTTGTTCTCTGATGTGGGTATTTCTGGGCCACTGGTGTTTCTTTTGGGCTGGTGGAGGTGTTTCTGGGTCTCTAGACCTGGATGTTCCTGGTTCTGTGCTGCAGTATGTGTCTTTGGGGACTGGGTGGGTGTTTGGGGCTGTGCTACTGGGTGGATGGGTGTTCCTAGTTCTGTTGTGTTGGAATTTGGTGCTGGGTATGATGGTATTAAGCTCTTCTGGGTATTTGGGTCTGTGGGGTGGGTGTTTCTGGGTCTTGCGTGGGGTGTTTCTGAGTCATCTCTTTGTTTCTATTTCTAAGCATACTGAGACATAGGCTTGCCTTATGAGGTTAAGTAGTTCTGTGGATACTCATGGATGCTCCTACAGAACATTTACTTCAGCAGATTCCTCATCACACCTCCTGGTTACATTTCTAGAATAGGCTTAGTATTTTTGCCTCTAGTATTTCTATTGCTGCCAAGTTGTTTTTCCAAATACAAATTTCTTGTTCCTCCCATATTAGCTGTTCATGGAATAGAATATTATCTAGGAATGACCTGTATCTCTTGCTTCTTTGAAGGTCACTTGTCATGGCAGCCTTAAATTGTCCATCATTTCATGGGGAATTCAAGGGCAGGTTAAGTGCAAGTGAGTTTTCAGCATGGTAGCTGAACTGAAAATTTGGAAGTAGGTAGAAGCTTCATATTAAAAGAAGTTTTCTCTTAATGTATTCTCATTTTCTGTTTAAATTTTGCTTTTGTACTGTGATAGTCTTTCAATCTATGTGTTTTCCTGTTGAAGAAAAAATTCCTTTTTCAGAGCTTATAGCGCAGAGGATTCCCATGGTTCCTTCTCAGTGTATGAGAAACCAAAGTAAACGTCATTTTCCACTATTCCAGGAGAATGCTGTAATCACCTCATCATAGGATGTTATGAGGAATTACTGAATATTGGGGGGTGGTGGGGTGGTGCATTTTCCACTGTGTGTGGTAGGAACAGAATACCAAGCAGGATCACAACCCTGGACTTTGGTAGGACCAGCTTTGTCCCTTTCAAGCAATTTCTAGGCAAAATCCAATGGGTAAGGATGGTAGAAGGAAAAAGGGCTCAAAATAGTTGGTTTATATTCAAGGATCACTTCTTCCACACTCATGATCAGAGCATCCAGATGGGTAGGGAATCAAGAAGGGGAGCTAGAAGACCATTATGGGAGACTCCTAAATGGGAGACTGCTCCTAAACTCTCCCTCCTAAATGGGAGACTGCTGGGCAAACTCAAGTGGAAGAAGAGAGTCTATAGGTCATGGAAGGAGGGGATGGCCATGTGGGAGGAATGTAAGAGTGTTGTCAGAGTGTGTAGGGAGACAACTGGGAAAGCTGAGGTCTCCTTGGAATTTAACCTAGCAAGGGAGGTCAAGGACAACAGAAAGGGCAGCTTCAAATACGTTTCAGACAAAACTAATGATAGAGGCATGTAGGCCCTCTGCTGAATGAGGTGGGTGCCCTGGTGACAGAAGATACTTAGAAGGCAAAGGTACTGAATGCCTTCTTTGTCTAAACTTCTGGAGACTGTCCTCAGGAGCTCGAGACCCCTGAGGCCCCAGGGGGAGTCAGGATATATGAGAAGTTTTACGTTATTTGATGAGGACTGGGTTAGGGATCAGCTAAGCAGTCTGGACATGTGTAAATCCACAGGCCCTGATGGGGTACACCAACAGGTGCTCAGGAAGCTGGTGCAAGTCATTGCTAGACCACTCTCATCTTTGGTAGGTTGTGGAAAACAGGAGAGATGCCTGAGGATTGCAGGAAAGCAAATGTCACTCCAGTCTTCAAAAAGAGCAAGAAGGAGGACCCAGGTAACTACAGATGGGTCAGCCTCGCCTCCACCCATGGAAAGGCGATGGAACAACTTATCATTGGTGCTGTCTTTAGGCATATCAAAGTTAAGTGGGTCACTAGGAGCAGTTAACATGACTTTACCAAGGGGAGTCATGTTTGACCCATCTGATAGCCTTTTATGAGGACATAACCAGGTGGATAGATGATGGTAGGGCAGTGGATATGGTTTAGCTTGATTTCAGTAAAGCATCTGATGACTCCCACGGCATCCTCACAGCTGAAGGGAGGAAGTGTGGTCTAGAGGATCAGGTGGTGAGATAGGTGGACTGTGAACTGTCTGAAGGAAACAAGTCAGAGTTGTAGTTAATGGGGCAGAGTGTAGCTGGAGGTCTGTATCTAGTGGAGTCCCTCAGGGATCGGTGCTGGGACCGGTACAGTATATTCATCAATGACATGGATGAGGGAACAGAGTGCACCGTCAGCACGCTTGCTGACAAGACAAAACTCTGAGGAGTGGCTGACACACCAGAAGGTTGTGCTGACATTCAGTGAGACCTAGATGTGTTGGAGAGTTGGGTGAGGAGAAAATTAATCAAATAAAACGAAGGCAAGTGCAGAGTCTTGCATCTGGGGAAGAACAGCCCTGGGTACTAGTATAGATTGGAGACGGACCTGTTGGAAAGCAGCACAGGGCAAAGGGGCATGGGCATCCTGGTGGAGAGCAGGATGACTGTGAGCCAGCAGTGTGCCCTTGTGGCAAAGAAGACCAGTGTCATCCTGGGATGTATTAAATGGTTGTGGTTAGTAGGTTGATAGGGGTTCTCCTCCCCCTCTACTCTGACCTGGTGAGGTGGCATCTGGAATACTGTGTCAAGTTCTGCACCCCTCAATTCAAGAAGGAAAATGAACTACTTCAAAGAGCCCAGCGCAGGTCCACTAAGATGATGAAGGGAGTGGAACATCTTCCTCAGACTGAGGGAGCTGGATCTCTTTAGCTTGGAGGAGACTGAGGGTGACCTCATTAATGTGTATAAATATGTAAAGGGTGAGTGACAGGAGGATGGAGCCAAGCTCCTCTCAGTGATGTCCAATGACGGGATAATCACAGAATCACAAAATTGTAGGGGCTGGAAGGGACCTCAAGAGATCATCGGGTCCAACCCCCCTGCCAAAGCAGGCTCCATAGCTCATATTACACAGATAGGTGTCCAGACGGGTCTTGAATATCTCCGGGGAAGGAGACTCCACCACCTCTCTGGGCAGCCTATTCCAGTGCTCTGTCACCCTCACTGGGAAAACTTTTTCGCATGTTGGTGCGGAACTTCCTGTGTTCTAACTTGCAGCCATTGCCCCTTGTCCTGTCTCCACAGACCACTGAAAAGGGGCTGGCTGATTCCCCCTGCATCCCCTGCTTCAGATAATTATAGACTTTAATTAGGTCCCCCCTTAGTCTTCTCTTCTCAAGGCTGAAGATTCCCAATTTACTCAGCCTATCCTCATAGGGGAGATGCTCCAGGCCCCTAATCATCTTTGTAGCCCTTCTTTGGACTCTCTCAAGGAGATCCCTATCCTTTTCAAACCAAGGAGCCCAGAACTGGACACAATACTTCAGGTGGGGCCTGACCAGGGCAGAGTAGAGGGGGAGGATCACCTCCTTTGACCTGCTGGCCACACTCCTCCTGATGCCCCCCAGGATCCCATTGGCTCTCTTAGCCACCGGTGCACACTGCTGGCTCATAGCCAACCTGTCATCCACCAGGACCCCCAGGTTCTTCTCCATAGTGTTCTTCTCCAGCAGGTCATCCCCCAGCCTGTACTGAAATGAACGGTTATTCCTCCCCAGGTGCAAGACTTTACACTTGCTTTTGTTGAACTTAATTAGATTTCTCCCAGCCCAGCTTTCCAGCCTGTCCAGGTCTCGCTGAATGGCAGCACAGTGTTCCTGCGTGTCAGCCACTCCTCCCAGTTTTGTATCATTAGCTTACTTGCTGAGGGTGGATGCTATTCCCTCATCAAGGTCATCAATGAAGATATTGAATAGGACTGGACCCAACACTGAGCCCCGGGGAACACCGCTAGTTACAGGTCTCCAGTCTGACTCTGCTCCACCAATCACAACCCTCTGGGCTCTGTCCGACAGCCAGTTCTCAACCCACCTCACTGTCCACTCATCTATCCCATGCTCTCTCAGCTTTGTTATCAGGATGTCATGGTAGACAGTATTGAAAGCCTTGCTGAAGTCAAGGAAGATGACATCTACTGTTCTCCCTCCATCTACCCAGCCAGTGATGACATCATAGAAGGCTATGAGATTGGTCAAACAGGATCTCCCCTTGGTGAATCCATGCTGACTACTCCTCATGACCTTCTTCTCTTCCAGTTGCTTGGAGATGGCATCCAGAACAAGCTGTTCCATCACCTTTCCAGGGACAGAAGTGAGGCTGACTGGCCTATAGTTGCTAGGAACCTCCTTCTTGCCCTTGTTAAAGACTGGAGTGATACTGGCTATCCTCTAATCCTCAGGCACTTCTCCTGTTTGCCAAGACCTGTCAAAGATGATAGAGAGCAGCTCAGTAATCACTTCCACCAGCTTCCTCAACACAAGTGGGTGCATCCCATCCGGGCCCATGGATTTGTGTACATTAATCCCTTTGAGACGCTCCTGGACCACCCCCACCTCAACCAAAGGGAAGCTCTTCATTCCTCAAACATTACAACTATCATCCAGTGTCTGTGGGTCCCGGGGGGCCTTTGAAGTGAAGACCGAGGCAAAGAAGGCATTTAGTATCTCTACCTTCCCAGGACACCCGCCTCGTTCAGGGACCTACATTATCCCTGGTCATCCTCTTACTATTCACATATCTAAAAAAACCCTTTTTATTATCCTTTATGTCCTTTGCCAACTGCACTTCCAGGTTGGCTTTAGCCTTCCTAGTTGCATCCCTACAGGCCTTCTCAACATTCCTGTATTGTTCCCAGGTGCTCAGACCCTGTTTCCACAGTTCATAGACCTTCTGCTTCCCTTTGAGTATATTCATTAGCTCCCTGCTCATCCACGCAGGTCTTTTACCTCTCTTTCCCAGTATCTTAGTCAAAGGGATGCATCGTTCCTATGCTTGGAAGAAGGACTGTTTGAATGTTAGCCAGCTCTCACAGGCTCCCATTCCTTCAAACAGTGTAGGCCACGGGATAGCCCCGATTAGATTTTGGAGGAGATCAAAGTTAGCTCTTCCAAAATTCAGGGTAGCTATCCTACTTTTTGGCTTGCTTCTTTGGAGCAGTGGGTGCAAGCTGGAGCATAGGTGGTTCCATGTGAACATAAAGAAAAACATTTCCGCTAGCAGGGTGACAGAGCACTGGAAAAGGCTGCCCAGAGAGGTTCTGGACTCTCCTTCTCTGGAGATACTTGAAATGCATCTGTATGCGTTCCTGTGTGACCTAATCTAGGTGATCTGCTTTGGTGTGAGGGGGAGTTGGACTACATCCTGCGAGGTCCCTTCCAACCCATTCTCTGTGTGTGTGTGTATGTGTGTGTGTGTTGTATAAAGAACTGAGTAATACTTCGGTTTCACTTTGTGGTCCAGCATAGGGCATTCAATGTGAGTCTGACCCACTTAGGTGTTCAGGGTCTCCAGTGAATGTTTTTTTTTTCCTAACTATGCAAGATAGAAAATAATTGATATGAGAGATTCAGTCAGCCCAGAAGAATATGCATACCAAAAGGTGACTCAGTCTTGTGCATGTTCTAACCTGGACAGCCATTTGAAGACAACCGCAGGCCAGTTATGCTTTCCTTAGCCCTGGGGACCCAGATAGGTACAACAGGCTGAACATCCTGGTATGTTCCATCAGGGATCAAGGGAAATATTTTTGGTACTTAAAGTATTGGCTACCTGTTGCAGATAGTAGCTTTAATGTGAAGACTCATACTTTGTCCCTTGGAAGAGAAAGTAAGATTTAACATTCCTATGTCTTAGGTGAGTTCCTTCAGTACTAACAGCCAGTGGAAATGCTGCCATCACCACTTTCACATTTTATCTGAAAATACCTCACAACTTTGTGATGGCCAGTACAGAATTCAATGGCTGGGATTCTGCAATGCAGAAAATGTAGAAAATAGTTGTACTCTTCTTTCTTTATAAGGCTTTTTAATGTCAAAGCACAACCACATTGAAGACGTTTTTCAGCTAGCTACTGATCCCTCTAAAACCTTCTCAAAGTGCAGAGTCAGTGGCTAGTTTTGTTTTCACTGTGGATTTTGTGCAAATTTTGGTTCATGGTGACTAAATAAATCATTGATACAGTTTGCCAGTGCAGATAGAGTTAATGGTTTCCACAAACACCCAGGTAGGGGTTTAATGGCAACTTTGTGTTTATGCCTGGATGGACTTGGTGAACCCATGCCTCATGAATGGCTTCCTAGTGACTGCATGGATGTTCATGTGTGTGTGAGCGAGCTGACCAGAGCGGATCACTGAAGATTTTTACCAGTGTTCATGCAGCTGAGCTGCTGCAAATGCCTCAGCAAGAATCTCTGACCATGAGAAACACTAACAACGTCCATTGACTCTCACACAAAACCATTAAGACTAACATTTTTTAGCAGTAAGAATAGCAAGTCGTTGGTATAGATAGCTTTAAATCATAGAATCGCAAGAATGGTCAGGGTTGGAAGGGACCCCAAGGATCATTTGAGACCTTTAGGAAGAAGTTGTGGAAGTGTGACAGGAGTGGCATTAAGATGACTGGATTTGCATTTAGGGTAAGAAGGTGCTTTGAGAGATCACTTGGATTTACGTCTAAATAGATTTTTATTTTGTTATACATTATTCAATAGATTATTTTTTTTCAGAGTAGCTTCAGCACAGAGGAAAAAATACTGCTTGTATTTTCTGATTAATAAGCTGCTGATTTTTTTTTCCTATTCTACTGCTGGATGCTTTTTGATACTATTAAGATAGAAGCGTGTTGGCATATATCTGTGTAAAATGTAACCATGCTAAATTATTTTCATATGTGCTCTATCTTGTTTCTGTGTTTCCATTTTTTCATTTGCAGACTGAAAAATCTGGGAAACAGTTTTCAGGGTGTGTACAGGATACTGTCTGTGCTTAGTTGATAATTGGAGATTGTAGAAGTCATTTGAATATTTAGGTTTTGTCCTAGCCATGGTTCAGTCTTGAAAAAAATAACTTTTCTTCATCTGGGGAAATATTTAATTCACTAAAGAAATTTTCCAGGAAACAAACTGAAATACTTAAGCTCTTAGTGAAATTCAGTGTTTGGAGAGTAGAACAAGCCCATTCCAATTTCTTCTTTGCTTTGCTCCATTAATTTAGAAAGAAAAATATTTGCTCATTCTTATGCTTAACTGTTCTACTTCTGAATGAGATAGTGCCTTCTTGGGATTGTGTACGTGGCAGATTACTGTATTTTCTTTACCGCTGAGTGTGCTTTAGGCTGGTGCTTCTATTTGTTGCTTAGCAAAGTTATTTCCAGTGATAATATCAATTTTTTTTAAAAAAACAGATATTATGCAAAAAAAAATCATCCTTGCTGACTGCAGGGATTACTATAAAGACAATTCTTCATAACATACAAATCATACATCATCAAATACCTAAGCATTTTTATGGGCTTTCATGGATGGATATATTTTTTTTCCTTTACTAACATTGCTCCAGAATATAGTCTGAGTGAAGTAAAATCCTTTCTAAAAGCAGTAGAATTTAAGCAAATAGGTCTCTTCAACATCAGTACCTTGTCTTTACTAGGGTTTCCTTTAACCTTGATTAACTGTCATAGGAGTTTGGAGGAATTTTCTGCCACGTACTTCAGTTTTGAAATAGCTATTTAAATTCTTCAGAAGCTTTTTGTTAAAACACTTAAAGTTCTTGAAATGTTATGTAGTTTATAAAAAAAACCAACAAAGTAGTTTATGTAGTGCAGAGGCATAATATCATTAGCTTTTCTATGGAGTGAGTTAAGGCCTCTTACAGCCTCTATTTTCTGCTCTACGAGAAATAAAAAAGTTCAAGAGATGTTTCAGACCTTCTCCCCTACCATGAGCCTCTAGAAACATGTGTGTTATTCTGGGTGCAGGTGTTAGATGGGTGTGTGTGTGTGGTGTGTTTTGTTTTAAATAACAATAACGGGTTTTTTACTGTGTGTTGTGGTGAAAATACAAATCCAGAACAGAGGGAAAACACCCAAGCAAGCTTTTCTTTTTTCTACTTCTTCCAAGGATAAACTTTGTTACAATCACTGTCTCCTCTTGGTAATGTTTTTTTTTTAAATGGAGGTTTAATCCTTCAAGAATCTGTAGGGCAAATGAATGTCTAGTTCCTCTTGCTGTGTGCTCACTGACTTATATTTGCTACTTTGAATGGACCATTAAGTTGGGTAATGGAGAGCACCTGTGTCTACAGGTATAGGTAGACATTTAATAGATGTTTATTATGTTTCCACCTACTCTTAGCTGCTAGAGCTTGTAGAAACTGGAAGCAGTTGTTTTTCAGGAATGATGGTTTATTGTAACTGGCTGTGCTGGGAGTTATCTCCTGTGGTGGCTTGGAAGGCCGGCAGCACAGACAAGGGCAATGCTTGTCTCAAAAAACAACTTCCCTGTTGCATCACAGCTCAGTGAATTTGCTGTGATGTTGATGTTTTGGGTGGAACACTCATGTTAATTCCCTTCATTTACTTATATTGAGTGATAGTGATACTAAATACAGTTCTTAACCAAGGCTCTCTTCCCCATTCTGTAAGAACATGTTTTGTGCTTGCTAGGTATCTCTGATATTTTAACTCAATAAGGAGTTTTAGAAGTTCAGATACCACTTACTTTTAAGGATAATAAATGCCAAATTCCATTTTATAAATGGAATTTTAAAAGCTGACATCATGTTAAGTGTCTCTGAAAAACTTCACCAGTGATCGAATCAGAGAAGTAAAAAAATCATGGCTTCTGAGTGGGAGCTAGATTAACCTTTCTGTTCATCATTATTGATCTTTCTGTTTTTATTGGATTACAAGAGGGGAAATGATGAACTTCTTTGGCAGGTAGTGTATATGTATTGATTGCATTTAGAATAATATCCTTAATGTATGTTGATACTCTTGATCCCTCTTGACTCTGAGTTATTCAACTTAATATATCCAGGGTTTTTTTGCAATATTTTTACAAAGGAGGAAATCTTGTTATAACAGAGCTCCAGAATTGCATATTTGAAAGCATCTAGTCTAAGGTTAGTGTTGTGATTTTTTTTTTCCTCCTGAAAACAGAGAAGGAACGTATGTGTGTTCCCATGCATCCTCCTAACACACTACTTCTTTTAATTTGCATGCCAGAAGGCTAAGTTTCAAGCTGAAGTCTGCAGTTACATGTCTGCTGTTCAATCCTCTTGCTTCTCAACAAGATTATTGCAGATTGATAAAGCTTAACAGTTAACTGTTGTGCATTTATTTCAGTTTTATAAGATATGTCAGTGCAGGGAGCTTGTGTTGCTAAAGTTGCCTTCAGTTTTATTCAGAATTAAGTTTTTGGAATTGTTTTTCCTTCCACCTAAAGCATACGTGGACTCCTTGGAGAGATTTCTAAAATCCCCAAATGAGACTGTCTTGGAAAAATAAAGGAGAAAATGTGATGGGAAGAGCAAGGCATCAGACTTGGTTTTAGTCAGATGTAATTTTACAGTAATCAAAAGGGATAGGTTTCATATTCATAAATACAAACCTTGTATTGATATATAAAAGAAGTCAGTTGTAAAGCGGTATGTTGGAAGTTCACTGGAAGCTGTATCTTGCCCCATTCATCATAAAGGAGGCTTAATAAGGTTATTCTTGGCTGGAATTTTAAACATTTTCATGGAGGCATCCAAAAATTACTGTGAACCCTGACACAAAGTAGATAGGTTGCAGAGCCCCTTTATGTTCAGAAGAGGGTATTGGCTTTGTAGTGCTTTGTCCGTTCTCTGGAATTACTTGTGTTGGGTGCTTCTTCAAGAGCTGGCAGTAGTTTCCTTCAGTGAGGGCAGCATATTTCACTGCAGTGTTGTGCCCAGAACATGGCAGATGCTTGCATCAAGTTTAGTGCCTGGTTAAAGTGTTGGAATGTTGTTCTGTCTTTGGGAGCAGTTTGTTCCCTCTTTGTCCAAATAAGGCTTTTGGCAGGGCTTGGTGATATCTTGTATGTGATAAAAATGCAGAGCTACAAGTTGCTAAACAACATTGCACAGTAACTATTCCTTCAAGTTGAATAGAAGCAACTGTGCACAATTAAGACCTGCATGAGTATCCCCTAATTGCTAGCTTTGGGGGAAATATTTGTGTACCGTAACAGTTAAACCCAGTGTGTTTTCCTTTGAGGTAGGATTCTTTTTGAACATTTTTCTTAATTTGCATCATGCCAGAGAGTGATTTTTATAATACCCTGACCTATTGCATTATGGATTGTTGAACTTGAATCATACTGAGCAGAAAACATCTGGATTGTTCCCTTGCCGACAGAAGGTATTTCTGTCAATTGCCTTGTAGCTCAGCTTTTAGTAGTTGTATCAGCTTGTGAAGAAAAAAGTTCTCTTTCTGCCTGACCAGTGGTTGGTGTGTTACAGACTCTCAGTAGGTAAACATCATAATAAAATCTTATCCTTTTTTAGTGTTCCAGGCTATAGGAGTCAAATCATTTAAGTTTTCACCACACTTCTGACCTTTGAAGAGTGAACTATTGAGTAATTTTCAGTGCAGAGCAGCACATAAAAATTACTTAAAAGAATTGCTAAGCTGATTACAATATTACATCAAGTATATCTATCATTAGGTAAGTTGGATTGTTGCCTTAAAAAAGAAAAAAATATTAATAATGCAGTCCTGATCTCTAAATATTTTCTGTTTGTGACTTTAATCTATAAATAATTTTTTCAAAGCAAGTTAAAGCAAGTTAGAACAGATCAGAGCTGATGCTTGATCTTCTGCTGTGATTTGCCTATATCCCCCAGTTTATCTGAGCTGCTGTAGGAGCTCAGGTACAAAACAAGTAGCATAACATGTATAAAATACTATAGGGAGGGAATTTTGAACCAATTCTGTCCAATTACACCATCACTGGAGTAATATCTGAACATTTCAGACTGTAGCAATAAAAATAAGCTCTTGATGTTGTGTATGCATGTGTATATGCTACCACAAACAAACAATTGTTCTGCATTTACAGCAGGCAGTGTTTTTCCTCCAGCCTACTTACATTATGGTTTTTACGTAACTTGGTTTTTGTAGTCTGATTATACATATCCTAACAAGAAGGAAAAAACAACATACGAAGGGTGGGGAGGCTGGGAGAATATAAACTATGCAAAGGTTTGTTGGCCTTGTATCAGGGAGGAGCCTACCCATGAGTCCAAGTGAAAACAAACTCTAGTAACTGTTTAGCTGGAACAACTTCATAGAGAAAGTCTGGCACACCCTGTCAGCTGCTCTTTCGCTGTGTTCATTAGAGCTCAGCAGCACACAGCCACTTTTGGTAGCCCCAGGGAATGATGGAGTTAAAACTGCTGCAGCTCAAATTCTCTAACATTGGTGTTTTGAAGAAAACGTCATTTAGGTCAGATTTTAAGGGGTGGGTCTGAGGTGGCTTTCCAATGTTGTGGAACATATGCATCAGGCAGTGAAGTTTCTTAGGCTTATCCTCTAAATCTAGAAGGCTAGATTGCAAAATTGCTTTAAGTATCAAGTTGTTCTTCTGTATTGCCTCCTCAGACATGTCTTCAGAGGACCAGCTCAGCTGGAAGGGAAGCTGCAACATAAACTTCTTGCTAGATGAAATAACTAGTAAATACTTACCACCCCCTGCTGTGTTAGTTTTCTTAAATCTCTGCCTCTTGTCACTTTTTGTGGAGCACAGAAGTAATGGCAAGAGCACTTTTCTATGACTGGATCAAGATTTTTCAACCTTCAGTTATGTTTGTTCACCTGCATTGATGACAGATTCCTAAATAAATTTTCACTGTTCAAGTGTCTAGGAATATCTATCTGTGTAAAATACTACCTGATAAGATTTTTGGCAGCTGAAATTTCTTAAATTTACTTAAAAGGAAAACAATAGCTAGGTGGAGATCTTTTAAAGTTCTGGAATAATTTATGTTCTGGTTTATTTTTATATTCAGATATCACAGTTTCTTTTAAAAATAGCTTCCTTAAGTTTGGACCACATAAATTTAACATACAAATACACACAAGCCATCCTTCAGCTGTACCATCTGCCTGAGGGAATGCTGATTTTTTATCCAGTGTTCATTCTGTGATGGAAGGTAGTGGGAAGCAAAAGAACAAAAATCATCCTCAGCTATGGAGAAGATTAAATTGGAAAAGATTTGTCTGCTTTGAAATTTGTCTGAAATTGGAAAAAGCAGTGATTTGTGCTGTAGCATTTGGAAGATGCTAAACTGATAGATCACTGTGTTTAACTGAAGCCATGAAGTAAGTTTTACTCAGTTGGACTCTCAAGTCTAACTTCTATAAATGTAAATTGTAAAACAGGTTTTCCTGTCATGTTCTGTTCTGTGTGCCTGTTTTCTGTTCCACCTCCCCAAAAACCAAAACCCCAACCAAAATGTGAAAAAAGAAAAAAACCAACAAAACCCCACAAACAAACAAACAAACAAAAAAACCCACACTGAAAAACACCACCAGTATTTAAGTGAGCTTGCCTTTGGATGTATCAATTTCTTGAAATATTGATCTGTGTTTTTTGCAGATTTTTTAAGGGAATATATAGATTTTAACCAAAGGTGAGGTTTGTTTTCCAGCTGTTTGTTTACTGCTGTAGCCTAATAAAATATTTTTGTGCTAGTGGCAAATAGCTTCTTTTCTTGGTCAGGAGGGGAGGAGCAGAATAGAAAGAAAATGTGTGTGACTGCACAAGCTTGTAGAACTACAGACTTCTCTGGACTCTTAATGATGTGTAACAGAATCATGTTGTTGTTTTGCAAGGTGAGTCTTTTAATCTATACTGAGACACTGTGAAGACTAAAGCGTTTCATCATTAATTTCCAGTGGTAGTGGGCTTTTTGTGATCCCCAGGTGATGAGAAATAACAGAATTAATTGAAGTCTCTAATTACCTTTTAAATATAACAAAAATGTCTTTTTAAGTTCTATTCCAGCCCTTATGTTAAAGTAATAGAATGGCAGAACAGTGCAGGTTGGAAGGGACCTTGAAAGATCATCTGGTTCAGGCTTTAATCATTGAAGTCTATATTTAAAAAAAAAAAAAGCTGTGTAATGAGATAGTGCTGTCATTCAGGCAATCTTCTGGAATTATTCAGAGCAGTAGTGTAAATGGTACAACAATTGTCATGAATTGTGTTAGCCATTCATTTAGAGAGATAGTACAGTATCAAAGAATTGAGGTGTACTATTGCTTTGTATCCCTTTGGTCTCAAAACAATGAAGGGGAGAAAATGTCATTAATTGTTACTTGTATTGTGATTTTTCTAAAGCTCTGCATATACCCTTAACCTATGGTTTTAGACAGTTTCAGCTCAGTCTTGGTCACTTTCTTAATGGATTTCTTTAATACTGTTCCCACCTCTCTGCTTACTGTGGACCCATTCACACATTCATTATTTCAATTTGCTCTTTAAGAAAAAAACCACCCTACATTATTTAGGGAAATCAACTTGTTTTCATGATATATTGCCCGATTTTGCATATCTAAAATGCATTGACAGGCTAAGAAAAATGTTTGGAATGCCTTTTTGAAACAAACCTATTGTGGATAACTTCTTGGTTGTCTTATTTGCGGAGGATTTACTTTGGCATGGTTTCTGTTTATTACTTTTAATCTTCCTTTGTCATTATTTTCTGCAGCCATTTGTATTGCTTCTTTCCATATAAACTATTTTGTCAGCTGATTGTCTGCAGTTCTCTTAGCCTACACCACTTTGAAGAAATTTCAGTCACTAAACGTAGTTCCTTCAGTTCAAGTTAATTCTTGTTTTAATTTTGCGCACTTCCTTCCTGAATGTGAATATTCACTAGTAACAAGCCATTGTCAACGTGCCGCTATTTCTGCTTAACTCAATTTCCAGCTGTCCAGCTCTACGCAAGAATCTCCCCTTTTCTTTAAACTAATAAAACATAACACTGTTCTGCTTTTGTCAACTCTGGCTTATGCCAAGGTATTCTATTCCTAATGCAGTAATGTTGCTGACAGTCTTTTAACCTTGTGATTATCCCATCCCCTTTTACCTTCTTGATCTTTTCAAGCAAGTCCACTTCTCTGACTTTCTGTAAGCCCTTTAATTCTCAATACTTTATTTATTTTTGTTTTGCTTTGCTTTTTTTTTTTTTTTTTTTCCTTTTCCTTTGCTTCTAGAATCCTGCTACAGCTGTAAACCCTGGCGTCTGCTATGCCATTTCCGTGAAAGTTTGATATCCTATCACTTGGCTTCATTCCCTGTACAGGAGGAATCGTTTGGAGTTCAGAATTCCTATTTCTTATTCTCCCTGCATGCTTTGCCTCCAGCCCAATTGTGTGTTTACTGTTCCTGTTGGGTACTGTGGATTCTATACTTCATTAGTGTGTGTCTGTTGGGAGATCAGAAAGTTTCATTCAGCTGATTTGTGTAATACTTGATTAAAGCAGTCATCGTGCTTCTTTGTCAGCCCTGTATGGTGGTGGTGGGGAGAGGGGCACATAGCAGAAGGGCAGTAAAATTGTTCCTGAAAATTGATTTGATGGGGTTTTTTTGCTATGGAGTGTGGTTTTAAAACCACTTGGAAAATTAAGACATGCACAGAAGAGCAAAGAAACAAAGAGCACTATAGCAACATTGTTAATCTATAGTTTAGACTGTGAATAACTGGTCATTAGGATGAGTTTGGGGGGATTGAGCATTGGAAACAGCTATGTTGTGTTCTCTTATGTGTTTGGGATTCAGCTGTAAACTGCTTTAGCTAGTTGTGCTCTGGCTTCCTTTTCACCTATTAAAGCATATTACTCCTTCCCTGTAGCAGAACGTTTTGGCTTTGCTACTGTTCATGCTTCATTCTGTTTTGCATGTTAATCTCTACAGGGAGAGAATTTACAGCTTCTTCCCCTGTTTCTACACAGTATTCTCCATAAATACTATCAGGTAATGTATTAAAAAAAAAAAGGTATATTACACTTTCCACATGTTGAGGCTTCAGTGAACAGCACAGGAGAGAGGAATACAAATTGATTTCTTTCAACACATCCATCCTCATGTGTTTTAAAATTAGCTTTAGACCTAGTTTCTCTACTTGTTACAAGTTGTTTTACAGCATTTCTTGGAAAGGAGTGTGGATAAAAAATCAGTAATATGGTGACTTTTTCTTTTTTCCTAAAATGCTTTATCTCTGGTAGTGTATGTTAATAACACAGTTTGTCAAACATCTGTAGGTACACAGAATATAGAATAAGTTTAAATTATTTGGGCCTTGAAGTACGAGCTAAGCAGACAATTTCTCTTAAATCATCACAGGAATGCTTCAATTTGAGGGCTGACTTTAAAATTGATTTTCCGAAGTATGGAAATGGTATTGAAAGGATGGATTTTGTTTCATTTTGAGCATAATACAAATATCTCAAGAACTGGATGGAACTGATATTCAGTAAATTCGATACAATATATGCACATGCCACTTTGTCAAGCTATGTCTTGACTATGTACTTTTATGTGTCAAAGCAGTCTGACTCAGAGTACACATAGAATTTCCTAGAATAGGAATAACTTGACTGACATGTCCTTTATTTTAAGATGTTATTTTTACTGAACCAGTAGTTTCATAATCTAGTTATCAATATTCTTGAAACAGTCAGTTACCACCAAGTTGCTAAGTGACTATAAGCTTGCATAAGGGGGTAGTAGCGTAAAGAAAAAGGGTAGGCTGCCCACTTCTAATGCTTCTAGTATAAAACTACAGATTGTTTGCAGTTTTGATGCTTATGTGGCTGCAACTTGTATGGAAATTATTACTGGATATGTTAAAAGAACCCTAGAATCATAATTTAGCTGATTGCAGGATTAACTTTTGACAAAGAATCCTATTTCATTATTGACCAATATGTTGGCTGGTGCTTTGGTTTGATTTTTAAAGCAAATGGAAACAGGATCTTTGAAGTGCAGCCAACAAGGAGCCTCAGGAGACAACTGATGCCACCCTGTGCAATCTGTGCACAGTACAGTGAGCGGACTCCATCATGAGGAGGGTGCCATGGTGCCACTGCTCTGCTCACATTCATTGTCTGGCCTGATCTTTAAGTGTAGTATCACCAGTTGCAGGAGTGTGAGGCTCAGAGCTTCTGGGGCACATGTTCATAGATTTGGTATTTTAGCTAATGATAGTTATAGTTATCTTAATGAAACTGAATCTGGATTAAGGGAGTAGCAGGTGTAAATTAAAATGAACCACGAATAAAATCATTCAGTGGAATTGGAGATGTCTGCAGAACATCTAAAATGCAATTAAGGCATGAACAAAATGTTTCTGGCTGTTTCAAATACCATGAGGGTCTGCAGGATTTTCTCCACTGCTGTACTACAGTATGAAGAGAACAAATTGTAAGACTAATGAATTAACTTGCATTCACTTTGCTGTTGACCATAATGAATTGAACAAGCAGACTGAGGCAGGTAAAAGGAGATTGATTTACCAGGATGATGTATGCCAACGTATAAAAATCCTATGTAATCTAGAATCTGTAAGGGATCATAATATTTGAACAGTATTCCTATGAACATCTCTGAAAAACTGGGTGTGCCCTGAAAACCAATGCTGAGTGATGTAATGTTATCCCTTTCCATCTGTGCTTTTTTGGCATTGTTTTGCTGCTCTGAAATGCAAAGAATGTTGTAGAACTACTTTGTCGTCCTCCCTCTATCTTCTCTGTTGTACCAGTAAGTGTTTGATGTGCAGTTAGTAATGGAATTCATAGAGTTATAGAATCGTAGAATTGATAAGTTCTAAGGAATTTAATGGGTTTTTTCCATGTTCAGTGTGTTAGTTTTTTGAGATGCACTGTCCAAGGAGCATGTTGGTGACATATTAGAAAGCATAACCCAGATAAGAGAGGGTGGCAATAGAGAAAAGAGCTACGGTTCTATCTGCTGCCAGTGTATCCTGCTGAAAGTACAGATCATGTATAAAATTAGATTAATACTATGATAATCCAGCCCAGCCAAGTCTTATTTTATATCTGATATACAGTGTCTGCATTTGTTCAAAAGGTCATTAAGCTCAATACACAGTTAGTTAGGTGTAATTACGTTTCATTATGTGTTCTTTACAGAAGGATAAATGCATATCGGTTAAATAACAATGGCAAGAGAATTTACTGTAGTCTGGGGATATATATTTTCAGTTTGTGTAGTATCCTATGCTCAGTTTTAAAGTTCAGCATATACCAAGAATCAACTATGAATCTGATGTATAATTTTTAAAGTTAAACTTAAGGCTGAGTTTCATAAGATGGTAGAATGAATTGGGAAAAGGCTGAGATTCCTATTAAAGCTAACTGTTCAGTATACAATTTTGTCAAAAGCCCTCAGTGATACTAAACTGAGGATGACAGTCATAGATACAGTATGAAATTCTGATTTTAAATCAGCCATTAAAAAAAAATCTAAATATTTTTAGTACTGAGTGGTAAGACTTATTTTTTCATGGAAAAATCTAAGCAAAAGAGCCACCCCCCTATAAAACCCTACCTACAAATAAAAGTGCATTTCATAATTTCTTGAGGTATGAACCTTTCTGAGAATTGTTCAGTACAAGAGTTGGTGTGTACTGCTTGTGTTAAAGGCTAAGGAATTCCAGGAACATTAAGTAGATATTGAGATGGTTGATTTTTCTCCCAACAGCTACAAGTGGGGGTGGAGGAAAGTCAGCCAAGGATCATTTGTTTTTACTCCAGGTGCTTGAACTAGCTGATGTCATTTCAGGCTGTGGGCTTTTGAATCCATGTTTATTTACTCCATAACTCTCTTTGTCAGTGAAGGAGTAGTTGAGTGAGATTTTTGTGGTATTTAGAGGACTCCATGCAATTTCAAGTAGAATACCTGTGTTTCTGCTTGGTATTTCCAGAAAAATATGTATGAAAGCACACAGAATTGAATGCTGTGAGATACATTTTAAGTCATATATACTAGCTTGAAAATTTTAATAGGAAACAAAGGTCAAGAAACTATTTAAAACCAGACAGTAGTGTCTGTTTCTTTCATCTAAGTGAATTATTTTGATTCAATTTTTGACAATTTCATGGCTTCCTTCTAAAGCTGCAGAGTTTTGGTTGTTCTTACTTTCCTGAAATAGTTTGAACCAAATATTAAGTTATCAGAAAGGCCATAGTTTGTGCTAGAACTTAGAAAACACAGAATTAACATCTTTAATATACTTAGTTTAACCTGTCCTGTAGCACAGAAAGAATACTGCCCAGCAAATCGAGGTTGAATTGGTACTTAGTCAGCTCTTACCCAGTGTAATGGGAGACCGATCAACACAGTCGACCAGGCATTAGCTCAATGTACTGGGAGATGTGTCATAGCTGGGGGGTGGGAGGGAACACTGCAAAAAACCTTATGAGTCACAACAAAACCCACAGGTCTGAAGAGGAGTCTGCAAAGCAAGTTCTTATGCATAAGTCTTCATTCTGATGTTTTGGTGGCAGTTTGGGGAGTTGCTATTCTCTCCCTCTCCAGTGGCACCACAGTTTGTGTGGTCCTGTACTTGACCCAGGTCAGGAACTGATTCAACAGAAAAATATTTTTCTTTTCCTGTGTTCTCTTTCAGGCTGCTCACTTTGCAGTCTGCTGCTTTCTGTGACTGAAGCCCACAGCGTAGGACATAGTGAAATCCGAGGCAATAAGAGGAGGCAGGCTTGTAACAAGAGCCTGAGCTGTCTCTGCACTGCAGCTTTTGTTCTGTGCTGGTACAAATCCTAAAAAAACTGATCTTGTATGCTTGTGTAAAGCTGTCTTTGAGCTTTGTGAGATCAAGCGAGGCCTTAAACAAGTTACACATTTGTTAAAGGTAAAATAAAAGTAACATATGTAATTAATTAAAAGGGGAACTAAATTACATTCACAAGAATGAGTTATTATCAGGCGTTTTCCTTAGCAGTAGCTATTACTGTGACCTTAATGCTTCAAACGTGCTTTTTATCCAGAGCCTAGAACAGTCCCCTGTGTCCAAATGGTACGCATTTGGAGGAAACAAAGGGCACAACAGCCCATTACACAAAGGAGATGTTTGCAAGCTGCTCAGCGACCTCAGCTGCAGAATGGCAACTCACAACCCAAATAAATGTACCAGGTCAGTCACCTAAGCCTCTCAAAGGTGGCTGTTTGTGTCCCATTGTAAAGATGTCTGTCTTACAGGTATTTATCCCTACCAGATTAATGTGAAATATATGATTTGCACCCTCAGACTATTGTTCTTTTGCCACTATGTGAAGAGTTAGTAAGTGCAAGTATTCTAGATGGTCTCAAATATTAATATTTGCAATAAATATTAAAAAACCCTTACCGTTACATGTGTTGTAAAAGTATCTGTATATCTTAATTTCCATCAGAAATGTTTTGGATTGGCAATATCAGGTCAGTTGGGGAGAGTGTATGGCAGCATCATTTTTTCCTGTCACATTGTAATCCTTTTGAGTACTTTACTCCTTAAACAAAAGTATTGCATCAGATAGCACCCCTTTTCCTATGTTTTTATGCAAGCATGATGCTAATGTGTGTGTGGTCCATGGGTAGGAAGGAAAGCTCTGTATCTCAAAAGTCTCGTTACGGCATGGATGACCCTTCTGCAAGGTCTGTTTAAAATTAAGAAGCTCTTATATCTGGATATTTTGATATACACAGAATGGTAGAAAAGTTTCTGCCCTGTTTCAAATCATTCCTTAAATGTTTTAACATGTGTGGGTGATGTGTAACTGAAGCATCACTTGCTGATGATGCATTTCAGCTGTCCTTAAGAGATATTGATGTGGTTCAACTATTTGCTTTAATCTGATCCTAGTTAGTTTCTGAACAACTTTGCTCATCATACTCGATACCTGTTATCCTGGGAATGGTTCAGCCTAACACCGCACACAATACAACAGCATCAGACATCCCTTTATAATTATAACCAAAAAGTCTTACTTTTTGTATAGCATTGTCCAGTAATCTCTGAGCATTTATACAACTATTGGGAAGTTTCTTTAACCAGTCTGTTCATCAGTACTGTACTTGCTGTTATGCTTCATGCTGTTGAGTTTGAGTGGGGGGACTGAGACATTGAGATTTACTGCAGGTCTGTAAACCCTTCAAGTGGGATAAGGCTGCTCTGCTACCTTCCCCTATAATTTTAGTCCTTGCATCACTTCAATCTTAATGCCTTTACTTTCTTTCCCTTATGTTGTAGTTTCTATAGCTATTCTGGATCCCATTAAACTACTTGTGTTGGCAGTCTTTGCAATTATACCGCATTCAGTAAATCTCTGACAAGGCTAAATTGACTTCTGAAGAGCCTTTTGAAGGCCTCATTACCATCAGTTTCTGTCCTGACATGCTAATAGGGACACATCCCTGCTCTTCTAGCCGTGCCAAAAAATTAAGTTCCTGAATACCTGTCCCTATGCAGTATAAATTTTCTATAATATTGCTCATTTCTTTTAACTTCAAATAGCGTATTCTTCATGGCAGTTAAGGAGTAGGTCTGTGGAAACCGGGATTTGGGGTGCAGGTGCATTTGCCTAAGAACTAACTGTTACACCAACTGATGCAGCAGCTTACTGCTTGTGCTTACCTTTCTCTAGCTGGCAAAAGGGTTTTTAGGTTCATTGGCATACAAGACTCATGTGCAAGCAAACCATGTCAGCACTCTCAGGTTTGGGAGAAGGACAGAAAGGTTCAGTGGCTGTCTCTCACCAGTGGCAGATTTTGACAGCAAATGTTATAGACAGCTGTTGCAGTAATTAGGCAGGTCAGATGATGGCTACTAATTACTGGTGATTCCCAGATATTCTGATGTCTTGTAATTTCATCAACCTAGACTGAGTTCTGAAAGAAAAACTTTCGCTTCTTGAAAACCCCTTAAAGTAAGGGGCCCTATTTCTTGATCTTTATTTATTTCAGAGGGGAAACCGGGACATTGGATTTTCAAGAGATTTTTGTGATGGTGTGTTTTTCTCTTAAACATCACTCTGAAGCAGTGTAAATAGTGTAATTCCTTTTATATGACTTTTTTCTTTCTCAGTTTCATTTTTTATAGGGGCTTTAGACCTGGAAATTTCCAACTGATTTTCCAACTTAGTTTCAATAGGGTCAGATCTGCAGGAACTACAGCAGCTGTTGCCAACATGCTGTTATTGTCAATTCTTTGAAGTTGTGGAAGTGAGTTTTTATGCTGTGAAGCAAACTTTGTGTGAGTGTTTTAATATGAAACTGAAAATGAACTTAAATGCTCAGAGAACATCTTTAAGTTTGCATCCGGAGGAGTGTAGCCAGCAGGTCAAAGGAGGTGATCCTCCCCCTCTACTCTGCCCTGGTCAGGCCCCACCTGTAGTATTGTGTCCAGTTCTGGGCTCCTTGGTTTGAAAAGGATAGGGATCTCCTTGAGAGAGTCCAAAGAAGGGCTACAAAGATTAGGGGCCTGGAGCATCTCCCCTATGAGGATAGGCTGAGTAAGTTGGGAATCTTCAGCCTTGAGAAGAATAAGGGGGGACCTAATTAAAGTCTATAATTATCTGAAGCAGGGGATGCAGGGGGAATCAGCCAGCCCCTTTTCAGTGGTCTGTGGAGACAGGACAAGGGGCAATGGCTGCAAGTTAGAACACAGGAAGTTCCGCACCAACATGCGAAAAAGTTTTCCCAGTGAGGGTGACAGAGCACTGGAATAGGCTGCCCAGGGAGGTGGTGGAGTCTCCTCTGGAGATATTCAAGACCCGTCTGGACGCCTATCTGAGTGATTTGTCCTAGGGAGCCTGCTTTGGCCGGGGGGTTGGACCCGATGATCTCTCAAGGTCCCTTCCAAACCCCTACAATTCTATGATTCTATGATTCTAAGAACCCATGGTTTTACATTTTAGTTCAGTTTCCAGTTTAGAACACTATCCTGAAATTTAACTTTGTATACTTCACAAGGCTCTATTATGTAAAATAAAAGTTTGTTGAATAGAGTTTGTGTTTGCAGAGACAGAATCACAGAATTGTAGGGGTTGGAAGGGACCTTGAGAGATCATCGGGTCCAACCCCCCTGCCAAAGCAGACTCCCTAGCTCATATTGCACAGGTAGGCGTCCAGATGGGTCTTGAATATCTCCAGAGAAGGAGACTCCACCACCCCCCTGGTCAGCCTGTCCCAGTGCTCTGTCACCCTCACTGTGAAAAAGTTCCTCCGCATGTCGGTGCGGAATTTCCTGTGCCCCAGTTTGCAGCCACTGCCCCTTGTCCTACTGATTTGTGAAAACTAATTTACTTTTTTACTGCTTTCATGGAAAAAAATAGGGGGTTTATCTCCTCTGTGGAAATTCTTTATGATCAATTCTATCTAACTTAATTCAAAGGAATTTCATAAATACTGTGTCTGACTTTCCTAGAAGGAAAAGGTATGGAAATGCACTTGTATCTCCTTGGTGGAGGAAGGAGGACAGAGACAGAAGGTAGCTATAGAGGCGCCATGTTTGACTGAGTTTGAATTACCTCTGCCTTCCCTCATAATGTGTGCTTATCTGAAGGAAACGAAACATTCGTTCCGCACCAACATGCGGAGGAACTTTTTCACAGTGAGGGTGACAGAGCAGTGGAATAGGCTGCCCAGGGAGGTGGTGGAGTCTCCTTCTCTGGAGATATTCAAGTCTCGTCTGGACGCCTATCTATGTAATATGAGATAGGGAGCCTGCTTTGGCAGGGGGGTTGGACCCGAAGATCTCTTGAGGTCCCTTCCAACCCCTAAGATTCTGTGATTCTGTGATTTACGTCATGCATTGCTTAGAGCTTTTTTGTACAAACACTGATTCCTACCATTAGAGAGCCAACTGCAAATTGTAAGCCACAATAAAGCAGGTCTCAATACCACACAGTGAGTTCTTCCAAGCCAAGTAAATCAAAGCAGTTAGTTATTACTGAATCAGGACACAGTTTGACACTGCATGGTTGAAGTCTTCCTCAGTTTGAACAACCAACCAAAAAAGTATTAGTCTTAGGCCTTGAAACTCCTTTCATCCTGAAGCATCAGCCAAAGGCGTGGGGCTCAGATATAGTTACTTCTTGATGTCTGGGGCTGGCTGGCTGGCTGCGAAATAGTGCAGAAGAGAGCTGTTAAAGGAAAATAAATTGTGCCAAAGCTTCTTGTCGTGTTCTCCTTTTATCTTGACTTAAGAAGGTTGTCATGCTGTTGTCACAGGGCTCTGATAGGAAAGGGAAGCATTACAAGTCTGAACTCTGCAGACAGCAGTGGTACGTAATACAAATGTGCAGCTCAGTTAAGCATTGAGAAACGGTGATATATGGGCTGCAGTCCAGAATTTCCCAGCCCTACTTCCTGAAACTCCATATAGCTGAGCCCAACAAAGTAAATAACCTTTGATTCGAAATGAGACTTTCACTTGCTTCTACGGCTATGGTTTACACGCTTACAGTATTCTTTTTACTGCTAAGCATATTGCCTTAGTCATTTTTAGTCCTTAAAGGGGTCCACTGAAGACAGATGAGAAATAATTTTTGCAGTAATTTCTTGCAGTATTTTTTTGTTTTCCCTCAGTCAGATAAGCATTTTGTTATTTGCAAAGAAACATACGGTTCAACAGGCTTGGATTTTATTCTACAGTGGGTTTTGATTGAATAGGTTACTGCTTGTCTGTAAGGGTTAGTTTGTCTATGGCTGGTCAGTCTGTAGCAGTGATACTCCATTTTCTTTGATACTAATAAGGAGCATGTGGAGGACAAAGATAGGGTAGAGCACATGTCAGTATACTTATGTATTTTCTTGCTCCTCGCTAAATCTTAGACTCACTGAACCTGATACTGAATTTTTTTTATGCTTTTTTTTTAAGATGCTTTCTTGAAAGTTTGTCAAATAAGTGTTTAAACTCATCTAGTTTAGTTTTTTTTTATGACAATAGCTATATGATTTATTTTTTTTAACTGCATGTGTTTCCTCTTTTGATTAATTTAATGCCTTGTAGTTATTGTGAGAAATTGTAAGGAAAAACTGAATAGTTACTCCCTGTTCATTGTTTCTCTTTTTCCCATCAGGTAATACAATATTTTGTTGAAATGGTCAATGATTCCTTTTGAAGTCTATGATAGTTGAGTCTTTATGAACCTTTAGTTTCGTTTATTGAGTTTAGGTTTTCTGGTTTTGCCTCTGTGCTTGAAATTTTTAGTATCTTATTGAGGTACATGATATAAATTTTGAGCAACATCTGGGATACAACATACAGGTGCATGTGTTGCAGTGGTACTGATACACTTTGCCAGTGCATCACTCATGACACAGTCCCACTTTTTTTGTTTGTCTACAGCTATTAATAATTCCACAAATGTAACTACACTTTTATTATAACTTTTATTAAATAGTTTTATGTTGGACTTGTTATTTTAAAAAGGCAAACTATTGTCTGAGAAGAATTTGACCAATTATTGGTCTCTGTAGCTAAAGTATTTAATATGCTTAAGACTTTCAGCAAGCTGTGAAAGGGTTTTATTTTGAATGAGGTAAAGGCTTAAGGAAAGTGAAAAAACTTTGGAGTTATTACTGCCACTATGACAGGTCAAGGCTATTCTTTTTGTATCTTAAATAACAAATTTCAACCCAGCTTCAAGCCCTTGAAAAACAAATTGATATATTTGAACTAAACAATTTAGAATAAGGATAGCTGATACATTTCTTCTTTGCTACACCATTTAACTGGTTTTATGAATGAGTGTTTACGGATGACTCTTAACAGGGTAATTACAAGGATAGCCTTCATAGATGAGGCAACAGACAAGCCAGCACTCATGGTGATTTCTGGCTCTAAACTATGCAGTGGGAAGAAGCTATTAACAGCAAATTCACAAGCATTGAGGCTTAGAATAATAGGATATATTAATGCTGTGTTTTAGCAGAAAAGTGAAGAAAATACTCTACTGTACATACCAGATTTGGCATAGGAGCTTCCTTTGCAGGGTGGGAACTGCCTGGTTTAGGGGTATTAAAACAAGGAATAAGAAAGAAACTCCAAAAATTTAAAACCAAGCCAAAAATGTTTAAAAAGTCAAATACAAATACAAAAATGCATGCAACTTTCATAGTAATAAATTTCATATAATACAAATAGGAATTGTATAGTTAGTATGTTGAGATTATAATTGTCTAATTCCAAACACCAGTCATGGTGTTTAGAAATTCTTTTTCTTGAAACAAATTTAAATTTGAATGGGGAGATGTGGAGTAATGGGTTATATGGTGAAATATTTCAGGCTTTTTCTTTTATTTCTTATTTTAAAATACTAGGTTTTTTGCAATAAAATTGACTTGTAACTTAACTGTTTAGAGTACAGAATTTGATCAGAAGAAAATGCTGACACCAACTAAGCAGGCAATTAAGTTGAATAACAAAATTATTTGAGTCATAGATATGTAATTTCTGTGTACTTTTGGAGTCAATTAAAACTTTCACTATAAGCCTATGTAAACATTTCTTAAATTGAAATTTACAAATCATATTTCATTTGCAAATGTGCTCAGTGCTTGGCCCTAAGACACTATGCTTGTCTTTATATAAATGGTCTGATTTTAAGTGATAGGCCCTGAGCCTTCAGTATCTAAGTAATACTAAAGTAGATTATTGGTGAGGGTAAATATTATGTATTATATAAAACTGACATTGAAAGACACAAGGTCTTTAGTTCACTGTTTTGCATTGTACAGTATATTGATGTGGTGATGCTTGTTGTGAAATTTGTAAATCTACCACTCAGTTTTCATATGGGAATGTAGTCAGGTAGTGTAGCTTGGCTTTCAGTGCTCTCCCTTTCTGTCCTTGCATGCAGACAGGACAAGTAGGATTGGAGAGATGGACTTGCCAGGTGAGGGGAAGAGCTGGGAGGACCACAGGGCTCAAAGGGGTGACCCTGTGTCTCCTTGGTTTGGAGTCTAATGGGCAAGATGCTGGTGGCATGGTGAAGAGCCTGATCCTAGTTTCCTGTGACCAGGACAACAGGGTGTGCTGTGCTTCCCTCGAGTTTGCAGATGATACCAATTTGGAGCAGAGTTGTTGATACGCAGGGAGGGAGATAAGACTTCTCATAAGCACACTCTGGATGGGGGAATGGGCAACAGAAATTTCATGATGTTCAGCCAAGAGAAATGTGAAATCCTGGACTTGGGCTGGCTGGACAATGGTTGGTGGACCACCCTTGCACTTGAGAAGATGATCTGCAGGTTGAGCTGCATTAGCTTGCAGAGCAGCAGGAGTGACTCTTCTCTGCTGGACACATGGGACTGCATTTGGAAACCTGTTTTCAGCCTCCTGGTATAAGGCACACAGTGCTCAACTTCTGAGTTTAGCCCAAGCCAATGAAGGTACTTAGGAAGCTGTAGTGTACGACAGGAGAAACTGAGGAAACTGGTTTTCTTTAGAAAAGGTTAAAACAGAAGACAAGACCAAGGGGGATCAGATTGCTGCCTTCCACTCCTAAATGTCTCACAGTTGTAGAAAAGGTAGAACTAGAAGCTTCTTAGATGTGTACAGTAGAAAACAGAGGAGGCAAAGGTGCCAAGTCACAATCCTGGAAATCTCAATTGGTTAAAAGGGAAAAGAAAAATGAAAATTACTATGGGAAAGTGAAGATATGCACTTAATTTTAATATGTTTTGCCATTAAGCAACCTCACTGAATGTTTGCCCTGCTTTGAGCAGGGATTTGACTAGGTGACCTCTCTGGTTGAGAGGTCTGTTCCAGTTCTGTGAATTGTACCAAGGAGCAGGCAGTGGAGAAACTCCAGTGAGTTCAGACAAAGTAATTCCAGTCTCTCAAGAAATCACAAATGTTTTGGGAAGCTGAGTGTGGTGTACAACAGGAGAGTCTTTAAAGATTCATAATTGTACTGGAACAAGAAAAGAAAATGAATCTAAGAAATATTTATGGAGAAAGTGGAAATTGTTAAACTAAAGGCCTTTTCCAACCAGAATAATTCTGTATTTCAGTGTTGGGTGCTTCCCAAGGCTATTGATGAGATCAGTGAAAGTTTCTTTTCTTGAAGATTGGTTTTGGAGGTATTTCTTCGTCCTGAATTAACTTTGCTTTTAATAAGTACATTGCAAAGAGCTAAAATGCTAGTAAATGCAAAGCATTTCTTATCAAGTTGAAACTAAACTCATATTATCCTTGCTCCTTGTCAGTATTGCCAAAAATATCGCTGCTCAGTCATAAGGATGTTGATTATCTTTTCCAAAATCTAGCAGTGAAGTGTGGCAAAATCTTAATAATGCCATGCTGTGAGGGAAATTGCACTTGATTTTTAACCTTCCCAAATGAAACTTCTCATGAGGAAACTCCCACAGTAAAGTCTTATTTATGAAAGTATTTGACACTAGCTTTACTTGCTTTATTTTTCAGTGATGGCAATTATGTATTCTTTCTGTAACTATTGGTTGGACATGGCTTTATTTGGATTGTTCCTATACCTTAGCAGAGCATGAGTGGACCTAATGTGTTAGGTAAGTGTTACAGTACAAGTATGAAAGTGAACAGAAACTACTGTCTTTCCCATGACTTGTGCACCAAGCATACTGAGCCTTCTCGCTAGTGTACTGTAGACACAAAATTAGGTAGTCTCATTTAAGGACTCCCATTTTAAAGAAGTCAGATTGATTCTCTTCACCTGGTCTTGTATAATTATTCTCTGGCTGAAAAAAACCAAATGCATTTTCCATATCAGGCATGTTTCCAGACTTTCTTGTAAAATATATGGCATGGTATAGGTTATGGACCTTCTTACCTCTGATGCACTGTAGAGGACATAAGAATAGGTCATGAGACAGTACAAGTCATGAGATGAGAAAGGTCTACTATCATTTCACTTTGCAGGTTGTGCATCTCTTTAGAGGTGATTGAGTTTACAGATCATAATTTCAAATAATGTGCTTTTAGAAAAACCCCTGGTTATTTGTTGTGCTTTTTTTAAATCTTAACAGACCTACAGAGTACCAAATTTGCCTGATCATGTGCTGGTCTGCACTTGTTACAGTGGAGAAGCTATAAATCCCACAGGAGAATTAAGTACAGGGAGATGTAATGAGCAGTTCATCCATTTTAAAAGAAATCCTTATTGCATTGTGCAGTTAATATATAGTGACAGCAGTAGGAACAACTCTGCAAAATGTTACAATGTTACAGTTCTCTTTATGTTCTGACACTGTTTCTGTACAATGAGACATTCAGTGAAACACAGGTTACTGGTTTTTTCCAGCATTTCTTCATACCTGCATTTTTTCGTAGATATTTTGAGAGGTTGCTTCTTGTTTGGTTTTGGGTTTTGGTTTTTTTGGGGTTTTTTCGGTTTGAACTGATACTACTGTATTTGTACTGTTTTGGGGAATGATTTGTCCTCCAGATGCTACAAGGATTAGGGATTTTTTGCACTATTGCAGCACTGTATTTTTCCTCTCTTGTTATTTGACTGTGGAAATAACTCTTTCTTAATTTGATTGCAGTAGTACTAATGTCCTCTGTGTGACCACCCACCAAGACAGCAGGTAGCTCTACTCCATTGCAGTTTTCAAACCAACAGTCACAGCATGACTATAAGCTGAGGGGGGCACACCTGCTGGCACAAATTCGAACTATTGAGTGTCCTAGTTGTATAACTTTGGCTAGATAGTGAAACTATTTAAAATATTCATGGTCCTTGATTTCTGTTATCTGTACTTTTTTCGTGTTTCATGCTTGGTTTTTTTTATTTTGCTTATTCTCCCCACTCTCCACCCCACCCCCTCATCTTTTAAATTGTTGCATTTATCTGCCTCAAAGTGTCTAATTTTAAACTTTGAAGGTAGAGGTATTCAGGATCTGAGGAAGATTTTTTTTTTTTTTCCTTCCACCCAATTTTAATTTAGCTACAAATATAAATGCATTGCTCATACACCGAATTTGCAAAAGAAAAAAAAATTGGTTTTCTCCTCTGACACTGATATCAGTATACTGTCTCTGGGAATACTATGGATATTACTTGAAAGAAAATAGTTTCCCCTGTGTGTGTTTCCTTTACCTTGTCCTTTGTGAAGTGTCATTTATACTTTCACTGGCTATTTTATGGTAGGAAATTGATCCAATTCAGTCATGCAAAACTCACTCCTCCAGCCAAATAAGTCATGGTTATCTATTTGGACAGATAAAATCTTACCGTTCTGATGGTTAAAAAAAACAAACCCAAACCAAACAGTAGTGTTTTAAAAAGGTATGAGTTTATTAGTCATTTGGCATGGGGTTTTTGTTGTGTTGAGGTTTTTGTTGGTTTTTTTTTTTAGCAAAGCAGATGCATGAGCTAGATGAGGAACACTTTTGGTGCATCTTGCACTTTTCCATGGAAGAGATTTTTGTCTGTGTGCCACAGCAGACCAAACTTAGATGAGATAGTATTCAAACACTAATTTGCCAATGTGTTTCAAACCAGGCATTAGTATGCATTCACTGTTCATAGGGCTTAAGTGAGAGAACCTGAGTCATTAGCTCAATTTGGCCCTGTGTGGGGATGATTAATAACCCTTCAAAAGGCCAACTCAGTTCATAAATCATGCATGTTGATGTCTTCTTTTGCACTCTTGAGGTGTACACTTCACTAATTATCTTCTGGTTCCATCATTCAACCTCTAAAAAAACCCAACATCTTATATTTTAGTCTGCATATTGGAAGTAGTTAAAATAATGGCTAATTTCTTGCCAGGAGGAGGAGTTCTGTGGTTGCATCTTACTGGACGAGAGTCACTGCTTTTAATCTTTCAGAAAAAATGACATATCAGTAAAATCTGCTATATTGTATCAAAATTGTCTTCAGCAGTTGAAAAAAGTGCATGCTATTGCATTTGGCTGCTGTTCTACTGGATGCTTCCTATTTACCTTAAACGGAATGATGACCACTAATGCATAGTGTACAACTGACTTTTTGAAAGTTCTGAATTTATTTATTTTCATCAGTTCTTTGGGTTCCTATTTAACTTGTTTACTGTACAATGAGGTTTTTGCTCTTGGGGGGGGGGGTCTACATGTTTTAATGTGGGTTTTTTTTCCCCCTTTTTGTTTGTTGGAGGCTTTGTGCCTTTGGTAGAAGGAAACTGGTATCTTCAGGTGTACTAGGTTCTACTATTGGCACTTACAGATGGTGGACAAAATTAGTGCAGCTATAAAACTTGTCCCAGTATTGACCTAGGACCCAAAATGAAACCTTAAAGTGTTTCCAAACTGAAATATCTTCTTTCTTGGCTTGACTTCATATTTCATCAAGTACTTTAAGTCTTGCCTCTTAATGTATCACTTAATGTGTCAAAAATTATTTCATGACCTTTAGGGCTGTTAGTGGTGTTATCTGCTTTGTATCCTTTTGGGTAGAATCACAGTGCTTAGAAGGCTTTATTGGGTGTCTGTTAACCTGAGAAGTACTTTCATTACTAGCCAAACTGAAGAGAAGTATTATGGGCTGTTGTTTGGTTAGGGGCTTTTTTTGTTTGGATTTGGGTTTGGGTGGAGTTTTTTGTGCAAAGAGCAAGGAGCAAGATAGTGAAAGTGCTACACAATATGACAAAAGTAGAAGAGACTTTTAAAATGTGTTTGGGTGGTTTTAGTACTTCTGCAAGTGGGCTGTTTGCTGTGTTCTGTTTTTCTTTGGAGGTAGCTGTCTCCTCCAGCAGGTAATCGTAGACACATCCCAACTGAATATTGGCAAACTACTAATCTGCTGGGGAGCTAATGGTGAATCCTGGCAGATGCAGAATGTGACAGTATTACTGTGAAGCATACTCACACTACATGTTTAACAATCCTGTTTGACAAAAATGTAAATGAAATTACAGTTTTAATGTTTAGTAAAGACATTGCTAGTGATCATTGCAATTGCTCGAAACAAGTTTTTTCAATTATAACTAATAACATGTCTCCAAGATGGTAATGAGCTGGGGGAGGTGTGTGCGTGTGATTAACAGGGTTTTTTGTTTGATTTTATGAGAGGTAATGAAAAGGATGTTGTCCATCATAATAGCACTGTACAATATGTACTGTACAGTAGAAAAGGTCAGTGAACAGCTGATCAGCTGCAAAGGCTATCAGCATAATATGCAAAGATAGAAGGTTTAGTTGCTCATTTTTTGTGTTCAAAAATAAATCAATGAAGACAATTCCTTTTGTAACGTTGTCAGTATGGATACCTTTTTGGAGTAAATTTCAGAGGAAATTTTTACACAAAGAAAAAGCTACTTTAAGCAGTAAAATGTTACTGCAAATTAAAAATTAATGCTACATTAGCACAGTAAATCACTAAAATGTTTTTAAGATACTGTTTTCTATTTAAAATGTGAAAGGGTTTTTTTTAGATGCTTTTTTTTGAGAGATTTCTATGTCTGTAGGGTATCTTTTTCTCATTAAGCAGAAGTTATCAATTGTATCTTAAACCTGTTTTTCTTTGGTTTCAAAATTTCACGTATTAATAGCCAGGGGCACATTCAGGTTAGGTTTTCATAGCTTCACAGCTGAGAGACTAAATTTGAAATGGAATTTCATGCAACTTATGAGAAAAAGATTAAAGCATAGTCTTCTATTTTCTAGGAAGAAAATTTGGGGCCGATAAGGGAATATATTTCTGTAAGAAGTACACCTATGAAATAACAGTAATTAATCCTGTAACACAAGGAGCTATACATTTTAAGATCAATAGATCTTCAAATGGAAAAGAATACAAACTGAAAAAAGCCAGGTGAGAAAGAAAGCTGGTGGCAGGTACTTGGGGTGTTCAGTCTTACCTTTGTACGCATGGCCGCACACAAACATAATGAGACAGGTAGTTCACTTAAGTGTACCCAAATGTTGCCTGATAAATGATAAGGTAAACTTTATGTTTAAATATCTTTTAAATTGTTTTTTTCTGCCTAGAAGTTACCAATTTCAGTGAACCCTTCAGGAAATAGAAATAGTGGGTTGACTGAGTACCGGTTTGATTATCTGCTATTCATTGTACACCACCATATAAAATTGAGTAGATTAAATCTGCTAAACTAGATTAAATCTACAGGTAATCATATTAAAGAATGTAAACAGTCTCAGAAATCTTATAACTAGCTCTGCGGAAGCATAAATCCTTGAAAAATAAATTCAGTGTGAGTTCATGGAAGAAAGCTGCAGAAATCATACATGTGCCACAGCAGCTTTTGGCTTTTCTGACATTGTACTGGATATTTCCACACAATTTATTTTTGTGCTAATTCTGTAATCCATGTTCTGGGATATTGAAGTTGTTAGGGAAATCCTTCAGCTGTCTCCTATTTGCAGAGCGAAGTGAGACCAGAGTGTGTGCAATTCTGCCCTGGCACAAAATGCTTGCTGGTGGACCTTTCCTTGGTGGGGTGCCTTCTAAAACTACTGTTCAGGGAGGTGTATCATTCTTTGATTGTTGCCTTCTTTAAGGAGAGTAAGTTGGAGGGGGGAGAAGAAAAACGCTAAAATTGATTGCTAACAGTGTGCATGTTTTCCTTTCTCTTCTGTTAAATTTGTTTGATGTTTTAGTCTGCAACAAATTTTTACCAGCTTCTGGGGGTTATTTTTCATCTTTAAAAGCTAGGAGCGATCTGTGGTTGGAAATGGTAGACTTCTCTTTGATAAAGATAAAACTGATGCTTTGGACACATTCTTAAAGGATAGTAAATATGAGAAAACTGTAATTTAATTCAATGTTTCAGTCCTATCATTTTAAGATTGTTCAAGGGCAGATGAGAGCAGTTTTAAGAATACTATTTGAGTTGAAAGCAGCACGTTTTACAGAGGTGCTTCAAGACTCAGTGCTTTTCAGAGGACGTTGATACCAGTAATAGTAGTAACAATTCAAATTCTGAGTATTTACTTTTTAGTTTCCACTGTAGTTAATAAAAGGAACTGTATGGTGTATTTCATATGCTAGGTAACATAAGTTAGTACATACAGTAAGTGAATGCATGTAGTACCTTCAAATAAAATCTAGTCCACCACATGTGTGAAATTTGTAACTTTTCTTGCAGTATAAACATTTTCTACAGCGTTGAATGAGGGCT
This sequence comes from Laterallus jamaicensis coturniculus, assembly GCA_022605575.1. Lineage (NCBI taxonomy): Eukaryota > Metazoa > Chordata > Aves > Gruiformes > Rallidae > Laterallus > Laterallus jamaicensis. The sequence goes on along the minus strand of JAKCOX010000045.1, from coordinate 1,210,939 downwards.
ATGTTCCTACTGGATATGCTTGATCTACTCCTACAGGAAAGTGGGAGGGGGACTGTTCTTCAGGGAGTGTAGTGATAGGACAAGGAGTAATAGTTTCAAGCTGAAAGAGGATACATTTAGATTAGATGTTAGGAAGAAATTCTTTACTATGAGGGTGTTGAGGCACTGGAACAGGTTGCCCAGAGGTTGTGGAAGCCCCATCTCTGGCAGTGTTCAAGGCCTGGATGAGGCTTTGGGCAACCTGGTCTAGTGGAGGTTTGTGGGACTAGTGTCCCTGCCCATGGCAGGGGGATTGGAACTAGATGATTTCTGAGGTCCCTTCCAGCCCAAACCATTCTACGATCTGTGATCATACCTAGTATCCAGCTGTTAAGAGTATCTGTTTATAGGGTAAAATCTGTAAAGTTAATATACTCAGATTTAAGTGTCTGTTCAAAGCTTGAGATGAAGTTGAAGTATATTGTCAAAGGTCTTCCTGTATTGGTTTTGCTTTTCTGAGGATGCTGACCCAATTAGTCAGCAATTGCTGCTTGCTGTGTTAAAAATAAACAAATAAAACCATTCAAATGGTCCTATGGAAACACATTCAGTTGCAGTAGTCGTGCTGTAATCTTAGAGTTCTGAAGTACATGTTTGCTTTGCTGTTAATTTCAGTAAATGTTGTGAAGTAATCATTTAAAATTAATTTTAAATGTACATTTAATACAAATTGTGTATTAACAAGTACACAAATTAACAAAAACACAAGAGTTCCAGAGCTTGCTGTGGTGGCTTTTTTGTTTCTATACTAGTAGTAGAAGGCTGCCTTTCCTTAGTTCATCCATGTATACTTGTATTTCACTCTTCCTTTCTAACCTTTTAGAGTGACAGTGAAGATAGATGCATCATCTGATTCACTGACCTATGTTTGTAGGGTTAGAGAAGATAATGGTTTCTTTCCCACAAAAATCACACCGCCTTAATGTGTGTGGCATCAGTGAGATCAGGATTATGTTGATTGCTTTGGAGTGTGGAGACAAGAAGAGGGGAATTGAATTAGAATATCACCACTACCACCACCCTGTTTTTGCTGTCTAAAGAGAAATAGAACTTACTTACTGCTTTAAATGGTCTACCATGCTTTTTTTTTTATGACTTTTTCCCCCATATTTTTTAGATTTGTAAACAATTGTTCAGTGTTTGTCAATTTCTTCTGGTGCTGCCTGCAGCTATTTGTTTGCTCTTGATTTATTGTAGCAGAGCCTTTCAATCTCAGTCTGTAAGTAAGCATTGGTGTAGTAAAAGTATGAAAGTACACACATACTTTAGCTTCCAGACACTTTAATTACCTGCATCTTGTTCACAAAGTGAAACAAACTCAGTGGGTAGCTGCAATAAATCAATAGCTGAAAGAAAAAGGCAGTTTGAGAAATGCTGCCATTGTACAAATTTAAAATGGAGCAGGAGAATGAAGTGTAGTGGATAGGGATGGAGGGTAAATACACAAGTGAAATGTTGGGGCCCAGTTCAGCAAGACATTTATGTATATTAAATGAAATTTTTTAGCACTTTAGTGTTACCTTACAAGGGTCTCAATTTCACTTGATTTTCAAATCACCGTTCACGTGCTTCAAGGTTCAAAAAACTAAATATTGCTCACATATTACCTTCCATCTCATGCTATCAAAATGCTTTGCAAACAAAATTGACATAAAAATAAGTGGATGTGGCTTCTGCCCCTGAAATGCTGTTGAGCAGCATATGGAGACAGTAGTGAACACCTTGGCAAGAGACCATACTGACTATTCAGATAATTGAAGCTGTAGGGAATATTTGTGAAGGTTTAAGAAAGTGTCTGTTTATTTTGTGAGTTCTCAAGAATATGTGTTGGCTGATGCCATTGCAAAAGAGGACTTAACTGCTGAACTCAGTGTGCGAGAGCGAGCATTAAAACCCCTTGGTTGTTGCAGATGGGCAGAGAACTGATTTCCAGAAGCACTATTGGCATTGGAAGTGTGACAAGGGTGCCATCTGCCTCACTGTCCGTAAAACACTGCACAAGATTCTGTCCCATGGAGGTATTTGGTCATACCTCTGAACTGACTTGGTAGTGGTTTAATATGTAGATTTGTTAAGATTGGTATCTAAAGTTAATTTGTTGTGTTCACGATTTTTAAAGCAGTTTAAAAAATGTGAGGGTAGATTGAATTTCAAAATAAATGAATTAAAAACATTACTCTCTGAACTACTACTGGATATGTAGGATAAAAATGGGACCTGCTGATACATAAAATGTCCTTTGGATTTGAATAAGACACACAACATGGGCATTCTCCCAGATCTAATAATAACAGTACTGGTAACCGTATTGTTATGAACTTAAATCTTAAGTTCAAAATATTCAGAGTACACATACTTGTAAAGATTATCTTTTTCCCACTTTTACATCTTAGGCTGAGTGCTACCTGAAATGTGTATGTTGCTTGCTGTATATTGTTTTAGTTGTCTGCAGAAAATAATTCAGGGGAAAAAAACCCAGCTTTTAAAATCCTCCCTTTGTAGTAATTATTGCATTTCCAACAGTAAGACCCAAGAAAGGTTGGATATGTGGCATGTCCTGAGTAAATATGTTGTGGGTAGAGATACTGGGTTTTCTTGTGGAACAGGCAGAATTTAAACTACTGGCTTCACTTAAAATAATGTTTGATGGTAAACTGGGATTGCAGCCGGTGGCCCGCTTGTTTCAGTTCCTGCTTGGCCTCTCCTGTAGCCATCCCCTGTACTTCCCACAGATGTTTCTGGGGATTTTGTTGTTTCAGTTAGGTTTTTGTGTGTTGTTTTTTTTAAATTTCTTCATAATCTGAGGTGGTCACAGTCTACCAGCCTTTTTAGTGACTTAAATTGCAACTTGGATGTTACCACTCCACATGTGTATGTGAAAGTTTTTGTAGAAGTGTGTCCATCTGAAAGCTTGAGTCGTAATAATGTAATTTGCTGATTGCTGTTCAGTTAGAGTCCCTTCTTGCATCTGCTGTGTACAAAGTATTTTCTTTAGTCTCATCTACTGTATTTTAGGTCATTGTTTCAGTACAAAATCAAGGAAAGAGCATGGGTTTTTAAGTCACTTCTTTAAATCTCCAGTAAAAACTCAGTCCTCGTAAGACTGCAGGATATTTAGTCATTGGCCAGTTTGTTTCAGAACCTGAATTCTGTCAAGTTACCTAAGCAAACCTCCACAAAGAGAACTATTTCTTAATACCGTGCTTCTTGTGAGAGTTACTGAGTAACAAATTCAAACTTTAATTTTCCAGAGCCTCTTCCTGCCCCTCAGGACACTTGCTGTGAAGTTCAAACATTGTTTTCAGGCTGGTGAGGTAATTCCTAGTGTACTCTCTGCATGCGGATGCACATCTGTTAACTTGTACAGGAATTATGCCAAATTCCACTTATTAAAAGTAAGAATACTTTTGTGGTATTGATTTTAACTGGTTCTCCATAGCTGTAGATGAAGTGACCAGAATGTGATAAAAGCAGTATCTCAAGCCACCCACACAGATAGTCACTGTGATCTGTACCTTGAGCCTTGATTTCTGAACTAGATTGAAGTGGGATTTTTTGAAGTGTGCGTAAATGCTTACAAGTCTATTTAAAGTATCCTGTTCAGCAAAGTCTGTGTAGGCTGCTGCCTTCCTTTTAAGGAAAAGATTGTTAAGAAGGTAGAAACTGTAGGTGATCCAGACTAATACAGAAGGGCACATGCTTTGGTGAGCTGGTCACCAAACTAAAAACATATGCACAAGTCAGATTTGCCATATTTGACTGGAAATATCTCAAGAGTCCAAATGCAGCTGACTATCAGTATTCAGGAAAAAGGAGGTGGGAAAAGTTTGAAAGTTGGCTGCTTTGCAATGTGGAAGAGTAAAAGGCAATCCCAACAAAACCTGGAAGTTCAGTCGTCATTCTGGAAGCGAATATGTGTTTAATAAGATTCCTTTCCAAATATTTACAGTTAAACAGAAGCTTTTTCTCTGGCTATAATATGAAATCTGCCATTCTTTCCACTGTTAACTGCATCTGTCTATGTAACTGTGCCAATATGAAAAGGAGTTGCTTTGCTATCAGTACCTTAAACTATATTGCTGTAGCATATGAAGAATAATTAAAGCAAGCTAGTAATTTCAAACTTCAATACTTCTATTTTTCAAGTTTAAAAAAAAATTACAGGAATGAGAAATGAGTTTGTCAAGAAACTTAAGATACTGTAATGCGTATTGTATGATGGCAGGTGAAGTGTTCAAATAGGCATAAAAACTACTTTTTAAGATGTGTTCTGTGAAAAATATAATGGAAAACTAGGTGCAAAACTGAAAGGCAAGGCACTCTGCCTATAAGCAGCAGCTGGTTATTAGCACAGGCAGTGATATGTTTGCAAAACATACAGGCTCTCACTTCAGTCTTATAGAACTTTAAGATGTCTTAGACATGAAAAAATTTTACTTCATTGCAAGGCTTTATTTACTCTTTCATTTTGGGAAGATACCACATCTGAATTTTGGGAAGATAACAATTTGAATTTCCAGGATAACTGATTTTTAAAGTTTTTGGTTTTGTGTTACTATTTAGCAGATAAAAATAGCTTGCATGTAAAAAGAAAAAAACAACCTTACAACTTTATTTTGAATAATGTATGAATAAGCCTTAATTAAGAGATACATATATCATACATTTTTATCTGGAAAGCAATGAGAGTGAGGCTTTCAACTTGTTATGGACAGTGGTGCAGCTGATGTTGATTTAAGCAGACGTGGAAATTGTTATTTGAACTATTGGGAAGGGCCCTGGGAAATACAGTATGTGCTTGGACTTAGAAGTAGTATGTCTCTGTAATATCTGAAATCTGCTTTTCTTTGTGTTTTCCAATTTGATGTCAAAACAAATGAGGGATGAGCCTAAAGAAACAGAAGGCATTAATTTTGGATTAAAGTACTGTGTGTGTTCAGGGACACTGACATTCCCTTGTCCTATTCAGCAAGTAGAGAAAGTGGGAACTGTGCAGCTTCTCCCTGATTTCAGATCCTCAGATTCCAGATGGTGAGAAAGCAGCAATGTCAAAGGAAAGAGGAATGCAGTTCGGAGAAACCAAGCCTTATCACTCACTTTGACACCTGGCAAGCCTTGACCAGCAACTTGGGATTTAAACCTGCCCAGTTTTAGCTGCTTTTGGTTTTGTTTCAGTGAGGCTAGCAGTTTTCCACTGCAAACAGATCTTTTTCTCTTTTTTCATTTTTCTGTACCTAAAATTCATCCTGGAAGTGATTACATATGTTTGGGTTCTTATTAGGACTGTATTCTCAGGGCATCTCTTTGTATAATATATAGCTGAGAACCATGGACGGTATGAAGGTTGCAGGAGGGAGCCGTTGGACACTCACAGTGGAAGGCTCAAAGTTCTACCATTAATTTGGGCTCCACATTAAATTAGTGCTTATTTGAAACTACTGTGAGGAAACATGAAATAGTACAAATTTTGGTATTCAGACTCAAAGCTGGAGTTGGTAGGCAGCAAAACTCACAACCATCACATGAAACAAACTGTAAATAGTTTTCCTGAAATATGTGATATACTAAGAGAGTTTCATGTATCTGGTCCTTATTCTTTAATACCTAAATAGGTCAGAATGTATCCATTTGCTCGATCTTAACTAATTCTTTCATAAAGTCCATTTATATGAATGTAGGAAAGCTGCTTTGTAAAAATCTGGAAGTTGCTTGCCAGGACCATACTTCGATCAGGTCACATGGTCCTATAAGCAGAGCAGCTCATAGTACCTGGTAGAGTGGCAGAACAGCAATAATACAACCTTTTGCTGTCATAAGGGTTGAAGGGTGTGTTATTTAGTGTCCTTTCCCATGCTTCATGCATATTTCCTCACTCTCCTAAGAAAACAGGGAGAATAAGATTTTGAAACATGTGCAAGAACAACTGTAAGGTTTGTCTTGTGACAAAAGAATAGAGAAATCTTTTCTTGACTTTTGCTTTGGAATGATGATTTAGATGAGAACAGCAAATGAGAGTGAGTCTTTGTAGAAGCCTTGTTGATGTCTTTTATTTGAGGCTTCCTACTTGACTATGGCATTTGCAAAAAAAGAAATCTGTCTTGTGTTTCCTCAGAGTTCCAGTGCATTTCCACAAGTTACTCATGATTACTCTCTGAATAGTAAAACTCCAGATATGCTGTGGAATTGAGTGGTAAATGGACAAAGAAACAAAAAGGTGCCTTTTTTCTATGGTCAGAAGGCACAGATCATCAGCCTAACTGGTAGTCACAGCTTGCTAGGATTGTGTATGTGACCATCAGAATTTTAGTCAATGAGCATTTGCAAGTTTATGAAATAGTTATTTCCTCGGTGGCTGAGAGTGAAGGGACTTGTGGAATGAGAATTAGATTTAATTGCACAAAGAGAGGTCTGGAGGGAAAAGATGGCTTTTCAATATGTAACTCTGGAGACCTGCAAAGTATAGAGGAGTAATTATCTCTGTCACAGTCTGTTCATAACCTACTTTCTTTCCTTAAGAGCTGTCTTGGAAAAAAAAAAAAAAAGCATTTCTACCACAAATGCTAATACATAATTGCATGTATTTTCTAATAAAATATCTCTGATATTAAATAGCATTTTTAATTAAAACGTGCTGCTGCTTTTAAGTTTGCTCTTTTTATTCTGATTTAATCAAAATCAGTTAAGGAAACTCCTAGCTGCTTTTAGACTTAGTCTCATTCTGAAAAGAGGAGTTTTGCTTCAGGGCAATGTTTCTACAAGAAGGTAGGAATCATTAAATTTTAGATACAGTGACCTTGAAATCACATCACACTACCATGGTATTGAGTTCAACAACCTTTTCATCAGAGAGCCTTTTTTAAAAAGGCTTTAAATGTCTGAATGCATTCTAACCATCTTATATATCAGTTTGATTAACTTTGCATTGTTGGGTATTTGTGAGTTGGGGGATGAGCATCCACTGTACAGCATTTCACATGCAGCATTTCACATATATATTATACTGATCTAATAATAAATTGATGAACATTTTTGGACTGTACTGCACAGGAAGTGCCTTCAGTAGACTTCTGCAGACCTGCTCAGGAGTGAGAGGCTCAGACTGTCACATTCACAAATGAAATAATTTCATAGATGAAAGTAATTTTTCAGTGCTCTTTACTTCATTTGCACTGTTGTTGTTTTGTTTTGTTTTGTTTTTCTCTCAAGAGCTGGTAACAGAACAGCAAATAATGTTAAGGTTGCCTAATTTAATCTGTAGAGTGCCCAGGAAAAAACCCAACTTGTTATAATATGAGCAGTTGCAGCAGCTACTGCCTGCTTCAAGACTGTACTTTCTTATTTTTCCCTTCAGTAGTTATTTTAGTCATTCAGTCACTAGAAATACACAGCAATATAACCAGAAACTTTGTGAGGCAATCACACCATTTGTTGTTGATTCCTAATTGCCTAGAGGTTGAGTTAGAACATACACAGATCCAAATCTATCTAAAGAACATCCAAACCAAACACAGGTAGCCAGAATCAAGATTTCAAGGACAGACATTGCTTTTCAAAAACGTTTTTTTTCAAACCTGATAAATAAAAGTTCATGATGTGGTGGTTTAGAGCTGTTTCTCAAAGCCAGATGTTTTACGGTAGGTATTTAGGGAATTAATCATTTTCCAGTACTTCCCTTTCCATTAGAGTATAGATAATTTAGAAGGCTGAAAAATTTTTTAAAAATATATTCTGGAGTGCAGGTGAAATGTAGTTGAACTGTGACTTCAGTCTCCCTTAGCTGTCTCTGTGAAGAGCTGTATTGATTTTCTGCTTAAGATGCTAGACGTGTGTGTTACTGACTTCTAGCTGAGGTCTGGAATTCAATTCTGTTTTTCTCTGTGTTCCAAATGATGAGAACAGTGACTTTCCTGACTCTGTCACAGCACTCTCTAAAGCTAATTCTGACCTGAATATTTCTGCCTTGTATTTTCTGATCTGCTTTTGAAGCAGAGTTTTTCACTTAAATGTGTGCCTTTCAAACTTTTAACAGCCTCTTTGAAATGCAATACTCTAATTTATTTTTATTTACAATGCAAAGTGGTTGATAATGTCTTCACTCCCAGAAGAAATGATGCTATTTCTGACTTGGTAACTTTTGGTTATATGTTAATCTAATGTTTAAAAAAGCCCCAAACTCGTAATGTCATTGTCACAAATTGCTGTAGCTGACTCCTCACACGCTCTTTCTTATTTTTACCAATAACTCTATGTTCCTTTAAAAAATAAATAAAAATTTAAAAAGCTATTTTGTTTGCATCTGACACATAGAAATACCATATGGCGTGCCATCTATTGATGGGTTCCAAGTAAATGTGCTTCATCCACACTATTACAGCTTCATATTTTGAAGGCGTAATGTTCTGTTACACAAAAAAAAAAGCCCCAAAGCAAACAAACCCCACCTAAAATTGAGGCATAATTTAAATATTGTCTTTTGTTTTATTAAGGTTGATAATGATTGTGGAAGATTATAGCAAACATGTCTGAATGACTTGTCAGAGAGGGAATGTGGCTAGGAGTGTGTAATTGCTTCCAATTTGCAGATTTAAGAAAAGAATTTTTACATGTTTGCAAGGTAACACCCACTCAGTAGCTTGTGTGGAAGTGCTCTAGTTTGCAGAGCAACATAATGAGCAGCTAGTGAGGATGGCTTTCCCAGCTGCCAAAGGGTTTCACAGAGTTGTAATGACTGCCATACTACTGTCAAGCTGTCATGGACTAAATGAAGGTTTTAAAGCATGTTGGGTGTGTGTGGGGTTTTTTTTTGAATGTTCTAGAAATGCTAGCTTTTTCCTAAAATATCAGGATGCAGAAGGTGAAATGCAACAAGATCTGTTTGGCTGTGTGCAATAATTATGAGTGTGAAACCTAAATGGGAGAACTGCAGCTTTTCCTGAGAGGGTCACACCAGCCACCTTGAGACTGAATTTCTACTTAAGTAACTGAAATACCCAAGACCCCGACAAGCTCTTCTGTAGTAGAAGAGCCCTTTCAGCCTCTCACAGACATACTGTGTGGTAGATGATGTAGAAACAGTCTTCTAATTAAGGTGGGTTTATAGTTGACCACTACTAGGCATCTTCAAGAGTTAACAAAGTTTAGGCACTAACAGTGATCTTGATTTGCTGAAGCACAGAGCAGTAACAGTTCCAGTGGAAGACAGAGCTACTGTTCATTGATTATTAAAAGTGCTATACATAGAAGTTTGGAGAATTAGATTTTGGATATGTCAAATCAGACAAAACAATTTATGAAGATATTGAGAGTAGACATTCAGCACTTAACTTTCATATCTGTAAAATTTGGTATTTTCATTTTGAAATGACATGTAGATGGCTTTAAATGAGTGAGAATTTTACTGGATTGAAGTTTAAGGCTATACATTTCATAACTGTTTATTCATGAGATTCTGAGGAGGGGAGAATAGTGTTTGATTGCATAATTGTTCTCTCTGGTGTTTCCTGCTTTGTTTTCCTGTGCTAATAGTGTTAATTCTGTCTGTGGCTTATGTATACTTTACACTATTTTTTTAATACATGCCTGTTTGGCATAGAAGGGGAATAATTCACAGACATAAAACTTCAGCCACTGTTAGATGGCATGGTACAGTTTTGTAGAAAATATTTGCAACTTGGTCCTGTGGACTGCTGTAGAGTCTGCTAAAGTGATCACTGGGGTTGGCAGAAAACATGAGAATAAGTATTGGGGTGAATTCAGAGAAAGTAGGGACATAAGTCTGTGTTCTTCCTGCCCATGTAATTTAGGAGGTTGTTTCCCACCCAGTGATGTGTAAACTTGCAATAAAAGCAGAACCTGTATGTACTATGAAAGTATAGATAGGGTGCCTGTCACCTCTGGTTTATAGATACAGGTATGTTTGACTTCATAGGCCATTGAGCAGTCAATGAATCCAGAACACTAATCTCACTTCTTAGTAATACCTAGCCTTTGAATTTCAGTAGGTATTCTAATCTAACTTTGTTGCTACATTTCTGAAACTGCATAGAACTTCTCTGTTCTGTTCCGTTTGATGTGCAACTCCGACTTGCATCCTGCGTCAGTGTAGTTGCTGATCAGGAGACTTCTGGCGGTCTTTATTATGTTCTTGTCAATAGTGTGGTCAATATATTGAGTCCAGCTATGCTTTTTTATTCTCAAGTAACTTCTTAAAAACAGTTATCTGCCATGTGAAATGTTAGGATCTGGGGGTTTTTTAAGCTTTTTTTTATCTTTTAAATTTTCTTTGGAAATTATTTTTCTGCTTATCAAATTAAGTTCTCGTAAGGATACTTGGATTTTTATATGCACCAACATACACAAAACTGAAAATGTGTAAGTCTGAATTACTGAAAAGACTTTCCATATTAATCTGAATGTGCTACTCAATTCCAAAGTATATTATTCAAAAAAATATTAACATTTTAAGTTTATGTAATGATGAGGTACTACATGTATGTTTACTTACTGTGTAACTGTCCCCCTGAGTGCAGAAGGGTATGCAGCATGCATCTTGGGAGTGGGAAGCTTGTTAGTTTTCTTGATTTATTTCAGTAAAGGAGGTGCACGAAAATAAGCAACCTCACTATTCAAGTGTTGATTATTTTAAAAGCCGTCTTTAACTCCCAGCATCTGCAAGCAGGTAGGAGTGGCTTTTCCAATAATACTCTTTTTTTGGAGGACCAAATAAAAGGATTTTTGGAAATGAAGAGTGTGTAAGGAGAAAAATAAATGACACATCAGTGTTCGTAGATTGTGTGGTACAATGTTTCTAAAAAATATTTATTCACAGAAAGTGGAAATGTATTTGGAGTGACTTACTATACAGCAATAGATAGATAACATGCAAGTAAAATACATGGTGTGACTTTAGAAAGTGCCTGAAACTGCTTGTAAAACTTTCATGGAGGTTAAAAGTTATACTAATGAAAAGAAAATTTGTTTGTTTAGAGAAATAGTCAGTAATGTGGAAGCCAGATTTTCTGGTGTTTAAAAGTCAGCTTCAGTGTACCTGGGGAAACCTGATGCTGTGATAAGGATATACTAATTGGAGTGACTTATTTCGCTGCCTTTTTTCCCCCCCATCACAAGAGCACAGCTGACTTGCATGGCTGACTTTGTAGGTTTTAACATATATTTTGTTTATTAACAAGTAAGATCATTCTGATTTATGGTCTTTGTTTGTGGTGCCTAGTATTTCGGGGTGATCGAGCAATCTTTAGTTCCTTAATTCCTAACTTTTTAAAAATTTTCCAGACCAATGTCTGATTTGGCAGGTTTACTTTCTCTATGCAGTAAGTGCATATACTAAAGAAAGTAATAGGTAAATGCATAATATATACACATATATTCCACTCTAACTGGCAACTAGGAAATTAATTACATAGATCATGGCAGTGTTATACAAGTGTGACCTACATATAATGCTGTGAAAAGACTGGAGAAACATGTATTTTTTCAATCATAAAAATGAAAATCAATCTGAAATAGCAGTTTGCTTTTTAAAAGAGGTGCATAAATGGACTTACATGGACATTTATGTGTATTCATAAGTCTAAAGTGATGAGAAAGAAATGAGTAAGAGTCTGTGTATGAGGAATGTCTACTAGCTAGTGTGGGTAAAAGAGAACAGTAAGCTGGTTGTAAGAATGCAGATGGAAAGACCTTAATTTTAGTTCTGTTCTTTACAGGGTGTTGGCAACTTAAGCTGATAATGACAAAAATATATCTCATCTTGCGTAGTATAATGCTTCTTTGGCATTGTACCATCATTCTGACAATAAGGAATATGTTTTTTCAGTATGACATGCAGGAAAGGGAAAGTGTTATACCATCTGAATCAGTGACATGTATGGGACATTATAGTAAATAAACCAGCAAAACAGCTATTGACATTGTGAGCCAATTGGTACAGCCCAATGAGACATTAAGCCCATTTCAGTTCTATCTTTCTTTGTTTTATTTGTTCAGTGACGAATAAGAAACCAGCTCAAGCGTCTATTACGAAGGTGAAGCAATTTGAAGGCTCTACATCTTTTGTCAGGAGAACACAGTGGATGCTTGAGCAGCTTCGCCAGGTCAATGGTATAGATGCGAATCGGGTGAGTTCTAGAAAATGAAAAACTGAGCTCTTTGCCTGATTCACCACTCACTTATTTTTTCACTGTTAAAAAGGCATCTGGAATGATAAGATAGAGGCTTAAGTACAAATACTCGAAAATATAACTCACTCAGTGGAATATGTGAAATAGGTTTTAATGGGAAGTGTGGGAGGAAGCCAAAGCTCATAATCATTTGGGTTTTTTTCTTCTCATCTTGCTCTGCTTTTCTGGCTTCGCTCTCCTTCTTGTAAAGAGAAAAACAAGAGCCTTGTTTGCCTTGTCTTTAACGATAAGCCTCTTGGGGTCCATTTTGGCATGCAGCTGTGTTGTAGGATAGAGCAGTAAGTAGAGGCAAGGACAGGATAGGTTATATAGCTTGAGGCTTGTGAAATATTGTGAACCTTGTGTTCTTTCTGAGATCCTTCTACTTTTCTAATCTTTTCTTAGAAAAGGTGGTGCTGTGATTTAGTTGCCAATGGTACATGAATGCTAATGTAAACAAAACCTCCACAAAACAGTTCTTGCATTCCTTTACTGTGAATATACAGCCCACCTTGAGCTATCTCAAGACAAAGCTGTATGAACTTGTAATAAGCTAATGAACACAAATCTTCAATATTAAACCAGCAGAATTAGAAGTTAGGAATGTGGTTCATACTATGTGATCACAAAGTGACTTGCTGTGTCCCTTATACAGCAAAATATGTTTATGAGTCACCCCCTTGATTTGTTCAAAGCTGTGCTCCAGTCAGTCGCCTATGCATCTTAACAAATTCTGTTACAGCCCAGCACAGTCTTCAGTACAAAAATACAAGCCCATTGGATGCTGTCCTATGAATTGCAAGGGGTGGAATTATATTTTCTTTGGTTAAAGAGACAATGAAAACAAGAGTAATGACAAGTAGATAAGGGATATGAGGTCTAGGCCCTTTCCCAGTATCTGCTATGCAGCTATGTAAATAACAGATAACTTGGGATACTCTCAGATTTCAAGTCTTGTCAAGTTCTTGATCTTAGACATGTTCCTTTCAGACTTTAATTCCCGTGATTCCTGGTGTCACCAATTGAAAATAGCATTTACTAGAATAGATTATAAAATTAATTTAGCAAATACTGGTAAATATATAACAGTATTTCTTCCATAAAATCCATGGCATAAAGCTGGCCTTTGATTTTTTTTCTTTTTTTTCTCTTTTGTTCATGTTATCCAGAGCCCTAAGCAAAATGCTTTAAATACAATAACTAGTACTTCCTATTTGTTTCCTCCTTTGGTTGAGCATTCCGAGCAGAACCATATCTTCTATAATACAGCGTGAAAGTAGATTTTTCTGCTGGGAGGCCCAGATCATTGCATATGTAACTATACATCTGTAGATAAGAAGGATTTCTTATTAAATTCCAACTTGAATTTTTTGGTCTATTTCTCTTTTAAGGTATTTTTGTCTTAACTGAATAGTCCGTATTAAAAATATCTGCAAGCCCAAAAAAACCTGTCAAGTTCCAGGATGGTCTTGATTTCTATAATCTCTCTGCTTTTTCTAACATAACACCTTTTAAAAAATAATAGATCTACGTCTTTCTCCAAATCATTTATAAAACTGAAATAATGGTAGTTTCTTTTTTTTCTTCTAGGATTCCCCAGAATTTGATTTACTATTTGAAAATGCCTTTGACCAATGGGTAGCAAGCACAGCCTCAGAAAAATGCACATTCTTTCAGGTTCTACATAACACTTGTCAGCGATACCTTACAGACAAGAAGCCAGAATTTATCAACTGCCAATCTAAAATTATGGCAGGTAAGTCAATCACAGCTGGACTACTTTGTGCAATTGAACATGAAGTTATTTGCATGTGAGTTATTCTGAGTTCAAATGAGCTTGCAGCCTAATTACATCTTGAAATCATGAGTCTGAATATGTTAACTTTGGAGTATTAAACTCCTAGGCTTCACCATTTCTCCAGCAAATACCACTTCACTCTTCTGCACTCTTTGATCCCCTAGTCTGCAGTTCTAAAGGCAGCATCCCCTACTCACTTTGCCAAAAGCTGTTCTCCTCCCTCCCTCTTTTTAACATCCTTGATTTCAATTTGTGTCTCTACTTCTCTTCATCCAGAAACATTTCTGTGTGTCCTGAAACCTTTCCCTTTAAAAAATATCTTCATTGTGATTCCTTCACAAGTCTGTCATAAAGCTATTATTAATAAACTTCCCATGGGGTTTTTTTTAATTTACTTTGATTTTGACATAAATCAATTAGTTTAGAGTTCTGTTGTATTTCATAATTTACATATTCTAAGGTGAATTTTCAGACTTAGATTAAAAATTCCTGGTTAGGTAAAAAAATTTGGTTAGTATGTCAAAGTGGTGTTTATCATCCATTTCCCAAGCAACTAAAACTATTTGTGGGGGAGGATTTTCACATATTTCACGAAGTATTCTTTGAGAAAATAAACTGGTTTAGTTGTTTCCTTAGACTAAAATGGATGAAAGTAGTCCCTTTTTTGTCTGCTCTAAAACAGAATGCTTTTAGAAACACACCTCCCAGGTTCACAGCTGGAATAAATAATTACTTTTCTCAATGATTTTCCTAACAGTTCATGTCTCCAAACTGTAAGAGGTAAGTGCAGGCTGTCTTGGGGTTCTGTTCAGTTATTTCTTTCTCCGAGTAGCAACAGTGATAAATATGGAGAGCCAAACTCAGTTGTGTTAATTTTCTCTCAAATCTAGACTACATTCCTGTACGCTCTTATCAGAACTATACTTTGTGTAGACATCTTTATATGCTTTTTTTTATGGGTGTTATTTTTGTGTTGCATTCCTTTTCTCTGAAACATCAAACATAAACTTGAGGAAGAGGGACATCATCTCCAGTTTGGTGTTTACGTTTTAGCTACTGACACTGAAGTTACCACTAACTGAGATAGTAAGTTAGAACTATTCTGTCAATCATCCCTTTCTTTTAGTGTCTTCTCAAACTAAGAAAAAAGTCATAAAACTTTCTTGTAAACTTCCTCTCTCTATTTTTTTTCCCTTCCACATTAATAGGATTTCCTTTGTTTTGCTTTTGGTGTGGTGGGGAAGAGGGAGGAGCAGTTTCTGCATTGATGGGATAATAGGTCCTCTACAGTTTTTTTCCATTTCACGTGGAAGAAATCTCATATTAAGCCTTTGTGTTTCTTCTGTTTGCTAGTGATGCTCACTTCTATCCTTCTTGCTAATAATTTGGTATTGTTAAAGGACCACACATTACAGCCTCCAAAATTATCTTATTCTCACAATCTTGACCTGTTCAACATTGGGTTCCTGATTCAGGAGACCCAAATATTAACCTTTATCTTAAGAAAAAAAAATTTAAAAGCCACTTCTGTCTCATACTTTTTTAACACACGCTAGACCCCACAGTGTCCTGTGAAGCATACCCACGTTCTCGCTATTACGACTTCATAGCTAAAATGGGCTTTACTGAGCCATCCTCCCATACCAGATGGTAACTGTTTCCATACTCCTTGCTTGTCATTGTGAGTGTGCACAGACACAGTCTGTACATGTGTACACAGTACAGGCTGTGGATGCAGTGCAGAGCCAGGGACTAATAAATCTCCTCATGGATACAGTGCTTTGGCTGTTCTTCAGACTGTCAACATTTTTCACATGAGGTTACAAATGGTGGATAAGCTTTACGTTTGATAGAAGCTATAATAACTGTAAACCAAGTAGCAGCTGACCCTAAATTCCAGTGACTTTCTGTGTGTCTGCCTCCTTGAGCAGCAGATGTCTAGCAAAAATTGAGGAGGGAAAAAAAAGTCCTCATAGACAAGTATAGCAAATAAGCAGTATCAATTATTATAGAAGGCAGTGTAGTCGTATAATTGGAAACTGTCTAGTAATATGTGAGATTATATAGTCTGCTTAGACATCTGATGTTCCCTTGAATATTCAGATTGCTATTCTTAAAGCAGTGCTAGGTTTTCTATAGTATTCCTGTACCTGTACTATAATTATGAGCTTTGTCAGTGAGTTCATGAAAACAAATTCTTTTTCAGTCCTAAAAGCATCGTTCTAGCACCTTTGCTGATATTTCTTGAAAATAGATATAATGAATTATGAAAAATTAAATTAGCTTTTTGAACTATTTTTTTAGTTGTGGAAAAATTCTTGGGTTTCTTACATTTTTCAGCACTTTTCCTAATATTCCACCATAGATGGGAAATATATTTCACTAATCTTTTCATAGTCTTCAAAAGCTTTCGCTTTGCTTTATATTTAAATATATTACAATATATTTATCTAGTGGAGGTATGCTTCTTCCACTGACTAAAAATAAACAACAAGGAACTTTGAAATATCTCCCAAATAAAGCCAGGCCTCCTTGGTAATACATAATTCTGTGAAGTTAGTTCAGTTACTGGGATATGTTAGTTGGTCTGTTACTTTGAGGCAAATGGAGGAATTAAGTGACCATAAGCAGCACCATTCATTGACTTTAGAAGCTGTTGGTTGTTGACAGGCTCAGATACTGGGTAAATACCTGAAGTTCTGCCAGTCCTCATTTGAAGCCCTGGGGTGGGCCAGTTGTCTATCAGAACCCGCTTAGTCTGAAGCCCATGGTATCAGACGTGTTTTATGGAAAATACAGTCAAATGTATTGTGGAATTCAGATTTCTCCTGACTGGAAAAATTAAGGTCTAAATGTAGCCATGCAAACCAAACAATATATACCTGAAGATGAATCTTTAAATTAATTCTGTCTGGTTCAGAATTTGCAACTTGGGGTTTATTTGTTTTGGTTTGGTTTTTTGCAGATTAGCCAGAGCAGTATATTCAAATAATTCTTGAACCTTAGTGCAGTCTGATTATACATGCAGCATATCACTTCATCATCTCTATCAAATTAACCTTTGTGTTTCAGATCACATTCTCTTGAACTTTCTGGGGGATGTGCAATGTAATTCTTTTTGGAAGGTCAGTCGGTTTAACTTCTAATAACTTAAAAATATTTTTAATAAACTGTTAGAGTACATACACCCACATACACATGCTTATGTATGTACTGGCAGACATACACACATCATATATGTAATGTGTATCTTGTAACTAATGCATATTTTCAAAAAAAAAATAAAAGGCAGTCAAAGAATATTCCTCCCAAGTGGAACTGAAGATGAAAGAACTTAAAGGATTTGTTTACAAACTTAGTTATCCTATTGAGTCTTACTCCTTCCTAAAGGATAGGAATGAAGAAAGTGAAATTCATTCTGTTCCTGTTTCCACAGGAAGTGCTTGAGAGCTTAGCCATAAGTAAATACGGGTGTCCCTGTGGAACTGCAGACCTTCTTCGTTCCCTGCCTTATACCTTCCTACCTGTCACACACACACTCTTCCCTCCTCAGGACAGAGCCTTGCACCTGATTCTTATTCTCACAAGCCTCTTTTCCCTCCTTCCCACCTCCCCTTCACACTCATTTGAATATCATGTAAGGATACAGTCTGTAGAGTTAAATAGGCTAGACTGTTTTCTGTAACTTGATTAATGACATTAGTAATTACAGCAATAATGAAAACTGATTAAAGGTGTGGGTGCTAATTCTGTGAACAAAGAACTAATTCAAATTTGGGAAGACTGTTACAGGATTCTTCCCACTAGCATCTTGTACTAAGTATGTCAAGTTTGTCTTTTATTTAGAAGAACCCTCTCCATAGCTTGTGTGTGTTCTGGATGGTATTTTGAAGCAGAAAGGGAAGGCAGGCATTTTGAATAGAGGGGTTCCGGTACCAAAATGTGTCTAGTTTGGAACATCTATTCGGTCGCCAAGTTGAACAGATTGTCCTGCTTTTAGAGCCAAAGAAAGCTGTAGATGATTGGTGTGAGGAAGTTTTGTCACTTAGGGTTTGGGTTTTTTTGTTAGAAAACGTAATTATCAGCATATTAGGCTGACCCTGAGGATGACTTTGACTCATTTCTGAATAGAACCCTGCAGTACAGTATTTCAAACTGGTTAAAGATCAATTCTGAGCCTATAAGAATAAACAGTTGCTGCCACCTTTAGATACATATTAAAAATGCATAATCCTTGGAGCAAGATGTCAGGTTGAAGGTAAATGGATCTTGCAGGTTTTGTTTTCTTTTAAGCTTTGTCCTGCATAAATGCTTTGGTTTTAAGTCATTCTGATGAATTAATTAAAATATACTTAGAACCCCTAAGTAATGACATCTTTGCCTCCGTAACCTTTTTGCAAGGGCAGCTGGCAGGAGTTACTAATGAATCTTTCTTTCTCTCCTCCAAGAATATATTGCCAATGTGAGAATGGTAATGAGTACTTCTTTTTTTTTTTTTCACAAGCTATTTACTCAGCTTAGTTTACCACACTTGAGACCTGGTAAAGTACTCACTACTCCAAGTGGGATCTCAAGAGAGCAGAGGAGGAGAAACACCTCCTTTGATCTTAATTTTTTTGATGCAGCCCAGGACACAGCTGGCTTTCTGGGCTCTGAGCGTGCATTGCTGGCTCATGTTTAGTTTCTCATCAACCAACATCCCCAGGTCCTTCTCGTCAGAGATGCTCTCAATCCATTCTCTGCCTGGACTGTAGTTGTTTTTGGGATTGCACCAATCTACATGCAGGACCTTACACCTGACCTTGTTGAACTTCATGAGGTTCACACAAGCCCAACCTCTCAAACCTGTGAAGGTCCTTCTGCATGGCTTCCTGTCCCTCCAGCATGCTGCAGCACGCTGCACAGATTGAGGTCATTGGCAGACTTGCTGGGTGCACTCGATCTCACTGTCCATGTTGCCAACAGAGATTGTGTCCCTCAGCCTTCTCCATATATCTCAAGGAACCAGGTCTCCTATTTGATTCTGGAGGAGACCCACATTTTCCCTAGTTTTTTTCTTTTATAACTGATGTACCTATTGAAGCATTTCCTGTTGTCATTGACATCCCTGGCCTATTTAATTCTATAGGGGCTTTAGCTTTCCTAACCTGATCCTTGTGCTTTGACAGTTTCTCTGTAGTCCTCCCAGGCTACTTGTCCTTGCTTCCACCCTTTGTAGGCTTCCTTTTTGTGTTTGATTTTGTCCAGGAGCTCCTTGTTCATCCAGGTCTCCTGGTGGTTTTGTTTGACTCTTTGTTGGGATGCAGCCCTCCTGTGCTTGGAGGAGGTGATCCTTGAATACTAGCCAGCTGTCTTGGGCTTCTCTTACTTCCACAGTTTTTTCCCATGGTAATGTAGCAAGGTGGTTTGTGAAGGGGCTGAAGTCTGATGTTCTGAATTCCAGTGCTGTGTGCCTTCCTTGCTGCCCTGCGCAGCCACAGCAGGGCATAAGCAATCTGGAAAGTTCCTGCAGTACATTGATGAGAACTTCCTTCTCCAAGCAATACAGGAGCCAACTAGGAGAGGTGCTATGCTAGACCTCATTCTCACCAACTAAGAGGAGCTGGTGGAGAATGTGAAGCTCAAATACCCAATACTTGTTGATTTCTACTTATCTTATAGCCATTGAAAAAAATCTGTTTAATTGAACATAGTATTCTTGCAGACTTTCGCTTATAAGTTCATTCTGATGCAAACGAATTTAAACAAAACCAGAAAAAAATCTTACCAATGTTTCCATACAGGAACAATGCGGGGGGGGGGGGGGGGGTTTGCATTTTCCTTCTTGCCAATATATACCAAATACTCAGTTGTTTGCATTAGAGAACTTAAAGGCCACTGTCACTGTAAAGACTGAAATACTAGAAATAAATTTTCTGCTGCCAAGGACCATTTAAGGTACTTGCTTTTATGCTCTGTATATTAATTCTGCTTTACTGGATTTTTTTATTTAACTGATTTTAGTTATCTTAAGCATAAAAGCCATGTGTTGAGATCAGACTGGATAAGAATAGTTAAGTGCTTGTTTGCATGTAATCAGAGCTCTAAATTAGCTTTCTAAAATGGGAATCTTTGGCAAAAAAAGTACATTACGTTCTTGTAAAATCTGTAGGGGGTACATAAAATGAGAAGGAAAGTATTTTGTTTTAAGGATTGGTTCTTTTTTGATCAGTGTAACTCTAAGATGAGATAATATAGAAAGCATTAAGCAATACATTTTCTTGCCTTTTCTGAAGACTGAAGATCTAAATGAGGTGTTGTTGTCAAGATGTAGGGTACTACTGTCTGTCACAGAAATAGGAAAAGAAATTGTCTCTAACAGGTTTTGCTGTTTATAGAGTCAGAATGGAGATCTGTGTTTTTGTAGTAGTTACTGATTCTGAAAAATCCTTGTTGGTGAGATGTTTATCAACTATTATTAGCTAGTCTTAAAAATACTACTGACTTAGGTTAGTCTTGGTTTTTATAAATGTATTAGACTACAAACTTGAAAACGATAAACTCTATAATTTCTCAGTAAGGCTGTAATAATATGAAATTGGTCCTAGTTAGGATATTTCTTTATCTTATAGCAAACCACAATATACAATAATATTCTGTCTTGACATTAGTGCCGATATTTAAAAACATCAACAGGAGTCACTGACGTTTCAGACCTGTCCATTTGGCTCTTAATCTTTGTGTTATATGTACTCCAGATATTAATTCTACTTAATTATTAATTTCTAATTTATGTATTTTTGACAAAACTTTAAATTTCAGAACTGTATTTTGGAGGCAGGAGAGCAGGGACATAAAACTATATGGTGATGTTGAACCCTAGAAGAAACCAAAATGTGTGAATGTAACTGGCTTGAAAAATTGCATATAATATCCCTTTTTTAAATTGAATATTTATTAGCACTAAAACTAGATCAAGATAAAAAGATCAAAGGTAGAAAGAAAGCAAAAAAAAATTTTCTTATGGCAGTCCTTGCTTTAATGTGTCTCCCATGTAGAAACATCTGAAGGTGAGAATATGATTATAATTTTATTAAGAAGCAAAGATTAGAACTGTGTTGGTTTAGCCCCAGCAAGCAATTGAGTACCACAGAGCTGCTTGTTCACCCCTCCTCCAATGGGAGGAGAATCAGAAGAAAAGAGTTAAGGAGAGTTTATTAGGATACCAAAGGGAGAGGGAAACAACAACAGGAGTTAGAGTGAACAAAGCTGGTGACACACCGTGCAGTTTGCACACTGTATGACTGGACAGCCATCCCATCCCATCCCTGAGCCACCACTTCCTGCAAGCATCATATGGTATGAAATACCATACCCCCTTTGGTCAGTTTGAGTCAGGTATCCTGGCAGTGTCCCCTCACAGCTTCTGGTGAAAATCATCTCTATCCCAGCCAAAATTGGTAATCTGATAGTATATTCTTGTTGTGATAATCAAGCAAACTAGTAGTTATTGAGGCTTGGGGTATGACTTCATTGTGTAGTTATTTGCATTAGCCTATTACAGTATTACAGCCCTTTGAGAAGGTGGTAATGCATACAGGTAGGGAGACCACTAGTCTGATCCACTGTGGCAGTTCTTTTTACTTCATTCCTCTATAAATAAAACACAACTGACTTACAATGCAGTTCTGTTGAACTGCTGTTGTATCTGCAGTGTATTCCAGCACTTTTGAGCCATATGCTTGTATGTATTTGTTTCATTATGTGTCTTGCTAAATATTTTCCTAGGAAATTACATTTAAACTGAATCTATTGCTGCTTGTGTCTTGCAAATTACTGTACTGTTTGTTTTGGTGCATTAGAGTTCTGCTTGAAAAAGTGCTTTTGTGGAAGAAAGTGAACAGCCTTTAAAAACAAACTTAATCGAGAAGTCAATTTCTGTACATGTCAGTCATCCCAGGGATTTGATTCCAAGAGAAAGCACAGTGTCACAGCTACCTACAAGAAAAAGCTTGTGTGGGTCCCCTGTTGCATTGCAGTGAACACTATAGATCACATCCTGCAACTATAAAGGAGGTCACTGCATGTCGGATGAAACAGAACTGTCTGGACTAATAAACAAATGATGACATTGATAAGAAGTTTGCAGTGTCTTGGAAATGCTCAGTGTGGGTAGCTGGTATTTGCTGTGCTTCCCTAAAGAAAAATGCTGATAAGTAAGCTGAAGAAAAGTTTATCTTTTTCTTCTTTACTGATTGGACTTGGCATACCCGAGCTATTACTTACTCAGTTTGTCAGTCCTGTAACCCACCTCAAGGACTACTTGAGATGCTGCTTCCCCCAGGGGTGGAATTTCTCTTGAATGTAATTTGCGATAACAGTGGCAAAGATAGTCACTGCCATTTTGGCCCTTACTTGCTTTACTTAGATATCTTTTACTGTTTCACATTGCATAGCTTCAGTAATTTAGTGCTTTACTAGATTTTGAAGGCACAAGTCTTAATTTACGCATAGTATATTTATGTATATATATATATGTATAGCTAAAACATATGGTTTCATATCCGTATTTTATAGCATTTTGGAATTTATCACTATTTGCTTAAAATGAGCTGGATGCTTGTTTTAGTTTGATTCTGCTGTGCATTAATTGATCAATAAAAGTTGTCTTGTGGTCACCTTTGTGTGTAACCATGTGAGACCAGCCCAAATTTCTTCATCCTTAGTGAAATGCTCTTGATTTCCCTAGGCTCGGACATGGAAAGTTGATTCTCCATATTCCGAATGACTGTAGAACTATCAGAAATTAAAAGCAGAATTGTTTCTCTTATTGTTTAAAAAAAAAAGGCAGCCTTGTGTGATGGCCGAAGAAAATCTTTGAAAAGGAAAACTGCACCACTTGAATTCCCAGCTGTTTGAAAACCTAAAACATTTTTTTCTTAAAATTGCAATGCTCCAACCATTTAAACTTACCTTGTTTGAAAATCACACAGTCAACTAGCATGTTTGAAATACCATGCTCAGAACCATCTCGTACTAAAAGCATCTTCCACCCCTCCATCCCCCCAGAGTGTCTTTTTGTTATCTTTTTTAATTTTGATTCTTTCCGTTTCAGTCAGAAAGGATAGGATTTGATCTGCCTTTGGACTCACTTCATGATTTTCTGGGTAATTTTCCTATATGCCATATTTTTCATAAACTCTCCCTTTCAGATTTGTAAGGCAAAAACATAGTTATATATCTTATCTGAATGAAGTAAATATGAAGCATAAATTCCATTGTACTTGTTGTCCAGTATTGTTTCCACAAATTAGACTAGTACAGTGTAGTCTTTCACAAGTTAGACTAGTAGTCTAGTCTTTCATAACTAGCAGGAATTCGTTGGTGTTGACTTTCTCAGTCTTCTGTACTTCTGTTGACACAGATAGGAGCAGTTCAGTATGTACATCACCACCGTGTGGTTTCGCAGCAGTGCCTATCTTCCTTCTTTGACAGCACAGGTTACTTCGTTTCTGAAGGATTTTAATATCTCCATCTTTTGCAGTTCCCATATAGGCATGAGAATGCATAGAAGACTTTGTTTGGATAGTCTTATTTGCTAATATTTTTTTTTTCTTTATGATTGTTCAGGTGCAATGTTAATTTGACATCTGGGTTGTAATTTGTAGTATCTATATAGTATATGGGCTGAAGGCTTTATTTTCCATTTGTGTTTTGTGGGGATTTTTTGTTTATTTATGAGTGACTACAGCTTACATACTGCCTTCTTGTAAACCTGGTATTTGAAAACACGAAACTCAGAATACACCACTACAGTAGGAAAAAAGTTTTGATTGTTTTCCCTCTGACGTCTGTACTTATAGTTGTACCTTTGAATATGGCTGACATTCCCAGGTTCAGGGCTTCCAAAAATTATTTTGAAAATAGTATTTAAATATTGGAAAATCTAAATTTGTGTGAAGATGAGGCATATACCATCAAAACTACATTCTCTAGCTCTAGATTTCCAGGAATTAAGGGGAAGAAAGATTAGAAAAAAGTCTTTCAGTAGCTGGGATGTTGGTAGGTAGACCCTTTGTTTCACGTGGTAATAAAACATAATCCTGGAGCAGAACTTCCAGATTCAGGAGGCTGATTAGGGGGATAAAAGGATAGAACAGCTAAAATTGCTTCTTTATGTATTAATGCAGAGTTAATTTTGTGTGCAGCAAAACTTAATCTACAACAAAGAATTACTAATAAGTATTTTATCACTGGATAGCATTCCTTCCATGTTTTCATCTCTATCCTCTATTAGAATTCTGTGTATGTAACTGTCTTTTTTTTTTTTTAAAAAAAAAAAAAAAAAAAAAAAGAGTTGGCTGGCAACTCACTTGGATAAAATAGCCCATTCTAGTTCTGCTATATACCCCATGATTTTAACAGCCATTTCGTCCTAGCTTAATTATATATATCCAGTGTCCACTTTGGAATAGAATGTCAGTTCCTGTCATTTGGCTGGGAAAAAAACCCTAGTTTCTGGGCTTCAAGCATATTTCATCTGCAAATGAACCAAATGAACCAAAATGTCCAAATGAACGTATATATGAAAGCTTCCTCCTAATCCAGGTTTCTAAACTGTTTAGATTTCTAACCTGGAAGAGGTAAATTAAAACAAAGTTGTAGACCATCAGTCTAGGTAGCAGATAAAATAGCAAAATGTCTTCTGAGCTACTCAAAACATTTGAAAAACAACTCATAAAATTTAGTTGCAGTGATTGGATATTTTTATTATTTTTTCATGTATTAGAGTTAACACTAAGAAACTGAACAGTGTATGGAGGAGTGTGATGTCTTGAGATCAAAGTGTTGGGGGTTTTGCTGTTCAGAAGTACCTTTCTTATAAAGGTTTGTTTCAGAATGCCCACTGTGGCATGATAGTAATTTTCAAAGGATGTAATTTATTGATTTTCTGTCTTTCTCTTCACAGTATTTAAACTCACTCATAATATGCAAAACAGATTGCATATACATCACCTTCACTCACTGTAGACTTTAATGCATTGTGTTACATCTGTGCAGTAGTAGAACATTTTGAGAGAAAAGCCTTGTTTCCCAAGCCTTGATTCCCAGGCCTTGATTCCCAAGGGTGGAATCAAATCTGAAATGACAGTCCCTAAACTCACTTTCCATTTGTATGGTTTAGGCCTGTTCTTCCTACTGTTTCCTTCTCCTGTCCTTCCTCCCCCTCTAAAGGACTAATACTGAAATGATGCTTTAAAGCCAGCTATGGATTTGGAAAGAAGGTAAAGTTCATTTAGGATTTTAGTTAGGAAAGTCATTGCTACTCTGACCTGGACAGGTTTTTAGTAGCATATCTTGCTACTCTTGCTGAATTAAGGTCAGTTAGTACCTTTCAGAATTCCTGTATTTCCCTTTCAGAAACCACAGCACATTGCAGTCAGCTCTAAGTTTGAGCACCTGGACACGGTGATTGTTCTGTGTGGCTCATGCTAGATAGAGGTGCAAAAGAGAAGAAACTTTATTTCATCAGTGTCTTATTTAGAATATTTCTACAAAGCTATGATTAAAAACTGCTCATGCAGATGAGTTGAACATACCAGTAAGTAGAGTACTACCAGTAGTCTATTTATAGTGGCCTTGAAAACAGTGCTAATTCAGATCCTCAGGTGGATTTTGCAGCCTCCTCTGAGCTCTTTGTAGCTGTGACAATAATTCCTTGCAAGGACCTTTTTAACTGTAATGTTATGATTTGCAAATAATTTTTAGCTATTGTGAAACGGATGCTACCGAGTTCTTTCTAATTCCCAAGATGTAGATATCACTTAACTGATTGGAACAATAAAATATACTATTTGTGATCAGTACAAGCTAAATGAAATGCAAAATATGTACTCCTTACAACAGTTACGAGAGTTTGGTAACTAATGCTTCTTTGGAAGGTCATAAATTTTCCAAATTCAGGTGCAAAGACCTGCAGAAGTGTTTTCTTTACTTTCAATAAAGATGAAGTCGATGAAGTCCATGGAAGTCATCCTGTTCAGGCTGAGTTAGGAGACTTCCAGTTTTTAAAGCTCAAATTTAAGATTGGAAGGACAGCATCCTTGAAAGACAGATTGAGAAATGGATGTTCAGCTTTAAATCTGAAGCTTCAACTATTTCAAAGTCATAATCAAATGCATAAATCCAGTAAAGATGCTACTTTCTATGATGTTTTGTCTTTTGGATCACTTAGTCATCCTTTCTGGCTGATAATTTAACTGCTGAAATTATCTGTAGAGCATTCCATTCAAGTGATATGAAATACATTAAGTTGTAAGAGAATTCATTAAGTTGTAAGAGGGTATTATTTTACAGGATTACAATCACAGAAATGCTATTTCTGTAATCTTCTACTTAATAACTTGAGCTCTTTAATAAGGCTTTTGCATGGGTATTGAGGAGAGTTCAGAAACCTTTTTTTCTGTTTGGTTCTTTTTAGCAGCAGTTTCCTCTTGTATTCAAAAAGATCCGAAACAAGCCAGCACCAATACACATGAAAGGCTCTACAGCAGTCACTTGGCAGCAGGGTGAAAGGGGTGAAAAAACAGGGAAAGAACATGTTCATCCTGTTGACCTTTATGATCACCTGTTACGTTGCGGCAGTGATGTAAAGCTTTGGGACAATTGTAATCTAGCAACTGGAACTCTGTGGTAATGATGAATTTAACAAAACAAGTATGGTCAGTAAGGAGAGGGCGTCTGTGGAAGTGTGAAGTACTACCATCAGTTAGAACTTCAACAGCCTAAATATTTTGATTTGGAAAGAAATCAGCTTCCTGAGTTAGAAGCCTATCGTCCACTTAGTCTTTTATTACTATAGTGAAGTTTCTTGTGGGTAACTCAGGAAACAGCTGTTCCTTGTTGTGAACAGTTTCCATGACAATTTCCATGGATGAAGAGAGTTGCCTTCATGTCTTCAGTTTCTCTAACCTGTTGCAGTAATGAACAACTCAAATTATTTTTTTCTACATACTTTTTTTGATAGGTTATTTTTCCTAACAAAATTTATTGTTGTGATTGCTGAATCTGGCTAAGTGATAATCATGTGAGTCTTAAACAGCCATGGGGAGACTTTCAGACTAGAAAAACTTGAGGCTTCCACTTTTCCTTTGCTAGGCTGTTGAATTCCCATTTGAGCAAACAGGTAGACCACATCCACAGCCTTCCCCTCGTCCATTAAGCAGGTCACCTTGTCATAGAAGGCGATCAGGTTAGTTTGACAGGATTTACCTTTTGTAAACCCATGTTGGCTAGGCCTGATCCCCTGGCCATCACACATGTGCTGCATGAGAGCTCCCAACATGACCTTCTCCATGATCTTCCTCAGGACTGAGGTCAGACTGACAGGCCTGTAGTTCCCCAGATCCTCCTTCTGACCCTTCTTATGTATGGGTGTAATATCTGCCAGCCCCCAGTTGAGTGGAACTTCCCCAGTCTGCCAGGATTGCTGATAGATCATAGAAAGGGGTTTGGCAAGCACATGTGCTACCTCTCTCAGTACCCTCAGGTTAATCCCATCTGGCCCCACTGATTTGTAGGTGTCTAACTGACCAAGTAGGTCACTAATCATTTCCACCTGAATCGTGGGAGCTTTGACTGCTTCCCCTCCCTGTCAGCCAGTTCCTGAGGATGAGTAACTCTGGGAATATCCAACTTGTCACTAATGTTCGCCATGCATCCAATAAGGGCTGGAGATTCTCCTTGACCCTCCCTTTACTGTTAATATATCTGTAGAAGGTCTTTTTATTATCTTTTATTCTCTTTTACAGAACTGGCCGGTCTAAGTTCCAGTTCGGCTTTAGCCCTTCTGTCTTTCTCCCTACATCATCTCACTACATTTCTATAGTTATTCCAAGACACCTGCCCCTTCTTCCAAAGCTCATATTTTTCCCTCTTTTCCCAAATATCTTCCTGAATCTCTCTACTCAGTCAAGCTGGCTTCCTTCCCCGACGACTCTTCTTCTGACAGACTGGGACAGCCTGTTCTTGTGCCACCAAGATTTCCTTCTTGAGGAGCAACCAACCCTCTTGGGCTCCTTTGCCCTCAAGAGCTGCCTCCCATGGAATCTTATCCAGCAGCTTTCTGAACAATCCAAAGTCAGTCCTACAGAAGTCTAAGGTGCTTGTTCTGCTGTCTCACTTCCTTACTTCTCCCAGTGCTAAGAATTCTATCAGCTCATGATCACTATGCCCCAGGCATCCTGCAACCTTCACATCCCCCACTAGGCCTTCTCTGTTTACAAACAAGTCCAGCAGGGCACCTTCCCTGGTTGGTTCACTCACCAGCTGAGCCAGGAAGTTGTCTTCCAAACACTCCAGGAATCTACTAGACTGCTTCCTCCCTGCTATATTATACTTCCAGGAGACATTTGGTAAGTTGAAGTCCCCAATAAGGATGAGGGCTAGCGATTGTGAGACTTCTCCCAGTTGTTTAAAAAACAACTCATCAGCTTCCTCCTCCTGGTCAGGTGGTCTATATCAGACTCCCATCACTGTATCTCCCTGATTTCATGCTCCTCTGATTTTTACCCAGAGACGTTCAACCCCGTCTTCACTGTACTCCAACTCCAGGCTGTCAAAGCATTCTCTGACATACAGAGAATAAACATACCTTTGTTTAGAAAAAAAGTATAGTGCTGTATTTTAGATTTTTTTTTACCAAAACTGTGTTAACACACTTGTGTTTTGGGTGAGCAGTGCTTAAAAGCATCAAACACTTCCTCAGTTTCTCAATTTGCCTGCCCCCAGTGAGTAGGCTGAGAGTGGACACAACAAGGAGAGCTGATCTGAATTGACCAGCTGATCATGCCACACCATAACAGGTAACAGTATGCTTAGTAGCTGCTGAGTCAGGGGGTTGTTGCTCAGGGATTGGCTGGGCATTGGGCTACTGGCATTGGTGCTGTTTTTCAATCACTTCTTTTATGTTGTTGTTGTTCTTTCCCCCTCCCTTTCACTTACTAATCTGTTTTTATCTCAGCTTTGTGAGTTTTCTCACTTTTGCCCTTCTGATTCTCTTCCCCCAACCCACTGGGTAGGAGTAAGCAAGCAGCTGGGTGGGAGCTTACCTGACAACCAGGCTCATCTCACCACAGGCTTTCATTCAAAATAGATTTTTTTTCACATTAAGTGTAATTATTTATAGTAGTCACTGTCTTTTTATCCTATATGCAATCTATTTCCTCTTCCTGAATATTCCTTACAGAAAAACACTCTGATTTTAAACTGGAATTTGATTCAATATTTCAGCTTCTGGTCATGGAGAAATGTAGGTCATAGAGGATTTAGCCTGCTGGTAGTCATGGCTGAAAGGTTTCCATCAAAAAACCCAGACTTTTTCTTTATATGGTGATATCAACGTCAATAAAAATCTACTTGGAAGTTATCCCATTTCTAATTCAGCTTTCTTCCTGCAAGATTTTCGAAGTAATTTCATACAATCTTTCTGTAGCTTGGATCTTTAGATAGGAGGATTTTCCCAAAAGTACAATTTTCTGTCTATTTGACCTGTATTTTATATACTGGGTTAATAATCATGTTTATCATTAATACGAGCACTAACTATCTATTGCCATTAAATGTTATTTTAATTTGCCAGGATTTATCTCTATGAGGATATTTGCTTAAAATATAGTAAAAGTAACAGCATAATCTCCCATTTCCCTGAAGATTAACATTTAGGGCAAAATAAAGGTGAGACACATTCCTACAATAAATTGAAGCAAAGAGAGGCTAAGTGAATTTTTCTAATTTTCCTGTTTGAAATTTGAATTAGTTATTTGATCAGATCAGATGATTGATTCATGCCTAGTGTGGGCAGTCTTAAGAACCACTTTTCATATGGAGGATTTTTCTTCCTTTCCTCTGAAGTAATCTGGCTTTAATTAGGTGACCCAACGGAGTAGTGCTTGTAAAGCTTTAGATAGCATAGTATTTCACATGTCATCCACGCCACATAGCTTTCTTTTAGTGTTTTTAAGGATATTAATCTTTTCAGTTAACACAAAATAATGTCTGCTTATAAAAGCATTTCTATTGGTTTAAATGTTCAAAAGTGTGACTAATTTACTTGACACCATTGCTATGGAGTACTGAATAAAAGAGAAGAGAGTCTCATTGGATCAGGCGGTATTCTCTTCATTAAAAGATCTCATCAGTGAAAAATTGCCTGGGTTGTTTGGGGCTTTTTAATTCTAATGGCCCCTATGGTTTTTAACATCACTATTTAAAATGAAAGGGCACTGGCATCAGAGATACTACTTCTCTTTGAATTGCAGCAAGAAAACTTATCCTACCTAATTGTCCATGGAAGGGCTTTTTATAGTCTCTTGTAGAATCATGAGGAGGTTTGGCTTCATGTAATACAACTCTTCCTAAATCTAAGATTTTGAAAGCCACATTGAGAAATTTGGATACAGCTTGATATTGAACTATTGAACCCTTACAGTGGCTTTTTTTTCATTCTCAGTGCTCTGCAGAAGCCATTCTGTTCACGTGCTGTTTTGAGGTTTTGGTCAGCTAATAGTCTGATGTGTTTCATGCTATTTGATTTTCTTTAATTTGTGTGGTTCTGGCTAGAGTATGTTGAAATAGGGAAATTAAACAACAGAGGTTATTCTGGTGTCTGTATTTGGTATGTTTGGAGATAATGTTATTTGGCCACCTAAAAGTAGGGTTAGTTCTTCTCTTAGAGAAAACTGAAAATAATTCAGTCAAGATGATCTGTGCAAAGATAAGCTTTGGCTCATGAAATCCCTAAAGCTACAAATAGTTGGAGACTTGGAAAATTTACCTGATATATATTGATATAAACACCTGGTTTCGATACAGTTCCTACCTGTAGCTACATTAATTAAAGTGAAAGTTAAATTAAATAATAAAGATGTGTTACTATTAGTAAGTATTGCTAACTAACTCAAATTTGAAACTTCCTGTGACTTGTTCTAGCTGTTGTGAGTCCAAAGTAATGTCGTATTCAATTTCTGCTGTGTTCATAAATGCTTTTATTTTTCTGTGGGACAAATCCCAACTCTCATCCTTGAACATAGAGAGAGGTTTTGCAGTGGTGCTACTTCTACTCAAGTAGATTTAGGGGAGGTTTAAAGAAGGCTGCATCAGGGGTGTTCATGGGCCGCAAACTGCAGTCTGGCTGTGAGCAAGCTGTCAATCAGCACTGCTGGTAGAGATATTTTACTGCAGCGCATACAAATTCCCACACAGCAGCCCACACTGGAGGATTTCTTCCTTCTCAATTTCTTGCTGCTTAAGCCACACTACCTTCAGGTTTAGCATAACAAATATCTCTTCCAGAGACTAAACTACCAGAAACAGAAGGCTAAAATATCAGCCTTTCACTGACAAAAAGATACAAAGGGGCATTAGATTAAAAAAAAAGTCTCATTGTGACTAGTATGACCTGCCATGATGATAGATTTGATAATGTGTTTCTCTAGTCTGTTAAAAGTTTTTAATAAAGTATAGTAGTGAATGAGTTTAGTATCAAGGAAATGCTGTGTTATCTTTGCTGTGCAGTAATTATGAGTAGGTGTTTTTCAAAACTTTGTATGAAAACCAAGATCAAGGTGGATAAAGGTTTGACAATTCAAAAAAAAAAAAAACCCCAACCAAAAAACAAACCCAAAACAACCCACAAGCCAAAACAACTTCAACTTGGAGACACAGAAGTGACTGCAGTAATT
Organism: Laterallus jamaicensis coturniculus; assembly: GCA_022605575.1. Classification (NCBI taxonomy): domain Eukaryota; kingdom Metazoa; phylum Chordata; class Aves; order Gruiformes; family Rallidae; genus Laterallus; species Laterallus jamaicensis. The sequence continues at coordinate 1,179,203 of JAKCOX010000045.1, read as the reverse complement.
TTTGTCAAGCCTGGAATTTGAAATTGAATGTTTGACATTGACAACTAAGACAACATCCGGCATGAATAGCTTATAAAAAGCTCATTTAATCTTCAGTCTTACACATGAATTTGAATTCTATTGGCATGCATAGAAAGGCCTTAGTATATAACGATTATTTGAACCAGATAAAAATTCTTTGCTGAAAACTTCAATTGCTAGTTAATGTGAAAGACATTTTTTACCTTTTAAGGTACTGAGCAAATCCTTGTGCAAAACTTACCTAGACACAGAGAGGGCAAGGAGTGCTAGCACCAGAGCAAATTGTTCCCAACTAGCTTGTTTTCTGTGATGAAGTGGCTTGCTTGGTGGATGAAGGGAGAGCAGCAGGTATCTTTTTTCCTTGACTTCAGCAAGGTATTCAACACATTCTCATCTAACGTCATCATAGCAGCGCTAGGGAAATAATAGACTGGATAGGTGAACAGCAAGGTGGGAGGACATCACGGGTACTGGTCAGCAGTTCAAAGTCCAAATGGTAGCGAGTTACTTTTGAAGTATTTGTCTTTGGGAAGAGAAATAATGCAAAGCTATATAGCCTCTTCCCTTCTTCAGACAACTTTCTTGCTTGCAGAAAGCATCTCTGTGATGCTCCCTTCTTTCACAAAGACATGTTAATTCTTAATTGTTCATCACCTTTTACTTCTTCTTTGAATCCTTTAGTTTTGTGTTACTGTTTTAATTGCTAATGCTTTTGGCTCTTAAGTGATGAGTGCATAGGAAATTAATAAAACAAAACAGTGAAGGAGCAAAAAGCCGACCTTTGTATTTACAATCACTGTTTCCATAGTTCTGTTGAACTTTGACTATGTGTAGGCATACAGAATAATGATGTTGTGATGGGTTGGACTTGTTAATGAACTTGAACTGATTCTGATTATGCTTCTAACCTTAATTCAGGGACACAGACTTAGTTTTATGGGAACCATAGTATATCTTCTTTCTAAATAAAAAGTTTTCATGTGACAGAGGGAACTTCTTAATTACCATAGCTAAATGCATTTATTTCTTTCTCAGAAGTTAGTTGCCAAATGCTGTGTTAATGCATATACAATTAAAAAGTAAATGCTTGCATTTACAAATCAGTCACTATAAATAAAGTCTTACACTAATCTATGGACAAATCCCTGCATTGAACTGAAACTCATTTGATATGGCTAATAGACAATGCTATGAACCTCTGATGAATGTGTGTTATATCAAATCATGCAAAATAAATAATGATATCACTAGAGGCCAATTGGTTTCTTCAACAAACAGATTGTTTCCCATGCTAATTGATCATAATATCTCTGTATCTTTCAGCTACTGGCTGTGGTGGGTTAAGGATATACTTCTCTCTTGTGCGTAATAAAAGGCCTAAATGTCACCTGACTTGATGGGCTGCAGTGCCCTTTGATAGTGCTTGTGATCATAAGAACCAGAAATTTTAAAAATGAGCCTGAGAGGACCTTCTGCAAAGTGTTATTCCTTTGTTTATGTTTGTAAGCAAGTAACAATTCTGGGATCGCTTGTCTAAAGCAGTCAACTCCAACACCACTGCCCTGCTGTTTCTGCACCTTTGGGCCCCAATAAGGTTATATGTAATTATACAGGTCACCACTTGAATTTTGTAAGGAGAGAGAGGGATTTAATTCCAATAGCTTATATTTACTACAGCAAACTCAAAATAGAAATCTATCATTTGCCTAGCAAATTGGAATACCTAGCTATGTAGCGGTTGATTGATTTGGAAATCTGCATGTTCCTTTCCCCAGGGTGGACAACATCAGATAATAAGACAAAAAAGTATTATACAAGAAAAAGCTGTATTAGAATTGACCTTACTAAACCACTTGCTTGAGTAACTGAAAAGAAATTAACTGTATGTTTCTGTGCTTTTATATATAGTAAAATTAGACCAAAGAAACCCACTGAATTAAACTCGGTTTATGTAATTTTAAACTGAAGTTGTCATGAACATACATGTTTTGCTGACAATAGTAATTCATATTAACCTCATACTTTATATTAAACTTGCTGTCAACACATTTTTCCATGTTATCTGGTAATACTTGCTCCACTTAGTGAGTTTGCAAATATCGTTACATAGGGAAAAGTTGTGTACTTGCCATTAATGTTCAATAAAATTCCAAAATACATATGTAGCCTCTTCTATTTTCCTTTTATGTTTATTTGAAAGAGAAAAGTCTGTAGTCTTTTCTGCTGAGATTGATTCTGCAGAGGTGTAGACAGATAAGTGCACTCCAAAACCAGAAGGATCTCTGTACCCATTAGAAAAATCACTACAAGCATGCAACTATGCTCACAGTGAAGACTGTAGCCGTGCAAAATTTGAGATCACAAGTCTTTAGAGTTGAACATCACAGGAATAATATGATTGCTTGCCTCCTCGAACCAACTTCGAGTATCAGTTGACAATACCTACATTTTGGTGGTCTTTTTCTCATCTTGCAAGTGTTAGGTCTTCTCAGGAAAGATACTTTACTTATGAAGAGCTGTTGAAAGTCTTCCATTGAGGAGGTTGTGTCTCTAACCCAGTAGGTGAGAAGTGCTGAAATCCCTCAGATTCCTCGTAGACAGTTACAAAAAACAAAAAAAAAAAAAAGAAAAATAGTGGTTAACAGCAGTTGTCACATATTTGGCAAAACTAAAGAAAGGTGGAAGACATAGGAAAGATGTTGACTGACACATTGCAGTTTTTCTTCAGTGGCTTGGTGCAGGTTGTTGCCACAGATTTCCGTCTGAGTGGATACAGTTGAGGCAGTCATGGAACAAACTTCTCTAGACATCTTGTAGTCATTACCTCCCTGTAGGTTGTGGGTAATTTGTTCATTCTCCACTACATCGAGTACAAGTGTTGCTGTTCCTGCAGTGGTACTAATATAAGGACATACAAGGACAAGGCATAATCAGTCTTATCAGAAACCACCTACACATGCTCTAGAAATACACTGATGAAATTCAGTAGCCTACTGACACATAGGTTTCTGTGTTGCTCATAGATTAGGTTGGATTTTTTAATGGGGATTATCCAAAAGTAGTTCAAGTAGTTCTCCAAAACAGTTTCAGAATAGCAGCTCCACTGCTCATAGGAAAATACAGCAGATCCTATCTAGTATACCTACTGTATTTGCCAGATAGAAAAAGACTCATTGTCATTGAGTCAAACTTCCAAGTTCGTTCTCTGCTGAAGATGATGTGGAAAGCTAGGTATCAATCTTTGTTACCCTGATATTTTCTGGAATATAGAAAATTAAGAATATTTTGGTTCTGTAATTTCCTTTTGACACTGACAGAAAGTCAGCAATTTGTGTTGACTTCTACTCCCCAACACATTTTAACTAAGCAGATGCATAGTTTTATAAAGCTCTCCATGTACCCTGCAGAAGCTTTGTGATCTTGTAAAGTAACAACACTGTTAATCCAAGCTTTTAAAACTTTCTAGAAAGCTAGTGCTGATTTACACAAGAGGTTAAGGCCTTTAAATCACACCACCAAAAAAGGAAAACTATTTCCAGTGCAGTGTTGCCCAGTACATGTTTTTACTGGAAAAGTTGTCTGAATGGAAGCCAAAATAATCTCCTAAGAACTGGCTTTAAAAGAGCAAATTATTAATAAAATGCCAATTGACTGAAAAATCTTCAAGAAAGTCTACAATATTTAAAGTTGTTCAGTTTTATTCTCAGATTCCTCAGTGTCTGAAGAGAGGCTGCTTGTCTGCAAATTCCACCTCTCAGTGTTCTCAGACATTAATCTCTTGAATAGTAATGCCAATAGTTATAGTCCTTCTCAGAATGCCTCTTTGTTTTATACAACAGAAAAATCCCCAAACTTCTGGCTGTTCCATATCCTATAAATCCATTCTTTTTAATTGCTGATGTGACAAATGTAACGATATTGGTATACAGAAGGCCAGGATGCTCTTCGCTTGGTGTTTCTCATACTGACTCATATCTGAGTCACTGTGTGTGGGTTCCTAAGTCCTTCCCCCACCTCCAGAGATTGGGACTACTTGAGTTTTAGTTTAATGAAGTTTTAAGGCTTTTTTTTTTAATCATCTCAGGAGTCCATGGACATGGAGCTTGTACTGTTTTTCCACAGGATACCCGGGGCAGCCTTCGGTTTCACTCTTCCTTGTTTGTTTGCAGTTTCGAAGGAAAGGATTATTATCTGTAAAATTACTCTGAATGGGTCTTTTGTTCTTTATCCTTAAGAAAATAACCCTTAAAATTAATGTTTGGGTTTTTTTTTTTTAACCTGGCAGTATTTTTTAGGTAGATACAGTTTTCAGATAAACAATAAAAGCAGTGAGTTTGTGTTTATTTTCACTTGTCTTTGTGTGTCTGTAAGAACAACAAACTTGGTTACAACAGCAGATTCGCTGCAGTGCTCAGTTGAGCTTCATGTATTGGGCTGGTTTGGTACCTTTTACCAGCATAATTCATTTTAGAGTGTGAATCTGTGTGATTACAACACTTGAGGCAGTCAGGAGAACCGGCAGTGGCATTGGTTAATGCTCTGTTTCTGCTTTCTGTCTCTGGCAATGCCTTTGTATATGTCTAGACAGAAAATTCCTGGTAACAAATTCCCTGTCAAGTAAGGTAATTAAGTCGTAAAGCTTGTGGAAGACACTTTCTTGCGAGAAGCTGAAATTTACTAGTCCTTTTGCAGAAAGGTTTTTTTGTCCTACGTATATTCTAATATATACCAGTTCATACTGATAACGTGCAGCTTTGTGAAGAGTTTTCTGTTTGAATTGTGGTTCGTATCCTAAACATTCATCAGCAGTTCATTCCAGGAAGAGGATAATCCTGTTGAGAAGCACTATAGAAGGGAGTACTGTAAACAGTGAGTAAAGTAGTAGCGGCAGTAACCGTAGAGGAGAAAACTTGAAGAAACGTTGTGTGCCGGACAAGAAACAGAGAAACTGATAAATTGATTTGGATGGTAAAACTAAAGGTTTAGAAGATACCAAGTCTTGCAGTGACTTTATTTAAACCTTAGTATTTAAAGCCTGCTGTCACATGAAATAGGGCCCATGCCTCATGCGAAGAAGGGTCAGAGGCAGATAGAAATGAGCGGCATAAAATAACTGTATTAATACTATTTGAGGTGCACTTGTAAACAAAATATTATTATAATAATTAGAATCTGAGGGGAAAAAATAATGAATTCTTACAGACATGTTCCGTGGTGTCAATTATACTATAACTTCCAAAAAAATTTATACTAACATGAGAGTTTTGCAAAGAAGCTGTGCACACTTGTGAACAGTTTCACTGGTTTAGTAGAAGAGCTTCCTGAAATAACATATATGCACAAGGTGTAAAAATAAATACATAGCTATGACCACTGTTTCCTTAAATTCCCCAAGTATTATGTTGCTATATCGTACATTTTGCAAATAGTAATACTGCTCGAGTGAGAAAATGATACCCTATCCCATTATCCAAAAACATCAAGGTAACATGTCAGCTCTTGAACATTATAAATTACACTACTTGGGTTCAATATAAAACATATGCACATATGTACGTACATATATGTATTTTTGGGTGTTCTAATAGTTTCTTTTGATATTGCAGGAAACAGCATACTCCATTCAGCAGCCGATAGTGTGACAAGCGCAGTACAGAAAGCAAGTCAGGCTTTGAATGAGCGTGGTGAAAGGCTAGGTCGAGCAGAAGAGAAGACAGAGGAGCTGAAAAACAGTGCTCAGCAGTTTGCAGAAACTGCACATAAGGTAAGGTTTTGGTGGAACATGACTCATAAGTTTTCAAACTTCCCTTTTTTGCACGGGGAGGAAGCTCTAGAAAGAACTGCCGTCAGTCACTGTTTACAAGCAGGTTGCTGTTTGCCTTGATACTGTTCCTCACTTGGCAGTTTTTCTTCTTTATAACTTCTTCAGCGCGTAGCTCTGAGGTTTGCTGCGTTGCCACTTGAATTGAAACTGGCTTTCAGCTTCCTGAAGTGTATATTAAATCCGTCTGCCCATTAATGTTTGGAACTATTCCTCATGCTTTGTGCAGCAGTGTAGTGAAATTGTTGTTAATGCCTTAATTGTTGTTAAATGTTGTACAATATTGTTTCTTGTTAATTTTCCATTTGAGGGGCAGCTACTATTCAGATCTTAATGTTGTTTGTACAGAAAACATACTATTCCACTGAAACCAGAACAGTGAAGTCAAGTTAAGTGCTGCTTACATGGAAGAATCGTAACTTTCTGGCAAAACAGTGATAGTGAAGAGAAAGACACATATTTTCTCTGCTAATGTTTGTGAAGACATTGTACAGCAAAGCAGGGTTCCTGGTTTTGAATCATAGAGTCATTAAGGTTGGAAATGACCTCTGAGATCATCTAGTCCAACTGTCCCCCCACCACCTATTTTACTTACTAAATCATGTCCCTAAAATCCTTATCCAGCCTTTCCTTGAACACCCCGAGGGAAAGTGATTCCACCATCTCCCTGGGCAAAATGTTCCAATTACTCTTTCCGAGAAGAAACTTCTCCAAAATTCTAAACTGAACCTCCCCTGGCACAATTTGCAGCCATTCCCTCTTGTCCTATCGCTAGGTATCTGTGAGAAGAGGCTGGCCCTCAGCTCACCACAACTGCCACCTAAAAAACACCGTCTTCATTTTCTTTGCCTCTAAAAATTCCTTCCCCATGTTGGTGACTGCACAAGAGCTCAGTTATAGATTCTGGTTAATAAAAACTTGCTCTCGGGGTTACCTACCAAAGATATATTTCTGAAAAAAAAAATGTTTGAGGGAAGAAAAAATTGTTGGTAGGACTTCTTTCATGCTGAAATGCCTTTCCAGTATATCTCTACAAGTAATAGGATTTTTCAAAAGGCGTATTTATGATCAGGTCCTTGAGTCAATTAAATTTGATCCATTTATTGACCAGCATTTCACTGAAAGCAAATGAGGAAATTTTAAGTGCCCCTAACAATTCTGGTCTCTAGGTAACTTCCTAGGTAGTTCACTCATCTTTTTATAACTTGCTATTACCTACTGATATCAATTTTTTATTATACAGAGCCTAAAACTAATTCTCTGCTTGGTTTGCCAAAGTCACTTTTGCTGGATTTAACTCACTTTAGCTCTTCCTTCTTCCTGTCATTCCTAGTTTTAAGTCCATTTTTTAATTATTTGAAATAATTGGTAATCACAGATGCAATCAGTGCTTAATTTTTTGTCACTGTGTAATGGCAGGACGACTGAACTGGTGGTTTAGATTGCTTGTGGAGAATTTCTGATTGTATTCAACAATCCCAGTCATTAGGCCCAAATGACCATTCTTTAAAGCATGTCTTTGTTTCTAAAATTTTGTCACAGATAGCAAAATAATGGAATATTGGGAAACACAGCTATGAAAGAAGATAAATACTGTCTCCTCAATGTAGCAAAGGGAACAACTCTGCATATCTGAGTGCAAAGAAGCTACAGATTTCAAGCATCTTTTGGGGAGTTTGTTTTAAAAGCTGTTCAGATCCAGACTAGCCAATTTAGCTTGATACAGCTGTTGTTACACGTTATTTTAATTTGGTTTTTTCTTTGTTTTTCAGCTTGCCATGAAGCACAAATGCTGAGATACTGCTAAAACCTTCCTGAGAGAAACTGGAAAGGCTACATTCAGCATTTCTTACAGGAGATCTAGAACTTCTGTGTGCTTTTTTTTCTTCCAGTTCAGCGGAGATGCATTATTTCAGTTTCTGTGCAGGAAAAAGTGTTGCATTTCTACCTTCTTTGACTTACTTTTGTTCCTCTTTTGTAATATTGCTACACAGTCCTGCAGTACTTTCTACCTGTTTTTCAGTTGTTACAGGAGTGAAAGCAAGCAGGGGAACTGGACCAAATGACAAGCTGATCACGATTAAAGTAGTAATGATCTTCCCCAGTTGTACAGACTTAACTGGTTATGGACATATGTGTGGAAATAAAATCCAAAGAAGGGGTATACTTCATTTTATGTAGCATCAGCAGAACATGGATGTTGCATTTAAACACCTGAGGTTGTAGCTGTAGTGGAGAATAGACTGCTTTGTCCTGGGAAACAGAAAAACTCATTTCTTCTACCCAATGTAGGAAGTTTCGCATGTGCCATCACCAGCATTCAGAAGTGCGTGTCTGAATTTCATAGGGGAATCTGTTACCAGAGCTGCATTTTAAATATTTATCTTTTCCCTTCTGGGTTGATTATTTAAGTAGTAAAATGAAACATACAGGATGTATGGTTGTGGTTTCAGAATTGAGGAAAAGAATTTTACATCTCCACACACACACATAGCTGTGCCTCAAACGCAAACTAGAATTTAGCTACCTGGTATAAAATAGCATTTCATTTTCTTTTTGCCTGTAATTCCACGGCTAAAGCCTTATATAAATGAGAATGCAAAGGCCTGTGAAAATGAGAATGCCCCATTTTCCAAGTCATCTCTTTTTCATAGTTCTAGAGTAAGAATTTTTGTGAGCACTTCAGAAATTTGTCTGATTAGAATGACTTGTGGTAGCTAGTAGTATGATTTTTAAAATAGAGACTTTCAAAAAGCATGTCTTGGTGCATTAGAATCATAACTTCTAGTTTGACTCACAGTTTTCAGTATATATTATCACTAGAAGGGTGACTCCCTACTGCATTCTGTATTCACTATATGCAATATATGCACTGTATTCTCTTACGAAAATAAGTAGGTTTCTCTTTTCCTTCACAAATGTTTTGTTAACTTTTTAAAAGGTGTTCTGATATGCTTCTAGAATGAAGAAAAAAGAGAAAAAAAGATGCTGCACTTAACTTTCGTTCTTGAACCTGTATGCTAGAAACAGAAATCCTAGCAAAAGTTTCACTCTTCATCTTTTGAAGATGCCTCCTCTTCATTTCTGTCCTCATCTTACCGGAGAGCCAGAAAGCTGGCATTATACGAATGTACTGTATGGGTTTTTTCAGTGTAGAGTAAGATTTTTTCATTATTAATGACATTTTAAACAGTCTAAAACCCTCAGAGCAGTCCTTGTGAGAAATAAATGCCTCAGTAGTTATTGAGAATGTCTTAGTGCAAGTGGAAGTAACTGAGAATCTCTTGGAAATACCCATTTTGTAAAAAGATGCTTGGCTTTAGGGAAACCTTCTCTTTGAACTAAGGACACTGCCTAGTTAACTGATTGCATTCAAGCGTCACTTTTTTTTTTGTAATTTTTTCTGTAATTTAAATTGTTTTGTATGAAACTTTTAATTTAATTACACACTGGGGATTGAGAGAAGGGGTAAATTTGTCATTTGTGTAGTATCATATGATCAATTACATCTATTTGACATCACCTCTTAACAGTTACTACATCCAGCACTGTCAACTGAAAAGGAATTTGGCCACATCTCTTGGAAATCAGAACAGACTCATTAACAACATGAGTTCTGAGCACTCTTTTGAGCTAGGTGCAATTAATGCTTGCCCTGGAAACATCAGTAGCTTTCTGAGCGCTACTGTAATGACTATGGGCATTTCTGCAAATTAACCAGGCAAACTGTCCCTTGTTAGAAATTATACTTCTGCTAAAGATGAAATTGCTAGGCTATTTTTTTAAAAATAGCTGCATTAGAAATCAGTCAGGGCGTACGATTTTGGACATGTCATTATCTTCCGTCATTATTTTTTCCACTCTTAGTTTTTTAACTGTATTCTGCTGCTAACCTCTCAAGTCTTTCTCTTGAGAGAAAGAAGAAATAGATTTTGAACTGCTGCCATCTAGCTGGTCTTCTAAGCTCGTCAATAATTTAGAAGAAATGTCTAAACTTCAGATCAGATAAACCTGAAAAGAATTCAAATAAAAAGGCATAGGTTTTCAGGTGTTTACATGACAGGACAAGGTCACAGTTGCACTGCTACGTTCCAGAGCTTTTGTGAGTTAACTGTTATAAAACCTTACTTTAGTCCCACTGACAGTGTTTCCGCATCTATTGTTTCTTATATATATATATAAATATCTCCTCCGGTTAAGTGTATTGTGTTATGTATCATAACTCAGGACTTTTATCCAACCATCAAAAGCCATTTACTATAGGGATTCTAAGTAATGTAGTGTTATTAAATGAAGGAAAAGCAGTTTGTCTCAATGTTTACTTTATTCTTGCTGTTCATTAAACTACAAGACTTGGTAGTTTTTAGAAAAAAAGTCAGAGGTGTATAAATGTCTATCCAAAGGTAAATCTTACAGCATTGCAGTTTCCTTCTGGAACTTAGTTTGTAGTGTATACAACTAATTATTATTAGATAGTCATGTACATAAGACATACTAAAATTCAGGTTAATGTTTCATATGAAAGAATGTATTTGTAAATTGTAACAACATCAATAGTTTCTTTATCTTTTTAAAGTTCTGCAAAGAATAAAAATAATGTATTGATAGACTTGACTACTGTACTGCAAACTCTGTCTTAAAAGGCTACTTTTGTGTCTGGCCAAAGTTGTGCATTATGTGAAATATTAACAAAAATGTGCTCTCTAAAAAGTGATCTTAAAGGTAGGTAGGTTTTGCTATGATATGCTGAAACTGTAGTAATTTCTGGGTGTCTGTTGTAATCAATTCCTTGAAAGTTCTCAAAGATGTAAAAATTATTTCGTGCCATTCTGGGGAAAAAAATGGGACCTGCTCTCTTGACTCATTGCTGGAAACCCTGATTTTGTCATTAAATACTTTAACTGTGATGAAAAGAAAACTGTCTGTATTGAGTTGTCTATTCAAAATACAAATTACTTGTAAGTGGTGTTTTTATATTTGACTCGAGCAGAATTACATTTCACTCTAGCAAATCTGAATAAAAATTAGTTTTCACTGTAATAATGAAAACTTTCTCAAGAAGACTACTGTAACTAAAAAAAAGTAACAGGAAATAGGTTGAATGTTTTCATGTCCAAGTAGATTTCAGACAATTGCTATCCCAGGTTTAAGTTAGCATCCTACCTAAAGGCTGTACAGGTTAAAAACCTGTTTGTGTTAATTTGCTTTTCATTTTCTATGAAATGCTTATTCTCAATTTGTTGTCTTTTGGCCATCTAACAATATTGGTAATTTTTTAGCAATTTTAGCTGCTCTAAGGGAATAAAATTATTAAGGTAGAATCCTTCTGTACACAAAGAAGCAATCCTTTATATTTGAATGAGACTTGCTTGCAGAATTGTATCAAGTATGATCAGACGTTGCTGCTGTCGCTTTTTTTTTTTTTTTTAAGGCTTAAACATAGACCCTCCTATCCTAGTCTCAAAAATGCCCTGTTGACAGACATTCTTAACTGGTCAAATTACATTAGTTTCCAGGTAAAGTTTCCTAGCATGCATGTTATCTCTCCGGTGATGAATGCCGTACGTGCCCAATGCCCAAATTGTATGAAAATTTTGATGAGAGAAATGGATCTCTGGTGGATCAGAAGCAAACTTGATCAGAACAATATTTTGCTGTAGTTTGCACATAACAATTTCTGTTCTGTTCCATCATCATTGTTGTAAATTTGTCTTGTAAGAATGGAAAAAGAAAATACTTGGTTCACTTTCTGAACATTTTTGTAGTTCAGTTTTACCATTTTTTTCTTAATGCCACCAATTTCATAAGTCATCTGCCCAGTCTGCTATTGTGTCTAATTTGTGGTAAGGACAATGGATTTTTGTGTTCACCTCTGTGCCATGAAAGAGGCTCAAGCAGGAATGTTTACTTCAATGTATCGGGGATTTCTAAGTAGAAAATATGTGATTGAGTGTGCAGGAAAATATTGTTGCTTCCACACTCCTGAAGGCACAATATTTGAGAAAATCAAAGATGCCTGTCACTTTCAGCTGCAAGTCACAATGTCAGTGAAGTAACTACTTAAAGTAGTGAGCAGATCAGTAGACCTATCCAGTACTCAGTAAGGATTGCAGTGCCTCAGATGAAAAATGCTTAATTATTTTTCCAAAATTACGCCCTTGTGGAAGTGGTCAGCTGCCGGTGGGATAATGACATGAACTTCTATAAACACTATTTTTTCCCACGTTTCTGAAACAAGAGCATCCACTTCATAGCACATCACTTCAGCTTGCTTTGTGCATCACCTGGAAGGACTCTTACAGTATTACAGGTTTCAATTATACTTTTATTATTCAAGTTGTTGCTATCTCTTTGTCTGCTGTGTCATCTCATGCAGTGTGAATTGTGAGCTATGGTTAGGTTTTTTAATAGGTGATTATTGTGATGGAGACAAGCGGCATGGATTGACTAGGGGCTAGAGACACAAAATAATTTATGGTTTATTTTGACATTGAGCAACTCTTAAACTGAGTGTAAAGTCATGGAGGCATAGTCATATGGCAGATTTTCAGTGTTAAAGCCAAGTATTCATGGTATAAAAGGGTATAAAAGTATAACCTTGCTAACCTCGGAAGTCGAATGGCTTTAGTAAGGTAGAGAATAGGCATCTAAGAAAATTCTAAGCAATATTTTAAACAATTTCAGGGTCCTCTGGTAGCTAAAATAGTGGTAACTTTTGGAAGGGAACTGAAGCTCAAGCCTGTATTGTGTTGAAATTGTTAGCTGCTAAAGATGGGAGGACAAAGAGTTTTCTCCTCTCTGAAGTGTTCTCTTCAGGATAGAGCAGAATGGAAATGTGATAAAAATAAACCAGAGAATTTTGATGTCATTTCATACTATATCAAAAAGAAAATCTTCAACATATGCAACTAATATTAATCAACATGTTAGTTTGCAGCCAAATCAATGAGTTGGTTTTTTTCCTATTTCAGCAAGAAGAGAGACAATAAAGCTTTCTTTGGGATAGCATGAGCAGAAAATAATGATTTCTATGAAAAGTACATTTACTTGAGGGAAGTATTTAAACAGAATCCTTCTTTCCACAATCTTTATCAGTTTTATTAAACACAGCATCAAGAAACATTCATCACAGCTGTGTGATCCTTAGTGCTGTAGGTGTGGTTTGATAAAAGGCATTTAGCTTTAATAATGAGATTGCTACATTTGGTTGAGACTTGTAAGAGTGTTTAGCTAAGCCGGAAGCATCCCAGTACTGCTCTTTCAGGATAAGGAAGTACTGCAAATTACCAGCAGCCACAAGCTGAGGTGAGATGAAGGAAGGGTTGGAGACCTCACCACACGAGCACGTCAGAAGAGATGACAAAAGTGTAACTGCCAAATGAGCCCTGTGATGATGCAGCTCCCAGTGAAGAGTACAGCAGGGGTGAAAAGCTTGCCATTAGTGTTTTCTCACAGGTGAGTAGAGAACCAGCTGCAATTTTTGCAGTCAGGACATCCTGAGGAGCTGCAAACCTACATCCAGAGACATGTGGTTACTTTGGGTTTTTACCTGTTTTTCCTTTTGCTTCCCCAAGTGCAGTTGTTCAGCATTGCAGACAAGCTGAAAACAGGTCTGTTAAAAGTTGGAGTACTCAAACTTCATGACAGATACTATTCCTCACTGAAGCCATGAACAATTGCATACCTGCCAGCGTCAGACTGAAATAATAGCTGTACATATAGGTTCATTTGTAAGACAGATGGCTGAGAAAGGTAGCATTCATCTGCCTGGCAAGGTCTTATAGCTCTTAGCATCCATTCCTGAGGAAAGTATCATCAACTAGTAGATATTGCTAACTACCTCAATTTAGTAGGCATTAGATTAAAATTCTTTTTTCTGAAGTCTCTATGTGGCAATCTCTGCAATGGCACTGGAAGAGGAAAAATAAGTGGGAAGGAAGAGGTTATGTTTTGAGTTCATTGGCTCTGTGTGTTTCATAGAATCTTCCTCTGCCGGTGGCACGGTAAATCTGCAAAGTTATTTATAGCATCCCTTACTAGCCACACTGCCCTTCCTAGTTCCCATTCTTGTACCATCTTTCCATACTCACTATCATGGTTTGCTGTTATGTGTCACTCATCCTAAGAGGTGGCTCTACAGCGAAGCTCTCATTTTTTTAAAGACAACATAAATTACAATCTTTAGCCCTTGCCCTTTGGGGTTTCAACAGCTGCTTTTGCGTTATTTTTTGACTACAGATTGTTACTATTTGTAGGTGGAGATGTAGGCATGCACTGCGTATACAATGAGAATGCTTCACAAGGGCAAAGGTGGAGTGGTGTTTCAGTATGTCTGAAAGGATTCAAGACAACATTTAATAAAATTGAGGAATTCATAGTGCCAGATCACCAACCTAAGTGTTTCTTCCTTAATCTAGCTAACGTTTTTTCTCCAAAGTTTCCTGAGGCTGTAATAATACACATAGTTTATCTTGAAGGTAGCATTTGTCACCCTTCTGTAACAAGAATTCAAAGAGACATAACAAATTTCTTTCATACATGTAATAACTAAGACACAGAAATAAGTAATTTATATTAAATTAATGGACAGGAATAGAATAGATCTGAGAACATAATCTCCAGAACCCCTTATTCCTGGTAGGAAATGCCAGGAATATAATAGAAGCATTTTTAATTTCTTGCTTTGTTAAAAGCATCAGAAAGAGAAGTAGGTTTCTGACAAAGACTACTTTTTTCCTTCCTAACAATATCTTTCATGGTGTGCAGTATACGGTGCCTGCTAAGCCCGATCTGTTACTGCAAAACCTTTCTAGGGAAAGAGAGACACCAGAGAAAAGCTGGGCAAAGGCAGCAATAAAATCTCATTGCTTCTTTACTTGGATTTTACAAGCACTGCAAGAAGCTCTCAGTTTTCAGGCTGAAAGCATTTGTATCCATGCAATGAAAGAACCCAGTTTAAGTTATTTGTAGGAACTCTGTGTGTGTGTGCGTATATGTGTGTGTCTGTCTTTTGTCACAGGCTTCAGCAACTGTGGAAAAATGTCTGTTGTCTTGTGCTCAAACTGTTCTCTGACATTCTCTGGTCTAGGGTGAGGAACAAAAGCATTTCTGTGTCAGCTGCACAGACTGCCTTGTCAGTGTCAGCTCTCATTAAATTGCCCTTTCGAAAGACACAAACCCTCACCCCTAAAGGCGTGAAAGAATTAATTCAAAATGATAAATCCTAATAAAGCATCAGAAATATTCATATTCTGCAATACTGTAATAGTATTTGCTATAGGAATTCGTACTGCAAACAGGATTTCAAGCAGCCTAACTTGAGCAGCTTTCTTAACTCGGCTGAATGAAATTAAAAAGCTCTTGAGTTTTCATATCTATGCTTTTCGTATTTGGAAATCAGGCATTGGGATTGTGAGCTGAAGTGAAAGAGACTGTATTACAAAAGAGCAATGTGGAAAAGGATGAGAAGTACTTCCAGAACCAAGCCACTACCCATGGATGACACCTAGTAGGGAAGTTGTTCAGTGAATGCAGGGGACACAGAAAGACCAAAAAATTGCAGTAAAGAAACAAGGATCAAGCATACCACCCTGACCCTTAAAGAGCTACAGAACTTGGCATTTCAGGGGAGAAGGGGTAGTCTGTGGAAAGGATGGGATTAGTGGTTGTCACGCAAGAAGTCAGCAACGCAATCATGTAGAGTTAACTTTGGTAAGATTATGCAGAGAATTTACAGAGAAGCTTTGTTTTTTAACATCAAATAGTTTACCTGACTCTCACAAACAGCGTAGGGTTTCATTTTAAGGTATGCTTGTAATGACTTTTAACTCAATTCCTAATCAAATGCTAGTGTAATGTTAGAGGGTTCAGTTTAACCCAAATGGAAGGCGAACAGATATCCTAATTTTCTTTCTAAATGCTCAAAAAATACAATAAACTGTTCTTGGGCCATCTCTTCCATGCAAAAAGATCTTTGTTGGTAGTTTAATCAGCAGCTCTGCAAAGTTTCCTTGTCCTGTAGTGGGGCTAAGAGAAATCTGGATTTTTTCATTTCTGATATTTGTAAAAAAAAAAAAAAAAAACCTAAAATGATACAAAGTCTTTATCTCAGTTCTGTCTTCTAAAACATATTTTCTATCTGAAACACATCATAGTTGGATTAGTGGCTGACAGCTGATGCTGTGAGCTGCAATGTCTTGTCAAACCTCTGTAGTGTTAACAAGTTCCAATCAAATTCTTTAGATTGGTAAATATTAATTCCTGTCTTACTAGAAATTGTATTAAAATCTGTCATGCTTTTGACATTCTGAGGACTGTAAAGCACCAGAACAGCATTTTGCTAGACAGGCAGTGATTCCTCGTCAGATTGCAAGTGCAGCTACTTGTGTCAGGGGAACCTAGAAATACTTCCAAATAAAATAGCTTCAGGATTTTTCTTGCTAAGAAAGTCAATATAAAACAATGAGGGAAAGGTTTCTCGAAACGGTAGTAATAAGGCGTGTTGTTTCTTCAAATTGAAAGAAATGAAGGGAAGGGCTGGCTGGAATCCCTAGAGAACACAGAGCTGAGGCTTTCTAGGAGGTGATGATAGTTAAGGGTTGTTTTGTATAAGCCAAGATACAGGCTTGTTTGTATAATCATAGCTCCCTAAACAGCTTTTGTGCCCCAGCTTCAGAGAAGAGGTTTTTGAGTTTCAGCACAGTGCATAAAGGCAGTTCTGAATGGGGTATATAGAAACCAGCATGCTGTCCAGGAAAACCTTCAAAGATTACATACAGTGCTTTGGAACAAAGATAATACACAAGTACACCATGTCTTTTCATGAAGCCCAGAATATATGTAGGGTCAAATATTAAAAACATATTTAATGAAGTAAATTCACAAAATCATATTAGTGTGTGAAAAAACTTATTTACTAGACATACACAGGAAATTACCATTAAAAATAGTAATCATATGTTTAAATGCAAAAGAAAAACATCTTCCAGTAAGAAGATACAATAGCTTTTGTCCTATCAGCTGTAGCTGGTCGCTAGAAAAACATTATAGGCAATATTGGTACCAGAGTCTTATGAATTCCTTTGTTACATTCTGTCAACTAACCAGGTTCAGATTTTGCCAGTAAAGCAAACTTGCTTAAACTACTTTTTTGGGTATCCAGCCCTTGAGTTTTAAGCAAGCATAGTTTCTTTCACAAATAGGAAGTCTAAGAGAATCTACATGGACAGTTTTTATAGTTTGGCTAGAAAGTTAAGCCTGCTTGGCAGAGTATGGCAGAAGTCACATAAGACATAGCTTAACGCTTCTCGTTTTAGTTATTGCAATTAAAGCAGTCTGCATTAGCATTCTATTTCTCCCTTTTCTGAATTTCTCCTTATCCTGATTTTGGTAGGGATAGGGTTAATTTTCTTCCTAGCAGCTGGTGCAGTGCTGTGGTTTGGATTTAGGGTGAGAATAATGTTGATAACACACTGATGTTTTAGTTGTTGCCAAGCAGTCAAGGGCTTTTCAGCTTCTCATACTGGCCTGTCAACGAGAAGGTGGGGAGCACCCAAGAAGTTGGGATAGCACAGACGGGACAGCTGACACAAAGCAGCCAAAAGGATATTCTGTAGCATATGATTTATAGGAGTTGGACTTGATGATCCTTATGGGTCACATCCAACTCAGTATTCTATGATTCTATGATGTTATGCTCCATATATAACTGGGTTTTGGATGGGAGGTGGCACATCTTAGAAACTAGGTAAGCATCAGCTTCTGGGGGTGAGAAATTGTGCTGTTTATGACTCAGTTTGTATATTCTTCTTTCATTATTGCTGTTGTTATCATTTCCTTTTCTGTCCTATTAAACTGCCTTTGTCTCAACCTGCAGGTTTGGCTCTTTTATTTTTCCCATCCCCCTGGGAAGGGGGAGCAAGTGAACAGCTGTATGGTGCCTGCCAAGTTAAACTACAACACCCCTCAATACACCATTTCTTTTCTCTGTAAGTGGAGGTAACAGATTTCTTGAGTTGTTATGCATTTTCTTTCTAGACATTAGTGCAAGCAGGTATAATCAAAATAAACAGCTGTTCTTGCTATGGTAATCTCTATTTGTCCATGTAAACCCTGTATTTCTGTGGGCTTTTCAAGACCCTCTTAGAAAAGTTTTGAAGAACAACATGAACAATGTTCTGTACAGGAAGTTTGCAGAACTTAAAAAAAAAGAGAATAATTTGATGAAGAATATATTTCTGCTATCAAAGGGCACTCACTGAGTTAATTAACCTATCTGCAAAAGTTAAAAGCAAAACACAATTTCTTACAATTCTAGTTAATTGTGTCATGCTGATTAACGTGAGCAATAATGATGATGTACTTTGTTTCCTATTAAGTAGACAATGGGATCCTAGAGGAGATCCAGAAAAGAATTTGAATTTCTTGACTTGGAAACACAGAGCATACTGCCATAGTGACTTTTAATGTCCTACATGAACTCCTGTGTCCAGAAAAAAAAAAAATCCTTTATTTATTGGTATTGAAAGGATGTGTAACTGTAACTTCTGAGAGTATAGGAGGGATGATTTAGATGTTTATAATTTATTAAAGGTGAGAAGATATTTGAGCCAATGCTAGAATATAATTCTTCCGTGTGAAAGGAACAGCTAAAGAAACTATCCTTTAAGTATCAGGAAAAGGGGAAAACTTTGCAGTACTATGATATCATCTATGTTTTTTACCACTTTCTTTACTTGCATTGAGATAACAGTCTCACTCTTTTTCATGGTACTAATTTATCATAGCAATATTTGTCATTAGGTAACACAATATATAACATCAAGCATCTATGTGTCAGAGTTAGTACAAGCTGTTCTCTTCAACAGCTAGTTGCACATTTTCAAATGTTTTCAGACTATCTTTGTAAAGGAGGAACCTAATCTCATTGCTACTTTTGCGGTAAGCACTCATGTTCAGCAATCACACTTGTTTTAAGAGAAATTGTCTGAAACATTTTCATCTATTACATTATGTGCTTAATTTTATTTTTTGCTGCTGCTCTTCTGTGTGTATTAGTCATATTTTTTCAGCCTTCTGTGTATGTCTTAATTATTTAGGCACAAATAAGAGGAGAATTTCACAGGTCTGCCTTGAAGGACTATTTTGCTAAAGCACATAGAATTCTGTGAAGGTCCTTTATATAATGTTGCAAGTTTCATTCAATTATTTAGAAACTAACTTTCAAATTACTAATTTTGCCTCTTAACTCTTGTAAATTGCAAATACAGTAGAGATTCCCTGGTTAAATTTATTATTGTTATCAGTTTTCTTAGCCTGGTGGTTAAAGCTTACTTATGGTCAAGGATATTCTTGGTCACCTCTGCATCTGAGGTTTCAGTTTCTGGTGTGGAGTTTTAGCTTGGCTATATTCCTTGTGTCACATAAAAAAACTTCCCTTCTCTTTTCCTTTCCTTTTGTTTTCCTCTCAGAGAATGAAACTTGTCCATGTAAGATAGAAGTGAGACACACACTTTGATGCTTTGAGAAAACTGGGGAAAAGAAAAGGTGGGATGTGTGGCACAGCATATATTCTTAACAGACCAAAGAGATTAAGAGTCCTCTGCCCAACATATAAATTGGGTCATTTAGGGCTTGTTTGCAAAGGCTGAAAGGTTAATATTCTTTATGTGTCAAAGTGTGAATTATGGAAAGTAGGACCTGAGAAACAGATTACCTATGTGAGCCTCATAGAATGGCTTACCAACTGTGGGCAAGGAATGGAAGAAGGAATGGCCTAGGACCAAGATTTGAATGATGAGGGATTACCACAGTGTATTTGTTGTGAAAGAAAAAAGGGTCTTCTCAAGCTTTCCAGAGAATTTCAGGAAGAAACGTTAAGAAATGTACTTTCTTAACAGTAATTCCTTAAAACTAGAATTCCAATGTCAACTTAAAATCAGAACACTTAAAAATTTACTTTTTTGATCAATGTAACTTTGGATAACAGTGGAGTTAGATATTGATTTGCAAACAAAATAATGCTGCAATGACACTGTCATGAGGGAGCCTCTGTTTTGGGTTTTGTAGGAAAGTTTTTAGCCCCATCTCAATGGTTGTGTATTCAGAGTTTTCTGTGAAAATAACACATCTATCAAGCACTGTCCCTGGAGTTTAGAATTGACTGTGAACTTGAACAAGTCTCATTCACACCCAGCTCATACTTACTCATGGCTTTGTATGGAGAGGTAAACAATTCACAGAAGCACAAAATTAATATCTAGCAATTATATTACACGCACACATGCAACATTCTCAAAACATATTCCCAATAGATTGTTTCTCACTTGCAGTATGACTCTACAATGTGACTCTTTTTTTTATATAAAAATCCTCCATTTTCTGAGGATTTTTGTATTTTTATTTCAGTAAGAGGAACTATGACGTCAAATAGTAGGGTATTTGTCTACTTGATAATAAAGCCTCAGCTATCATGAGCTGAACCATTCGTTCAGATTCCGCTACTTCTTGAAGCAATATATAAAGAACATACAACCACAACCAGTGTTAGAAAATTTGATTTTCCTCTAGTTAGAAATGAGTGATGAGGTCAGGTTGAAAGGGTTCCTTTGTTCGTTTTCCAATCATACCAGTCTAGCTTTTTCTTTTCTTTTTTTTTTCTCTTTAATTCATTGGGGGAAAAGATTTTTAGAATTCACTTTCAATTGTAAATATCAGTAATTAATTATTTGACAGTTGGTCTGAGAAATGGTGACTTGAACAAGAGCAAAGAGGTTTTTGTCAACTAAGTCTTGTTCCTGCACAGTAGCAATTATATGTAAAGCTGCAGAATAGAGATTATGACACTCTAGTCTTTGAAATATTCTGTTAGTAATATCATAATTATGCTGAATTTATAGAAAATGAAAAAACAGTTAATGGCATTTTTCCTCATAGTGTTTTTCTGTCAGGAATTCAAGCATGACTATTCTCTCTGAAGGAGAAAAATGTCCTCATCAATCATCCAAATGAAAAACCAAAAGTAATATTGCTGTAGTATCCTTTTTCATTTTTCCTCAATCGGTGTCTATGTGAATTTATACATACGGTTCTTAGACTATTATAGTTGTCCTTGTAGCAATTAAAATTGATAAACAGCTATACTGTGATGATTATCTTGGCTTTTTAAAAATCACCAAATCTACGCTGAGCAGTTGTACTATCAGTTTCTCTCTCAAGTCCCATATTTAATGTACAAACTATCAAGAAAATCGCTAGTAGCAAATGGGGAGGAAAATTTACACAGGTTCTCCATTTAATGACCCTATCAGCTAACTTTACTGTTGTAGCTGTCACCTCTTATTTCATGGTTGTTCTGCTTCAGATACAATTCTTCGTGCCACTACTTCTGTTTTAGCTTATGCTCTGCCATCTTCTTCATGTACCAGTGACTGATTTTTTACAGGTATTTTGATAACATTATGCAAATTATGCTAGAAGTGGTTTTTGTTGTTCTTTTCCTGTTACAATTTTTTTTGTAAAACAGGAACAGGTGCTCTTTTGTCAAGAAACATGAAGAACATGGGACTTTTCTTGCTCAAACAAGGAGGTGTGCTAATATGTGCTCATTTGTTAAATACGTTTTGTTTGCCTATTATAGTGATATAAAATTTAATTGAAAAAAAGGGCTGTACAATCTTTGAATGCTTTTGAATAAAATTCTTTTGCTCTTTAACTACAATATATGAAATGCTAGAATACAGGTAATGCATTTCTAATGAAAAAAAAAAGGTATAAAAAATACAGCATTTTCTTCACCAGAATTTAATTTCCTCTTTCAGAGATGTCTCTGAATTATAGTGTTCTATTAATTGTTCTTTAAACTGAAGTAGCTGGTCAGGCTGATAGGAGACAATTAACTGTTTTTCCCTAAACATCCTCCACAAACAATGGGTCTTCTAACCTTTCTGCAGTACGTAACTGCTATTGATTGCTTGCTCTCTGATAAATTCTGCTTCTGTTCAGCACTGAAGGGCACATACAAGAGTGCTGACAGATTGATCAGGATGTGCAGAAAGCCGTTTAAGGAGATGATAGCTCTGACCTTCAACTGAGAAGACAGTCCAAGCTGCTGTGTGAAGTGTGTTCTTTAATTACCCAAGTCATTGCATTTATATTTTCTCTAGCTTTAGAATATATGCAGTGTTTATGTAAGTTTCTAGTGATACACAGAGTTACACTCTGCTTTACAAAAGCAAAGTTTAGACTTCACAAACGAGTGTTAATTATGCCTAATGATAAACTCCCTCAAAACAAAATGAAACCAAAACAAAATGAAACCAAACCAAGAAAGAAAACCCCACAAAACAAACAAAAGCATCTGAATTTGGAAAATTTGAAAAATACTGTTGCTAGAAATAATGTAGAAATACAATGCAAAAGGATCAGCAAAGTTATAATAAACTTGATTTGACAGTATTGCACTTCTGGCAAACGAAGTACCTGACTTACATAAAGTGGGAAAGAGGAAACTAGAGTTGGTACTGTCTCTCAGAAGAACACAACAGAAAAAACACTCACAACAAGTATAGTGTTCTTTGAGCTCAATGATATCTGACTGTATCACAAAAGAAAATAATGTACATAGAGATATTTAAGTTGACAGTTGTCAGCCAACCCTTACATGTCATGAGAACATAGTCATTGAGAAGGAGCAATAATTGATTGGAAGTGGTTTAGTTACCTGTGTCATGAAAGAACCTTGAGAATGTCTTCGATCTGTATATCAGGCTGAGGAAGAATACCTTGAAGACGTCCTTTAGAAAGCATCACAGTATCAATGTCGTGTTATATGCATTATAATATAGCAGAG
The DNA here is from genome assembly GCA_022605575.1 of Laterallus jamaicensis coturniculus. NCBI lineage: Eukaryota > Metazoa > Chordata > Aves > Gruiformes > Rallidae > Laterallus > Laterallus jamaicensis. The sequence continues at coordinate 1,156,512 of JAKCOX010000045.1, read as the reverse complement.
AATGATAGTGGTTGGACAGCTGAGGCTCCTGTATGGAATCACAAAGAGGAGGACTTTCTCATATATGCCAATATGTTCTGGGTCTATAACTTGGAGGATTACAGGTCATTATAGCACCCCACCAAGAGTGGAGATATGAGAATGGAAAAGTAAAAAGGAAGAAGAAAAGACACAAAATCTCTGCCCTGGTCAAAACAAGACCAAGATAAATTTAGCACCATTTCCATTTTTGTGTGTTTTGCTAGACTTGCTTTTATTGAAATAATACAAGCTCCATAGAGAAGAACATAGACAAGAATTTAACCAGAAGTCCTTGAGCTATTTTCCTGCTTACAATATGTTATGTTAGAATGTAGACAACCATACCCTTATGGCCTGCATTTTAACTCTTGTGCCTTTACAGTATTTATCAGGTGGTTAACTTTCTGCTGCTGCCTGTTAAAGCAAGGCTTAGCAGCAGGAAACCTTTGTGGTTAGTTCTATTGTTAGAAGCCAATTATCGTCTGGTGGTGTACTACTGGGAAAGGTTGTTCTTGTATGTCAGCAAATACAAAGCGCAGCAGCTTTGTAGAGAGGATGCAGGAATATTGCTGCGATTACTGTTGTCTTGATCCAAGAAGCCTTCATATGCTCACAGTTTGTCTGCTAAGCCAGAGAGTGGCTAGTGACCTTGTTAATCTTTTGCATTTTTCAGAGTAGCCATGTGGAAGGACCTGAGACATTGAACAGGGAATGTTGCTCAAGATCTTGGAGGCATATCAAGTCTTCAAAATAACGCCTTCTAATACTCATCCAAAAGGCTACTTTGTCTCCATCAAAAGTTTTTTTCTTGAAATTGCCATGTAAGTTTGTTTTTAATGAAGCAAAGTTGAGTTTTGTGTTTTGTGAAACTCCTTCAGGTACTTAACCAACAGAAGAAAACATAGGCAGAAAACACCATAGATAAAGCCTCACCATGACAACAAATCTGAACTAAAAATCATTTGGGATATTTCTTATATACATACAAAAACAGGCTTTTTTGTGCACAGAACTACAAATCTGTTCAGGTAGATTCTGTTTTCTTTCAAATTAGTTCTATTGGCTAATTTTTTACCTGCTTTGTTGGTTCCTTTTCCTGATACCTTAGTTGACCAAATTCCATTCTCTGGCAATAATTCAGCTTTTCTGGGATGGTTTCTTACACCCAAACATATGCAACATTTCAACCATCAATGCCAGAGTGGTTTACTACCTTATCATTCCCAACTCTTTTTGCTGAATACATTTTTGGCATACTTCTTTTCCCAGCACTCTTCTCTTAATCATTTCTCTTTCACCACAAAACCAACTGTAAAGTTTCTATGATTTTTTCCCCTACTCTTTGCTTTTCTAGACCCGAAAAAAAATAAAATTGTTCACTTCTGTTAAGGACAAATAACAAATTTCTATTTTGCTTACATTCTTGTTCACTCTTCCACTGAGAGGTCTGACATGAGTGAAGAATAGCCTGGAATTGAGGGCAACAGAAATGATCTGCAAAGGGTAAGCAATGAGGAAAGTATGAATGCATGCAAATAATTTAGCGTGGCAAAGTAAAACAGACAATGCTTGATGATGACTTTCAAATACATGAAAGACAATATGAGGAACACAGGATTAAAGAGGATTAAAGTGGTTTCATAATAGATAGCTTAGCAAACGAAGTTATTACAGTTGTAGGAACACAGATATAAGTTAAACAATAGAAAATACTTCTTAATGGCCTAAATATGGTTGAATGGGCATCATCAAGAGTTCTGAAGACTACAAATGACAGAGGTACGATTTATCTTTTCTTAGGGCAGGTAACCTCAGTATCCTTTTCATCCATATCATTAATGGTTCTGTGACTTCTGATCTTTTTTCTATTAGCTGTTCACTTAAATAGACTCAATCAAACTGGATTTCACATCATCATTATCCTTGTACTGGCTCCCCAAATGTACTCATTACATCATGAATTAAATTAGATTGTAAGTGACCTTTCCTTGAGGACTGCTTAAAGTGTCAGTTCAGTACATAGCACAGTAGAAAAATTGAGGTTACTCTGAAATATGTCTCCCTCTCTGCAGAGAAATTCTAAGGCTCCTTGGAAATTAGGAGGAATGAAAAGTATAAAGATGAAAAAAGAGGGGAGAAAAAAAGTAAAATTGCCTGGCTTGTCACACTTCTGAATAATCTTGGACTATGTCACTGAACACTGTAAGCAAGATCTGAGTTCACAGTTGCCTTTAATCAAAACTGACTTCTTAAGATATTTCTGAATGTAACTGAACTTCTGTGATACAAAAGGACAAGACAAATAGCATTGCCTAGCTACACAGAAGCAAAAACTTTCATGGATATGACTTTGTGCCAAGCAGCATTAGTATGGCATTTTTCTCTGGTTTCATTTCTTGTTTTGGTCACATTTAAGAGTAGGTATGAATAGACAAAAATTAAATATAACAATTCTCAGAAAAGATATAAGACTTTTCAGAGATTTTGATAAATTAATATTTTTGATTACATCTCAGAACTTTAAGAGCAAAGGACAGAGAGAAGAGTGAAGCTTATGCATTTATATTAAACACTTTTAACTATGTGCAGTGGAATACATTCCATGTCTCTGGTTTCAATTAGATATTCCACATGCAATTTGTCTGAATCTGCATCTCATGTTGCCCAGTGGGCTGAAAGTAGTGAGCTAGCCATTTTGGTTCACGAGTTTTTCTCATGCCAATTTTTTTCAGAAGCCAGTGATAGTAAGGTGAATCTCATCATGTGATCTAGGCATTGTCCCACTCCCAGATGTATTTTATCCTGTCAATATGTGATCATATTATCTCAACCAATTTACCCAAGCTGAAGATTTTGAGAACAATGGCAGGTCTTCAGGAGCCAATGCAAAGAGCAGATTATAAAAGTCTTCCATTGCTATTACTTATCATGTATCTGCTCTGGAGACAAAGAATCCCGAAGAAACTAACTTCTTCCTGAACATCTGATACCTTATGAACAGCCCTAGTCACTTTTTAAAGAAAATACACAGAAGATATCTCAAGTTTTACAGGCATTTGAAGTTTTTATACCATATTTTCTGTGAAGTGTATGAAAAGGTAATTTAAAATTACTTGTTAGGATTTTGTGGGGTGGGAGAGTGTGTTGATTTGTTTGGGTTTTTTTTAATATGGTTCAGACCTGTTAAACCATATATATAATTCTACTGAGTATTTGGTTGTTGGTTATTTTAATTCAATCCTACAACCAGTGATCTGCACCTTGTACATTAATTTCCTACAGTGTTTTCTATCCAGCTGTAGATTTAGTTGATGATGCAATATATTTCTGTTTAAAACCAATTAACCCTGCAATGAGGCATGTGGCACTAACCAGTGATTGAAGAAACCATATCTTTAACTGCCAGTAATGGAAGTACATGGAGCTGTCAGTGAATGTCAAAAGATCAATTCCAAACATGTATCCAATTACTGTTAGCTTTATTTTACAAAAATATAATTATTTAGTGATTGTGATTTTTTTTCCACTGAGTAAAACATAATTAATCACTTGATAAAATATTGCATTAAACTATTATTCTCAAGTTTAAATATTTGAACTTTGCTTTTATTTTCCACATTTTACTTAGCCATATTTTACATAAGAATTACTTCATTATGTTTTGCAGTTTTAAATAGAAATTCATGCTTGGTAAAGGTCTACTTTAAATCATGTCCATTAAAATAACTCCTACTGTTTTGAAAGTGATTGGAACAGTGGGTACATTTGCTGAAATCTATTTTTTCTCTTTCTGTTAGAATGTATCAAAGAGAAACAGGAGTGGAAAAAAAAAAGTGTCCTTTCTACCAATGGGCTTCAAATTTAACAGGATAACACTTTTAAAGCTATTTTTGGAAATATGCTTAAGGGGTTATTACATTCCTACCTGATACCGCTCTGTAGCTGATGGTGGGTGATTTTTGTCAAATAATACTTACTGAGTTCATGGATTCTGGATTTTTTTACTTGTCAGTGATAACCTGCTGTTTTTAGAAAGCAGATCCTGCTTTTAAGGAGGTGGTGGTAATGCAGATATGAACTTGTAAATCACCTCCATATCTACAAGACTAAGCCCACACATTTTAATTAACTATGTTAATCATTAAAACCACCTGCATACCATCTTCAGTAATAGAGTAACTGTGTTTGCATTACTGTATATGAAGAGAGAAATTGGCTTAAGATACCTTGATTAATTGAACGTCATCCTCCTAGTTTGCTGTCTGTGCAGAAGAAAAGTCAATGGTTGTATGCAATGTAAAATTGCAATTTATATGCCGTAGACCAAGCAGCAAATTCTGACAAAAATTAAAGAAATCCACTTAGGATATCATTCAAATATGAAGCATAAACAGTATGACAATTTATTTTGCTTGCTGCCTCGGTTTCTTTTAGGATTTTCCAACTTCACTGTAGTCCTAGATATTAATTGTGAGTTATGTAGTATTTAGGCAGGAGGTTCTAGCTAGATTCTGACCACTTGTGCCATTTGAGATCCCAGCATACATTTTGAAAAGGCAAGACTGTCATCTTCAACAGGCTTCATCATAATCTAGAGTCATATTCTTGCTGATCAAATTATCTTTGCAGTTTTAATTTGATGTGATATGCTTTATCATCTATCTTAAATGACATAAAAGATGCTCATACCAGTAAGCAAATGCTAATTATGTTAAAACTTTTAGGTCTGTATTTTTACGATTGAGATGCTTTTATGGATATGCAACCTTGAAATATGTAATTATGTAAATTTGTAAATAGTGTGTATATTATGTCTGTGAACATATATGTGTGTGCACATACACTAAATCTGAAAGACAGACATTTAAGCATTTGGAAGGGCGAGTCTCTTTATGCACTAACAAATTGAAACTGACTCTTCTAGGTATGTGATTCAGTATTTTGCAGTCATGTAACCAATTTTTTTTCTCCACAGATCACTGGATTAATTCTGGGCATGCGAGTATTGCACAGGCAACAAATCTGTGGAATTTGCTTTCATCTTTTTGTCCTTTTAGATATAGTGGCTGGAGAAAGAAAGAAAGAAAGAAATTGGCCACAGAGCTCTGGCAGGTAAATATTTCCTTGGGATTCTGTCCCAATTTTATATGATGTTTTCCTTTCTGATGCTGCGAGTTGCACTTTTCCAAGTGTATACAGATCCAGCTGTGCCTCAGCAACAATAGATGTTAGAAAAAATATTTGGATGCTTTAAAATTCAGGTCCAATAAATGTTCCAATTAATGAGAATAAGAGTTATAATGTTCTGGGGAGGAGGTTACTCCACCTATAAAGTGGGAAATTATGTTTCACACCACAGCAAGTATTGTGAAAATCAATACTATTTGTGAAGGACTTGGACTTTATACAGGATTAAACACCACAGAGAACTTGTAGCCAAAATCATCACTCACTGCTCAGAAGAGTGTTTGGGTGATGGATCACATGCAAGGTATGGACTGGCAGCCTAAACACCAAGTTGAAAACAAAAATAATATTGCCGCTTTACTGCTTTCTTACACGCAGCTTTGCGCCAAATAGTAAATGTGCATTATTAAAAGTTTAGAATACTGCAAGGAAATGCTTCTTGCAGTAATATGTGGTTTCTGGCAAAGTTTCATAGTGAAAAACTGTTTGGCTGATTTTTATTTCCTTTCAGTTTTCACTGATGAAATGAAAGACATTTTTGCTTTATTAATTTATAATCCTTTTAACCTTCATCCTAATGTGTGATAAGTTAGTTTTCAGAAGATGCATTCTTTTCTTTTTCATTTTTTTTTTCTTTCTTTTTTTCTTCTTGTTGTCTAGACTTTCAGAACATACTGAATATCCCATGCTGCAGGACAGATGACTGAGCTGCTGAAGACTGATAGGATGAGCCCAGTGCGAGCCCATAAGGGAGGTAACTTAACCAGCACTCTGCTTAACAAGGTAACAGAGTACTGTGGGAAAAAGGGAGTTTAAATATTCTCTCTTCTTTTCTTTTATTATACTAATATTAAGATTAGGGCTTTCTGATACCCATATTGCTTAATGATGCCAAGTGTTTGAAATGAAATTAAGGACAGTACATGTAAGTACATTATGTTGCTCTCAACACTCTGAAAACATTTAATTGCTTGGTTTGCAGTCTGGATAAGAAAGATTTTTTTATTAGAGAAATCAGAGCTCAGAAATAAAAAAGTGGTGACCTTAAAAGTCCAATATTATGGGAAAGGCAGAAATTGCCTCTCACGGAAGCTGGTAGGAGATGCATCCATTTTTCTGATCTGCTTTGGAGCTATAGTTCAGAAACTCATGAGATGCTGCTCTATATTTTAACGCTTAATCCAAATATAATGAGTAGAGCCAAAGGCAAGCTGAAAAGGGGTATTAATCTTTTACAGTTTGAAGAAAGAGTCAACTTCTAACTGTACTTTTTATTATGAAATACAATCATTAAGTCCTGAAGATTTTTAAATAAAATCTACTTTGACATACTGCTAATAGCTGTTCATACTGAAAATTTTCTTGTGCCAGCACACTGCAGCCCAGCTGGTGAAAACGATAGATGCTTCCTATTTTCTTAAATTGGTTTCCAGGCTCTGGATTATTTGCTATGCAAAGGCTGCTGTCTTAGAAGGGTTCACGGAAACCCTTTAGATACTGTATACACTTGCACTCATTATCTCCGTGCCTTTTGTGTGTGTGTGTGTGTGTGTGTGTGTGTGTGTGCGTGTGTGTGTGAATTAAACCTGGCACAATTGTGACTGTTCCCTTTTGATCAAACATTCCGGGCAAGGACTGCAGTTCATTTACTACCTCTCAAGTAACCGTGTCGAAGTGCATTATAGAGCATTATGTCTGAGGAGGTGCTGCCACTATCTAAGCCAAGCAGGCACATTTGCAAATTCATGAGCTCCTTTTGAAATTCATGAGCCATCCTCTGCCCAGTTTTTCATTTTGTTTCTACAATAGAATATTCAGTAGATTTAATTGTCTCTTTCTTCTTCTGAAAGCACATTACTGTATCTTTTAAAATATAAAGCCAACAATAAAAATAAAATATGTATATATGTACAAAGTAAAACAAGCATATATGAATTATGGTCTTCTTCCTTAGCTACTGTTTGTTCTTTCTTTATTTTCCAGCTGAAATCATGGGGCATATGTAATTTTCATTTCATCAGCTTTCAGATACCTGATTTTTGTTGGAGTTTTTTAAATAGCAAATTATCCTGCTCTGTGATATGTACCAATGACAAAGTATTTGTCCATGCTCATACACTAGACACAGGAATTTCACCTGATTACAAACATATGATAACAAAGAAAGGTGAGCCTTTTGTTCAGTCCCATTCCAGTGCCTGAGAAAGTCTTCTGATAAATTCCATCTAGTTTTCATTCCAGGGAGTTTTCCTGGACTGAGAACAGCAATAATCACCAAGATAACTTATTGGACATTTCTAACAACAGGCCTGAGTTTTACAAGGACATTTTGTGGACACCACCAAAATGCTTTTTATCTATGCATATCCTATGCTACTAACATTGTTAGGAGACAAAATCAGAAAAAAAATTATTCCTCCCACCTGTGCTGGGCAATGTAGAGAACAACCCCCTAGGGGTTGGATGGAATTCATTGTATATTGACATATGAACTTTTCATTTTTAACTCAATGCAAAAGCCTTCTTGGTAGCTTGATGATCTCTGTAAAACACAATAACACGTATTTGGGGAAATGAGTATTAATCCTAGCATACTGCACTAATCTTTTAGATATTGGCTACAATAGGCATTCGTATCAGGGTACATAGAGAATAAAAGCCAGAATGGTTTAAAACGTTGAAAGAATTAAAAGTAACATGATGAGCTTTGCTACAACATGCCCCGATTTTCATTGTCACAGTTGACTGGCTTTAGTCTCACACTACATTTTACAGTCTCACTTAAAGTGATATGGGAAATGAATAAATACAAAAGATATCAAAGTGGTGGGAGGAACTATAGGAATTGTACAGTTCTCTTTAACACAGCGTTATGTAAGTATAGACACAACATATCAAAGAGAAAGTAGTGGGGCAGGATTTTGAAAAGTCATTGACAGGGAAACATAAGAAAATTACATAAGCACCTAAAGATAGAAATCCCTAAAAAAAGAATCTATAAAGAGAAATACCTACCAAATATACCCGTCATAAAGTGTATGGGGGTTGTTTTCTTAAGAGCACAAATTTTGCATCAATAGGACAATCAGAAGTTGCAAATTTAAGCCACCTGGTATCTGAATGTTAATTGAATGGGATTTTTATAAATCTTAAAGAAATTTGGGGGATTTAATAAGAAGAACCCTATTTTCAAAATAAGGCTGGAAAAGGTTCATAAAATACATTTTTATTTCAGTTCTTGGAAAAACTTTTGATGTAAAAACCAAATAATTTATGTAAATTTCTTTTCAAACATTTTTTCCATGCTTTTCAGTCTTTTTCACATGAAAACAGTGATTGAAGTTTCCTTTTTATCAGCTTTTCCATCAGCTTATTTCCTCTTTCAGTCTGTATGGTAGTAGTATGGTAAAGGCCCAGTTCTGTAGGTGAGGTACAGACTGAGTCAAAAAGTAAAGTAAGGAATCTTGCAATGTTAAGATAAACAGGAGAATTGGGAGTGACCACAGCCTTGACTTGTATTGTCAACAGGAGTTAATCTTTCACTGAATTTCTGCACTTCACTATATGTTGGCCCATGTTAAACCTCACCTTCTGAGGAAGAAAAAATGTATATTAGTATCTGATAGTCTCCCATATCCAAACAGCTTTGAAGAACAATGTCCAGATGAAAGATATTCCATTGCTCTGTGGAAACCTTATTGAACAATTCACAGGTTTTGTCGACTTCTGACTCTTGAGGAAATGTTCATCAAGGTGGTTGTGCAGGCTAAGCAAACATTTTGTTAAACTCTGTGAAAGTGAACTGGATGTACCATGGGATTGAAGCATTTTCTGTTTGTCAGTTCACAGACCCCAGCCATGACATAATGCAAACAGCCAACGGGGTTGTATTGATTTGCAAATAGATGAAGTCTGAATGTAACTGAACTTTACAGAGATTTTTCCACTAGTCCTGCTCTAACTCTAACTGAAGTGAAGCTCAACAGGAACCATCCAGTTTGGGGAATGAAGCAAGTAGTATTTTGCAGCTCTTTAGCTGTTGTTTTTCCACTGTTCACAGGGGAAGGCAATCTGCACAGATGCACTGAAATACCAATGTCAGACATAACAACATTAACCTGTGACATTCTGCTTTTTGTAAAAGGCAAATTGTAAATACAAATTTGGAATAACTTCACTGTTTTTCTGATTAACTTCTTGCAGTGAATAAAATATCAGGAAGTACTTTTGAAAAAAAGAAATAACAAGAGGAAGGGTTTGGTTGGTTAAGTTGAAAATTTATGGAATGTGTAATAAATTTATTAAAGTCATAAACGTAAAGAAAATGGCCTCAAAGTGATACTCTTAAGCAGGAAAAGATCAAGTTATGTCTAAAAAGATGAGGAGGGTTTGTGTATATCCATGCAATGTATATACATTAAAATACTTTCAAGATGCTCTATCAAATCTCTGGACTTAACCCAAACACAAAATCCAAGGATGACTCAGAAAACTCAGACTGTAGTAGCCATAGTGACATGGCTAACAAACTCCAAAGAAAAAAAGGCTGACTGGGTATCTTAAAGTTTTCTTCCAAGAACCAGATCTGGCAATAGCGAATCATGAATGTAAAGTCATATCCAAGGCTCAAGAACTGCTTGGGCCACCGAGGGAGACAACCTGTTAAATGGGTATGATTACACTGAGCCGCCACTACCTGAGAAACTGCTCCCGTATCCAAAAGGCACAGGTAGCTAAAAATAACCAAAAATTTTAGTGCAACTCCATTAGGAACCTCCACAAAGTAGAACAGGTCTACAGAACTAGGCTGACTTCATCCAGCAAAACTTGTCACAGGTTTGAGCTCAGCAAATGTCTGGGCTCCAAGACTCCTCCAGGATGCTACCGCCCCCACACTTTTCAAGATTTTTCAGACAATATTCAGTGTTGGCCTAACACCTTGGGGCTATCAATACAGATAATTGTGAGAAGGAGGACAGTAAGTGGAACCTAGGAGGTGGGTAGTGGGAGTATGTCAGCATTTCTGAAATATTTCATGTCAGAAGATTTTTAGCCCTGCAATAAAAACTGACATTGAAAAAAAAAGTTTTTTCTAATATTACTTACCCAATTAAAATAATAGATGTTTCAAAGTTTTTTGGAAAAGATTTAAAAAGTTCTCCAAAAGTGAGATGGTTTAGTTATCTAACAGTAAGTGCTTTGTAATGTCTGTGTGCAAAAAGAGGAAAATTTCACTGGCAATTATAAGAATCACTACTTCAGAAACACATGATCAAGCTCTTATTCAATCATAGTGTGATAACATTTTCATGCGATCTGGCTGACTGACATCTGCATTACAGTTATATCAAGCATTTGCTACTAATGGTTAAAACATTCAATTTTATACTGAATACTTTTGCACAATGAGCATATGATAAGCATAGTTTTGTCTCTATTACAAATCTTGTAGGCAGTGCTGACATAAATGCTGCTAAATTTTCATCCAGATTTGAACACAAATTAATGAAAATGAAGGGGAGTTTGGGTGTGGGCTTTGATTGGGTTTTCTGTCAGCTTAAGAATAGATCTTGAAAACTGACATAATTCAGAAAACTTAGAAGTTCGATCCTGTTTTCAGATTTCACAGATTCTCAGAATTGTAGGGGTTGGAAGGGACCTCCAGAGATCATCGAGTCCAACCCCCCTGCCAAAGCAGGTTCCTTAGGACAGGTCACACAGATAGGCTTCCAGACGGGTCTTGAATATCTCCAGAGGAGACTCCACAACCCCCCTGGGCAGCCTATTCCAGTGCTCTGTCACCCTCACTGTGAAGAAGTTCTTCTGCATATTGGTGCGGAACTTCCTATGGTCCAACTTGAGGCCATTGCCCGTTGTCCTGTCTCCACATACAACTAAAAAGAGGCTGGCTATTTCCCCCTGTGTCTCACACTTAAGATATTTATAAGCATGAATCAGATCCCCTCTCAGTCTTCTTTCCTCAAAGCTCAACAGACCCAATTCACCCAGCCTATCCTAGAGGAATTGACCCAGACCCTTAGCCATCTTTGTAGCACTCCACTGGACTCTCTCCAGGAGTTCCTGTCTTTTCTGTAGCAGGGAGCCCAGAACTGGATACAATACTCCAGGTGGGGCCTGACTAGGGCAGAGTAGAGGGGAAGGAAACACTTATATGAAGTGAAACACTGATGTCAGAAACGCTTATGTGAAGAACACCAGTGATGAACCCAAGACAGAATTCAAAGCAGTTTCTCTGAAGACAAAGAAATGAAACACAGAAAGACTGCTCTTCAAATTACCTAGAGTACCGCAAGCAGGGATTGCCTTGAGGATAGGAATATCCTAGAGAAAAAAAACCCAACTTGTTCATAGAATCAACTCTGAAAATATTTGCAAATCAACAACATGCAATTAATTAACCAGAAGCACATTGAATTAAAATATTAAGATTAATTTAAAATGCCTCAGGGTTACTTGGCTTATATTTCAACTAATGGTCAAGTTATACTTCTAAGCATTCAGAGATTGATTCCATTCATATAATTTAAATGTATTTTCAGCCCAGGATAGAAATTTCCCAGCCCCTGGGGGGTGAAGTAGGAAATTTAAAAGAATAGCTTTTTCAGCCTTCTGGTACCTAAGGATGCAAGCCATTCTCAGCATAAGCATATCTATTTGCTGGATTTATTGTTTTTCTGGTTTGCTATGATAACAAATGAACAATATTAATTTGAGTGACTACATCTGGTAAAATACCAGGATGGAGAATTTATCCTCTAGAAAGGATTGCATGGAAGGGAAGATTGTAATGCCAATGATTGTTCTAGCTGAAGAACATATTTTCAAATTAGTGTTCCGCAAGACACCCTTACCAAGATTGCAAAGGATGTCTTGTGGCTGTACTGCCTCCAGTCAGTTCCTGAAATAGGGATTATAAACTTAAATGGTTGATACACAGTAAAACATGTTTGGACTTTGCTTTTTCTTCTGTGTCCTCCTCTCCCTCCTCTCTGTGGTAAGTCCAGGAACAATATTCTTTTCTAAGGGAAATTTCGAACTGAAGAGTGCAAAATAATGAATAGTTTGTACAATGATAAGAGCATTGTTTCTCTCAGGTTTCCACATGGAAAGAAAGGAGAAGTTTAGGGAAGCAGGTGGTTAAAAAGTAAATTAGTGACATCTCATAGCAAACTTTTTGTCTTTTTCTCCTTGTGTGTAAATGTAATATAGGTTTCTTTAAAGGTTTTCTAATATAAAGTACCAGCTGCTTTTTCACTCTGCATGCATATTCCTTTAAGTCAGGTGTATATTTAGTGCACATTGCATAGTAATATTGGTGTGAGCCAGGCATTTTGGGAAAATACTGTATGGGTTTTCTCTCATGGCTGTTTTGTTATACCTGCATGTTGACCCATAATATGCCAGCTACTGGCCTCAGTGGAAGAGACTTCCAGACACAGTGAGGAACATGGATGGACGTTGCTGGTTTATGCCATGGCAAAAGAGTTTACATGATGCTTTAAAATAACAACCTGTGACAGTGTTCAAATATTGCTCTCCAGACCTGCAGCACAAACACATTCATTTTAAGTTCTAGCCCTTTTATACTACAAAAGTAGACATATTAAGAATGTAATTAGCATACCACAGAGGTGTTCTCAATATGTAAAACAGAACATTGCGTAGACTACATGGTGATAATTGCATGGTTTGGTGTCTTAGGAGACTTAAAAATGCAGTAAGGTCTAAATTAACTTGTCATACTGAATCCCAGGCACAATGTGAATTTATTTTGTGGTCAGGTAAGTTAAAATACTCTATCTGAATATTCACCACAAATCTTTCTTATGTCTCCTGAAATTGCACAGGAAGAAAAACTCCATTCCAGTATCCGCAGGGTGGCGAAACACCAGCTTTTGGAAGTTCATCTGCTGCTATGAAAGGTGACCTTGAAGTATCAGAGCCAGCACTTGCTGCCGATTCAATTGTTGCCATTATAGCTTTGGCTGCAGCTTGCAGCAATGTTGTAATATTGTCACTCTTGGCAGAATTCCCTATATGCATTAGTGTGAAATAGTATATACAAAGCCAGTGCAGTCAATAAAGATGTAAAGGCTGGAAAAATGTAGGAAAACATGTTTAATTTGCTCAGTTCCATGAGCTCATTAAATTGGCTCAATGACTGGATTTAAAATAACTGAGATGATACATCAACTCCAAAACGTTTTTATGCCAGAAACAGCAGCAGTGTAGTTTATAAATCCAGTGCTAGATTTTCCTGTGACATACTGCCCTCTTGTGTATCAGAAGCTTTGCTAAGAGCAGAAGCCCCTCCACAGTTTACCAAAATGCAGGTCTTATATTGATAGGAATACAGTAACTTGCAAAACATTCACCAGAGTATGAACAACAGAAGGAATATTTAAAAGCAAAAGTTCTGTAACTTTTGCTTGATCTTCTTTGACATGTTCTATTTTTATCCAGAATGCATACAAATTCTTCTTAGATAAATAAATGCTGTCTACTTTGAAGATAATACCAAACCAGTGGCCACCCATGATACAATGACAGCTAGAACCATTCAGAGGGCTGCCAAGAGAATGAAGAAATGAGCTGGAAGGAACCTCATGAAGTTCAGCAGAGACAAGTGCAAAATCCTGTGGGGAGGGAATAAGTAAGGTAATAAATAAGCCATGTAACAGTGCAGGCTGAGGGCCAAACAGCTAGTAGGCAGCTTTGCAGGAAAGAATTAGGGGTCTTGAGGGATGACAAGGTGAACATTAGTCAATGTTGCACTAACATAGCAAAAAAATCCCTGCCTATCAGGCATGACTGTAGCCAACAGACTCGGGAAATGTTCTTCTGCTTCTGTTGGACACGTAGAAGATTGCACCAGAAGTGCTGTGTGCTCCACAGAACAAATACAAGTACTGATATATTGGAGCGGGTACAGCAGGTATTACCTAGATGGTGGTGGCTGGAGGACATGAAGAAGTGATGATAAGAACTGGGCTTGTCCAGCCTGGAGACCTGAAGGCCATGAGGAGATCCTACTGCTACTGAGAGGAGCAAGGAGCAGATTGGGTGCAGTCAAAGGTGGAGGAACTCTGTCAGAGACCAGCAAGGACTTTATAGCACTTACTGCAACCTGGGAAGTCAGTGAGTTGTCTGGAATCATGCCTAGATCTTTTAAAAATTGTTTTCCTGTTTGGTCTAGTTAACTATTTTCTCTGTTTAAAATGTTAAAAACTCTAATTTATATTCTATGATAGCATTAAAATTTTACATTTAACATCCATTTGGTACTTGTCACCTCAGAGCTCCAGCAGAGTGGTAGCACTTTCTTACCTGGGTTTCGGTTCCTGCATCTATGATACATGTTCTGCACAAAATGGAAAACCTTCACCAAAAGAGGCCGAGTTCTTTTATATTTTTCTAATTTGGAAGAAAAGCCACTTTTATGCTTGTAGGTTAAGGTAAACTGTACATCTCACCAATTAATGACCTAATAGGTTAGATGAGACTTATTGCTACAGTTACTTATGTTTGGCAAGGATTAGTTTACCTGAGGCAAACTCTGTGTCAGAAATAAGAGGACATGAAAATTTTTCTGTCTCAATTTAGTATGTCAGGCTTGACAGCAAGCTTTTAAGGAGCTACATTAGACACCTTCATCTTACTGTTGATATAGGTCCCACAGTAATAGCGTCTTCTGGAATGGACACTGGGGCTTTAGTGCTTTTGAAAAATGTTGCGCTTTCTTCGGATTTAAACTAGAAGGCTATACAGCAAATTAAAAATAAATCATGCTTCTGTAACTTACGACAATGTTTGACTCTTTTACCTTTATGAGAAAGATAAAAATTCTAATACTGCTATTCTACCATCAGTTACGTACCACGTGCCTATGAAAGTACTAGGTAATTTATTGGAGCTTTCAGAAACACAGCAGTACAGATTTCTTACATAATAACAATTATACTAGGAAAAAACCCAAGAATCTTTCTTGCCAACAGAATAAATAGTGATTTGGAGAGGAAAGAAAATATTTTCTATGTGAACAATAATTGTTCAAAATATACAGAGACACAGTTTCTCCTTCGCATTGTATACTGTGTAGTGTACACTATAAATGGCCACAAGCAATTTAGCAATGATAATTTACTATGGATTCTGGTTTTGTGGCCTTGTACATGAATTAATAGTTCTGAGTGAATTTATTGTTTATCTAATACCTTGCACCTATTGTAAAGGGACCCATCTGCCTGTCCCACTGTGCAGCTGTAGCAAAAAGGCTCTGATTCCTCCAGAAGATGTTTTGTAGCAGAAATGTTGTTTTCTACTGTCTTTAAGAGAATCCTAGAGAAAACACCTTTCAAATTTAAAGATATCTGTTAGGTGCCTAAAATTTTTACAAGTTGAATTTTACTAGCATCGTAGCAAAATGAAGTCTGCAAGTTCATGCAACATCCCCCAGCCCCTGATTCATTCCAGTGTAACATCATTAGCATTCATCAAAAGGGATTGGTGGTGTTAAATGCATTAATATAATTCTGCCAAAAAGTTTTAAATCAGTGAATTTTATTTTCAGAAACCACTTTAGCCATAATTTTGTTATTAGAAATAAACTCAGACATCTCCAGTGTACTGCTCTTTTGCATGTTTAGCAGGGGATTTGTCACAAGTAATGCTATTCAGTTTTAATCCATTTCAAGCTGCGCTTGGGGGAGAGCCAACATAAAACAAAATAAAGATTGTAAGCCCAGGAGTAATAAAATAAATCTCTGAAGTTAGTGTCAAATTCTGACATGTAAGTGGATATATCTTCAGTAGAGCTGGAAATCACTTGGGATGAAATATTGAACAAAACCAAGTAATAAAAGATGCTCTAGTATCTTCATTTTAAAAAACTCTCAAAAGTTGTCCATTTTCTTGAATTAAACAGCAGTTCAGTTATACGACCATAAAACAGTGAAAGTCAATCTGACACTATTGTAGCTGGTTTTAGTAAATTATGTTATTGTGCAATATTGGGCCCAGGTCTGAAAAAAAAAACTGTGTCAGTGTTTAACCTTATCTTGTGTGTGTAATCATACCAGCTGCTCTTTAGAAACAGCCCTTGCACGCGGCAGAATTTGGCTCTGTCCAGGAACTTTTCTAGGTACAATTTGGCAGCATCTTCTACTGTGTCACTGAGTTCTGCTACAGCACTTGTTCTGTTATTATCTGGCCTGTGGAGTGAAATCTATTCCATAAGACTTATATAATTGTTAAAATCACATTATCTTCCTGGAGAACACACAGTGTTTCCAATTACAGAGCTTATTTACTGCCTGCTTTCTAAGCTACTTATTGTGACTATTAGTAATTTTGTGGTAGGTGCACATTTCAGTTATGCTAGGTTCCCAAAAAAGTAGTTTTTATTAAAACCTACTCTAGCTGCCAAATTGCAGTGTGTATTTACAGATCATGAAATTAACTTAAGGACCTATTGCCTTGGTTCAGATGTATAAAAAGAAGCAGCAGTCAGGCTCAGAGAGCAAATATGCACAAAGAATTCCTGGGGAGAAGAGGTCTATGAACCACAATGACAGTATTCATATTAAGTATTATGGAGTAAAATATTTCATCTTATAACCATGAAACATGGTGAAAAACAAGAGAGACTGTTGTGTTACTTTTCATGCATCATGAGCAATGCTAATGCAAATACAGTTTAAAGAAACAGAATATTTCTTATTTGTAAGATAAAGGGTATGTATAGCAGAGAGAACTTTGTCAATGTGAATCCAACCTACATTTCCCCTGGAAAGTTTTTTAAGCACAATCTACCTTCATATGACAAATAATGATGATGATGGTATTCAAAGAAAATACACAAAGGTTTAGAAGCCATTTTGTTAGCTTACATATTTATCAACGGGGATAACATTTTAACCTTGTAAGGTGGGATACCTTCACCAAATTTTAGTAGAAAATCAGACCTATATTCTATAAGTTTGTTTGCAAATTAATCAATCATTGGATTAATAAATAATCACTAATATCCTAAATTAGACTCTCTTACTTAAATTATGCTGAACAAAATTGAACAATGCCTTTAGCAAATCAAGATTACAATTGCAATCAAATCCATCAGTAATATAGAATGAAGAAAGAAGGCAAACTGACTCATCAGGTGTCCTGGTTCTGACCAGGCCAGAGTCAACCTCCCCAACAGCCAGCCCAGGTGAGCTGAGTTAGCCTGGGCTGTTTCCCACACTACCTGACATGACTCCCCCATAAAAGGGGCTGGTCAAGGAGAGATACTCTTGGCTGTCTCCAGGGTAGTCTGGTCTGTTCTGCAGTGTTCAGAGTTATCATGGGGTTGGTAAGGTACTCTGTGTTATCGCTGGGTGTGAGTGAAATTTGCCAGGGGTTGTTACTGTTCCTCTTTCGTGGTGTTTTTTTGTCAGTAAACTGTCCTTATCCTAACCTATGGGAACTCTGTTTCTCCTCAGACAGTGAGCAGGTTATGGTGCTCAGCCACTGTTCTGGTTTGAACCAACGCATCAGGGAACCTCAAAAAAGCAAAATTCCTATGTTATTGTCTGTTTTTTAACATGTAAGTGCTAACAAAGTGCGCTTCTTTATCTTTTAATTTAGACAGTAAGGCTGACTGAATTAATGTTTATTCATTGACTTATAAGGCATCCATATTCTGTTTAAAGCCTTGTAATGTCTTCTAATTCCCAGCTGTGTTTCTATGGTAGAATGCTTTTAGGTGAAAATGTGTCTAGACCTGAAGAAAGCATAAGCTAATTCATGGTATCATCTGCTAGATGAAAGGGTAACATGCATCTTAACACTTGAAGGCATTCACATGCTAATTATATACATCTTTTCTAGGAAAATCAAAACATGTAGTCAGGATATCTCATAGTAACAAACAAAAAAAGAGGACTGTCTTTTCTGGTTTTCACACCATCAAAATCAGGACTACAAGTCAGGTCAGATGCCAGTTGTTGAACTCTAGTCACTTCTATTACTTCGGTTTCCCTATCTATTCTGGTCTGCTTATCATAATTGTTACCTTCAGCCTTCTTTCTTTGGTGCTCTGGTAACTAAATAGAGACCAAATGCATAGGTTTTCATTGCTGGTTTACCATTCAATCTTTCCTTTGAAATGAACTCAGTAAAATTCACAGCCCAGCAGAGATTGAGGGATTAGATCAGTTTAACATAGTGTAAAAGTTACCTCTTTTCTAACTAATATAGATATGCTCCAAAAGTATTATGTAAAAGTGAAGATGAGCAAGTTAGTCTTTGTCCCTGCATTCCTTATCATTAGCTGTTGGGCCGTGCCCCTTATTTATACTGCTTAGCCATTGATTTGTGTACATGTTGTCCTACTTACTCTCAAAGTAGCTTAAAAACTGTGGAGGACTGAGGGCTGAAAGATATGCTTGCTTGATTCTGGACAGATTTAAACAAATCTTATAATAGATTTGTATGTACTTCTTAAATATGAGAAAATTTAAGCACAGTATTATGCATAATGGCATTATGACTGATTATAAAATGGAAAAGGCTGTACTTCTTAAATATGAGAAAATTTAAGCACAGTATTATGCATAATGGCATTATGACTGATTATAAAATGGAAAAGGCTGTAGAGTCTGCTTATCTGGGTCTGTTTTTTCCATAGCTTTGTTCTCCTGAAGCTCCATTTGCTTATGTCAGCTTCAGAGCTGAAACAAAATGCCATCTGTAGATTTTCTGCTATTTTTTTCTACAATTCATGGTCCTGACACACAAACAAGAGAAAGGCGGTATAGATGTACTGAATTTGTGGAAGAGCAATAACTCCCAATTAAAAGAGCACAAAGCTTTTTGCCAAATACTGTTTTAAATCCATTTCAGAAAGGGAGGTGGCGGCAGAAGTGGATTACTTTCCTCTTCTCCTAGCACATTAAACCCTGCAACCAGAAAATAAATTATTGCAAGACCTAGAGATTTATCATAGTACTAATTTATATGCCCTGATGATTTTGCCGGAAACTTTGGTTCTTTAAATTTAGGTTACTAAGACAATTCTATTATCAGTGAAGGCTGGTTCCATCACTTTCCTTGGAGAGTGTATTGGCAATTTGACACAGTTGTTAAGAATTTCTTTCTTTCATTGGTCATCAGCATAATTTTTCTTTTAAGTGTTATTCTGTAACACCATTTGTTATGATGTATGTGAGTAAATATTTCTTTCTTCTTTATACTTGTACACTTATACACTCAAAGGGGTTAAAACCTTTGCAATATTTGTAGATGTTTGGTCCTCACACTTACTCTTTCACTTGGCATTTAGAGACAAGAACTTTATGGAATATGTTGTTTTTTTCTTTCTAATGTGGGTTTTATACTGGTTTTCCATTGAAAATTCCCAGAGAACTTCAGTGTAGCTAATTTCCCAGCTTAAGATCTATATGAGAATCAGTAAACTAATGCTTTCTAACATGGACACTTCTCTATGGCCTTATCTTTAGGCTATCATATTTTTATTACTGTTTCATTTATGGCTGAAGTGAGGTGTGCTAGTGAAATATTCTATAAACTAATTTTTTCTTTATATATTGCAGCAAATATTCCACACAGAAAAATTGAACCAAGTTCTTCATTGTCAATAGAAATTCTCAACAGCATCAACAAGTCTTCTTGATACAATTCATCAATTCATAATCCATTCTTTGTTTGTACTTCATTAATGTTTGATGGTACCTAGCTATCTGAGCTTTTATGCTTAATGCTGAACAGTCATAGTAGATACCCCTTTTGCAGTAGAATGTAATAGAGTGTATCTTTTTCCCTGTGGATGTGATGGCCCTTTTTAAGATGCAAAGTATACACACGAAAGGAGATGGAGGAGATGAAAGTGAATTTTCTTCTAGGAGCCAGAAGGATGTAAATGGTCTATTTTCATAAGACTGTTAACATTCTCAAGTTTAGATGACTTTCCTGAAATGACATGAAGTTTGTAAAACATTGGAATTCATTAAAATCTTTACTAACACCCTCACCCCATGTAATCACTAGATTTTTTAATCACCTGGGTGTAAGTTGTGGTTGCTTTGAGTAACCTGGTCTAGTGAAGCATCAGTAGATAAAGGGAAGGCGACCGATGTCATCTACCTGGACTTGTGCAAGGCCTTTGACACAGTCCCCCACCACATCCTTATCTCTAAACTGGAGAGATGTGGATTTGATGGGTGGACCATCCAGTGGATAAGAAACTGGTTAACAGACCGTAGCCAAAGGGTGGTGGTCAATGGGTCTATGTCCAGGTGGAGGCTAGTGACAAGCGGTGTCTCCCAGGGGTCTGTCTTGGGACAGGTTCTCTTTAACATCTTTATCAGTGACATCGATGATGGGATTGAGTGCACCCTCAGCAAGTTTGCAGATGACACCAAGCTGAGTGGTGTGGTTGACACCCTTGAAGGAAAGGAAGCCATCCAGAGGGATCTCGACAGGCTGGAAAAATCGGCCCGGGTGAACCTAATGAGGTTCAACACTGCCAAGTGTAAGGTGTTGCACTTGGGTCAGAAGAATCCCAGACATAGACACAGACTGGGAGAAGAGCTCCTTGAGAGTAGCCCTACTGAGAAGGACCTGGGTGTCACCGTGGATGAGAAACTTAACATGAGCCAGCAGTGTGCTCTTGCAGTTTGCAAGGCCAATGGTATCCTGGGCTCCATCAGAAGAGGGGTGGCCAGCAGGGACAGGGAGGTGATTGTCCCTCTCTACTCTGCCCTCGTGAGGCCCCACCTGGAGTACTGTGTCCAGATCTGGGGCCCCCAGTAAAAGAAAGATGTGGAACTGTTGGAGAGGGTTCAGAGGAGGGCCACAAGGATGATTAGAGGGCTGGAGCACCTGCCCTACAAGGAGAGGTTGAGGGAGCTGGGCTTCTTCAGCCTGGAGAAGAGAAGGCTGTGGGGGACCTCATTGCAGCCTTCCAGTACCTGAAGGGACCATACAAACAGGAGGGGAATAAACTATTTAAAAGGATAGACAATGGCAGGACAAGGGGGAATGGTTTAAAGCTAAAGGAGGGAAGGTTTAGATTAGATATTAGGGGGAATTTTTTTACAGAGAGAGTGGTGAGGTGCTGGAACAGGCTGCCCAGAGAGGTGGTGGATGCCCTGTCCCTGGAAGTGTTCAAGGCCAGGTTGGATGTGGCCCTGGGCAACCTTGTGTAGATCCAGGCCTGAGGTTGGTGGCCCTGCCTGTGGCAGGGGGGTTGGAGCTTTATGATCCTCTGGGTCCCTTCCAACCCTTGCCATTCTATGATTCTATGTCCCTGCCCATGACAGTGAGGTTGGACTTAAGGGGTCTTTAATGGTACCTTCCAACAACTGTTCTATATGCCAAATTCAGTTGAAACTGGGTAAGGCAATAAAATAAGGAACCAAAATTATAAGACAGGAATGTAAGAGTATAATCTGTTAAAATTGTATCGATTTTGAATGTGACCTGTACATTGCAGATCAATATGAGAAGAATGTGAAAGCTCTTTTTGATAAGAATAACATCAACCAAATTTTGCAACTTAGGGACAATGCCAGAAATCAAGAGAAGATTGACCATACTGGTTAAAACTGGACTGAACTGGCACTTACTAGTAGCAACTTCAAATTTCCTTTTGAGATGGGCAAATAGGGAAGACTGATACTCAGCCTGTGCTATAAGCAAGTATAGGAATGGTAAACTCAGAACACTTGCTAATGATATTTTTTTAATGCAAGTAGAGACTTAGAAATTTTGCTTTTAGCAAGAAAAATTCTAATGAAATTGTTCTGCTTTTGGCCAGGCCAGAGTTAACCTCCCCAGCAGACAGCCCAGGTGAGGTGAGTTCAACTGGGCTGTTTCCCAAACCACCTGACATCATTCCCCCATAAAAGGGTCTGGTCAGGGAGGGGCACTCCTGCGTGTCTCCAGGGCAGCCTGAGTGCAGCTGGGTTGTTGGGTTGATCCTCCCTCCCATCAGTGGTGCAGTACTCAGTGTTATCCTCTGCTCGGTTATTGCTCCTCTTTCATGGTGCTTTTGGCTGTAAACTGTCCTTATCCCAACCCATGAAGGCTCTATCTGTTCCTCCTCTGGGAGTGGGAGAGCAGTGTGTGGTGCTCAGCCACTGCCTGGGGCTGAACCACCTCAGAAATAAAACCTTGTTTTGACAATATGCTTATTTCTCATTGTTAGTGCAATTAGAAAGCTACAGCATTTGTGGTGTCATTTATATCTTGGTTTCTGCCACAGTTCTTGCAATTTGAATGACCAGCTATAAGATCAATTAATATGCTTGCTGCAAAGAAACTGGCTTTTTTCCTATGAGTTGATGAAAGCCTCTTAAGTGTCATCTAAAGCAGAAAATACATTTAGAGAAGGTGAAAAATCTTTTATAAGACTATTCTTTCTCAGAAGTTATCTCAAGGCATCAATTAGCTCTTTCATACTGTGCTTTTCTCTTTTTTAATTAAAACATTTAATGTGAGCTGAGAACTAATTTGTTTTCTGCTTCTTTACGGTAGTCACTTCATGTTTATTGGTTGGGTTTTCATTATATCTGCTGTCCTTGTATTTCTGGCAAGTATTGAATTAATGAAGAAATCTGCATACCACATAAGTCTGATTTGCTCAGAGGTAATTAATAACACCTATAACATTGGTATTCCTGAGAAAGAAGCTTATTTATTTGACTTTCCTAACATACTGCTCTGGCTTATGAGTGACAACACCTTTCTTTCAGTTTTGGCTAAAAAATAAGCTTTTACTAATCACGAATTTTGTACCTAAATAACTCACAAGACATGCCTAAAAAGAATGTGAGTGTATGTAGTCAGAGATGGTCTCAAAATTCGAGTAAATTTTTCAGACCGCTAGAGGGTGCCAGGTGTATTGTCATATACCTCAGGAAACAAAGTTCTGGGGAAAAACAAACACGACCAAAAAAGACACAATACTGATTCATGAAACACCAGGGATGGCTTTAAATATTTTCCATCCTGCCTTTTCTCTCTGCTACCTCAAATTCTTCTGTGCTTTCTTCTGTGCATTGGATCTACTCTTCAGGTGGATCATCCCAACAATTCTGGCTTAGTTTAGCATATGAGATCAATAGTTTATTTCTCACTGTAAATTTCTCAGACCTAATTTCTCTATCTTCAGATATTTTTAGAGAAGGAACAAGTTTTTGAATGCTCTTACTGTATATCCTTACTGCATAGTTAGCACAGCTTATATACCGTCACCATTTCCTAATCAAGTCAGCCAGTGTTGACTCCTGCCCAGCACTCAGCTGTGTAAGGCAGCAAGTCTCCTGGGTGTCTTAATCTCTTGGGTTTTGCACTGGGGTAAGCTGAACTATCCTGAGTTGTAGTCAGTGCTTTTAAAATAATCTTGGTGGGGAGTTTTCTGGACTAATAGGCAATTGTGGGAAAGCATAGAAGAGTTATGGAATTCAAATGATTCAATATGGGCTTATACTATGCAGCAGTCATACCACAAAGTAGTGAGTTGTATTAAGTTGTCATATCCTTTCAGATCCATCACTTTGAACTCAGATCACTATTACATTTAAAGAAAGGGGTTACACTATTGCATAGTACTTAAGACAGCCTACAGATCACTGGCATCCTCTAAGGTGGAGATGGGATTTGCACATGGTGGCAACACTCAAGGTCTATTTAGAGTTAATCCTGCAGTGAAGTCAAATTTCTGTTTAATTCACTTTTGAAGTTGGCATTTTGTTGCTTACTAGCAAGATCTTATGACACTAGATATACAGCATTGGCTTGAAGTCTTCAGAAGGTGTATGCTTCCTTTTCTGATCTTTCTATTTTGAAAGCTTTGTTTATTTTTTTCTTATGTAAATTCTATTACATGCTTGCTTTGGGTAATGACCAAGGAAGTCAGTGAAGCTATAAACAGAGGAAAGAGAAACTGATCAGTCAGGTAAATTACTGATAATTGAAAAGGCCAAAGTAATAAAGTGTAACGCTATAATTCATAGAGTATGTGAGGCATTAAAAGTCATGCAGGGTCAGCTTTTGATTTATTGGCAGGAAGAAAAAAATTACCCAGCACTTGATTTATTTTTTCCTGACAAATGCTGCAGATAAGATAATAAAGTTATATAAATTTACTGTGTTCTAAAAAACTTTGTGAAATCAAGCTGTTCACTTGCTGTTCTCCATCAGACTCAGTCAAGGCTGGAATTTAGTGGAAGACCTTCTCTGCTATAGGAAGGTAATGAATCAGAATCACAGAGTTGTAGGGGTTGGAAGGGACCTCGAGAGATCATCGGGTCCAACCCCCCTGCCAAAGCAGCTCCCTAGCTCATACTGCACAGATAGGTGTCCAGTTGGGTCTTGAATATCTCCAGAGAAAGACTCCACCACCTCCCTGGGCAGCCTATTCCCGGGCTCTGTCACCCTCACTGTGAAAAGGTTCTTCCGCATGTTGGTGCGGAACTTCCTGTGCTCCAATTTGCAGCCACTGCCCCTTGTCCTGTCTCCACAGGCTCCTGAAAAGTGGATGGCCAATTCCCTCTGTATCCTGTACTTAAGATATTTATAAATGTTGATTAGGACCCTCCTCAGTCATCTTTTCTCCAGGCTGAACAGCCCCAGCTCTCTCAGCCTTTCCTCATAGGATAGATGTTCCAGGCCCTTAATGATCTTTGTAGTCCTTCTCTGGACTCTCTCAAGGAGATCCCTGTCTTTTTTTATAGCAGGGAGCCCAGAACTGGACACAATACTCCAGGTGTGGCCTGACCAGGGCAGAGTAGAGGGGGAAGATCACCTCCTTTGACCTGCTGGCCACACTCTTCCTGATGCATCCCAGGATCCCATTGGCTCTCTTAGCCACCAGGGCACACTGCTGGCTCATAGCCAACCTGTTGTTGACCAGGACCCCCAGGTCCTTCTCCATAGTGTTCTTCTCCAGCAGGACATCTCCCAGCCTGTACTGAAATGAATGGTTATTTCTCCCCAGGTGCAATACTCTACACTTGCTTTTGTTGAACTTCATTAGGTTTCTCCCTGCCCAGCTCTCCAGCCTGTCCAGGTCTCACTGGAGGGCAGCGTGGTGTTCCTGCGTGTCAGCCACCCCTACCAGCTTTGTATTATTGGTGTACTTGCTGAGGGTGGATGCTATTCCCTCATCAAGGTCGTCAAATGAAGGAAGTGATTCTTCTGGTACTGTTACTTCTAGCCCTTTCAAAATGTACATTTATGTGATGAGGTACTACTTGTTAAATTATTTTGAATGAGGTTTAAGGGCAAGTACAATTCCTCCAAATGTCTCAGCAATTCCCACCTTTAGTAGCTACATATATTTTGTACATTAATTTAGCTAGGCATTTTAAGGTCATGGAATAGAATTCAATTTCACTTAAATGATCTACTAAAAGGTAGCACAAGTCAGTTGTTGGTTGGAAGACTTTACTAAGATTATCACAGAACAGAATGGGTTGGGTTGGAAAGGACCTTATAGATAATCTAGTTCCAACCCCCTTTGCTATGGGCAGGGACATCCTCCACTAGACCAGGTTGCTCAAAGCCCTATCCAACCTGAACTTGAACACTGCCAGGGAGGGGGCAGCCACAGCTTCTCTGGGCAGACTGTTCCAGTGCCACACCACCCTCACAATGAAGAATTTTTCCCCTAATATCTAATCTAAATCTACCCTTTTACTTTAAACCTATTATCCCTTGTCCTACCACTACATTGTCTGATAAACAGTCCCTCTCCACCTTTCCTGTAAGCCCCCTTCAGGTACAGGAAGGTTGCTCTAAGGTCTCCCTGGACCCTTCTCTTCTCCAGGCTATGCAAGCCTAACTCAGCCAGTAACCTTATACTACTTACACATATTTCTATTTGTTTATACTTCAAGAATTTGGAGAAACATAGAAAGTAAATAGTTATTCTTTTAGTAATAACCCAAATCTCAGATTTTATTCTGGTAGCAGAGTCCCTGCAAGCCTTCTTTATACAGCCTGCAGTTGCGCCTCTCAGCCTTTTTGCTGAAGCTCAATAAATCCAGTTCCTTCAGCTACCTGTGCATGTGTACTTTGCAGTCTCTCTTATCTCAGTGGCCTTCCAGAAATCCTTCTTAGCTTAACACATATCTTTTGGTTCTGAGGTCTCAGACTGGACCGGGTACACCAGAAATAACCTCCAGGATACCAGGCTAGCAGTGTGAAGCAGCCACTTCTCTGGGCTTATTGTCTGTGGTGCTTGTGCCTAGTACAAAGTAAGCCCTGTTGCCACAAGAGTGCACTGCTGACTCACGTACAACAGAAATCAGCTAAATGATCCAGTCTGCCCTAGTTCTATACGTCAGAGGTACTACTTCAGGTAAGTGAAGTTTCCAGGAAAATGCTTGCATTTTGGCCAGATATTTCCTCACTGCAGCTTCTGATGCAGCTGTACATCAAAGTGTGTAGTGGCTGCCCGCTTGCAAGTCTGTTTGCATGGCAGTGACTATTTAGATTCCACAGAAAAGGAGCTGTAAATTAAATCTGAGTCAAACTTTGAAACTTTTTTTTTTCAGTGGCCCTGTTTTCTTGGGTTTCGTAGCATGCAGAGACAGAAATCTGATTTTTCTCACTAGTTTTAGACTGTACTGCAGCTCAATATCTA
The DNA here is from genome assembly GCA_022605575.1 of Laterallus jamaicensis coturniculus. Taxonomy (NCBI): domain Eukaryota; kingdom Metazoa; phylum Chordata; class Aves; order Gruiformes; family Rallidae; genus Laterallus; species Laterallus jamaicensis. The sequence continues at coordinate 1,129,634 of JAKCOX010000045.1, read as the reverse complement.
CATTAATATCTTAGGCCAGAGTCCAAGAGGAACATCCTATGGTCAGCACTTGAAGCAGCTTTCTTGGCTAGAAACTGTCAGGTTCCATAATTTCTCAGGACTTTTTATTTGTGGTCTCACAAAGCAGGTTGGATTTTTTCCAAATCACCGCCTTTAAGAAATTCACCCCTAAAGAGACAGAAAATTAAGCCAAACAGTTTTTCACTTGTCCAGAGGCCGTAACAATGATGGAAATAGCTATTAAGTTCAAAAGCTATGAATCTAGAAAATTAAGTTCCATTTTAAACTTCCTGTCTACTGAAATGTTCCGAACGCTTCAATTTCCTACAAGCTGCTACTCATTAGAAACCAGCTGGTAGCTGCAAGAGACTGGCCTGTGGGAGGTGAACTCTGGGTGAGGGCTAAAATTTAAGCCCAGATAGGGTCATCATGATTCAACCATGTGTGATATACTGAAAAAGGTCTGTGCAAGCAAGACCTCTTACCCAAACAAAACATCCAACTTGGTCTTCTCCATGTACTGTCACTCAGGTCTTTTTTTTTCCAGAGAATCCAACCATGTTTCACAAATTTTCATCCTGCTGGCAATAATGTGCCAGCTCTTTTTAGGACAAATATGTTATTTTGATTAGCCTGATACCATTCTAGAAATGTTGCTTTTTCCTGGGGCTTTATGGAGTCTTGTTTATCTCAAGTGTTAAAAATGCCTGAGCAGCCTTTGGCCCCTTCAAATCCCTTGCTTTATGGCATCTTACTGAGCTTCATGAGAAAATTTAAAGGGTTGGAAAAGTACACCTCAGGCTGCCATCTTCACACTTGTTACTTCCTCTGCTGTCTGTTTTTCATTCAGACTTAAGTGTTTTCCATCAGCTGACAGCAAAAATAGGCATTTTTTTACTGCCATATGAAGCAATTTAGCTCCTAGATTATTCTGGATAATTTGTCAAATATCTGTATGAGCATTTTATTCCTGAACTTTATAACACAATCTGTTTATTTCTAACTGGCCTCATGAATTGAAACCACTTTACAATTAGTACTTCACAGCTTACCAACTAATAACTCCATACCTCAATAGAGGGAACGGTGCAAGAGTGTGGTTTATCTAAAATTGCAATAGCAGTAATCAGATTGTTTTGATGTCCAAGGCCTCATAATAATGCCAATTACTTAATTGTAGGCATATCATCTTGATAGTTAAGCTACCTTACTTCGAACTCCCTTTATTTACCTTTCCAGTACAGACCGCCTTCCTAGGTGTCACTCATGTATTACCTCTCATACAGAATAGACATCTCTAATCTGAAAATTTCACTTCTCTTGTAACTATTACCCAAACAAAACAGTTCTGTGTCAGATATTTCTCCTCAGTTATTAAAAATGAGAAGTATATGCAAAACACTTGCCATATGGTGCTTGAAAAAACCTTTAATATATAAAAGCCTACAAGCCAATCTAGTTCTATGCATCCCTCCATTCCCAGTCTTGTTTGGGACAAGTTGCCAGGGAGGAAATGGCACAGAAAAATCCAAAAAGCAAAATCTGATGCTAGCAATGAGTAGCTCAGCAGCTCAGTGGTGTGTGTCGGTGCAAGAGCAAATGTGCTGCCTCTTATTGTCAGTATTTTGGAGATAAGTCTAGAATTTGCGGGATCTTTCACTGAGTGCTATTCTACTGCAGATTTTATGAAGGTGTGAGAAGTATTTTGAGTAAAAAGAGTGGCACAAATATTCAGCATCACTTTATTAGGTACAGGAAAAAGATATGTGGGAGTAAGCAGGTTTGGGATTACTGTGGTTAAGCAGGATAAATCTGTTAAAGTAAATTAAATCAATAGCTGAGATGATGGCACACTGCACAAAACAGGAAGAGTAGCACTGACACTATCAAGAACATTTATAGTTTGAAAGGGCCTCAGAAGGCCCTTACTGGATGCTGAAACACTTCAGTCATGTACACACATTCCTAGCAATGTCATACAGCTGTTGTAACACAGCATAAATCTTCTAATTTACATTTATTTTGACAGCTGATGTCAGTGAAGAAGCTTATATGAGCGAGGATCTTAATTCAAAATCAAGCTGCAACCATATTGCACCATACTATCGATTTTAAATTGATGGAAAGCAAGTAAACATGTCATGCTTCTCACAGTTTGGCTCCTAACTGTTCAGATCTCTGTTGCTCTTTTCTTCCATACTTTTTACTAGTTTTGGAAGGGATAGAGTTAACCTTCTTTCTAGCAGCTGACCTAGTGCTTTTTGGGATTTAGGAGGAGAATAATGTTGAAAACACACTGATGTTTTAGCTGTTGCCAAGCAGTCAAGGGCTTTTGAGTTTCTCATACAGGCCTGCCAACAAGAAGATGAAGAATGCCCAAGAAGCTGGGAGGGGACACAGAGCAGCTGACACAAAGTGGCCAAAGGGATATTCCATAGTATATGACATCATGATCTCTGTGTAACTGGGTGGTTGTCCAGCTCAGGAACTGACTGAGCATCGACTTCTGGTGGTAATTGTCATGCATCCCTTGTTCAGTATATTATCCTCATTGTCATCACCTTTTTCTGTCCTATTGAACTGTCTTTATCTCAACCCATGAGTTTTACCTTTCCTTTTTTTTCCTTTTTGATTCTCTCCACCATCCCACTGGTGGAGTGGCAATGAGCCAATGGCTTTGTGGTTGTTTTAACTGCCATCCAGGTTAAACCACAAGTTTTATTATCATACTACATTATCATATCACATTATAATACTGCAGAGGGCACTAATGGTGCATATGAACAGCTGTTGAGCAAACCCACTGTTTCAGCTGCATGAAATTAGGACAGTGGATGTCCACAAGTATGTATTTATTCATTCGCTAGTGTCAGACCTATTTGGTCTACTGATGCTATGGGCTTGGTGATGCAATCACACCCGACCAAAATAACTCAAGACACAAAGAAAACAAATCAAATAAGACTCAAGTAATCAAGCAGTTCAAAGTTCTTGTATGTCTTAAACTGATAAAAAAAACGTGGCGGGGGATGGAAAACCCCTCAAAAACCTTGCCATTTAAATGATGGTTAAAGAGTTAATTTTAAATCTTTGAGCACTTTTCTCTGGGGCATGTTAGGTTCTGGATGCCATCATTTGTCTGAATTTATACAAAATCATGATTTCAATATTGGATGGAATACCTTTAGTGTTAATGTTTTTAGAAAAATAATTTGGTATCTGCAGTCCTCAATTTTTTGCTCTTTAGGTTGTTTTCTGTTGTGTTTAGGATAGAGTTTTTTGAATGGAAAATGGAGATTTGGAGCCTCTGGAAAGCTTAACTATTAAAGTAACCTACTCTTTCTCTGCAGGAAGAAACAAGAGATATCTAACCAAGGCCACAGGACTCCCATCACGAGGCATTTTGCTGATGTGAGATGTCTGCCATACCTACTTTCCTGATGCCTAAAGCTGGCCTTTGTCATAAATATGGTAAAAACCAGTAGAAAATATTTCCTAGTAGGAAAAAGTTCGAGGAAATATCTATTCATGTGAACTCGAATTTGAGCATTGTGTCTGAAGAGCTAGAGGGTACAGAATGAGTTCTCAGATTAGCCTAATAAGTATGAAAGGATCCAGATTCTGGAAGTTTAAGACTGATAATTTCACACTAGGTTTGTTTGCATATTTTAGGAATGCAACTAGCTACTGGAATGACATGTCAAGATGCCTTCTCCATTACATTAATTAATGCATTTTTATCTCTGAAAGATACGCTCTTTGTAAGGTTAGAATCAGTTCAGGAGATTCTGTACTGCTCTACCAAGATTAATCCCATCTAGACTCAGATTGAGACCTAGATATGCTATCTGATCCCAAAGGAGGGAGCACAAAATATTTTACAAGTCAATTCCCAAGCTTCTATGTGGCTTATGTAAGGTTTATTTTATATGATTGGCTCCTGACAGCCATTCATAAAACTTGCAGCATTTGCTATCCAAATAGCTCCCAGCCACTGATATTATATCCTCTAGCATATCTGCTTACATTCTGCTGTTGTCCTACTTCCAGATACCATTCGTCTTTGAGCACACAGTCTCACTAGATACATCATTGCTTCCTCTGATGATATCTTTATTGAAATCACTCAGCTATTAAAAACAGCAGGTGCCATTTAAGCAAAATACCCACGTTATTTCATATGTTAACATCCTACATATCTGTTCTAAACCTGTTAATATTTAGTATATGCTCACAGTTCATATTGCTAAACTATTTAAAAATTAGCTAGTTTGAAGGAAAGGTTGCCAGCAACACTGAACATGCCCATATTAACCAATTTACAGGTGTACAGTTCACGTGCCTGAGATGATCTTCTGAAAACCATTAAATCTGCATAAATCAGCACTGTTGAATGTAAGTGTGGATGCAGCTGTTCATTTCTGTTTCTGTGCCAGTCCATCCCATCTTATCTCCCTTCTGTACCCTTACACCCTATGCCACATTTATAAGACTCTAAAATTGGGCTGGGGAACTGACCTGGGTTAGGACTAATTCAGGTTAGTTTTCAATTCAGTTAGTTAGGATTCAATTATCCATGGGATATGGATAACTGAATGTATTGTAGTTGCTCCACACATTCATTATGAAGCTCCACAAACAATAATTCTGGTCTTCAAGGAATAAAACAGCACAGGGATGAAAAAAAGTATGAAGAGCACTCAGCATTTCTTTGGGCAAATGCTCAGGCTCAAAGCATTTGTGAACTTTTCATTTTGCACTACCTTAGACATCACTGCCCAGTGTGGCCTCAGCTGCAGGTTTAGGGATAATACAGCTGAAGTATTAGATACTTTCTTACTAAGGTCCCACGTCAATCTTGATTCCCTGAAAACTTCAACAGGATGTACTTTCATTTTATATAAAAAGGGGACACATGGAGCAGGAATTTTTTATGAAGTGTGTACAAATCATTTTCAAGATACTATTTCACATCAATTCAACAGTGGGCGAACAAGTAAAATTAGCATTATGCATTGTTGAATTATTTCATTATCTACTTCACTGGCAGTAGTACAAGCATCCACTTCTTGGAAAAAGAAATGTAAAGTAATAATGTGTTCAATATAAAATGTTACAGCCTATTTGGGTTTTATAAAACCAAAGTAGAACAAGTTTAGGCTTATCTCTTTTATAGCTTGCTTATTTTTGAGGGATATAGAAGGTAAATCAGAATTTTGCCAGAAGGGATTCTGAATCACTGTGTTCTTCATTGGATCTTATAACTTTCTTATACTTAATAGTGTTATAATTTTACTTGGCAACTCTTGTGCTATTTTAAGTAGGTTAAGTACAAGTCACATTGCTATAACACAACTGTATTCCTTGCCAGGCTAAGATGTTGAGCTTGCAGAACATAAATGAAATCTAGCAGGAAAGAAATAGTTAATCTTTTTTTAAAGTGCTAGAAAAAAATCTATGCATCACATTAGAATGATCTACAGAAAGGGCAGTGTTCAGTGGATAAATCAGTGTTAGACAATCTGAGAGGAGTTGTACCTGTTATGCATAATTGCAGTGTGACTTTAAAGTCCATCTACATTGTACTTTCATCGTTCGCTTGTAACTGTGTAACCCATTTCACTGAACATCAGCTGTCTAAAAGTTAGGTAACTGTTTTAAGTTACTCATCTGAACTACATCTAACTTGTCATTTCAGCCATAAATATACCATTTAAATGCGATGAACCTTCCTGGAACTTCTCTTGTCTGTAGAGAGAATGTAGCTTTAACTGTACCCATCCACTGAAGCTAGGCAAAGTTAGATAAGCTGAAGATCACCCTAGTAGTTCCCTAGTTAATATACAGTTCCTTTTTGCCTGATTCATCTGAGAATTTCAGATGTCAGTAAATTAGGAGCATGAAGTAGCAGTAGAACTTCAGACTGAGTACTTTGTCATTAGGAGCACCTCTTTTTTTTTTTTTCTCCTGCTTAAAGTAGGAATTTTCTAAAACAGGGCTTTTTCACACTTCAATTGCAATATAAACAATAAATGCTTAAAAAGTTAAAAGCTAATGTGATTTAATTGGCGTGGAAATTCTTGACTATCAGTTTTGCACTGATTGATCTGTATATTGATAGTGACATGCAATAATTACTGATATGTCATTTGTTGCTGCAGGGCCATGAAATTAATGTACTACATTCTTAAAACCAGGCTGCATTCTTATGCAGTCTAATTAAGATTTTGGCTAAGATTGCAATGCAGTATGGGTCCCCGAGTCCACATGCTTGGAATCAATATTCATTAAAAAAATGAGGTGCACATGTGTTGAAAAACAAAAACCTCACTTCTAACTGAAATAAATCTCATCCCTATGGGACACCTAAAGGCAGTAGTTCATATTATGGACTAATGGGCTGCAAAATTTCAGTGTAATGACAGAATTTTGTTTCTGGCAGATTGACAGAATTTTGTTATTTTGGGGAAGGCTGCAGGGATAGCCATAGCATAAAAGTAAGGTCAACTCCAGTCAGATAATTTTTAGTAACTGGAAGATTGTGATGGTTGCCGAGCAACTACAGCAGATATAAACTAGCATTTCCAGATGATTTGGGAGACTTACAGCTTTTTCTCTTGGCATAAAGAGAAAATTGCCTTTTAAAAGGGTCTAGCAGTCAGAAAGGTAAATTAATCATGGTTAACTTGGCCTGAGCTAGAGGCAGTGACTGATCTAGGTTTTTCCACCACTTCTTTTTCATGTTTCCATGAAGTGCTAATGTATTGTATAATTCTTAGAATTAAGGTATATGGGCTTAATTACATTGCTGTATTTGGGTAAACTAACAACATATGTGGGTTCAAAGCATCTATCTAGCTTCACAATGTCATCCACTAAGCATCTCCTTCACCATGCAGAGGGCATTCAACAGGTTCTTGGTGAGACCTACTCTGTGAAGAACTTTGTCCTTATGCCATGTGTTTTACATCATTAGTAAATGACTGCAGAAAGGAATCCAGGAGGACAGAGGTGTCCCATTGATCCCATGTTAGATCCTCTAACCTTCCCTGGACGTCTCAGATAACCAAAGGCATCTCTAGTGACACTGGAAAAGTCTGTTTAGATGAGTAAATATCTCTGTAGACACCTACATATGGGCCAGTACCCTCCCAGGCCCAGTTGACTCTACTGACTGAGGTGGGGGCTCCATTCATTACAAATGGAAAACATACCAAGGAGGCTACTTGAGTAAGAAAATAAGCTAAATTTTAAAACTGTCCTTCTTCACTTGGTCATTCCCATTTGCTGGGACACTTCTCAATGCCTGACTTCCTATTGATTCATTAAAGAAGTAATTCACCCTTCAGATTGTTAAAAAGAGATCCAATTTGCCAGAGGTTGCTTTACTGTTTTGTTTGAGCCATAGCATACATTTCAGCAGGACCTCTCCATTGTTTTGGTTTAACCCAGTTGGTAGATAAAGCAACCACACAGCCTTTCACTCAATCCCCTGCCTCACCCCAAAGTGGGACTAGGGGAGAGAAAAAAAGTCAAACTCATGTTTTGAGATAAAGATGGTTTAATAGGACAGAAGAGGATTATGATAATGACAGCATACAAAACAGTTGATTCATATCAGAATTTCTCACTAAACAAAGCTGATCCTCAGCTAGTTTGAGCCATGCCACCTATTCCATAACCCCAGTTATATATGAAGCATGACATTAAAAGTGCACAAAATGTATTGATGGACCTCAATTGTTGTACCTGGTCGCAGCTGGAAATTCCTTCTTTTCTGGGATCCTTTATAGCCATCTAAGGAAAAAATACTTCAAATCCTGATAGGCCATTGAGTGGTTGTTCTGCTTTCTCAGCTCTGTCACCCTCACTGTAAAAAAGTTCTTCCGCATGTTGGTGCGGAACTTCCTGTGCTCCAACTTGCAGCCATTGCCCCTTGTCCTGTCTCCACAGTCCACTGGAAAGGGGCTGGCCATTTCCCCCTGCATCCCATGATCCCATATTTGCTCTCTTCTCTGGCTTTCACATACATATGTTCCTTTTTTCACCCTGTCAGTCTGTCTGGATATCATCTCTTCTTAAAAATATTCCTTCTAGTCATCTTTTCTGATATTAGTGTGTATCATTGAAAAAGGTGATACTTCACTATTCCATAGCTGGCATTTTGGGGTTTTTTTGCAATAGGGCGCATAACTCTCAGATGTTTAACTGCTCATAACTGTATGGTTTCAATACCATAATCCAATTTTTAGTCAGGTTGGCCTTGTTACATCTATTTCTGTAGGAAATTCATCATAAATCATCACACTTTTTTCCGTTTTGAAAATCCCTGACAGTTTGGGTGTTTTGTTCTATTTGATTGTAATGTATTCCCTGAAACATGGTCCACAGTCTGGTTACAGTATTAGGAATTTTATAGTAGCATTTTACTTATCTTCTAGAAAAGCTTGATAAAAAATTGATTTCTCATTACAAATGAGTTTCATTACACATCCTGCGGTCTCAATGTGGTCTTAGGGAAGAACGGTTCAATTGAAAATTGCCATAAAATTGTTGAAGTTCAGTATAAGCAAGTTCATGGATTTTGTTGGGATTGTTCTTTAGACTGCTTAATGTGTGTAGAAAAAGTTACACTTCAAAAGTAATACAAAATCAGGTTTTGTACTAGTCTACTACTCCTTGTACCTGATTTACCTTCATGAATGAGATGCTGTGTCTTTTATCATTTCCTACCCTTCTCACTTTACTGTTTGTCATCAAACTTGACAATCATTTACAGCTCATTCATGAAGAATGGTAGGTAAAATAGCATCTATTCAAAGACCTGTATGTTGTTTTACTTGTCAGTACATGTACTTTTTCATCAGAAGCATTTAGGACTGTCACAAGGATTTTCATTCATTGCTCTCAATTTGTGCTCAAAATTATCCCTGTACATACATCTTCTGCATATTGTCCTGAATATAGCTTGTACCATGTTCAAGGCTTGGCAAGACTTTTGCCTGTCATTTTTGTGTTGAGCAGACAAATATATAAAATACATTTTTGGTCAGAAAAGATTTGGCAGAATCAGAGTGTTCCATAGCCTTACACAAACATGCTTTCCTGAATACATCTTCATGGTAATTCTTCACACGACTTGCTGAGAAAGCCTGATGAATTTGGGGACCCATCAGGAAGTGAGATAGGTAGTAAGTAGGTGGCAAAGTTATGAATAGCTTGTATTCAAAGTAGTAGCTTTCAAATAATCTGCAAGTAGTAATGTATTAACGTATGTCCATCACATTACTGAAAATTCAGAACAAGCTCAGATTATTCAGAAACAAAACCATCTTAGTTTGCATACTTCCCTGTGAAATGCTTCACTTAAGATACACTTAGACTGTGTTGCAGAATTAAACTTCTATTCTGGATCTGTAGTTTAAAATGGAAAAATTTACAGTTAATTCAGTACTTTACCCTCCTTTACAGATCTCAACGATGGTAGATGCAGTCTTTGCATTAGAGGAAACACTGAGACAAGCTAGACCACATGAGTAAGCGCACTTTGTCCTGGGCTGTGTGTCATGCTCTGAGCCTCCAATGTTGGACATCAGGGAGTCAGTATGAAACTTTGGCCCCATGCCAGGAAAAATTCCTTCCCATCACCACTACATGGAACTAGAAAGTCACATGTTCTGGTCTCACCATTACTTTTGCATCTTTAGTTAGTCTACACATTGCCAATTAATCAACTGCAATCATATACAAGACAATAAACTGTAGTATGTGATGTTTAGCACTTATAATGGGAAGTCTGTGGGAAGACATCTCAAAGATAGTAATGCTTAAGCATTAAGCACTAAACACTCTTTTAGCTCAGCAATTAATGACTATTTTTATACCCATCTACCTCAAGAAACCATTTTTTTTCTTCCCATTAACCTACAGGTATATGTAGGCCATATTTTTGGAGCAGACACTAACACATTTACTTATATATTGTTGTAGCAAAATGTTAGGTAAATTACATTCATTTAGAATTCTGATTGTCAGAAATTATCTGTATATGATTTACACGGCATGATTTGAGAAAAAAGTAGATGTAAATGAAGCAGAGGAAATTTTAAGTGCTGCAACATACTTCAATATAAAAAGGTACAGAAAATTTTCAGTATAAAAAAGTTAAGAACAGATTATTTTAACAAAAACTTAGACAATGTAGAAAAAAACTTACTTCCTACACTGATTTATTCATGTAACAAATGTGTAAATGATCAAGATAGAAAATATTTCAAGCATAAAGGGGGGGGAAAAAGAAACAAAAATATTAAAAGGATCTTACATAGGCACATCTACTGTATTAACTGTGTTGAAATGCAAGGGTCCCACTGAAAAACTATGCAAGACTAAATCTTCCTCAAAATATCAGTGGCACAATGAAAAGGCTTGTTCTTGAGTATTTCATTCATTGCCTGACTGGCTGCATGGTATAGCAACATATTACCTTTGTCTTAGAGCTCAAACCTAGATTTCTCTTGTCTGTGTTACTGTCTTTGCAGGAGCATGAAGGTCTGGTTGTTCTTGTGAGAATTAGCTGCTCCAGAAATGCTTGCTTACAGCTGATAATAGCTGAGGAGGAGCACAGTATTAATACTGCATACAGAAACATTCACACTAAATACTTTCTAGACATTCTCTAAGAAACCCAAGCATAAAAGGCATAGGACTGGCATTTTGGTTCTTGTGTGTGGAATTTAGCTACAATGTTCTTGAGACAAAAGCCCTTGCTCTTTCTTTTCCAGCCTTCCATTCAGTATAGAGCAGCTATCATTCAAAGTCCTCTTTCACAGAAAATCTCCCAGTCTGTCACAGAGTTGATATTCTCTGCCTCTAAGATGACAGATCATTGCTAGTAGCTTGACAATAAAAGAATATGATATTTTCTTGTGAACGCTACTGCTAGGCCACTTAAATCTAATATCCTAATCCTGCAAAGGGAGCCCTACCTTTCTACCAATCTAATGTTCACTGGTACAATTTGCTCAAAAAATTATTTTACTAAGTTTAGTTATTCTGTATGTAAGGGTCCATATGCAGACTATAGTTTCTCAAAAGTAATATTTCAAATAATTTGCTAAATATTGTATATTTCTATATTTTTTTCTCTTGGTGGCTAAACAACATTGTATATTTTTCAGTCAGTGTAAACATTTATTTTTCTTCTCCATCTACAAAACTTTTCTAGGACAAGATAAATAGGTAAAAAATAGTTTCTAATGTAACTCTGACCTCTCACAAACATTTCTCTGGGTTAAGAGATACAATTGAGGGACACAATGAGGCATTAACCTAAGATAAATGCAGCATACTCTATAAATAGTATGCTTGCTTAAACCAGCTGACCTAACCTTATTTAACATAGTCCTAGATATAAACTCAGTCACTTTTTGTTAACTTCAAACCTCTGGCTACTCCCTCAAATTATCTCATGACTATCCGAGAGCCTCAAGCCAGAGCCACAGAGCTGACAAACATTGCGAGCTCTGCGTGACAAAGAACGCCTTTCGTCTACACACAGAGGCTAGCACCAAGGATGCAGCATATTTAAGCTGGAAAACATATCTTGCATAGTATTTTATAATCTGGACAAAATCTTTTATACTAAGGACATAGGTATTCTTGTATCAAGGCATTAAATATTTATGAAAGTTTTTAAGGAGATAAGTTGATTTTCTGATGCTTTTGAAAGTACATATTATCAGGATGCATCAATAGGTTTTGTAGGTCTCCAGTTTAGGAAACATACTGTGCTTTTCACCGCAGATCACCTTGCAATTCTCACATTCATCCCTATGTGACATAATGCAGCAGAAACCAGCCCCGAAGCTATTATGCAATGCTAATGTCTTTTTTGTTTATAGTGGAAATCAGCCATTTTCTGTGCAGCCTGGATGTTTCCATCCTGAAGTGTCCTACAAAATGGCATAGATGCTTTCTCTGTTCATTCCAAAAGCCTTACAAAACCAGTTTCAAAGAAACACAAAAAGAAGGGATTATGCTCCTTAATGCTTCTAGTTTGGGGGGGGTTTAATTAAAAAAAACCATTATGATTAGTATTTTCTTCTTCTATATTTGAAGTTATAGTTTATGTACTTGGGAATAGCAAATTAACCAAGTGATATGTAAACTATTCTGTTTGAGTATTTCCTGAATGACTCGTAAAAAAAAGTAGGTCTGCTATAAACATTAAAAAATTTATGATGGTGCTTAAAAGACACAAGCCTATGGTAAGAAGAAACTATAACTAAAATTTACAGTTCTTTGCTCCTACTGAAACTCAATTTTCCCCAAGGTTCCTTTTCCAAGGGTAGTTGCAGTGATGTTACTGAACCCCTGTAAGCAGCGTGTCTGACCTACGGCAGCAGGCCAGAGAGAATGGGCTTTTTTTCTTCAGTAAGGACTACGCTTGCTGAGAATACTCCTGGAAGAACAAAAATGCCTGTTGTTGTGTGGTGTTCTCCTTTCACGCTAACATACTTGTTTTGTGGTCATTTTCCCAAACTGGTCAGTTACTGGGCTCCATCTGCTGTGTAAGTACTTTAGGCATGATGTGTGACTGCATCTGTCTTTATGCTAAGCTGGAACGCGATCCTTCGTTCTGAGTATGGGGAAAGTGCAGATCAAATGTCTTACCTGACAACACAGCCTTACAGAGAAAAATTTTTTTCTTTATTGTTGCTGATTATACAAAAGTTCGACTCAAGCAATAAGCAGCTGTTTGGATTTTCTTATTTTATGCAAATTGTATACATCTAATTCTGCTGTGTGCTAAATCTGTAGCTATCTAAATTTAGTGAAATAATTGATTTTTTAAAAAGTTATTGTCATATGATGGCTATTATTTTGAGCATTGGTGTTTGCATGTATACAACTCTTCAGTAGAAAATTCTAGTTTTAATAATTGTGTACATTGCTTCAGAGTGTTTTGCAAGATAATGTTTTAACTTGTCCTGGTAAGTCTTCATTCATGTTATACCATAGATGTTTAAAAGCACTGTACACTTTTATTTTATCATGATGTTGTCAGTTCACCGTTTGTAAACAGGGCTTTAGAACAGCACAGGGCAACAACATCTATATAGCAGATTTTAGTACAAAAAAGGTTTTATATTTTATACACAAGTATAATCAGATTCTAGAAATTGGTTTTCATTGCTGTCATTGATAAACATCTGGGCAATTATTCCGTCCTCTGAATAGCACATCAAGATTTTATTTTTCCTGCCAAAGTCTTGGACACTCCAGCAATTGATAGAAGATTGTATTTTGCAAATTGTCATTCATTAGGTAGAGTTTCTATCTGACAAAAACATGGAATCTAAACACTTTTTTGACACTTAAGTTTCCTTTAAATCTTTAAGGTTTCAAGAAGTAATTGTTGTTGTTGTCAAAGAACAAAGAAAAAAAAAACACCACAGGATGGTGAGCCCACAGGATGTTAAGACATATGGGCATCCATTTCCATCTGCTTTTAATCATCTAGAATTAAACTAAAGAGCAGGAGTGGTCTTTCAGGCATTGAATTTGTTGATTCTGAATTATTGTACAGATTAATTGTTATTGCCAGTTGATTATTCACTGTGCTATTCATAGTAGCTCTTTGGGTTAATATTAAACTGTTTAATAGGTTAGGAATTCATGAAGATTTGTTATAAAGATAATGCTAAACTTGCTGTTAGGTTGGAAGGATAAAAATATTCATTATTGCAATGACAGGTTTATAGTTTTGCTGCTGGTAGACAAATAGCCTCTAATTTATCAGTTGCTTTGCTAGGGTTATTGCCTACCAGTTGGATGTTAAATCAGAATATCCAGAGAAAGGAATGAGAGAACAGGGATGTGGAACAGCTTTTTGGTTAATTTAGTAGTGTGCCTGTCCTATGTAGCTAGTAGGAATGTTATTCAGGTTCACATGATATGCCTTCACAAGTTAATTTCAGCTGTACACACTTGATATAAATATGAAATTTATTTAAGAAAATTGAGTGACTCAACAGCATAAACATTGACTGCAGGTTTACGCACATTTGAATATGTAGTTCTGTGTAGGAGAACTTTTCTACACACCCTCTTTAAGACTTGACCCCTCATTAAATTGAATTGAAGGCTTTCTATGGGAAATGAAGAGCTTCCCTCTCTTTGAGGTGGGGGTGGTCCAGGAGCATCTCAAAAGGATTAATGCACATAAATCCATGGGCCTGGATGGGATGCATCAACATGTCATGAGGGAGCTGGCGAAAGTGATTGCTGAGACACTCCCTATCATCTTCGACAGGTTTTGGCGAATGGGAGAAGTGCCTGAAGACTGGAGGATAGCCAATGTCACTCCAGTCTTTAAAAAGGGCAAGAAGGAGGATCCTAGCAACTACAGGCCAGTCAGCCTCACTTCTGTCCCTGGAAAGGTGATGGAACAGCTTGTTCTGGATGCCATCTCCAAGCAACTGGAAGAGAAGAAGGTGATGAGTAGTCAGCATGGATTCACGAAGGGGAGATCGTGCTCAACCAATCTCATAGCCTTCTATGATCTTATCACTGGCTGGGTAGATGGAGGGAGAACAGTAGATGTCATCTACCTTGACTTCAGCAAGGCTTTGATACTGTCTCCCATAAAATCCTGATAACAAAGCTGAGAGAGTATGGGATAAATGAGTGAGGTGGGTTGAGAACTGGCTGTCGGGCTGAGCTCAGAGAGTGGTGATCATTGGAGCAGAGTCTGAATGGAGGCCTGTGACTAGCGGTGTTCCCCAGGGCTCGGTGTTGGGTCCAGTCTTGTTTAATATCTTTATAAGTTAGAGCATAAGAAGTTCCGCACCAACATGCAAAAGAACTTTTACGTAGTGAGGGTGATAGAGCAGTGGAACAGGCCACCCAGGGAGGTAGTAGTCTCCATCTCCGGAGTTATTCAAGACCCGTCTGGATGCCTATCTGTGCAATATGAGCTAGGGAGCCTGCTTTGGCAGGGGGTGCTGGGCCCAATGATCTCTTGAGGTCCCTTCCAAACCCTATGATTGTGATTCTATGAAATCAAGGTGACATTGGGTCATTAGACACAGACAAAGATTTTAGCCTTTAGTGAAAAGGCTTTAATAAAACAAATTAAATGCAAAATATCCCCATCTTCATTTGTTTTATGCCTTGCATTTCCTTCGACAGGACCAACTCCAAAGGAGTTTACACACTGCAAAAGATAAAGCAAATTCTGTTCACACAGGGCTAAGAGAGATCAGAGAAAACAATGGGAAACATGAAGAATTTAGAAACTGCAGGTAGGGAATGGTTGGGTTGGTTTATTTACGTGATTGATAAGGATGGTAAGTGATGAAGCTAAATTTAGAGGAGAAAGCATTTTGCATGGAAAGGTCACAAGTACCACTTTCTAAGGAGAAAAATCGGCTTTTTTCCCCTCAGATGCTTTGTAACTATTCTTACAATACAAAGTCCCAGAATTCTGAATTTCAAACATATTTATGTTTTTATTATTATTTCTAAAGCGAGGAGAAATATTGGTTATTATCATATTTCTAAGTTTCTAAAATTTGCTTTTGTTCCTAGCCAGAATATAGCGATAGTTCATGATTGGAGGTGGGAGGGCTCAGGGAAGAGAGTTGTTGCTTTTTTCCATTCCTTAAATTTAATATCAGGCCAACAGGGAGGAAAGAAAAGCCAGGTTCAGATTGTTTTGGAGTGTTGTGAGTCATTTCATGTGAATCAATTATTATTTGTAGGGAAATGAAATGGAGGGGGAAAAAAGCATTGTACCTTGCAGTGGCATTTTGGTCATACGTCAAAATGTGGAGTCAGCTCTGGTCCTGGTGAATAAAACAGAAAGAACCAAGAAGCATTGAGAGCATGAAGAAAAGGGTAAGAACTGATAATAAGTTTGTATCACTTGTGGTTCCTATTAGTTAAGTGATTTAGCATTGTGAGAGATAAGAAGTATAAATTTTTCTCCTAAAGAAAATGAAAAATGATAAATGATATCAGCTGTTTTTTGAACCAAAGTAATCTCATAATATGTAAACTTTCAATGAAGAACTTTTAGCCAACAACTGCTTATAAATTGTTGGGTTGATGCTTTTTTGTTACAAGCCTTACACAGAGTAGCTATAACCTAAATGGATTGTGACTGAGAGACGCAGCCCATTCTTTTAACTGAGAAGACATACCAGCTTTGTCTTGCCTTTTCTATATGGGCCATATGGAGGTGTTGCTGGGCCCTCCGTAGGAGGCATACATCCCCATCCATCCATCTCTCCGCCCACGTGGAGGAAGCCGTGGCAGCTCTTCTGAGGAAAAGGCAGCTGGCCAAGCAGAATCATCCCCTGGGCTACATCCAGCTTGCAGGATCTAGAGACCATACCCGGCCAAAGCTGCTCATGGCTGTATTAGTTTCAGCTCCGAGAATACCATGAACCTTGGCTAAGCCTAAGAATGTGCATTTTACAGAAGAATGTTCTTGTCCTGACTGATGCTTGTTGTGGGGCGGGGGGTGGGGTTGGGGGGGGCGGGGGCGAAGGAGTGTGGGTCTGTGTGTAAAGGAAATTGTATGCTAAATCTTCTGAATTTCTTTAATTTGTCATTTGAGACTGTGCAGCTCCTGTGAAAAATTGAGTAAGATAAGTGCATTTTGGAGGGATTTTTTCTACAATTATTACTAAGCATGTGTCTATTGCTTTTTGGTTAATTGAGCAAACAATGCCCTTGATAGCCATTTCCTTTCACCATAGTCAAAAGCAAGGTAATTAGTTAATTGCTAGGAGGGGTTGTTAACTGCTGGTAATGAACCACTATTGAGGAGATTACTGTTACAGTACCATTAGATACTGCAAGCATGCATGAAGGGGAGAAATACCGTTTCTGTTTTTTCCATACTTTTTCCTGTGAGGGAGTTGTAGCACATATATTGCTGAAGATACAAAGGGATGGGGAAAAAGGGGGGAAAAACTACTGCTAAGAGAAGAAGAATTATCCTACTGTTAAAAATTATTCTTCATGTGGCTCATAATGACCTCAATTTTCAAGACAATATTCCAAATTGAATTCGTAACCTTCCATTTTGAAATATTAATATTTTGATACAGCAGTATATAGAATAACAATATGTGCTAGTATTTACATGATGAAGTATGATGTAATGTATTTTTTTGCCATTTACAGGGAAGGATTAAAACTCTGATGCTAATTTATGTGTGATTTTGGAAAAAGATTTGGACCACACCTAAAGGATAGATGTTTCTATCACAAATATTGTATCACTGCCTGATATTCTTTGTTGTCAGATTCAGATTGTCCTGGTATGTATCTTGAAACAAAAAGGGCTAGGTTATGTTTATATCAACTATATAAAGATCAAAACAGTTTTTTAGCAGGTTAAATTATAGCGTAACTCCAACAAAAATAGGAATTAAACATTCGATAATTTTTCAATTTTTAAAATTCTTGATAAAATGCTAATAAAACCTAATTTCTTTTTAGCCTGAATAAAAATATCCCTATGCACCCTATTTCAGATGTTCCAAAGATCGTACATCTGTGCAGAGCAAGCCCAGCACAACATACATTGTACTTAATGAAAATTATGTTTTCAGGTGTGCTGTGAGTTCACAGAATCACAAAATTATGGAATGGCCTAAGCAGGGATTCCTAAAGCTGGTTCCCCAGCACCATGTCCAGATGGCTTTGAATGTCTCCAAGGCTGGAGACTCTGCAAGTTCTCTTGGCAACATGTGCCAGTGCTCAGTGTTCTCTGATGTTCAGATGGACCCTCCTGTGTTGCAGGTTGTGCCCATTGCCTCATGTCACAGAATCACAGAATTTTAGGGTTTGGAAGGGACCTCAACCCCCCTGCCAAAGCAGGCTCCCTAGCTCATATTGCACAGGTAGGTGTCCAGATGGGTCTTGAATATCTCCAGAGAAGGAGACTCCACCACCTCCCTGGGCAGCCTAACCAAGTGCTCTGTCACCCTCACTGTGAAAAAGTTCTTTCACATGTTGGTGCAAAACTTCCTTTCCTCCAATTTGCAGCCATTGCCACTTGTCCTATCTCCACAGACCACTGAAAAGGGGCCAGCCATTTCCCCCTTCGTCCCATGCTTAAGATATTTATAAACATTAATTAGACCCCCCCTTAGTCTTCTTTTCTCTAGGCTGAACACTCAGCCTTTCCTCATAGGATAGATATTCCAGGCCCTTAATCATCTTCGTAGCCCTTCTCTGGACTCTCTCCAGGAGATCCCTGTCCTTTTTATACCAGAGAGCCCAGAACTGGACACAATGCTCCAGGTGTGGCCTGACCAGGGCAGAGTAGAGGGGGAGGATCACCTCCTTTGACCTGCTGGCCACACTCCTCCTGATGCATCCCAGGATCCCATTGGCTCTCTCAGCCACCAGGGTACACTGCTGGCTCATAGCCAACCTGTCATCCACTAGGACCCCCAGGGCCTTCTCCACAGAGCTCCTCTCCAGCAGGTCATCCCCCAGCCTGTACTGATTCAAGCAGTTATAAAAAGATATCCCTGCACCTTCTTCATGCTGAACAGCCCAAGCTCATTCAGCCTCTCCTTATAAGAGATATTATCTAGTCCCTCAGTCATCCAAGTGGCCCTTCACTGCAGTCTCTCCAGTATGTTAATCTATCTCTTTTACTGGGGTACCCGGCACTAGACACAATTCCCCAGAAGTGACCTCACCAGCTGAGAAGGATCACCTCCCTCAAACAGCTGGCAACACCCCTCCTAATACAGTCCAGGTTACCGTTTGCCTTCTTTAATGCAAGGGCACAGTGATGGTTCATGTTCAACTTGGCATCCACCAGGATCCCCAGTTCCTTCCCTGCAGAGCTGCTTTTTAATTATGTATCCTAAGCATACATATATAGGATAAGCTGTTAAAAGGCAATCACAGTTACGGTGTGTCTGGGAATGAGAAATAGAAAACAAGCTGTATGGCAGTCTCTGCTTCATCGGAGTGGTTCTGTCTGTATGCAAGGAATCCACAGATGTCTCTTCCTGTCTGAACAGGCCTTTGAGGTGAGTTTTACATGCCATACATATATTAATGGAGTCATCCACTAGCTATCCATCTCTGCTGTGTAACGGATTACAAGAAGACAAGCCCCTCTTGCAAAAAAAGTGTTCAAAGAGTTGACAAAAACAGCACCACCACATCAGAAGAAAGATAAGCAGAAAATTCAACAACACAGTACTCTTAATTATGCAGTTCCTAGCAAGATGCAACGATATAAATACTATGAGTTTCTACAAATTAGAATATATTGCCAAAAATTGTGGCTATTTTATCCTATTTATGGCTTAATCAGAAATATATTTCTATTTATTACTAGACAGATAATATATTACTAATAGATTTTTTAATGTATTACATCATAGCTAAACTTGTGGGAATATTTTCATTAGAATTAAATTTTACAATTACTAGTTAACTGCAATTTATTGGTAAATGTTCTCTCAGGATTAAAATGTAATACACAAGTTCTCCAAATGAAAACATTTGTCACAGAAAAAGAAAGTCCTTTTGGATATTATTCATCCTTGTTTTCTTTGCAGAAAAATTCTGAAGTAGATTTTAGCAAATAATTATGGAGTTGAAGTCAACTCTTGTGTTGATATTTGCGCATGGAATATATAAGAGAAGGCACAAAAAGAAAGGTACTGTATCTTATATAGGTAGCAGATTACATATTATTTATTTTACTACATGTCTTTAAAGAAAAGGAAGGAGACATTGGGATGCAGACACTGATATATAAAAATTGGGAAACTCAGCTGACTGTAACCAGATCTCCCATTTGTGATCTATTTCAGGCTGCACAGACAACACCTATTAAGGTATCACAGTTCAAGTACCACAGTTCCAAGTGCCTCATTAAGTATGGAGGAGATTCAGAACAGCTAAACAGAGACCTTGGACTGGCAGAGAATATTTTTCTGTATTTCCATACAGGAAATTCCCTGTGTTTCTGTACAAGAATCAGAATTGTTTCACATGAGTAGTTCAGCATAGTCGCAAGACAGCAAGGGACACAAACAAATACTGAAATCTCGGTGTGTCAGTAGTTGCGTTGACAAATGCCTTCCTTAGCTATCCTCCCCTGATAGAAGATTAGCTCTCTACCTCTCCCACATAGCTTCACAAAGGAATTTAGATAGCACTTTAGCTCTCTAAATTTAGACTGCCACTTCAGTTCTCCAAATCCAGCTGTGAGACCCTCAGAAAGCCCTGCTTAGCTGCTACTTAACCTGAAAGGCTCTGAAATTATCTCAGCGCTGAAACACTCCACCAATAAATTCTTCTAGGTGCCCAAATTTCTGATGCTGGATAATGATATCCTGTGCATATCTTGAAGATGCTCAGCAGCTGTGAATGTGAGCATGGCAGATGCTCAAATTAGGCATTCTGCTGATTGGCTTGTCTGTTGGGGCTAATCTCATAGACATCCTTATATGTCAACAAATCAGATTTCAGATGTCCTATTGCCAGAGGAAGGGATGTTAGGTTATCTTTGAATAATTCACTTCCAGTTCATTTTTTGGGGAGGTGAGAGGTCTGTTTTCAAATTCCTCTTCCAAATCAAGCACACAAGGTAGGTAAGAACCTGAATCTTTTCACTAGGATGTGGTATAAAGAGGAAACATAGTTCCTCCCTTTTTTCTCAGAGAAAGGCCGATAGGAATTAGGATTAATAATCTAAATCCAAATTTCCCCATACTGCAGAAAGTCATTTACTTCTGAATAATTTAGCAACATATTCAGCAGCCTTTTCTTTTTCTTAATTGGTCTTACAAACTGGTTTGGGTGACTTTATTCCTCTAGTGCCTGTTATGAGTCCTATTTTTAGGACACTGATAATTTCCATGTGCAAGAAATTCCTAAATCTGCACTAAGAAGTTCACTAGAGAACAAGTACCTACCAGTCAGCATTACTAAGGCTAATCCCACTTGGAAATTTAAGTTCTTGCTGCTTCATGTGCCTTAAGTCTGAAATCTCAGTTCAGCCCTGCCTAGTCTCAGTTTTATATTGCTCTCTCATTGCGATAAATCCAGTCTCTGCCACGGATAGGAGTTCTGTTCCTCTCCAATTTGAATGCAATACCAAATTCTTGCTTCTTTAAATGGTACAGAAACAGACATTTTTCAGGATCATGGCTCTTTTGGGATTCATCACAGAGAAACTGGGCAGGTGCAGAACTGTTTGCATGGAGTTATAAACTCTTTAGACAGGTAGTGTCTTTCATTTGATTTCAATGCCCCATGCACACCTGCAGCACTGAAAAAAATTGTATTCATAAGAGGATGGAGAAAACTATTAGAGGATGTTAGGAGTGACCATAACTAGTGAATTAAAAAAATATTCTGCTGAGCTTAACATGCCAGACAGAAAATAGGTTTAGCCTAGAAAATCAGCTTTTCTTAGGATTGTCCAGAAAATTGGCATCTAGTTTAAGTGGAGTCCACTATACAACCTCTATAAAAATATCAAAAGAAGGATAAACCTCATCTGAGATTTCAACTTGATAGTGATATAGCAAAAGGTTACTTTACAAAACAATTTTGTACTCAGTTGCATCTGAGAATAGAAAAGAAAGATAAGATAACCCTATTCATTAACCTTAGAGGTGTTGCGGGAATCTACAGATTTTCTATTTTTAAATGAATTTTGGAGAAAAATGTACATGCTTTATTTCCATAGCTGCTAGGGCAAACCCATGGTTAAGAAAAATAATAATTTCTGTTTCAGATTATCAAGTTATGCACTTTAAGTGGGTGATCATGCTGTGGAGCACGAAAAACTGAAAGTCAAGTAAGACATTTGCATAACATTAGCTCATAACAACAAATAATGTATTTTCAGGTGTAATTACTGCAAGCGAATTTAGTTGAACAATATGGGGTGTGGAAAGGAAAATATTTTAGAATAACTTTTGGATTTAGTAGTTTGGTGTATTTAAAACGTGCTGGAATCTTATTTTATTTAAATTAATAAACCCACATAATAAAGAGAGTAGCTAAACTTGTTTTGGTGTACATTTAAAGATTTATCAATCTAAATATTTTTATTCTATTATTTTTCAGAATGTATATGATTATTTTCAGACCAGAAATTCGACTGGGGTTTAATTTTTTATTAAAGTAGTTCTACCAACCTTTAGATACATAAACTGGGAAGTGGTGTTATCATATTGCTTTGCAGTTCCCAGTGAGATAGAATAGACAAAACATATTTGAGATTAAATAATGTATAGTAATATTTTGAGATGTTTTAATACTCTTGCTGTAGTGTGACAGTTTTGTTTTCCTTTTTGTGTTGATTGCGTCCTGCATCAAAGTGATTTAAATATTTCTATACCGTGTCATGAGAGAGATTTGCAGCCCAACCCCAGATTGGTAAGCAGTGTAGCTGACCTTAGTGTCACACTGTACCTGAGATAAATCAGGCTAGCTTACAGGTCCAACCTAGTAGGCTGGATGCAGAACTGTATCACCGCAGATGTATTGTTTTCAAACATAAATAGATAGCTCTGTAGTAGCTATAGCCATGGATTGGGCTGAAGGACCGTATATGCAGCTTGGAGCTGTCTCAGAAGTCTTCAGAACAAAACCATACATTACTTTGATTTGCCCTAGTCAGAACACAACAGGGTTTATGATAATGTGGGAGTTAATCTAGCCAAGGTCTTTAATTTTCCTGGAGAACTGATAGCTATAGGGAAAATCTGTACCATACATTATTACCAATACTTAAACTGATGCTTTTATTTTCTGTATTTTCCTTATATAGTTTCAGCAGCATTCTACAAGCCATTTACTGACAACATAAACTAATCTGCCAAACAATGGGTTTATTTTAAGCAGAAAGTAATTTTAGTTGATCTTGAGAAATGTAATGTTCACAAAAATAATATACTGTGAGTTATGAATGGGTATACTATTTCATCCAGGAGTCATTCCCATTCTAGTTCAGTTTAATAACAAGGTGCTATTAAATTCGAAAGGATGAGAAAGACACTAGCATAAGCAGTGCTCTATTAAAAACCTTGAAGGCAAGCAAATTATTTCTGCAGGGAATTTTTACTCCTCATTACAAAATTATATTCGGCCTGTGGGGAAAGTCCTATACGTTATTCTGTATTTTATGTTGAAGAAAGGAAAGTCTTCCAATAAGTGATTGCCATTATACAAGTAAAACTTCCACAGCATGTGCTGGAAATAATTCTGATATTATGATGCATGACATTTGAATAAGATAATTTTTGCACTATAAGTATCACTATCTTACATAGCTTGGTAAATTTAGAGGAAAAAGTAATTTAAGAAAAAAAGCCAGAGTAATGTTCTCAAGATGGAATTGCCTTGTCCTGTTTACATTACCTAAGTATTAAGTAGGTTTGAGGTTCTTCAATCATAAGTGGCTATTGTTCAATTCTTCAGAAGTGTCAAGATAGATATCTAGTACTCCATGACAGTGCAGAGCAAGAGGTGCAAGCTGTGTGCTGCTGGAAATGGGAGGGAACCCAGCTTTTAACCCTGGGGCATTATGTAAGAACTGCATCACTGTGCCTGTTCGAGTTCTGCTGGCGTCAGCCAAAATGCTGCAGGAGGAGTTATCCTCCACCTTGATATCCCCATGTGAATCCACAGCTAACAGCAACGACCTCCTGAGTAAACAGGTCCACTCTGCAACAAATCAAAAATCAAAGCTGCCAACATCTGAAGTGGGGCAAATGTATTTGACAGTTTATACTTCATGAACTGCATATACTGACTTTTTCCCTGAAAATGTAGCTGGTCTTAGTTCCATCACTTCTGTATTTAATTTTTCTCAGGTTTTGACCTTCTAGAAAATGTCAGTAACTTTACAGTTGAAAATATTATTAGCCTAGACGTTTTCATTAGAATAATTGCATATAGTACATAAGGGGAAGTCTTTCCTTCTGTTTTCTAATGTCCCTGTTATAAGGTTGCTGTTATTATAGGTCAACTGTTGGATCATAGAGGAATGTTAGTATTAATTTATTGACTGTTTAATATATCAGTATATTTTTAAGAAAGCATCTCTGTCAGTTCATGTGAATGTGAGAAATAATTTTTCCAAAGTCCCATTGCCTGCTATTTTTTATGGTTTCTTTCTGCCATTCACTCCCTAGCTTCTAAGAAGCAAAATAGGTGGGCATACAAAATTACATATTAACATTTTCATTCTGTTGTGAATAACACGAGATATTTGAATCTTGGAACAAATACAATACTGAGAGGAGTTTATTTGCATATTAAAGGAAGGGGTTATTAAAACTGTACATAGAAAGACAGGGTTACTTTTTTTTTTCTCTTCTAACATATAGGAAAAGAGGGAACAATGAAGAAGAAAAATGTCCTGGTGAAAATATCTTTCATGTTGGAAGAAGAACTGCAAATGGTATTATTTGATTACAACCAGGAACTCACCATCTTGAAAAGCTTAAAACTGTGAGAGTGAAATGGTTATTAACTGGGATGTTAGCAAACCATGTTGATGTTAAGAACATCCTAACTAAACTAATGTAGATAGAAAGGATTTTGTGGGCACAGCTGAGATTTAACTATGGGCTTTTTGTCTACAATTTGCAAGTTCTGCTGAGGAAAAGGCCCTCCAAAGTCACAGACTGTGGCTGAAAAACATGTTTCAGGCTTGGTATTTAACAAATATATATATATATTATATGTATTATATATATATATTATATGTATATTTGTATCACTGGCAAATATATATACATATTATACACTGAAGCCAGTGATAAATGATAATCAGGAGAAGGTGTTCAACCAGAAATCCAAGAATACCACATGTCATTGTATCATCTAAATTCCTGGAGAACTGAAATTGCTAAAGCGGAAATTCAAAAGAAGGCCTAATCATATATAGCATTCAAATGTTATAAGACCAGAAAGTATCTGTCCCCTCAACTAGCACCATGCAGGAGAAAAGAAACAAGTATTTTTAAACTAAGATGGAAAGTAAATTATCAGATTGAGCAGTAAACTAGAAGCTGGAGTAATGCATGACAATACAGGCTCTTCGATGTAATAGGAGCTGCACTGATCATTGATTTTTGATGTTTGGATTAGAATAAATATTCAAATTTCAAGGGCGGGGGAGTGTTAATTTCTACTGTTCCAAACTCTCCCCTTGGCATCTGAGACTTGAAATATATCAGCCTACTCCATACTGATTTGTTACAAGGAGGAGAGCACAATTGGAATTGTTGCCCAAAGAAAAGGTGAAACAGTGAATCTACTAATCTTGCCAGTGCTGTTCCTGAGGAAGTGCAGTATAAAATTTATCACAAACTCAGCGGCTGCCAAGGCTAAGGAAGATGGAAACTTTTGTGGTAATCCAGAATATTAGATGAATAGCAGGCAGCCCTTGGATATGATCTAGTATACTGGCCAGAGGCTATAGCATCAATTTTATTTAAATTTTGAGAGTGATTAATATACAGAAAGGCAGTTTACTAATGCTTTACCCATTTGTAGATTAAACAAAGGCTCATTAGCTCACATGAGACAGTTCAGTTTTATTTTTAGCTACAGTATGGCTGGTGCAATGCCTCTTCTTTTAGCATTTTCATTTTGCATTGCCTTCAGTCCTGACATGAAAGTTAACATTAATCTGCCAACTCATTCTGATTGGATTGCTTTGGAAGTCACTCCAAAGTCACAATGGCTAAATGGGATGAAGCTGTAAGACAGAAATGCATTGCAGTTAATACCTCTGCAGTACTGAAGCTAAGCCAGGGCCAGCCCTAATTCCTGAAAGAAAACAAATCCACGATAATCCATGCCTTAATTCTGAACAGTGGCACAATGCCAAATAATATAAAACATGTATTCCTTACTAAAACACTGCATCTTCTTATTCCTCCACGGTTTCTCTTGGCCTTTTATTCATGTAGTTTGAGGTCAGCGAGCAGCATACATGTGAAGGTGTTATCTGTACTGACACTTACAGCATTCCAGTCTTCTCCTGAAGTAAGAGGACTTGGGGAGAGAATGGTTGCTGAAACAAATAATTTCATTTTCTGTTGCAACAATTAGAAGGCAAAAATTAAGATACCTCCTAACCCCACACCCACCTCCACTCAGAAATCTTCTAAGAATATTTTTGGTCCTTTAATCTCTCTAATGTCCAGTAAGGTAAAACTAAAACTGGTATTTTTTTTTCATATTCTGGGTCTGCAAAAAGCAAGGATGGTCCCATTCATGTCTAATTAGTCTCAGTTTGGAGATTTTGATTAGGAGCATGCTGATTTTAGCCCAAACCTAGACTGTGTTATTTAGAATCTATTCTCCCTAAAGTCCTTTTGTGATGATAACTTAGTGTGACAAAATGAACGAGTTTAGACATTTCTCTCTTCATCCAAAAATGTGTCCTCATGTAGAAATAAGCCTTAAAAATATCTTATGAACACGAAATGTCCCACAGAAACAGATAAGTAATTTGGGATGTGTTATGTGGCTAGCAAGTATTTCTAGAGGTCATGCCTAATTTAGACTCCCCTTAGGAATTCTTTCTGATAGCCTTTTTGTAATGTAAGCCTCATACACTATCAAAGCATATTTTTAGAGTTTTTTGTTAAATTTAACTATGAAAAGAGTATTGTTCATTACCTGGCCAGAGTTGACAAACAAGAACAAAGTGGCAATGTGCCCCAGTCACTTCAGGGCTGGCAGGTCTTGCTGTGAATGAAATCCTGGGAACTACTCTGAGGCATGGAAGTTACACTTCTCTACAAAGCATAGAAGTATTTCAAGAAAATAACTTTAACGTCCTTAATAGAATATTGATAACAATGCTGCTTTCCAGAATTATATGCTTCATAGAATATACCAAGTTGGAAGGGGCCCATAAGGATCATCAAGTCTGATCAGACAAGTCAGAGCATGTGACTGAATTCATCGTCCAGATGCTTTTTGAATTCATCCAAGCTTGGTGCTGTGACCAGTTCCCTGGGGACCTTGTTCCAGTGCCTGACCACTCTCTCAGTAAAGAACCTCTTCTTAATATACAACCTAAACCTCCCCGTCATAACTTTGTACCATTCCCTCAGGTTCTAATATATATATATATATAAAAATATTTATTTTTGCATTTTTATTTATGAATCTGATTTGAAACCCTATTCTGTCACTTTGTCAATGTTTCAGAAGTCCAGATGAGATGAGTAGGCAAAACCCTCTGACATATTTTCTCAAACACCAGTGCAGCCGGCTGTACAAAAGCAAAGATAAACTTTCCCCTTCCACCACATTTTAACTACTGCAATATACCTGACTTTGGTGCCATTGTCAAATATGGTGGGATTGCTGGAGAGAGGTGATTGAGGGTGAGTAACCATGAGCCGGTTACCCATAGCCTGGCAGATATGCATTCAGTGCTGTGTGGTGAAATGGCATAACTGAAGAGGAGGCCAACTTTGCGTACAATCCTATGTCTAAAAGAGGCCTAATCAGCTCATCAGTGCTATGCTGATGCAGCTATTTGCTTCTGTTCAGATGGCTAGCTGTAGCTCTGTAGTAAGCACTCCCATACGTATGCATGTAAGATTATATTCATGCCTATTGTTAACATCTATTTTTAAAGGTTGAAAACCCTACTTACCTCCAGCAAATGCTGCAAACAATTGACTCACAAGTGAACTATAAATAATGTTCGCAGCACATAGCCCATGCAGCATACTGCTCTAGCATTACTGAATATTCAGAACCTGCTGCCTCTGGTAGCTATATACGTCATGTTCATGACAGGTTTAGGCTTCAGACGCCCAGAGCCTAAGATCTGGCATGTGTTTTGGAACTAAAGCATTTGCAGATTAGTGAATACCAGCCACAGGGCCAGGTATGATGTGGAAACTTGAAAATACAAAGTGTCTGTACTGACATTCTGAATATTACCACAAAATAATGTAAAATATGAAGGTTGGGAGGAGATGAGGGAAGAGGGAATGACTGACAAATGCTGCCAAGTGTAAAGCAATTTAGACAGCATTAGGCCTAGCCTCCATTGTGTACAAGGCTTCTGTTGTAAGTACATTTTTGAAGGAAAACTGCAGGCATGGAAAAAAGGATGAAACTGGGTTTAGCAAGGATAGAACTTGGCACATGAAGCTTCTTAATGGTTGACTAACATCAAAGCAAGTAAGTGGCTCTGGAAGGGCAGCTCTGTGTTTCCACCATGCTGATTTGCTTCCCTTGGAGCAAATGAATGAGTTAATATATATGTCTGTGCATATCAAAGACTTGACTGCGGTGTTTAAATGTCAACAAATAAATCAAGATACAAATTAAATATTTGAGTTCTGAGCATTTGTTCTGAGAGATTAAACAAATGAAAGAGATATCTTAGTCCTGATTATTCTATTCTTACAATATTTGCCCAGGCAAAGCTATCTTGATGATCACTCAGACATTGCTGTCAAAATCCAAGGTAAGTTTCTCATCTCATGTGATAAATGATGTCTTTGCTTTATGGGAAAGGATAATTGCATATAAAATCACTTTAATTTTTAGTTAT
Source organism: Laterallus jamaicensis coturniculus (assembly GCA_022605575.1). Classification (NCBI taxonomy): domain Eukaryota; kingdom Metazoa; phylum Chordata; class Aves; order Gruiformes; family Rallidae; genus Laterallus; species Laterallus jamaicensis. Next base: position 1,101,022 of record JAKCOX010000045.1, on the reverse strand, counting down.
AATTGGTAAAAAAAATCAGCTGTGTGAACATGTACCAAATCTTTAAAATGCTTTACTTTCTCATTGTACTGTGAAAATCCTTCCATAGGTACTTGTAGGAAAATGCTACAGTTGATTAAACAGAAATACCATCAAATGCATAGAGGGCTGAATTGCATTACTTTGATCAAAATCCCAAATAAGTGTAAGTGCATTCTTTGGCTGCCCTGACATAGCACGAGTAATTAAAATTCAAAGTCTGTATCCCAATGCTGCAGAGATTTGAATGAAGATAGGGCTCTGACTTGACCTGTTTCCCTCTGCCTTATCACATTCTAATGATTATTCTACATCAATCTGCTATTAAAGGATTCTTCTATAAGCTTTCAGATATCTGAACATTACACATAAAATTGTGTAAGTTCAAATAAAATTCATCTCTAATGTGTCACTTTGTTTTTAATGTACCAGTTGCTTGCAGAAAAAAACTATTTTTGAGTGAAAGGCATCAAAGATTTTCCACTGAGATTTGTCAGTTGTGGGGTTAACATTTACAGGAGAAGATTTAAAATCTCTGGCCAGCAGATTATTAGGACACAGTTTTTTTCCAGAAATACAGTAGATTTTTCATGTGCTTTTGGCATTTCTATGGCATGTTTGAAGACTCCTAAAACTGTGGGTTTTTACAGGACATTGACTTTTGTTTAATTATGGCTTCACCAAAGTCTTTTGAGATATTTTTAGTAGAAGTGAAAAGAGGTTATTAAAAGGGTAACTAGCAGATGAGTTGGAAGCTTTATATATAAAGCATAAATACCATCTTCTTCCACCATCACTTCTTGCTTTTCATGTTCCTATAACATAAATATCTGGCATTTACTGCTGAAAAGGAAAAGGGGTAAAGCGGAAATTTTTCCTAATACACAATCTAAATATTCCCTGGTGCAACATTTTCCTCTTGTCCTAGATGTAAAGGAAAGACAAACACCTACCTGGCTACAATCACCTTTCACATATTTATAAAGAGCAATAAGATCTCCCTTCAGCCTCCTTTTTTCCAGGTCAAACCGCCCCAATTTCCTCAGCCTCACCTCATAAGATGTGTTCTCTAGACCTTTCATGAGCTTTGGTGCTTTTCTGAGTTCTTCTTGCTGCACTGAAATTTCATTTTATTTCCTATCGCTAACGTTGTCTAAACTTTTTATATAGAATATTGGGGCTAAACAAAGGCTTTTAGTATTATTTACCATAAGGAGACAAAACTGTCATTACTTGAAAATAATTCATACTTCAGTGCTACAGAAATGTGTTACAAATTCAGGTCCTCCCCATGCCAGAAAATTTTAAGGGTAATAGGAGAAACAGCAACAAAAGAAACAAAACAATGTGAGACAAAGTTGAGAAAAGTGGTAGTTATTAGGGCTGCTTCAAGTGTTGGTTTTCATTGTTACTAAGCATTATTATAAAATGCCTATTAGATATTCATTAATAACTGACCACTGAACATTCATAATTTTCCCTGTACACAATTTTATACTGTTTAACTCTACATTAAAATTAAAAAGGAGAGCAAAATACTCCACATTCCTAAAGGTCCCAATAACAAAATCCATTGTTAAAAAAAAAAAAAGCTTCTTTGTATATGCTAATGATGTACCAAAAAAACCCCAAACAACAGCCCAAGGATGTGCCATGACTCCTGTTGTTTGATTTCTTTTTTCTTCGGAAGACTTTTATTTATGAACAGGAAACACAGTAAATGTCCATACTTATTTTCTCCCCTTTGTTTCTTGATATATCCCACATGGTGGAAAACCTAGGTCTGGATCCATTCCTGACACCTTAAAATCACTGATAAATCATTTTGCGGCAGTATCAGAAGATGCCAACTAGCTTTGCTGGAAATACCATCCCAGCATCTTGTGCAGCTGTCTAACCCTGGAGAGGGCCAGGATTTTCAGAAGTAACTAATGATTCTGTAAACCCAAATGAAATCTCTTCATGTGTTAGACAGGGGGTAGAGCCGTATCTTAAAAGTCAATTTCTAAACATGTCAGAAGTAACACACTTAACATCTTGGAAAGTCTTACCTTATCGTTTAGGAAAAGGAGTGAGCTCTTAGGCAATGGTAAATCAGGCGAGCATTGTCTTCTGATTATATTGTGTTTGCCTTATAGAACCTATCCTGTGACAAATGTTTGCCAAGTTCCCCTATCAGATATTATACTTCTAGTACCATAAAATTAATTGAAAATACATTGTGGGGTTTTGTATCTTGGGAAAGGCTCCAAACAGACAGCTTTACGAATTCAGTTCATTGTAAACATGACTCATTTATTTTAAGTGAAGAAGTTTAAAAATGTATTTCTTTTCCCTCTGTCAATATGATACTGTAGGAAAAAATACTAAACAGAAGTATATGAATGGATGAAAAAAATAGGCTTATGACTGCTCAGTCATAACTGTACATCTGATTTCCACTCAAAAAAAAAAAAGTGATTCTGTGAAAACCTGAATAATTTTTTCAGGAACAATGTTACATTGTGCCATGCATGTCATTAAACATTTGCATAGAGTATTTTGGAAAATGTGGCAATTCAGCATGAGCAAATATGGAATCACTCATCACTCACTTCTTCCAAGCTAATCTAACAGACAATACATGCCAAATGATCCTTATGTGCAATGTAAAAAAAAAACCCAAACCAAACCCACTTTGTAATCTGAAACATTACAATTCAGACATTTTTAGACAGGAAAAATGGTTTTGGAGAAAAACAACAGCAACAATAAATAATTTCATGTGCTCTAATGTAATTTTTTTCCTGTGCAAATTCAGCATGCCATCTAGGGAAGAAAAACTTGTAGAAAAGGCACAAGCCTTCATACATACAAAGGCTGCACTTTCAACCTGCAGAAGAAAATTTACTTTCAGTAATTAAAATTTTATATCTTAAAGAATTAGGAATGCATTCAGGAATGAGGAATGCACTCAAGACATTCCTGATGGTCCTGAAGAACTGGACTAGGAAATGTGAAAGGCAGAATAACCCATTAGGTACTTCTCATATCCAGTTGTTCAGTAGTTGTAAAAATTCTCTGATACTCCACAGCCTTTAGCCTCTTTGTAAGACCATATATTTTGAAACAGCATTGAGAATATCAGGAGGTTTTTAAGGAAAAATAACAATCCAGGATAGAAATTTTGCAATTCACTAGTGTTTCTGGTCAGCAGGAAGACTTATGTAATGTTATGCCTAATCTTTCATGTAGGTATGTACACTTCTCTAGATGGATTGTGGATCTAGTAAAGAACTTTCTGATTATTAATGAGCACAGATCCTAGGAGTTAAATGCATGAAGCTATTGCACTATTAGTGATACATATTGTTAATCAGTTTATTTGGAGAAATGAGCACAAGTTTAGTTTTACAAAAACTGTTTCGGAAAGCTGAATACAAGAAAACTAAATATGGAAAAGGAAGCCATTTGTTTCAGTATTTTTAATGCTGATCTCCATTGTGCAGTGGAGAATGATGATGGAGTTTATATGCCTTCATTTTTAGTCAAAAGTGTGGTTACTGAGGGTGCAATTGTGTCCTTGAGGAATGCCTCCGGAATGTGCAAAGTAGAAGGTCCCCTATTTGCAGGACCTGTTTTGTTCTCATCACTCCTTAGGACATTTGTTTATGACTAAATTTGCAGCCCGGTTTTTAGGATTGGATTAGATTAAAGCAGGGTTTAGAAAGGGATAGAGCTTTATGACCTCTTTACACTCCAAAAAGTAATTGTTTCTTCTAGCTTAGAGGAGTGAATATCTAACCAGACTCCTCAGCTGTGTACATAGTTAGTGGATTTGCTGTCCAGTAAATTGACGGTTCCTTTTCTTGCACCAGACCAGCCATTTGTCTTCTCATTTGATGAGACTGGAGGAAAGAAACACTGGAAACTTCCTGCTAGAAATCACTTGGTGACAAAGCTAGTGAAGGAGGCGCTAAAAAGTAATCTGTTTTACAGAGAAAAGAAATGGAGAAGAATCTGTCATGCAGCTGCCTAAGACTCATGATGGTCTTGTGCCACCCCGAGTAACAAGCAGCAGCCCTAATGTGTGTGTGAGGCCTCAGGAAATCACTGAATACTTAAGGAATTTACTGATCTTCATACTGAAGAGAACCCCGAGGAACAGCGAGATGAAGAAGGTGGGTCAGCAGCAGTGAACTCTTTATTATGCTATAACAGCTGTTGCTATCAGACCTAAACCATTTCTGTTCCTCTTATTCCCACTTTGAGCCTGAACCTAATCCTACAGGCTGGCCGAAGTAAATAGTGCATAGATCAGGCAGATTTCTTCACGGCACTTTTAGTAGAGGGTGTTTGTGTGAAATGCATTGCTAAAAATGTCCACAAAAATAATGTATCCTCTTAATTTACTGTAATGATCTACTGGTATGACTAATGATTTTATGTGAGAAAAATCTTCTCTTGCTTTATGCCATAAAATCACCATAAAAATGTCCTCAGCTTGGAGCACTACACTATATATCTTGCAAAAAATATTCTCCACCAGTATAAATAAAGGCTTTAAACATGTCACTCCTTATTAATATCACAGCATTAGAAACCAGAGACAAAAGGGAGGAGGGAAAAATTGTTGTTGCTTTATTTAGAAACAAAGTACATAGGGAAAAAAAATGTCTCACCAGTTACAAGGCACATGGAGATGTCACATTCCACAAAGATTTTGGTGCAAGTAATATAGCAGTCTATGTCTGCTAATTTTTATAACACTTAACACTAACTGGAGCAGAAGGAAAATACAGTATGTTCCTTTACTGCCATTTTTTATGGCTAAATATAGGAATCCCAAGGAGCCTGTAGGTAAATTCTTGTTATCTAAGGGGTTGTTCATTACCCAGTCATTACCTGCACAGGAAGACAAGGCCGTTACACACCATTGAGATGCCTGATAGGGACTCAAGAGTGTTTAGAAAAGTGTGACCTGAGTTCATTCATAAAATATGTTGTCTTCTTCCATGTGTCCACAGCCAAATCACTGCCTGCATCACAGAGATATGACAAATGGCTCTATAAGAGAATGGTATCTGCATGCACACCATGCCCTCGCGCATCATCCTTTCCTTTAAAATGAAATTTGAATATTCATGAAGGAAAGGAGGTTCTGTGTAGTCCAATGTTTTCCACATTCTGGATGGCTGGGGACCAGAGCCGCTGAAGTAGCCAGTCACCGTGCCATGTAAGTGCAGCCAAAGAATGACATGGGTATCTCAGTGTGCTGAATTGCTGTGCGCATAATGGTGTGTAATCTTACATGACATGATTACTCAGAGGAGAGGGTGTGTTATTGATTTGAATTAGGAACACCTTCTGGCATATCATGATGTTGAAGAAATAGGCAATTCTGTACATACACCCATCATATGCACTTTTTTATTCAGTGCTACCTATTTTTTGCATAATAGAAATTTTGAAATAATTTAATAAGAGTTAATTTGATGCTCACAGCTGTAGCACCTGTAAGAACAGAAGAATTAACACATTTAGGAAGTGATATTTAAATTATTGGAGCTTTAAAAAAATTATTTATTCTGACAGCTCATAAAAAAGTATGATAGCAGCTGCTGATACCAGGAAGCAGGTTGATATCCATTGCATGCACAGAAACAAAATATGCAAGGCAGAAAATTCTGTCCAGGTGGAATCTATTTCAGCTGTTTTGAAACATGAGTATGAAGTGGTAAACAGACTGTAGAGTATAATCTACTTCACTGTTTGCAGTTCATGACTGATAAATACTCCATAATAATGATAAAAGCTGTTGGACACTTGAAACATAACACAGAGTTTTCACTGTGCTTTCTCTAATTTATCAGGAGTGTCCAATTAGCCAAGATTCAGTCTTGCGTTTCAAAGCATACAGTATCCAGCATCTTCAAAACTATCCAAACTCCATGTGTGCAGTTATTATCTCCTGGATAACATCACTTACAGGTTATTCAAAGTGTTTCATGAAATGTTCTGTTCTTGTGGAGTTCCTAGAAGGGTACTATACCAAGCCTGCTGATCTTCAAGGTTAGATGCTGTACGCTGTAACAGTTAGATGTATGGTACGAACATTTTGGAGATCAAACTGTTCAGAAATCTTATCCTGAAACGTGTCAAGAAGGAGGGACCTCTAGCTTTTGGGGAACATTTCTGTGGTGGGTTGACCATGGCTGGACGCCAGGTGTCCACCAAAGCCGCTCTATCACTCCCTCTCCTCAACTGCATGGGAGAAAGAAAATATAACAAAAGGCTCATGGGTTGAGACAAGGACAGGGAGAGATAATTCACCAGTTAATGTCACAGGCAACACAGATTCAACTCAGGACAATTAATTTTAGTTTATTGCCAACCAATAATGGGTAATGAGAAATAAGATAAAATCAAATCTTAGAAAACACCATTCCCTCCACCCCTCCCTTCTTCCCAGACTTAACTTCACTCCTGGTTTCTCTCCTTCCTCCCCAGAGTGGTGCAAGGGAATGGAAAATGGAGATTACAGTCAATTCATCACAGGTTGTCTCTGTTGCTTGGGGGAAGACTCCTCACACTCTTCTCCTGCTCCATCATAGGGTGCCTCCCACAGGAGACAGTCCTCCATGAATTTTTCCAACATCAGTCCTTCCCACAGGCTACAATTCTTCACAGACTGCTTCTGTGTGAGTCCTTCATGGGGTGCAGTCCTTCAGGACCAGACTACTCCAGCATGGGTCTCCCACAGGGTCACAAGTCCTGCCAGAAAGCCTGCTCCAACATGGACTCCTCTCTGCACAAGCCCACAGGTTTTTCCAGGAGCCTGCTCCAGCATGGGCTTCACAAGGGGTCACAGCCCCCTCTGGGCATCCATTTGCTCCAGAAAGGGGTTCTCCACAAGCTGTAGGTGGATTTCTGCTCCACCATCATCCTCCATAGGCTGCAGGTGAATCTCTGCTCTGGCATCTAGACCATCTCCTACTCCTTCTTTACTGACCTTGGTCTCTGAAGAGTTGTTCCTCTCAAATATTCTCACTCCACTCCCTGGTTCCTGGTTTGTTTATGGTTGGGTTTTTTCACCTTCCTAACCAGAGGCACTACCACTGTTGCTGATGGGCTCAGCTTTGACCAGTGGCAGGTCTGTCTTGGATATTGGCTCTCTTAGATCTAGGGGAAGCTTCTAGCAGCTTTTCCTAGAAGCCACCCTTATAGCACCCTCCAGTACCAAAACTGCAATGCAAACCCAATACAATTTCTCAGATGGAGGATAACAGTTGTCTAAAGACTGGCATAGTGGATGCCATAGATAGATGCCATAGATAGATGGACTGTGCTGAGTATAGTGAGACAGTGAAGCATAAGTGAGCTTAAGACACTATAAACTGAAACACAAAGCAGAATACTATAAAATGTTCAGTCTGTGATCAGTGAAAGCAAAGAAGAAAACAATGATTTCTAAGCTGTTACATTAGTCCAGAGGATTTGGGGTTTTGATGCATTCGATAAATACTCAAAAACAAACTGCGTCTTAACTCTGTGTTCAATTGCATAAACACCTGTAGAAATGTTTAATATAATATGGATGCTATTGATATATTTACGATTTTGACAAATACATACCTTTGCTTCCCACTTCTACATCAGAAACTGGACACAAATGTAGACTAACAAACCTTCTGACAACAGTTCATAGACTACACATGCTAGGATTTAAATTTTCCAAGTAAGAAAAATTTCCCAGTCCTTGAAAGAACTATATAAGTTAAGAATTTATCATTCCACAATGCCTCCAAGGACTGAAATGTCCAGGCTCAGTTTTCCCCAGCTGCATGCACTCCTGTGTGAGTGATGATGGGGTCAGCATCTGTGCAATGCAGAGGGAGAGAATGCTCACGTTACTCTGCCACAAATGTGTTGCATCCTCATGCCTTGTGGCAGGAGAGGAATGTGGTAACTGAAGCTCCTCATAGCTAGAAGCTGACTGTGATGCAGACTACTGGTTATGCACTTCGGTTTCTTCAGATGTGTTGAAGTCTTGATGGGAATACTGATTGCTACTAAAGGCATTTTAGATATGTTTTTTATTCTGGTGGTTTTGGGGAAGCTGCTGGGAAAGAAGGTGCCCAACTCTTCCCAACATAAGTGCTGTGTTGAATCGATCTTTCCTCTTGACTGGGGAGGTCCAAATGTCCCACTTCAGTGAGTGCTACACATGCACTGAAAGCTTTGCTGATTTGGGGATGATTAGTGTCAGTTAATTTACTGATTTGTCAATGGCTGAAGAAGTGAGAAGAATAAGTTCTATTTTGATCTCTTCACATTAGTTCAAATTTCTCTCTTCATTTATACAGAAAAATAGGTGTTTTTTCATTTACATACATCCCAAGAATGAGCACTGATATTTTAGAAAAGAGGGTATTTTGGTCTTTGTATAAACGGTGCTTTGAAAACAGTTTTATAAGTTATTTGCATTATGAATTCTTATTGTTCAGCCAATCTCCATTTATTCACAAATTCTGCAAATTTTTTTTCTTTTATTTTGTAAAGGAACATGAAAAAGCCTTCTAAACTTCTATATTGATGCCCTAATCTTTCCAGTGCTCAAAAAACGTGGCACTTGGGATTGTTGCACCCTGCTGCATGATTTTTGCATATAAAAGTTATACAAAGGCTGAGAACATTGAGCCACTGAGAAACACGGAGACATACAAACATCGTATGTCTTGGCTAAAGTCATTACCTGCAGTTCATGGAGAAAGATAGGAGCCTCCATTGAACCATTCATTACACATTAAATGGTTAGTTGTTTAAGACACAGAATTAGTTCTCTTTCCATTTCTCTTCATCAGACGTATTATGAACGACTAATTCAGAGAGTACACTTAATTTTTAGCAGATTAAATTAAAAATTAAAAATTAGAAATAATTAAGCAGAATTCTGTTCAGTTATTTTTTTCTGCAATCTTATAAAAACTTGTGAGATCAAAGTGATCAAAGTTGGTGAGGTTTCATTCCTCTTTGATTAATCTCTTTCATTATTACTCTGCCTGTAATACTATTTCTGTCAGCGTGTCCCAGGTTTCTTCAGATTGGCTGTGAGTTCTTGGCTGCATGTGAATACAGCTAGAAATTAGGTCCCATATGGTTCTGGACGCAACCCAATACTAAAATCAGAAGGGTTACTTCTAATCTAGGAATGCAAATCCACACCATACTCTGAAATCTAAAAGCCCTCAAATTCAAAATTCTTTTCTGGCTGGGATCTACTTAACATCAAAGTTCTCAATGTAACGTACATGACAAGAAGAAGGCAATGCAGAGGGAGGAAAGAGTGAGTAGGCAGAATTCCACTCTCTAAGGCCAGGAATAGATTTGCTGTTGTTAGCAGTTCTGCCACTAAACACAGTGCACAATGCTGTAAATATCACAGCATGGCACTATCTCCATCTCACGAAAGATCACACCAGGGCAATAGTGATGTGGTCTCCTCTACTATATACAGCTCCAGCATTAAAAGGCAGGAGGGTTGCCATCATGCCCATACACTTTATGCTGTGAAAAGAATGCAAGATATTTTTATAACTGTCTGGATTCCCTCTTTTGCTATATTCATTTTTCCTCAGGCAGCCTTCCAAATGCAAGGCCATCACACAAGCAAAATAAATAAATAAAATAATTGGATTAGCATCATGCACACAAACCCTAGGAATTTTAAAGGAACAGGTTAGAAATATGAGGTTTGCATAGCTTGCAGCTTGAAAGGTCAGAGAGCAGATAAAACCTGACAGCAGCTTTTTAATGCTTCACATTTAAAAGGCATATAAAATAGTCAATAATTTTCGAAACCTAAAATTATTTGCTTACTTTCCTTTTTTCTTTAGTGATGCTTCATTCAGGATCAAGCTATTCTAATCCATATGTTTTGCAGGTACATGGAGCAAAACAGTTCCACAAAGCTCTCCAAAGCAAATTAGATATGAATGAAATGATAGACATCATTGAGTGTGGTGGAAGCCCATTGCCATTAATCAGATTATTTTTAACAGAATTAGATTCAAGGGAGAGTTTCAGGGGTTAAAATCAGCATTTATTCAAGCACAGATCTAGTGGGAAGTATGCATTAATGAATCTTCTACAGCACTGCAACTGCTGGAATTCGAGCAAGAAAAGTTTCCAACACATTTTGTGCTTGGATGAGGAACTGACTGAGAGGAACTGTAGCACTCTGCTCTTCTAAGAACACCACAAGTATTATCAACACTACAACTAAAGTAGATGGGAATTATTAATGCCAGCTGATCCAAAGTAGGATTTCCACTCTTATCACATCTTGGAACACAGGTACATGCTCTTTTTCTGTGGCTCACAAGGCTCATGTGAGGGACAATATCTTAGCCCATTATACTCAGGCTATAATGCTATAACAAAAGACAGGATTTTCACTGGTACAAGGCAATACTAAGAGGGTTTTGGGCGGAAGGGGGTTGATTGTGCTGTTCTCTTTGTTTGAGGTTCTTTTTTCCCTTGAGCAATAGAAAGAACCAGCGAGATAAAGAGGATCTTTGTAAAGACAATGGGAATATAGAAAGAACCTCCAACATAACGAGGTTGGTGAGCAGTGGAAAACAATAACAATGCAGTAAACTGGAATGGGAAGAGAAATGGTAATTGCACTAGAAAAGTGGGTGATTTGGGTACATATGACAAGAAGTGCAGAGAATGAGTAAGGTCAGAGTGAAGGGAAAGCCAGCATTTTAGACACCATCAAAAAAAGGGAAAACTCTGGAAACTCTCTCTGAGAGGTAAGAAGAGAAACCACAGAGAAAGAATGAAAAGTGTAATTAGGAATGAAAAGCCAGGAAAGCTAAATATTTCTAGAAAGTCTTTACTATAGTTCAAGATACCCGAGTTGCAGGCACTAATGCTATATAGTTAATCCTATTGTGTATCTTTCTTTGCTTTTCATCTCTCATCATGTAGAACCTTTCTGGTACTCAATAGTTCAATCTGGCAATGGGAAACAGACAGTTTGCTGGTGATTCCAATCCCTTCAGTTATACTGAACATTGCCAATTTTTGTATTTATACACTGTCATTGTGCATTGCTGTACCGCCTTACCAGAAACCTCATGGTAAACTAAACACAGACTATCTGTTAATATCTCTTATCTGAGGTATTATTCATTTGATGAAAGAGACTCGTTCTTCTCCTTCCTTCCACAGAACTTTACATCATACGTACTCTGAAAACTCAAGCCTCACATGTTTCTCCATACACGTATCTAATAAGGCCTGACTGATCCAGGAAAGGAAGGCAATGAGAATCCAAAGAAAATCCATTTGAGTCCTGACAGATGCTGGCAGTTCTACAAGAATGATTGACTTGTTTCTTGAAGGGCAGAAGGTCATGAAGAAACAGAAGATGGACATAGAGAAAGTGTAGAAGACAAGAGTCAGCAGTTTAAGACATGGACATACATCAGAGGAATTACACAAATAGTATTGCTTCACCGGGGGAGAGAGAACCATAGGTAAATTCAAGACTTTCTGCAGAGGCATTCATCAAGCTAGAAACACAAAAGGAGGGAGCAGATGGTCTTGCAGGGTGCACACATAACTAAAGGACACAATAGGAGGAATAATGTGTGTTGGTAGGTTAAAGAGTACAAAGCTGATTAATTAAGTGGGATATGTGATGTTGCACGACGGCATCACTGCAGGCAAAATAAAAAGGAGAGAACAATTTCTTGAAGGGTGTGATCAGCAAGTTGGGATTTTCTTGGTTTTTAAATTAAAAAGTACTATTTTATTTCGTGTGTCAGGGAAGACAGCACAGAGCAGAGTCGCACCATCCTCAATAAAACAGTGAAAGACATTGTACCAGTTAACCATGGGTCAACCCCACACAGCCACTTGCTCAGTCACCCCAGTGGGACAAGGGAGAGAATTGCAAGGGTAAAAGTGAAAAAACTTGTGAGTTGAGATAAAGACATTTTAGTAGGTAAAACAAAAGCTATGCACACAAGCAAAGTAAGGAATTAATTGACCACTTCCCACTGGCAGGCAGGGGTTTATCCATATCTAAGAAAGCAGGAATTCATCATGCATAACAGTTAGCTGGGAAGACAAACTTCATAACTGAGCATGACTGCATAAGATACTCCTTTAGTCATTTGGGGTCAGATGTCCCGGCTTTGTCCCCTTTCAAGTTCTTGTGCACCCCTAGACTACTACTCACTGGAGGGATGAACACGAGAAACAGAGAAGGCCTTGACACCATGCAAGTTCCATTCAGCAATGGCTAAACCAGCATTTTCATCAGAAATCCAAAACATACCACCAGCCTAGCTGCTGTGAAGAACGTTAACTCTATCCCAGCCAAAATTAGTCTACTGAGGAGATGTTTGGAATGAATTCATGTGCATGAAATGTAGTGACTTCATGTCTTTATTGAACTTGATTAACTCTTCTTTGCACTGCCTCAGTGCTATGGGAAAAAAGTCCACCAAGTCTCTCAATTTTATCTTACTCTGAAATACACTGTCATTTAACCAAGCAAACAAAGGATGAGGAATGCAAACTAAAGTGTCTGCATGTGCATGCAAGGGCTGACAACAGTCTGCCCTTATTTTCTGTGTGTGCATTTTGGAGATCTGTGGGGAGCTCTGTTGCACAAATGGAGATTCCTTTTTGATATGGGTCTGAAACTGCCACCATCAATACTGCCAGATTGTGGGGCAGCGATTATCATGCAATGGGGGAAATGACTGTAGCAAAACTAACCCTTGAGCAATTCTCCCCTGTGTGTTTGCCTCCAGGGCTGCCTTGAATGAGTGCTCAAAGATTATATAACCTGGCAGCAGCTCTTTAGGCGGGTTTGTGCCACTATACTATAGCTAGGTCTGGATAAAATGGATGTGCTTTTTCAGAGCTATTTAAATACTGCTGTCATGAAGGTAGCTTCTCTCAGATGTCAGGCATCATCAAAAGTTCACATTTTTTTCTAATTAAAACATTTTGCAATAATTAAATTGTATGTGGCTGTGCTTCTACTTCAAAAAGGCTAAATAGTTGGCAAGCCTCCTAAAGTAGGATTAGACTGCAGACCAGCTCAGACAATGCTTCCAGGCATCGGGGATGTACTGCAGAATCAGTTTAATAAAGTCTGATTAGATTACTTTCTTTGGTCAATTTGAAGCACACTGGCCATGGGATAAATCATCTCTTTAACTCAATGCACTGCTCTTTTTATTTGCTGAATCATATTTTAAAAGCATTAAACATATTTTTTAAAATATCTATTTATTTACAAATGCAATGAAGCACAGGCTCTTGAATTCCCTGTTGTCTCAATGTAGTTTGATATTATATCCCAGTCTAAAGGATCAACTCATTGTTCACAAAGCCTGTACTCCGTGGTTTCCCTACTTAAGTATCTCCCTTTTTCTCTACATGAATGGCCTTGTTAGTATTACAAGGAAACAACTTTGCATTTCTTATCTTGATCTGTCAGGATAATGGCTTATGTACTGAAGACAGAAGTTTGATGTTTCTGACATTACTAGTTTAAGAAAGGTGTTAAATTCTAGTCATTTGGGTTAACATGCACATGCATCTGAGTATCTTGAAACTTGATTTATGGCATGCCGTGTGGAAAAAATAAAGAGTTTTCAGAATGTCTGAGTCAAGAAGTCTTTTGTTTAAATTTTCAGTGCTTACAGTAACATGGTGCTAGCTTCCTACTGATGCAATAACTAGTAGAAGTATTTAAGTATTTACATCAACATGAAATACGCCTTCCTATAGTCTCTTTTTATGATTCTGACTTATGTCAACAGACTTTAGCAGCCAGCTCAACTCCTTGAAAATACATTACTCCAGTCTGGTTTGAAAGCCTGAGATACCTGCTCTGGCAAAACATGCTTCCTTGGTTTCCTCTGGCAAAATCAGTCCTCTGTGAAATCTTACCAAAAATGAAAACTGATGCACTTCAGAATCAGTGGGGTCTGTCTGCTTACTTGTAAATGTCACTAGATGCTGTTAAAACTTGGTTAAACCTTACAGACCAACTCACTCAGCAAAACATGTTAAAATAAACTGGATAGGAGCCAGAAGAGATGAGACAGGATTATTTAAATCTAATATGTGTTAGAATACAGCTTAAGTCCTCTGACCCTAATCACTTTCCACTGGAGTACATCAAATTAGGATCCTGGGACAATTTACGTAGGAGTTTGAGTAAATGTACTAGCTTTGCCCTACGGAAGAATTCATGCTCTTCAATAATAAGTGAAAAAACATGGATGGCCTCATATTAATTCTAGAGGCTATCTATATGGATGAGAAAGCCCAGCATGCAAACTGCAGAGCTGCTGCTGGTCCTTAAGTACAAATGCAGTGAAAGATGAGACACACTGCACCTTCTTCAGCCTCTCTTGCTGCTCTTTTTTACAAAAGCTAATAAAGTTAACTTTGTATAACAACAATTACTATACAGTTAGCAAGCTTTCATTTCATTTAGGCATTCTCTTAGATTTCTGTTTGCCTTCAAATCTACCTTTCTTAGTTAATGCCCTGGAAAAAAGCTGAAGTGGGCTAGGATAACATGATCCTGTCTGCAGTTCTGTGCATTGTTAGAGAAATTTCAATCAAGCCTGTGAGCAGGTCATGGTAATGACATTGCCTTAATGAGGAAACTGAAATTCTTTGGAGAGCTGTGACATGGCAATACCCAGAGATGCTTTGGACTTCTCCCATTGCCTCTGCTACTGTGAATACCCGGGGTGCCTTGAAGTAACCAGAGAAGATCATCAGTGCTGACACCTGGGGTTGTTTATTTGGCATGGATGTGTTCATTCCTGTTTCTCTCAGCATGATGGAGGGTATTAGGTGGTTTGGGAGGTCAAAGAAGAATATATGTGATTTATTTTTCTCTTTCTTTTACCTGATTTCCCAGCTTTTCATGATTCCGTTATTTTTTTTCTTGAATTATTCAGAATAATCCAGTTCTCAAGACAAAACTGTGTGCAGTTTGCCATCAAATCACTTGCAAAGCACATTTCTGATAATTTCTGCCTTCAGTTACCTCCTCTCTAAAGTCAGTTCTTATTTTTATGAGTCTCAGAGCAGCAGCACCAAGTACAGGTTATGAGTTTCCTATGGAAATTTAATGCAGAAGTAGCAATCAGTATCATATAGGTACAAATAAACAATATTTTACCATGTTAAGAGACAGTCAAGGAAAACTAGTCAAATTGGTAAGAAATGAGATATTCAGAGATAGATCCTTAGGCACCTCCTAGCTTCTTTGCCTGTTCTGCATCCCAGGAGTCAATGTAATGTAGTAGTAACTTCTGCATAGTTAGGAATAGTTTATAAAGCACACTGAAAACACCCAAACAGTTGAAATAGTTATTACCTGTATGTAATCTATCTATGCAAGATTTACAAGTGTATATTGACACACACACACACATAAAAGTAGAGTACATACATAAGGAGAATATGTCAACTATTATGATACTAATAGAAAGAATTCAAGCTGATTTTCAGTGCAATTAAGTCAACAAGAAATGTTAGCAGAGTAACATGTACATGACATTTTACAGTGGTGCTATTTTAAACTAGAGGCAGTCAAATATTTCTGCAGTCTTTGACTCTTTCTGAATTAGATCAAGTTGTTGATCGCTGACATGTTATTTAAAAACAACTGCAGCTGTGACAGTCTGTTTTGTAAGTTAACATTTTCCATTATTTTGTGTGAGTGAAGTCTCTTGCAGGGTAACAACACTGTGGAAGCATTTCTGCACTCAAAGCAGAAAGCCAAGAAACTGCTGGCTTTTCACCAGAAATGAAGCATTCTAGAACGATTTTCCCCTCCGATACTGCAGTGTAACATTGTTTTTTTGTGAATGAAAGCTACTACTTCTACCTAGGAAGCAATCCCCATCAGCCTGTAGATTAAAGACTTTTTAAAAATTATCCCCATTCACTGCCCTCATAAATCCTTCCATTTCTCAATAATTGAAGTAACACATTTCTCAATGGTCTAAATAATATACTAGCAATAAATAAATCATCTGACCATAAGCCCACATTCATATTTTTATTTGTAGTCTCACAAGAGGGAAAAATGTTTACCCTAATCAGTATCTCCTATTGTTCAGCTGTTCTCACTGGGCATAGCTGAGGCTGTGACTTTAAACTGGATCTAGATCCAAGCTCGTATTTATTTTGGAACTTAGACTGGAATCTCCACTGGAATGAACGACAGCATCATGAGACTGAACGTAATGTCAATCATCTTTTATAGAATTCTGCCTCACTGCAACACATCTCCCCTTCTGAAAGCAAGAAATCCTTCATGATCAATGAAATTAAACTTTGGCTAAATGCAATCCAGACCTGTGAATAACTACATGAAGCTGCTGACTTTTCTGCTGCAGCGTCTGCTACATTGCAGTTCATTGCCAGGCATTCAGAATAACTCTTTCAGCAACTGCAAAAAATAATACTACAAGTATTGTTATGGTCCCTTTACAGAGCTGAGTAAATGCTCTTTCCAGGACCTACACATTTTCTGTTCATCTAGGTTCATATCTTTATCAAGTTATGAATTGTATGACAAAAAAGGTTTTCATAGGAAATAGTTTTCATGTTGTAGAGTTTCAAGGGTTAAAGGGGACCTTCTCAGACCTAGTATGATCAAACCCAAGAGATATCCTTAATAGTCAAGATTCTATAGCATTGCTTGATCTGAGCTGTGAAATTTATCTAAGTCCACCATAACCCTAGCAGATACCCAAACCAAGATCTTATAGCTTTCTTTTTAACTCCCTCTCCCTCACAAAATTCTTAGTTATTAATTCCAAACAGAACAGGTCTGGACTGGATTAGGCTTGCTGACTGTATTGTGGCAGTCTTTTTAATCTCTGTCTTCTGTTTCAAAACTTCAGCCTCCTCCTTCTCCCTCTTCCTTCCTCTTCCCATCTTTGTGGCCAGCTTTCTGAAAACTTGATTATTTGTCAGGTATGCACAGAAATTACTCTTGTTTCTTACAAGTTTCACACAGTTCTTGCTGACCATTCCTACAGGTTACCATTGAAGTTCTGCGTTAAAGTAGTTTAAAGGTTTTAAGGGCATCTTGGAAATTCAAGGTCCTAGTTACTGGGGCCCAGTCCTACCTGATAATCATATAGGACAGCACTGAAAAGAAATATCTAGAGCTGGGTTGAGGATGTGCCCCTACTTTCATTATTGCTCTATATTTTAAAAGCATAATTTCTTTCTAAAAAAAATGTTTGCTGGATAACTTCGTAACAGTTTTTTAAATAAAGCAAAGTACAACATTTTAATGTAAGTAAAAAAACCCCTTTTTTTTCCTCCTCTGTAGTTTCTTGTAGTTATCTTAGTAGATGAGATATTCAAAGACTTCTAAATTCACTATTGTCCATCAAGTCAACTTGGATGTATAAAGAGAGCAAAACAGGCATTTTATCTTGAAATAGCAAATGATCATTACAGCACAGCTGGAAAATGTTCATGATTTCTCCTTATCAGTGTAAAAAAAGAGAGAAGCAGAGAAATACCAGTTTGTTTGTTCAAGCTGCTAGCAATCACAACCCTGCTGCTTTCAGCCTGTCCCTTCCTTCAGTCAGAGTGACTGGCAGTTGTAAACACATATTCGTCCCTTTCAGAAGTGATATATGGGCACACTGGCTCACAGTGTTTACTGACATATATTTATGACATGTATGACATGTATTTATGACATAAATTATCCAAGAACGTGATTTATTTATCACAATATGTACTTTATGCTAAAAATGTGAACACTCTCAAGCCAAACAGTGGAGTAACTTTGTCCTGGGAGACCCATTACATGTCAGAAACAGAATCTTAATTTTTAGTCTCTGGATTTTTGCTTTTGGAAAATTTTTTTCATAATTTTTCAAGGTTTTCCAAAATCAAGGAAGTCAGTTGTAATTATAATGCATTTGTAAATGAACATGTGATTATTAACACATTACATCATAAACTAATCTTCATTATCCCTTAGAATTATAAGCATAGATTAGAAAAAAAACGTGTGGGGGTGATATGAACAAAGATTGCCACAATGGCACCTGCAGGACCATTGTACTCCAGTGAGATAGAGCTGCTCAAAAGTTGCCACACCATAACAGCACTTGTCTTCCTTAACTGCAATTCTCATGTTTTCAAAAGTACACACTGTGGCAGAGAAGGATAGGACGGGAAATTCTTTCCCCTATTTCTAATATTTTTTGTACCTTGCAATGCATTAGAACCTATCCCTAAGAATTTGTGTATCTGAAAAGCTCATCTGCCTACTTTGGAGATGCTTACTAGCCAAGAATTTGCAGGAAGTGGAGAAGCAGGCACCAGGTAGGAAGTTCACACCTTTTTAGCCAATCACTTTCACTAATGCATGGTATGTTTAAGAAATCCTTTTACCATAAGCTTGCTTGACACAACCTTAGGACTTAATACTAATCTCTCAGAAGGATTTTTTCTTTGACTGTCTAATGAAAGAACTCAAGTAAGTGTACTGAGCAAATTAAAAAGTGAGGCAGGCTGAGGGAAGCAGGCCAGAAAATCACTGATGAAATACAGGGGCTCAAGAGACTTGCAAGTGGAATGATTCACAAGGGTAGTGGAAATGGTTGTTTAAAGCATAAGAATAAAGATGGGTTATGAAACACCACGTTTTATTACTCAAATGGAGCTATAGCACCATCTGCTCATAATATTCTTTCTGCATTTTGGAAGAGGTAGCTGTGGCTCCCAATGAATTGGCCTGTGTCCTCCTGTTCCAAATGTAAATTTCCACTTCTTTTTTCAGTTCAGCTATGCTGATTTGGCTGTCTGAGAAGTTTCCACAGAGAGCCAAGAATCACATTCCTTCATACATACAAACTTAGTATTGACAAATAATAAATCCAACACCGTTTCCAGAATCATAAATACATTAATTGACCCTTTAAAATGTTGTTCCTTTGTAATTAAGCAACACTTAGGTTGTGAAATGTGAGGAAATTATTGACAATTGTTTAAGGTGTGGGTTTGTCATACCTGCTATCAAGGTAAAGGAGATTGCTAAAGAAAGGAAGTCACAATTATGATCCAAGTGATAGAAATGATCAAACCAGGGGAGTAAAAGTTCACAACTCCAGGCTTTAAAGTTCACTTTCATTGAATTGAAGGTAAATAAGGCTGAGCCACTACTAGATAATATAGCAGTGCTATCTGAGAGAAACGTCAAGACAAATTCAGAAAGGCTTGGGTGACCTGAAAAATGTCCCACACAAATTACTGGTAGTAGAGAACAATATTCAAATAAGAGACACTCAAATGCTGACTTCAATATTTGTTGTAGACTCAACAAAATACTCACAATGGCTTTCTGCTTGATTTTAGTCAATGCCAAAGATGAAAACATGTACTTAAGTGTAGGTAACAATAGCAAAGAAAATTACAGAAAACGTTGAAGACTTGAAGACTACCTACAGTATGACACTTCAGAACTACCAAAAATATAATTCCAGAAATGAGAGACACTTAGAAGATGGGCATAACTAGTCTTAGTTTAAAAACTTAAGGATTCCAGTCTTTGTGTGTCACGCCTAGACCCATTTGCTATTTGTGACTTGCCTTTCTCACCAAACTGTATCAGAAGTGATAGGGATGTCAGGGGTATAGTCACAGACTTTTGTGAGGCTGTTTTTTTCAAAAGAGGGGGACTTTTTTTTTAAAAAAGTCTTTACTTCCTGCCTTTTCTCCACTTCTATTGACATTCCTTATTCACATTTTGAAACAGGAAGAGTATAGATTTTTCAGGACACAGACCTTGAGGAAAGCTGTGATATCGAATGAATACCATAAAAAATGAGGACTTTTTCAGGATTTGGGTTTTTTTTAATAAAAAATGGAAAATATGTAAGACACCTTCCAGAGAGAATGTAACTGACATGCTGGTTAAATCTAAATGTAGAAAAGGGCAATAGTGGGCAATGAGGTTAAGCAGAGATCTAAAGATTAGTGGAAGCTTTTAAAAATGAAAACAAATATTGAGACTCTGTGAAGGAGAAAGAATTAAGAACCATAAAGTACAGAGAATAAAATGCTGTGTTGCAACTTGAGCAACACATAATGCTTCACTGCATGCTCCTAAGTCATCAGAATACCCATTTCAAAATAAATATCAATAAAAGGCTCAAGAACTGGTAGCTGACTAGAAGTAGGAACAATAAACATAGCCAGTTTCATAAAATGATGCCTTTGCTGAAGTAATTGTCTTATTTTAAAAAGTAAAAGTAATAATAAAAAGCCAGAGATCAGTTTGAAGAGAGATAGTAAACACAGAATGGTAATTCAGAATTTATAATAGAAAAATATTATTAAAAATAGGGTTTAATGAGGTTTAAGTAAAGTTCAGAAGTTTGTTATATCACAGAACATTTAAGAGGAAGAGAATGAGGTCTAAAACTTTTTAGAGCTTTAGTCTCTGGTTTATTTTGGGGATTTTCTCTTTTAGATTATCATGATTGTGAGCAATTTTTAATTCAGTGATGTAAGCTCTGAAAAACACAGCTTATTCAAAATTTTCAAAATGTATAAAAGATTATGTTTTTTGCTTCAGAGTGGATTTCTTTAAGATTACAGAAACAAATTCGCAGTTACATCAATTTATAATCTCTTCTATTGTTGTAACATACTGTCTCATACTGATATGCAAATGGTTTTACTCATAGAGAGAAATGTAAGGAGTAAAGAATACAGAAGAAGAATAGGAGAGATCTCTTCTGTTCTCAAATTGTGTTAAGTGAATATTGATATTGAATTAGTGAGCTGATTAAATAGGTTCATTGTACTCTTTTAAGAGAGCAAAGGAACCTGTCTTTAGGAGATATAAACAGCAATGTTGGTTTTACATCAATTCTCTTTTGGTTTTGGAAATAAGTACAAGTTATTTTCACTAGTGTGAATAGAAAGCATGCATCTGAATTTGCCACAAAAAAAAAAAGGTTAGGAAAAGCAGTCTTGCTGACCATCATGCACTGCTGCCAATGCTGTTCCAAATCTTTGACCTTGAATGATCAGCTTATGGCCTACTTTAAACATGTCCCTTCCTAATACAAATAAGAGTGTCTAGACTCTAAGAGCTTGATGACCTGTCTTTTTCTCTGCATGCATGTGCACGTGCACACACACACACACACACACACACAGTGGATAAAGTTTTGCTGTTATATAGAGGGGTGTATTTAACTGACGTAAGGCTTCTTCAAATGTTAATAGGGAATGTGGCCACAATTATTTTCTTCTAAAAAAAATAGCTACTAAAGTAAGAGGCTCTTCTTTTTATATATATATATAATAAAGGCTAGTGCTTACTTTAAATCATAGCCAGTAACTAGAAGAATACCTTTAATATACTGCTGCATTATCTTTTTATTATTTCAAAACGTAAAGTACAGAAAACTTAAGATGAAAATGAACATTCAAACATAGTGTGTAAGAAAAAAATTTTCATGGAAATTTAGCTATTTATGCTGCTTATGAAGGGAAATCCTTCAGTTTGACTCAAGCTGAGGACCAGCTTCAAGTGAAATTCCCATGTAGTTCCAAGTTTGCTTCACAAAGCTACAATTACACATACTAAAAGAGAACCAAGATGTCGGTGTCCCTGCCTGAGTAAAGATGGCACAAAAGATACTCAGTTCTTTATCATTTTACATTCTGTGGAATTGTGCAAGGGTTCACAAGAACCCATAGCTTATAAACGTGGCATGGCAGCTATGGACTCCTTTCTTTTATCCAGTTGTCCTACTTATACTTTAATATCTTTTCACACCAGCTCTCAGAGGGCCATGCAAAATTTGTAAAATTGACTGGTTTTGTGCTGGCCCTGAAAGCACAGTATCAATATTTAATTTGCCCAAATCAATTCACTTCTCTGCTTTGGACAGCACAGTGGTTGACAATCCTTCATTCATATATAAAATACAATTCTTGTATCATTTTTTCACTGCAAGGAAGGTTATATAAGAGGGTAAAAAAAATTACATGAGAATAGATTCGGTCAAAAGTGAAAACTGGAAATCCAGGGACTCAGATGTGGCAGAAAGAGATGTCAAAGGTGCCAAGAATGGGTATCTAAAGGCCAGAGGGAGAAGGAACATGGTTAAACACTGTTCCGACAGAAGCATCCGACATAGGAAGAATCCCAGCAGAGCAGGCATAAAGACTTCAGAGGCACTAAGCAATCAGCTTCAGCAAATTCAATGATTGCACTGAGATGTTTGAGACATCTTAATGTTTATGCAGAAATCTAGTTAACATAATTGGTGATGTCAGTTTAATTGGCATGTGTTGCAGTTCTGTGTAGCTGTGCTGCTTTGGTGGCTTTTGTAAGCCGCAGTTACAGGTTTCTGCAAGCCCCATATTTTGAAAACATGGTCAATTCAAGGCCAAATTCAAGACTGGGACTATCAGGGCTGGTCATAGCACCTCTATGAATCACATATAGGAGAAAAAAAACTGCTGGCAGGCGCACTTGGCCACCGGAGCGGGAGGGAGATGTAACAAGCTGCACAGACACCAAGGCCAGGCTTGCAGGAGTTGAAGAATGCGAAAAGAGAGATTCTCCTGCAGCTCATGGTGAAGACCATGGTGACATGGGTGTCACCCCGAAGCCCATGGATGAGGACGGGGATCAGAGACATCTATACCCTATGAAGATTGATCCACGCCTCAGCAGGTTTGCTGGGGGACTTGTGACTTTGCAGGGGACCAGGCTGGGGGTCTGGACCCAAATGTCAACACCCTATGGAGGGGAGTCCTGCTGAGAGGCCTGTGGTGAGGAGATGACTCCCTGATAGAGAGGACTCATGCTGCAGAAGTTCGTGGACACGACTCTCGAGTGGGTGGGACCCCACGGTGCCACAGGGGATGTAGGTGTGTATGTGGAATGCCCCCACAGCTGAGATGGAATACAACTTGAGAGGAACAGACTGAAAACTCCCATTCCCCATTCCCTGCCCCTCCTGGTGCCGCAATGGGAGGGAAGAAGGGAGCAGATCTATGATTAAAGTTAAGAGTGCGAAGAGGCGAGGGGTGGGGGGAAGTAGAAGTGTTAAGATCTTGGGAAGAAAAGCAGCTTGTGAGGAATTGCTGGAACCCCACTGCCCATTCCCTGCCCCTCCCCGCACCATGTTGCGGGGGGAAGGAGGGAGTAAAATCATGATGAGTTTTAAATGTGCTAAGAAGGGAGGGTTGGGGGGAAGGTGCTTTAAACCTGGCCGCTTCTTATCTCATTCTGGTTCACTGGGTGTATTAGTTGTAGTAGTAATAAATCACTTTCTCTTATTCTGTGCTGAGTCTGTTTTGCCCATTGCACTAATTAGTGTGATCCCTCTGTCCTTATCTCAAGTTCTAAGCCTCCAAATACCTATTTTCCCCCCTTTTTGACTGAAGGGGGGAGTGAGCGAGCTGCTTGGTGGGTATTTGGCCTCTAGCTAGGGCCAAAACCACCACAGCATGACAGGAGATGGCAAAAATAATTTTGCTCCTCCAACTACTTAACCTATGTTTCCCTGACATCAATTTGTGCAGGTAATATTGATGATGTGAGCATATTTTAGACACGGGAGATACTAACCTTTCAACAACGAGAGAACAAAATGCTCTAGTACAAAGATTTCAATCAACTTATATATGATTTACTAGATTAAACTGTAAAATTATCAAAAATATTTAAGGGTAAAAAATTATGTAAGTAAATACACAGTCAATTACATATTTTTCTTCTTACTTTATTTGTTCACCAAGGAAAACAGGTTTGTCCTCCTTTGAAAGATAAAAGAGTTAGAGTGAGCAAATATATTTTTTCAGCATTTCTCTGTTAATATATAGCTTTTACCTGCATTAATGCAATGGGACCAACTCAAATTCAGCACAGACTTCTAAACAAAATAGCTGTACACATTCACTTATTAGTTTTTTAAGTATAATGAGAAAAGACAAAAAAATTACTGATTTTGAGTTGAAAGGGGGAGAAATGCTGATAGTAGCCAAACCTGTACTGTCCAAAGGGGAAAAGGGCCTAACACAGAATAATCTGGAAAACTGAATTCCTGAATAACGACAAAGACTCTGACATCAACCTCAAACACACCTCCCAAAAGCTGGAGAACATAAACAGCAAATATCTGCTTTCCAGCTCTAGATAGTGGTGTCCATTGAAAACAACTTAAATGTTCCAGGTGTCCGTTGTACAATGCAGCATCCCACAAGGATTTTACTGGGAGCTATTTAGAAAATATCTGCAAACCTCCAATGACTTGAGTATAGAGGAGTCAATAAGTTGATTTGTTCATCTCTGGAAATAGTCTTTTTGTGAAATTACTGTGCAAAAACATATAAAACTTTTGATTTCAGCTAAACAGTGAGGATCTTGAGGATCCCCTGAGGTGCAACAGAAAAAACCCCAAACTTCTGTCAGCAGTTTTTCTAACATTAACGTGTGAAGTTAATGCAAGAAGCTGACAAATAAGACTTATTAGAAACAATGTTAACATGATATGTGTGGGTGGGTGCTTATGCATATGCACAAACATACACACATAAGAGATCACACAGCATTTAAAAAATGTCCCTGCATGATCCTCTCTAATAGTTACTAGATCTTTTTTTTTCCGGTTTAAGTAAGCTTTTTAAATAATGTGTCTTTCTGCATAACTCTCTGAGTTTGCCAACATACAAAAGCTTTGAATTATGCGTAACTAGAAACAAATTACTTGTTAGCTTGAATATAGTTATTAATTTACAGAAATATTTGACGGCAACTTTACTGAAATAATACAGTATGATGCAGTGCAAAGTCTTTCCAAACACTTTTCTAGATCATCTGGTGTAGTTAAAGGTAGCTGTGATGGCTGTCACCTGAAAAAACAGTTTAAAAGGAGGTAAGAAAGAATAATCACTTCAGAAATAAATTTTTAGACTGTAGTTACATTAAAACAATTTATATTTTCATAGGGCTTGACTTTAACATGTGATTTTTAACATATTTAAATAGTTTTGTCAGGGTATTGTAGCAAAATTATCTAATAATATTCTTTTATTGTAAGACACTTACAAAACCCCTTATCTTAAGGAATTACTATCTTCAGATAAAAACTTAAAGAACGGCAAAAATAAATTAATTTCAAGGACTTGACTTTTTGGGTCATTACTTAAACTTTTGGATCATTAAAAAAAATGAACTCTATGTGGCATTGCATATAAACACTAAAAAACCCCTAGAACAAAATAAAAAGCAACAAAAACTCAACAGCAACAAAAGCAGAAAACCCCATATTTACTTGTTTTCCGTCCCAAATTTTCTGTTCATGCTTAGGTAGGGAGACCAACTCATAAGGTAAAGAATGTTCTTTTAATTTAAGATAATCCTAATTATTTAGATTGTCATTTTGGAGCACTGATCAGTTCTTTCAGGCAACTGTCTCAGTTTTTCACTGTTTATAAAAAAAAAAAAAATCTGCATTTAAAAATAGTAAGAAAAGATGCTATATCTATGCATGCAGTTAATATATAAATTCTGTAGAATTTTCTTCAGTCTAGTTCTTTCAGTTTTATCTTGACTTTTTTATCCTAACTGCTTTAGGATTCCTTTGCCAGTCCTGAACTGACAAGATATGAACACTGAAAACTAGTTTGCAAAAGGAATGCAGAGAGCAATTCTGGAGTTCTTTTTTTTTATCTCATTGAAAAAATAGCACTGATTTCAATGTTGTGAAAATAATGCCAAAGTCAACATTATTTGAAAATGAAATGGTATTTTGAATTAGATTAGGCAGTATCATTCATATAAATTTGTGAATTTAAATCCATTTAAAGCAGAATATAGTTAAAAGATATCTTTAGCTGAGGACTTTATCCCATAATAATCCATTCATAGGTGTACCAATGCAAAACATGGCACTAAACCTAAATAATAAAGAAATAAATCAGGGAATATCAAAGTACAACAGGGTTCATTTTCTTAAAAAGTTGTTCTTCTATGTATACTAATGTCCCAAGGCTAAACAAACGTTAGTAATACTCTCAAGGACATTGAGACAGGAAAGCTTCAGAAAGGTGACTCAAAAAAGGGAGGATTTAAATAATATCTAATCTGAAAAACTAGGATAAATTGAGCTTATCCCAATTTGTAAAATCATTTTCAATCTGGTGCACTGGAAGAGGATAATTTAATTCCAAGAGGTCAGGAGTTTTCCTAGATGTGTACGCTCTAGGTGCATTTAATAGATGAAAAAGTTTGCATCAAAGGAAGTTTGCCCTTAATTGTATCATAGGATATCGTGGAATACTCCTAATACAGCCCAGGGCTGAACACACAATTCCAGTTTTCCTAGACTCACACAGATGGCAAATTAATGGTATGAGAGTTATGCTATCTAAAAATTATTTATTTAGCCTCATCTGGAGTGGTTTAGATCAATTCAAAATATCTTAACCTTATTTTGCAATCACGTTTAATTGAGGCACAGTAGGTTTCTTGTAAGAAGTTATTGAGTAAAAGGTTTGGAGTCCTGAGTGTGAGCTGTTCTTAGGGATGACTTTTCCTAGGCTAGAGTTACTGTCAAGGTCTTTGGCAAAATGTTATATAATCTCTTTCTTGGCATGTTCAAAATGCATTAATCCTTTAAAGAAATATAACAGCTGGTGTTTTGAAGGAGCCAGCAAAAACTAAGATTCAGAGAGTCAGTCTATAATTGAGCTAGACACATTTTATTTACTGCCCCTGCAGTGAAACAGAGAGGAACCCAAGTGAATCGAGGAGGTTGAATAACTGATAATGCACAGGAAATTTTTACTGGATTCAAGACTGACTGCCTCAAATTTTTTCATGATTATTTTTGATTAATATCTGCTTTCATAAATTTTTAGGGTACAGATGAAAGCAAGAGAAGTTTCAATTTTAAGGTGGTTTTCTGTTTGCTTTGTTTTTATTTATATAGTTTTTCTTCTTAAATATTTATTCTCCATAAAAAAGAGGGGGACACACAAACTAGGGCATAGTTCTAGTCAAGCAGAAGCTTTCTTAGAATTCCCAAGGAAACATAGATCTGATCTTGTCCTGTATATTCCTATGTAAGGCACCAACCAGGTTGCAAGGTTTACATTTTTGTTGTTGTTGTTTTTCCTGATGATACTTAATCCTTTTAATATAAGACAGAAATTGAAGATCTAAACACAGATCTTAAGAAATTAAAATCCCAATACGTAGTTTTCTTTAATTTGTTGTTCAGACAGACCCTACAATAAGTCATGGACAAAACACTTGCCATATCGCAATACATTTTTTTTCCTCAAATGCCCCTTCCTTTGCCTGCAACATATAGCAGTATCTCTGCTCACAGCAGCTTCTACCACTCCAAAAGTTAATCAGAACAAGTATGTTACCTGTGCTTTTGTAAGCAACAGAAAAACTATGTGGGCCTTTCTACTGTTGCTGTCAGGCATAGGCTTAGATGAGATAGATTTGAAGTTGCTTAAACTTGCTACAGGCATTTTATCCCAACAGCTAGCATCTGTTTCCAGTGAACCATTCTATCAAGGTATTATTTCACTGGAGTGTGAAGTGGCAAAAGTTATCCTCATAGAAGCTGTTCAGTGGTAAATATTAGGTATGCTTAGGCTTTTGTGGTTGTCTTATTTTACACATGATTATACAAGTTTAAATATGTAACATTTACATCACAGACTGTTTACAATTTGTTCCTTACAGAGTTATAAACAACTTCATCATGCTGGAAGAAGCTTGGCTTGGTGGAATGATCCAGTATTGAAATTCTGAGCTATTCCTGCAAGAGTGCCTGCATGCAAGCTACCTATTAAAGAAAGGACTGCATTTTCAGGAAATAATTGATTTGTTGGATGAGAGATATAGAAGAGATTTTTTTTTAAAAAAAACAAAGACCAGAAGTTTTGCTATTGTTTGCTAGACTAAAAGACATTCTGAGAAAGAGGATTAGAAGCAAGCAACACAACCACAGACACTCTTTTTCTAGACAATACAAACCCCTCCAGTGTTCTAGTTTACATGAATAATTTTGCCTTTTCAATTACAGTGCAGTCAAGAAAAGCCAGTCATAGCTATATTCATACACACAATACTATGTTTTTCTCACCAAGAGGAAAAAATACACACTGTTCATCTGAAAAAGCTGTCTTCTGATATGCCCTGTTCTAGGACTGAAAAAAAACCCAAAACCAGTGTTATGAATGGACAGAAAATTGTCTATGACACATTTTAAAATTTTCCTGATTTCTTAAAAGCAGAAAATCATAATTTCTGGTTCTCTCAGCTGTCTGGAATTCTCGTGTTTAATATTCTGCTATTATTTTGCCTTTAAGCTTGAATTGTATCAGACACAACAAAGCTTGGGGTTTTTTTCCTAGTGCTTGTCCTATTAAAGTGCACAGTCGCAGTGGATTCCATTGTTGGATAATGGCTGACAGACAATGGTCATGGAGATGTAGCTGAGCTGCATATGCGTACATGAGGAACTGTGTACGTGCACGCAGGCACGGAGTGCAGAGTGAAGCAGGGCAGAAGAAGCGCGGCAGGACCAATCAGCGTCAGGGTCAAGATGACCTTAAACGAAGATAGCCCTCAGAAGAAGCAGCTGAATCCGGGAAGAACTGGTTAAAGGAGCTGTAAGAATGAAAACAAGAGTTGTAAGAATGAAAACAAGAGGCAGGCTTATAATGATGTAACTTGTAACTAATAACCAATGATAGTCTGACTAGTAGGCATATATTAACCACAATGTATAAAAGAAGCTAACTTAGAGCTAATAAACGAAGCTTGCTGATTGCTCATATTGAGTGTCCTTGTTTCCCTCCGGTTCTGACCATCGTTCCGCGGCTTTGGTCTTCGACATTCCACCACACAGATGGCATTTCAGCAAGTAGATGTTCACTGTGCATGAGCTGATGGTGCAGACTGCTAAAAGTCTGGGTCAAGTCACATTAAAGCCTGCATTATGGGGAGATAGGGCTGCTTGTTAATAACACATCATGAATGCTCCTTGGAAAGAAGGGGGGAGATATAAAACATCTATCTTAAGTATCTAGGGATGTTGTGGACACGTTAATGTTCCTAAATGCAGTACATATGAAGAAAAGTACACATGGGCTATTACAGAGAGTGATCTGGAGCATGTTTCTAACATTTTAAAATATGAGTCCAAAAAAACTTGCCTGCAGGTTTAAACATAACCAGTTTTTGTCAAAATGAATGGCTATAAATCATGGTGAACTAAGTTTTATTCATATATAAAAAGCTATGCAAAATTTTTCCAAGTTATTTCTGCAAGTTCAGTTTCTTCAATGTTCGTCCAAAGTCCAGAAACCTTACCTGTGCCCCTGAAGAAATACTACTTTAAAGGAATATCTCTTTTTCATCCTATCATTTGCTTTCTAAGTGGAACAGCTAGTGAAACTTTGAAAGTGGAGCACAGTGGAACTGGGCTGAATAATAAACTAAAATTTGCTTCTAGCCAAAAGAACTTTTAATTCTTCTTTTCTTCTTCTTTCTCCTAAGCCTCTATGTGTCTAGTTCCTTCCCTAAGGACTGAAGATAATGGCCTTCAACACAGACACTACTGAACGGGTAAGAGATCTGTAATGTATAATTCAGCTTGACTTCTCCAGTCCGTATTGTAAGAAATGGTGCTGTTACCACCTTTTATAAAGAGCTAGCATCATTTATTGGTTGCAGCTCTTTTTTTACCCTGTGTGTGCTAATCTGCATGGGAGAGAACATTGAAGGGAGCGATGAATAGACTGGGATCCCCAGGGTAAGAGGATTATTTATGAAGTTACTCCAGTTCAGTGAACAGTGTAATTTGTGTCAAAGTGTGTGACTTAAACCCAATGAATTACAAACTTCACTCCAGGAGATGATTTGAAACCTGGAGATCAGAGGAAGGTTGTGACAAGCCTGTGGGTAAAACACATTTTCTAACGAACTTTTTCCACCTCACTCTTAATGAAACCACAGCTCCAAAACGCTTTGTGCCGTTTTCAGAGCACAGATAAAATCCACTTTTCTTACCATTGCACTGTATCACACAACTACCTGTGCA
Source organism: Laterallus jamaicensis coturniculus (assembly GCA_022605575.1). NCBI lineage: Eukaryota > Metazoa > Chordata > Aves > Gruiformes > Rallidae > Laterallus > Laterallus jamaicensis. Next base: position 1,070,831 of record JAKCOX010000045.1, on the reverse strand, counting down.
CCAATAGGCAAGAACATTTTCACTTATTAACAAAATAGATTTCTCAGTCTTAAAACATTTGCAGTTTAAGTGTGTCTGTGTATGCATCTAAAGAAAACTTGTTCTGCATAGGATGTAAATCATCTGACCTGTGTGATATTTAATGATCAAAGATGTCAGTAGCATTTTATGGAAAAACTTACCAATTTGGAGCATCACCCAGGTTATCACTTGTTTGTTTTCACACCACAGCTGTCAAGTCCACAAAAGGGTGCTAGTGGGAACTCTTTTGGTTGCAACTTACCGTTCAGTTGTACTTCTCTTTCTCAGTCATCTGCTACTCTAGAACAAGAGTGTTCTACTCCTCATGCTGCAAAGGCAGTTAAGGTTTAGAAAATCAATATTATTTAAGTTTTTAATTAAGTATTTCCATATATTCAGATTATTTCATTTTAATAAGCATATCACACTAAAAGTATTAAGGAAAATAAGCTAAAAAGCAGGTGACATACACAACAAAGACAGTATTTCTTCATAAAATGAGTAACTATGAGAAACTCTGAGTTACCTCATGGATTTATTTACCTGAATTTAAAAGGAATATAGGCAAGTTAACAGAAGAGATATGGGACATTGAAGACTGCTATTTTGCTTATTTTCTTGAGATCCTATGTTAGAAAGTTTGTAACAATTCAGTATCTCCCAGTCATCTAACAAACAGAAGGATTTTCAAGGGAGATCATTTTATATTCCACACAAAGAAGCCTGGTGCAGATGCAAGTTGAACCCCATGATTCCTCAGGAAATCATTTAGGAACACTAACAATTTGACATGAATTCTGAACATAGAATTTGGCTTCTGCTCCTGAACTGTATTTTCTCCTGTCTCTTGGTATCTAAGCCATGCAAAACTACACTAAACCCTACTTTTTCCAGACAGTTTCCTTCCTTTGGATCTTTCCCTTTGATTTCTATTTATTTGTTTGGTTTTTTGTTTGTTTGTTTGTTTATTTTTATTTATTTATTTATTGGGGGAGGGTGGTGGTGTTTTAATCTTTCACCCATACTTTGCATTTTCATGCTTCTCTCTTACCCTTGCTCAGCCACCTGCAGTGAGGATACATGCAGGCCTCTGAGCATCCAGCCTCAAGCAATAGCAGGGCAGAGAGCCTGCAGCTCTCTCCTGTGCATGAGTTCTTTCTTGGCTAACTGCATTATAGCCGCTGTCAGAGCACAGACAGAAGGTGGGAGACTTTAAAGGATCTCTTCTCCTCACAAACATAGCTGCAGGAACAGTGACCCTGAGGATTGGTGGATCTGGGACAAACAACATTTTTATTATACAACTGAGAAAAATAAATAAACCCTTGACACAATTTAAGACAAACCTACAGCTGTAAAAGTCATAAAATAATGTACTGGTGTTCTCATTCTTAACAAGTGTCTACAGGCCAGCATGCATCTTTCAAATTCACTGTGTAAAAGTATACATTTTTAATACTTCTTAGCTCCTCTCCAAATTCCCTTCTACTCTAGGACACTCAGGAAGCAGAAAGACTAGACAGCAGAGCCTAGAAATGCAGGGATCTGTTGTTACTCCTCTTACTTGACCAGGAATTCTCAATTCTAGCACTTTTATTACTGATTTATCTCCGTTGTTCCTTTCTTTGTCCTGGTCACTTGTTTTGATGCCGCAGAAAGCCAGAGTCAAAACTCAATATCCTTGTTAACTATTAAGCAGGCATTCTTTATTGCAGTGCTGGGCACACAAGGGATCGCTCCTCTGAATGTGTATGTCGATTAATGCCAAATTTCTCATATCTATTCAGATTAAGTATACATATTCATTATAATTTCTAAGAAATGCATGGTTATGCAAATTATTTCAATTTACATTAACTCCTCCCAGATAGAGCATGCTCAGTGATACTTAGGGGGTCTTCTGGTGGTCTTCGGGGATGAAGGCTGGTTGTCTTCCTCTCTCAGTGCATGCTGTTTACATTTCTTCTCCATAGTTACCAAAATACATTCCTGAGCTCAAAAACACATTCCTGCACAAACTAGTTAGGAACCCCTTTTAGCTGAAAACAAGATATACTCTGACTCTTAATGGGTTGATGGTCTCATTATTTATGACTTCTCTATCTTCACTTTCTTTATCTTCAAGGCTGTTTCACCATTATGGCTAAATTTTGTAGTTGCTCTCACAAAACAGCTTACACGGGTGCAGCTATATTCTACTAAAATCCAAACCAAATATATTCTTAAAACATGCAACTTTAAGTTAATTGTCTCTTGAGCTACATCTATATCAATCTACTCAGCATTATTACATTTCTCTGAATCACTTGCATCCCTCTGATTCAGGTTTGCAATCCCAATGGCTCTATTAGATTTTTTGTAGTGTTGTAGGTCTGCCACACTGAATATCATTAGGTTTTTTTAACATTGTACAAGTAAATAGAGGAACACTCAGATTATGCATGAAACTCCAGCATGTTGCTAAAAATCTGTATGATAAGGTTAAGAAGAAATTCTTCACTAGGAGGGATTATATCTGGAATGCATTTATATAGTTTCACAGAACTGATATATAAATAGCATACAAAAAATAGCAACATAATTTTTTGTTGGAAATACAAACTTCTTTTAATGAAGATAGAGAAATTAATCCTTGCATTGAAAGGAGAGAATGATTGTTAGGAAAACCTCATAATGAAAAAAAAACCCAGAAATCATAAGCTTTATTTACTCTTTTCTAAATAAGAAAGTGCTGATATAGATATTACATGCATATCTAGTAAGTACTGCTCTAATTTTGTTATTGTTTCTATAGCTGCTAGAAATGAAAAAATAACTCTGAAGCTTTTCAGTGTCTTTGGCAGGCAGGCACAATAGACACTTTTTTCAAATGTTTAACTTTACTGCAATCTCTGTTTTAAATAATGAAATAAATGCTTAAAATTTAAGCCTATTTTCCAGCTGTTTACAGGACAAGTGTTAAGCCACAAGGTAAAATTCAAATTTCCATTAACACAAGGACCACCAAAGCTATCTGATTTCTTGTCGATTTAGCATTAGCACCCTATTCTCTCATCTGAAGTGTCTACACTGAGGATGCTCCAGGTCCTTCGCTGGGGCACTGTCTTCCATCAGTGCTGAACTCAGGGATTTTTAGTGTCAACAAATTAAACTAAATGTCAGGCAGCTGTCTTCCCTAACAGCTTTGCTCAACGGGGAGCCTTGCAAGCTCACTTCAGCTGAAATAACCCCCCTAAGATCAATGCACAGTTTCAGACATGCAAACAGGCAGAAAAGTAAGGTCAAAGAACAAAACACTGAGCGATTCACAGTCTAGAGACAAAATTTCATGCCTAATAATAATGACAGATATTTTTTTCTTCTGTACTACGAGTCATAATTGTAATTCACCTAATTCAGGCCACATGTATCACAGAATCACAGAATTGTAGGGGTTGGAAGGGACCTCGAGAGATCATTGGGTCCAACCCCCCTGCCAAAGCAGCTCCCTAGCTCATATTGCACAGGTCGGAATCCAGACGGGGCTGGAATATCTCCAGGGAAGGAGACTCCACACCCCCCTGGGCAGCCTATTCCAGTGCTCTGTCACCCTCACTGTGAAAAAGCTTTTCCGCATGTTGGTGCGGAACTTCCTGTGTTCTAACTTGCAGCCATTGCCCCTTGTCCTGTCTCCACTAACCACTGAAAAGGGGCTGGCTAACTTGCCCTGCATCCCATGATTAAGATAATTGTAAACACCAATTAGGTCTCCCCTTAATCTTCTTTTCTCTAGACTGAACAGTCCCAGCTTATTCAGCCTCTCCTCATAGGGGAGATGCTCCAGGCCCTTAATCATCTTTGTAGCCCTTTGGACTTTCTCAAAGAGATCCCTGTCCTTTTTACACCAGGGAGCCCAGAACTGGACACAATACTTCAGGTGGGGCCTGACCAGGGCAGAGTAGTGGGGGAGGATCACCTCCTTTGACCCGCTGGCCACACTCCTCCTGATGCCCCCCAGGATCCCATTGGCTCTCTTAGCCACCAGGGCACACTGCTGGCTCATGGCCAACCTGTCGTCTACCAGGACCCCCAGGTCCTTCTCCACAGAGCTCTTCTCCAGTAGGTCATCCCCAGCCTATACTGATACATGTGGTTGTTCCTCCCCAGGTGCAAGACTTCACACTTGCTTTTGTTGAACTTCATTAGGTTTCTCCCTGCCCAGCTTTCCAGCCTGTCCAGGTCTTGCTGGATGGCAGCGCAGTGTACCTGCATGTCAGCCACCCCTCCCAGCTTTGTATCATTGGCGTGCTTTCTGAGGGTGGATGCTATTCCCTCATCAAGGTCATCAATGAAGATATTGAATAGGACTGGACCCAACACTGAGCCCTGGGGAACACCGGTAGTCACAGGTCTCCAGTCCAATTCTGCTCCACCAATCACAACCCTCTGGGCTCGGTCCGACAGCCAATTCTCAACCCACCTCACTGTCCACTCATCTATCCCATGCTCTCTCAGCTTTGTCATCAGGATTTTATGGGAGACAGTATCGAAAGCCTTGCTGAAGTCAAGGAAGATGACATTTACTGTTCTCCCTCCATCTACCCAGCCAGTGATGACATCATAGAAGACTATGAGATTGGTTGAGCATGATCTCCCCTTGGTGAATCCATGCTGACTTCTCATGACCTTCTTCTCTTCCATTTGCTTCCATTTGCATCCAGAACAAGCTGTTCCATCACCTTTCCAGGGACAGAAGTGACTGGCCTATAGTTGCTAGGATCCTCCTTCTTGCCCTTTTTAAAGACTGGAGTGACATTGGCTATCCTCTAGTCTTCATGCACTTCTCCTGTTCGCCAAGACCTGTCGAAGATGATAGAGAACAGCTCAGCAATCACTTCCGCCAGCTCCCTCAGCACACGTGGTATCAGTAGCTATATTCATTAAATTAAGAGTTGATAAATCTAAGTCATGGGGTAATAGGAGAGAACTGTTTTTTTTTTTCTTTTTCCTTTTAAAATGGGCTGCAGGGACACTGTGCCTGATGGGACAAACAACCTAAATCCATCTTGAGATTCTTCTGTTCATTACTATCCAGATAAACATTTAAAAAGATAAGGTTTTTGGACACATTAGCTCCAATGGCTATACTATTGCATTATTTACCATTCTAACCATTAATGGCTTTTAGTGTATGAGTTCACAGGATCTGTTCAGTTGTTTGCTACAGTCATTTAAGAGTTTGTTGCTATTCAAACTGGTTGCAAGGATTTTACGATTACTGATTCTAAGAACAGGGACAAGTTAAAGTATGTGGTGCCCTATAAAAGACAGTAATAGTAGCCTACATCCTCTGTGCATATAAATCTAGGTACATATTACTGAGAATAAAAATAGCTGATAGTTAAATTTTGTCATTGTGGCCCTAGGAGTCCTTGAAAAAAAATATTTAGGGTGGTATTTTCAAATTATTGCACATATAGTTAAAATTTTCAAAGGGTTTTATGTATTTTTGAAATGTAATTAACATTTCAAAACTTACATGGAAGTTAGAATTTCATTGCAATTCATTAACATATAGTCCTCAGTGAATTGTACCTAAATAGGAAATACGGGGTCTAAGAAGATAATTTCGAAATTCTATTTTTAATATAAAACAAAATCTAAACACTGAAGACTTTTTTTATTTAGACAGATAACATAGAAGATCACATCTGGCAACTGCTTTTGAAAATATGAACCTGAATAAAAGGAAAGCACCCGAAGTACTGTATGTTTACTTCTTCCATAATCAGTCATGTTTTATAAAGCAAAGATTTTCCTTTACAAAGCAAAGTCTTGCCCTGTAATGACTGTGAGATGATCTTTAAATCACTGATAAAACATTAGCAATTCATTATTCATTAAAAATGTAAAGCTTTAACTTCTATTTGTAGCCTATTGGAATGATCTTTAATTATTTCTTTTTCTAGATAGTCAATTGGCATATTCTTATCAGTAGGCAAGTCATTATACCTCTGCCACATTTTTGTGATAGAAAGCACGTTTCTGCTGGTGTGTTAAGCAGTGATTTTTTTTTCTGTTCTACTCAAACGTCCAGTTATGGTATTTGACAAATTTCAAAATGTTATAAATGAGAAGTAGCACCTCCACCATTTTTTTAGGTAAACTATTTTCAAAATATTCTAACTAATATCACAGCTCTTAAGCCGTTTCTGCTCAAGTGAAAACAAGAGATTCAGGGTTTGGTTCCAGTATTTTTTGCCTATGGTGGAAAAATGCTTGTCTGACAAGTTAATATTTCTTGTCCATTTCCCTAGAATGATCAAACTTAAAAGCCCACATAAGACAGCACATCTGTTTATCCATAAAAACCCTTCCCCATTCATCCATGCAGGCTGGATGAATATTGGTTCTGAGTTTTCTTTCACCAAGAAGGAACCGTGAAAAGTCATTGATGTTTACATGCCCTTCTTGGGAGACATTTCAGAGAAATACGAACTGCAGAGCTCCGTGCATGAGTGACTTTCTAGACGCACTGCAGAGCAGATCTCTGTGCTGAGTACTTTTTTCTTGCCCTAGTATCTACTGTCACCATAAATAGTAACTTTGCAGAAAATGCAGTAATACACAACACTGGAGAGCAGTACAATTGAAGGAGAGTATAAATACTGACTGAATATGATATTCTTAGCAGCAGCTGCATGCCAGATATTGTGATTTTCATTCATTAGTAACAGTATTAAATTTGTCTAAATAGAGCCTTGCCTAATTAGCTTTAATGACAAAAGGGAGTCTTCTGAACTGCATCATCTGAGTTGGCTGCAGGGAGGGATCCCAAACTAGACTCGAGGTACAGTGCAGAATATTCTACTGTAACTCATCTTCTATTGTAATTCAGGTTCCTCTTAAGCTTATTAATGTGGAAGGAATCCTAATGATATTATAATCCTCTTACGTTTGTAGTGTTTTTCTTCTGCAAGAAGTAGGGTAGGACTGCCACTGTGCTGTCTAATGAGTCATTAAACTCATTTAAAAATGATGAGAAAAAGAGGTCACATAGGCATTTTGCTTCAACAGTTTAACAGGATTTCTTCCCTGTTCAGATATAGCCAAATAGCCTTTGAGGATCTTGATATCCGAAAGATCAAGTAATTTTGCATCCGTGGAGCTTTAACTGGGATTATATTCCTAAAATAAATTGGTTTTATGGAACGCTCTACAGCAAATATAAAAAATCTTAGTCATGGCTGACACATAGGGTGATGTACCAGTAACTGCTGCCCTCAGAAACATTAAGTAATTAGTCATAATTAAATACTTTATCACTTTCATATTTAATAAAGGACTTATGTTTGTGCATAAAATCCACCTAAGTCAAGTTAAGCATTTATGTAAGGTGAAGATTTTTTTTTACATTATGATCAGAACACGATTATTAAGATGGAGATGTATTGCTGGGTAGACTTATTTTCTTACCTTTTTTTCCTTCAATACCTTCATCCGTACATACTTCACCTCTATAAAAACAAAAAATGGTCACTCTGCTGTTGTTACACTTTCTCTTTATTCTCCATGCATATAAAATGAGCACTGCTAAAAGCTACATTTTTTTTTTCTAGTATGAAGAATTTTATATCAAATTTTTAAAACTCTCAAGTGGGACATAAGTATTTGCATTTCCAAGTCACATTATCTCAAGACTGCTTTATCCCGTTTGCATTTTTGTAACAGAAAAGGACACAAAATTTAAATTTGAACACTGCATTTATTATACCATATGTGTGTTTTATCAGATCACTGGGAACAGTAAAGATAGACAAGTCTGCGTAGCATCATAAAGAATTTTTTCATGATAGAATTAGTTTTATGAGTGAGACCATGTTCTTAAGTTGGTATCTTTTTGTTTGCTTTATTGTGGGCTACCATTCAGTTTCAAACAGTTTTGAGACCTGAATTTCTAAATAACACATGTAATGCATATAGAACCTGGCACATCATTAAACACCTAAAGACCCTTTGAATCTTTAATCATGTAATCATTTATAAAAGAAGAAAACTGTGAGTATTCCTGGTTCACTAGTCACTAGATAGTTTCTGTATATGTTCCACCTCTGCCACAGCAATGGAGATGATTTGCACATGACACCAAGCTGACTGGTTTGGTTGACACAACAGAAGGAAAAGAAGCCATCCAGAGGGATTTTGGAAAGGTGGGCCTGGGTGAACCTAATGAGGTTCAACACTGTGAAGTGTAAGGTCTTGCACTTGGGCCAGAAGAATCCCAGACATAGATACAGTCTGGGAGAAGAGGTCCTTGAGAGTAGCCCTGTTGAGAAGGATCTGGGTGTCATGGTGGATGAGAAACAACATGAGCCAGCAGTGTGCTCTTGCAGCTCGGAAGGCCAATGATATCCAGGGCTCCATCAGAAGAGGGGTGGCCAGCAGGGACAGGGAGGTGATTGTTCCTCCCTACTCTGCCCTCGTGAGGCCCCATCTGGAGTACTGTGTCCAGATCTGGGGCACCCAATACAAGAAAGATGAGTTCAGAGGAGGGCCACGAAGATGATTAGAGGGCTGGTGCAACTCCCCTATGAAGAGAGGCTGAGGGAGCTGGGCTTGTTCCGCCTAGAGTAGTGAAGGCTTTGTGGGGACCTCATTGCAGCCTTCCAGTACATGAAGGGAGCTTATAAATAGGAGGGCAATCAACTTTTTAAAAGGGTAGATAATGGTAGGGCAAGGGGTAATGGACTAAAGCTAAAGGGGATAAGGTTTAGATTAGATATTAGAGGGAAGTTCTTTATAAAAAGAGTGGCAGGAACAGGCTGTCCAGAGAAGTGGTGGACACCCCACCCCTGGCAGTGTTCAAAGCCAGGTTGGATGGGACCCTGGGCAACCTTGTGTAGATCCAGGCCTGGAGGTTGGTCGTCCTGCTTGAGGCAAGGTGCTGAAACTCAATAATACTTGGGGTCTCTTCCAACCCAGACTATTGTATGATTCTATGATTCTTTGATTTGAGCCAAGCTTCCAAATGGTTAATTCTGTAGGAATATACACTTTAATAGACTCAGTCTCTTAAGCATGAAAGTCCCACATGAAAACTGACTCATTTTATGTATCAGCTATTTTTAACCCATCAGCCACTCAGATCTCCGGTTTCTGCAACATTCTCACCTGACTAGAAAGCTAAACTTTGGAGTAGCTGTCTTCACACTGCTACCAACTACTTACCACAAATTAGATGCTTTTGGGAGAAAAGCCAATAATGGCAGCTGAACATTCAAAGTGAAATCAGTTCTAATGGTCACCTTAGGATTTCAGGTAGCTGAAAGAAAGGTATTTCTCTAGCAAGTTAAGGAATTTAAATATTAAATATTCAGATGTTAACTGAAATCTTTGTGCTAATTCTGAAAAGTTAGTTGAAAAAAAGACATCTTTCAATGTATTCTTTGCAGCATGCATCATAAAAGCTCTGCAGGTTGTCTAAAAGAGATAATAAAAGGTTCAATATCTTTTAGAGATAAGTAAGTTTCATCATCTCGTTTGCTTTAAAGAATGGTAACTTGCTTCATGCTAGCTTGAAAATATGGATGTGAATAAGGAAGGAGACAAGATTTTACACTGGTTACAGCTGTATATTTCAGTGTATTTTGAACTGGCCTATTTAAAACCTAAATACCTTCAGACTTAAACTATTTTTCTTCATTTTTATTTTGCTCAAGATCAGGCATATGTGAGCGGGACATATTTCTCCTATATCTGTACACAACAGTTCATGATAACTACCCTCAGAAAGTGTCAACATAATATAAAAACTGTTATTTAGTTTTTTATTGAAAACATTTTGCCCTGACATAGGGAAAACGTAAACTGCATATCTCCATTAACACAACTCCATTCTCAACAGCAAGATTTGGTTGGCAAACAAACCTTACAGTCTTCACAATATGAAATTAAACCTTAAGACCGTAAATGCAGCTGGGAAACTCACCAGACAGTATTTTGTATGTAATTGCTTGCTAGCTGAAAGTAATTGCAATTCAAAACCCCGAGTTTTACTTAAGAGGCTAAATTGCAAAATATGCACAAACAGATACCACGGGAAATACTCCAACACAGCATAAATCTTGAAAATTGTAAATTGTCAGTAAATGAATTTATTTGCTATGGTGGTACAGTACAACCAGAGACAAGTAGCAAAGGGAGGTCCATCTGGTGACATGAGAAGTATGTGTTTCAGTTACAATAATAAGGGACTCTGAGGATCAGTACCATTTGGGTGGTAGAGATAGATGCGTATTCCCAACACTCTTCCTATAGATCTTTTACATCCTCACACAAATGTCATTCCCAACTTGTGATCCCTATTTACTGATTTTCTAAAATAAAGCCACAAAACTCAAAGGAACAACATAAAATAGAGAACACTGTCTGAACCTCTGCAGTTGAGAACTATCTAGCTGTCAGACTGATGTTCTATACAAGTTTTCTGAATGACCTACAAACTGAGTTGAAATTGAACGTGCTTGCTATGTGTTTCTCTAAATCCCTCGAGACAAGCTTTTTAGACATGGACATAGCTTTTGGTAACATTTAAGTCCTAGTTTTAACATGGGACTGAATTCAAAAGGTGGCATAGGGGAGATACACCAGGCACTGTAGTGATTCCTGGACCAAGACATAAGGCTCATTATTTGTTAAATTCAGTGCCACACATCTGCCCTTAGACTGTATCTGGCTCCACAGATAGGATGAGTTCCGAGTTCAAAACTGTATTCAAGTTCAAAACTGTATTCTTCCAAGACCCTAATTCAGCTGCCACCCAATTTTTTTAGTGCTCAGCCTATAGACAACCTACTTTTCAATGCTTAAATTCACCTTGTGCTCGAAGATCAACTGCTGCATTAAAAATCGTTAGTCTTAATAGAGACAGGAAGCTTAATGTTTATCTCAAATCCAAATCCTCTAAAGTTCCAGAATTTGTACATTTCTTCTTTGTCTTTTGGGGGGAATTTGATTCTGTCATCATCACTTCACATACCCAAGAGACAACTGGTGTTCGATACCTTATAAAATACATTGTCAATCAGCATTTTCTTTTATAAAAGGGCCGCCTTCTCACAAAACACTGTCTCCAGCTGTGAAATAGATTTAAATTCTGAGATTATTCAGACCCACACCAGCCCCCATTCTAATCCCTAGCTAGCAAATTGTAAACTCTTCTAGGACTTGGGGACTTTGAACTCTTATTTTGAAGCTAAGCCATGGTTCACGATTTATTACAAAAGCAAAAAGTGTTTCATCATCTGTGAAGTATGGAACCAAACTCTCCATCTCATGAGGAGGGCTTCAAATGTACTAAATATTTGTATGAATGGCATCAGCAATGGATTAGCTATTACTATAGGTAGACAGGCATTGCCCTATGCTGTGCAGCTGATACTATCATAGGAAGTAAATCAATAGCTACTACCTTGTAGTCTTTCAAGCTATTCAGGTTTCAATTAGCATTAGTATTATTTTCTACAAATTCAACAGTTCATTAGCAAGACTTGACAGTCCTGACAGCTGGTGCTTTGGAGCACTCCTGTATAGTACTCTTCAGTGACCTTGATGAACCTTTTAAATCACTTTAGCTCTGTTTTGGAGAACAGATTGTCCATGCTGAATTTATAATCTGCACTGCTACTGAGGCAGCTTTCTTGGCCAGCTTCTGTCTCCCAATTTCTGAACATCTGCTCCTCAGAAAATCTAAGTCATCACCTGGATATTGGATGAAATTAAAGGTAACCAAATTCTTTAGAACATAATTTGCCTCATTTACCATATAATATATTGAGGGTAATGTGCATTTTTAAGATTCCTATATAGCGAGCGTTGCAAAATGAAACCACTGAAAGTGACGGTTTTGGACATGTGTATGTATCAGCACAGTCAGCAATGTCTGAAACTGTTACAGAAACATTTGCTGTCATGCCCTATAGAAAGTAAAGTTTGGTTCCTTTACAATCTTATGTTTATGCTTAATTTCACTATTGCTCTTTCCATGCCAACTAGCAACATCCCACCCCATAATCCTGCACTTTTTTCCTGTGGATCAGGTCCCATTTTGTCTGTCACCACAGAGTTAGGATTTTTGGACTACTGCCCAGACCCTAATCAGAGTTGCATCTCTCCTTTGTCTTTCTAGTGCTCACTAAGTGCTCATAAGTCACATTAACTAGAGTTGAGGCAAAGGAACAAACTGAACAAATAACTATAATGACCTGCGAGAAGAGCAAGGACCTGTTTATAATTGCTCGGTTTGCTGAGTACATGGATGTTAACATGACTCACGCTGGGGCAATTATGTTGTAGCTTCTGACAGGTGTGATATGGCAGTGTTGATTCTGGCAGATATTGCTAGTACATCTATTCTGCTTGACCTTCAAAAGTCTGATGTCAGCATTCACTACCGTGGCCCTGATGCTGACCCTTCTCTTCTTTGAGAAACTGAACTTTGGTACGTTTGCTCAATATTCAAAACAAATCTCCGGCTTACCTGATTTCATTGATATTTTTTGCTTGCATCTTCCCTAGAATGATTGTTGATACAAGCCTTTGCAGGCTATGTTGCTTTACAATCCCTTTTCTGTCTAAAAGAGACTTCGGGTATGCCTGAAAAGTGATTGGCATGTGACAGTCAACTATCCATGCAAAGTATCTCCCACTTCCTTATCCCCAAAGGTAAAGGAACAAAATTTAAGCATAGTTTACCGATTTATACTATACTCAAAGTCTGAGCTGCTTCCACTTGAGCCTATTCGGACTGAAAGTCCCACAGGCTTTACACCGCAGCTTTCAGCAGGACTTACTCCTTCAATCTAATCTGCGTAAGCAGGATCACATACCTTCAGGGTCAAAGTTCACTTTTGTCCAGCTTGAATACTTTTCTGGCACACAAAACTTGGATCTATGTAGAAAAAACTCACACTGAGCAGCCAACTCAGATTTACAGACAGATTTGGGTTCTCATTCTGTTTATGTCTTTTTGACAAATATTCTAGATCATTCCACCTCCATTTTGTGCTAATGTCCAAAATGGAAAATAAGGAAGTTTAACAATGCCATTAATGTCTAATTAAAAACCACAACACTTCCAACACCTTTTAGTTACCCATGCTTATTGCAGGTAAAAGTGGATTTTTTTCACTTTTGTTCACAAATGTTAATAAATCAGTTTCCTCAAGAATTGTCTTTATTTGTAGCAACTCAGGACCATAGGGGTGACATTTTCATTTCTTTTGAGCAATGTCTAATTCTTCCAAAGTCTCAAATATTTTTTTTTTGGTGAAGCTCCTACACAATACTCCCTGGAAGTGTTCAAGGCCAGGTTGGATGGGGCCCTGGGCAACCTTGTGTAGATCCATGCCTGAGGTTGGTGTCCTTGCCTGTGGCAGGGGGGTTGGAGCTCTATGATCCTTGGGGCCCCTTCCAACCCATGCCATTCTATGATTCTATGATTCTATGAATACCTGGCAGCACTGGTTAGTAATGGTTATTGAAAAATTCAATTTCTATTTTCTGACAAAGTATCAAGCTCTGGCAGCTTAAACACTTTGTAATCAATAAAATTCTGCTGAATTGCACACCAGGATAGTGATTTGGACACCAAGCTAGAGCATTTCAAAATGAGCTGGTTTGATAAAGATCAGTGTTTAGCACTTTAAATGTATCCCTATTTGGCACTAAATCTAAGGGACAGAAAAGCGTACACTTCCTGAAGTTTATAATTTGGCTTCTACTCACATTCATTTCAGGAAAATTCAATTAATTGAATGTCAATGAAAAGCTCATGCAAATGGTGACATAAACTCAGCTGAAAGAAATTAATTTCTCTTACAGGGAAATGTTTGAGGAATACTCTTTTTTCTTTGCCAAGTCCTGATAGCTATTGACCTTCAGGTGAGTGGTATAGTAGATCACAGTTGTCACTGCAGTCTTGTCATAAACTTTACACTCACACAATTTTAAAAAAAAGTGATACAGAATGACCAAACACATTTTGTGCTCTAAATTATGAACACACACTGATTCGAACTCCTAGGCAAAAGCAAAGACTGATTTCTTCCCTAGTTTTTAACGTGTGTCAGGAGTAAGAACATTCTAATACATAATTTAAAAAATAAATTAAAATATAGATTGGACACTTTAGCAAAGACAGCATTATTCCCCATGCTGCTAGCAGATGCACAAGAAACTTCTACCTTCCAGAGAATGTGGTGACTTAAGTGAAATACTTGCCTTACACAGCAGTCTTTCATAGCATGCTATAACTAGTAATCTACCCAGGATCAGAGCCAAAGAGGGATTAACCCATCACAGAAAGACATTCTATTTTAGGCAGCAGGCACAAATGCCTAGTGACTGAACACACTGAGCTTTGTGCAATATGCCACTGCAGTTTGCTGCTTGATGAAAAAGAATACTATAATTTATCATGAGCTCATAATACTGTGTCCATGAATCACACCTGTTAAATTGATGTTAGCATAGTAAACTGGTAAATCAGATGTATCTTCCAAAACCCTTCTTTAGTGACTCTTGCAGTTTAAAAACAAGAATGTAACCTAACAGTGACAGACTGTCAGTGTGGAAATAATCAGATTCTTCCTACCGTCTCAGAAGGTCCCAACATTTAGAAAAGAGTATCTAGGTTTGATTATTGATCAAACTCTTTATCTCTTTACTAAACTGACTGCAAAGTTATTCATATTCTTTACTTCCCAGAGAAATACGCTTTAGTCCTTGCACTAGAATTCATTAATCTGGTACAGGGATTGGAAAATATTTGTGTGCAAAAGGTACATGTGCACACTTTTGAGCTATTTTCTGTAGCAACAATCAGGTATTTCTATCTAGTCATAATCTACTACCTTTGAAAGAATGGTAGAGCTTACAGCTGCTGGCCAGAATAGCTTCCATTTGCAAAGTAGGTTTAAAAATTGAAAAGTTTTAATTTTGCCACAAGTATCACCCACCTCTCCAGCTTAAGGGTTTATTTAACCAGCTGTAGTTTTCCCTTTTATTCATCAGTAGTATGGCTGATTGAAAACCATGGATTCCAGGATCAAAATAAATGTCCATGTGTTGTAAGACTGCAGTCATTTCTTTGGAATGCTTCGTACCTGCTTGTGCCAAGGGGTCTGACAGAACACTGCAGAGGTTCAAAAAAGCTACTCAACTATCGAGGGAAATGTTCTTAGTGGGTGGGGAATTGTATACCTCTAAAATTCTAGGCATGTTATCTGAAAAGCCTTTTTGATCAGCGTTCTCCAAACGGTAGACCAAGGAATACAATTTATAGACCCAAAAGTTAGCTTGAGAATAATTGTTACTTTGTATAGGGCACATTAAGCCCTTTTAATTTTTTCTGATTGTACTTTTCTAGTATTGATTCTAAAGCATAATGAGGAGTGTTCCCTAGCATGAATGATCAGTCAAGAATTCTGCTTGATATAAGATATGTGAAAAAGGCTGACAATTTAAATAAGTCAAAAACTTGAACCTTTATCTAGCTTTGTACATCATTAAAACATGTATGGAAATCAATAGACCTATTTCCATATACTTTTAATTAGTTTTTAACAGAACATATTTAATTCAAAGCATTTCTCATTTTGTGCAGCAGAGGAATGAGCAACTATTTTCTATTTCGTTTTATCTTCATGAATGCATGTGTGGTACTCTCTTAGTGCACATAGCTGTTCTGAACACAGTTACTTACCTCCTGGTATATTTCTATTTGTTCAGCATTTGTAACTCTCCACAAACATTTTTGAGCTTTTTACCAGTATGATGAGCTGGTATTCTTATTGCCAGATACATAAACACTAGAATTTTGCACTAATTTGGATACCCAGTCTCAAACACTTCTGCAAACAATTTATCATTCTGTGCCATCATCTGTGGGCAAAACACAGTTTTTTGCTTTTAATTGCAGCTTTAAATGCTTGGCATTTCCAAGAAAGCGCTCAGCAACTCAATTTGCATCTTCAAAAATAAATAATTGCATGTGGAAACTCAGTCTAAATTCACACTACACAAAAGATGTGTGAGAGACTCAAGGCTAAAATCCAGTTCTCTAGAATGATTACCTTTTTTTGGTCTTTTTTTTTATTAATCTTATCCATTCCACCCTATAACTCTCACGAATTCTCCAACAAATCGAACAGTTATCCCTGAGACAGCAAACTAATTCAGCCACAGTACAGATCTACCTGGTGCACTGAAGTAGGCATGGCTGAGGGGAAAATGGTGCACGATCATGTCATTTTAGATCAGAATTCCATAGGCTACAAAACTAAAAGGGCCCATCTTGATCATCTAGTCTGACAACCTTTATAGGAACAGGCCACAGGAACGACCAAGAATGAATTCTCCTTTCATAATGCATAAGCAGAGAGGAACAGAATTAAAACTGTGCGGGCAACTTTCATTCTGACAGTCCACAATTTTGAATGCCTCTTTTTGCACCACAGATCTTTCTCAAGAGATGAAGAAGGGTGCAACTGTTTTATGCTTAATTCCTAGTTGCTGTTTTTCCAAAGCAATCAGAAACTCTGTCAGAATAATCTATAAATATCCTCCTGATCCAATTCCCTTCCTTCTGGGGTGTGTAAAGTACTGGCTTTGTAGTGTGCCAGTGAAGTGACTACATTGTCATACTGCAGTAGATGTTGGGGGAGGGAGGCTATGGAAGCACTGCCAACATATATGAAGACACGTCATTTGTAGGACAGTGAAGGAATTTGGGGGATGGGATACAGGGCCATGCTTATAACTGGGGAAGAGAGAGCTGGGAGAGAAGTAGAGAGGGGTATTTATTATGCCTTATTCTCTATACACTGTAGTCACTGTGTTCTCAGTCAGTGGCATATGTTCCTTGGAACAATGCCCACCTCCGTAACTATTTTGCTATTTTATTTACTTACAGACTGTGTCACCCATTTTAGTGGCAAACACCCACGCCACTGTATCATTTACAAGTGCCTTGTCTCAGCTTCACCTAAGGAGGCATCTGATAGACAGATTGTTTCCCTGTTTGTAACTAACAAGCAGTAAAGCTTGGCAACCTCTCTGTATATATTAAATATCAAAACTCCATGTCAGTGTCTGGTCAGAATAGGATGGATTGAGCACTCAGCAAATGGCAGAAGGAATCCCTTCTGCTCAGCACATCAGCTGAAACAGTAGGTTTGTTGAGGTTGCTTCAACTGAAGGCAATGCTTGGGCAATGCAGAGAGAGGCGGAGCGCCTGCCTCCATGCATTCCCGCATCATCACCACCCTCCTGGCACCAGGCTTTACTTCACATGTGCACTGAGCCCCAGGTTCAGTCAGTCATACAGCCACTCCTAAGGGGACTGGTTGCCACAGGCGATGTTTCTACCTCTAGGTGTATGACTTTTGATAAAGTCATACATAGAAAGTATGGTACAATATTAAAAGCTTGCAATTGTGGGACAAATCCTGTTCTCAGGCATACTTGAATACAGGTGGAATTGACTAGTTAGACATTTTTCAGGTCTCAGAATGTGCATAATCTATTTCCCTCATCCAAATGTCTCATCTTTTAATCCAATCAGTCAAGAAGTTTGATCCCAAATGCATAGATTTGATTTGCAAAATCAAATGGAAATGGCCAGCATAAACCCCATAGTACTTCAACTATCATTTTACTCACAGTCATCATGCAGATAATGCTGTGAAGTAGCAGTGCTGTGTTTGGGGGATGGGCTGAAGCCTTGTCTGAATGTGTCTTACCTAAGAAGGGAAGAGATCTTTCTTATTGCTGCTATTATTCTGACAGCAATGCTGGAGGGACCAATTCAAATTTAAGACCTAAATTTAATCTGAAATGATCAATACCCTGGAACTTGCTATGTCCCAAAAGATTAGTCCAAATAGCTGCATCATATATTCTGAGCTCATGTTGCAAACCACTGTGTAGTTACTAATTCTATTAGTGAAAGCATATTTCCTCCTCCTCACCCGTTTCCAGTGGTAAGTCCATACTAATGAATTTGACATTCAGTGTTCAGAAAAATCAATGGTTGGCAACATACAGAAAAACCCTCTTTGGAACCAGGTAAAAAAGCATTTTGTATCTCTGTCATAAGAGAAAACATTTATTTTTTAATCCAAATGTGTAATGCCTTTACCATCAGTAAGTGAATTTTTAAAGCTAATATTTTTTCCTGACTTACAAATCCTTTCATGGCACAGTGTGCATGAAGCTGTGTACTACAAGCTTAGGGGGACATCCATCCACACACAGCTTAATTCAAGACTGAGGTCTTAGCTGTTTTCCAATCATCACCCTACCATGCGTCTAAAAGTCACTGTCGTTGGTGCTGGCAGCTCATCCTAGCACGATAAGCAAAAATGAGCTTTGGATTCTGAGCAATGTGACAACCAGTTCAGATGAGGATTTTTCTAGGGGTCGGGTTATTTTTTTAATATATACAGGGGGTTTTTTGTAACCCTGAATTCTTCCTGTATGGCATCTGGTATGGAATGGCTGAATTATGTAAGAAGGAGCTGATTTTTTTTTTTTTATTAGTGGCCTGCTAATGCTAGAAGCTGAAAGCAAGCTTGTTACTATGATATTTCATGGCGTTATTACACTTTTGGTCCCATCGAATCAGATAATTTTTTACAGTGTTGATATTTTTCATGTCTTTTCATCTCATTTGGGCACTTCCCTTGTCTCAGATGTTTCTCTAGATACCTCTTTTCACCATAACTTTACTCAATACAGAAGAAAACTGAACTGCATCCCAAGAGTAAATGAAACCTGAATGCCTGTTAACAGAATTAAAAAGATGAAGGAATAAAGCTGAAACTTAGCTCTCATACCTAGGATTTCAAAAATGGGATGGAAGTACAGTAGCCTTCTGTACAGTTGGGACTGTGTTTTAGTAAATTCATGGAACATTTAGGTTCTAAAGGGACAGAGGCTGTAACACTGATACTGTGTACAGAGCTATCAGACCTCAGGAGGATCGCACATCACAACTTATCACTGTCTGATGGCCTATTATTCGTTTTCTCAACTAGAACCAGTGGACAAGACATCTGCCCAGACAAAGTAACACTGGCATCAGTTGTATTTAAAGACAGACTATGATGAAAAGGGATAGATTGAACTATGGACCTTTCTGGATCAGAGCCATAGGCATACACCCTTCCCCTGTTGAAATCACATACTTAATTTTACTTCCATGAGAGAAAAATGAGTGTGTGCTCTGAACTGAGATAAAGGAAAAATTACTACACTGAATTCCATTGTTTCAGCACTTTCAGCATGCTGAGAACTTTTGAAAAGTTTCAGAGTCAGTGTACATACATTTATATACACCTATCAAAAATATTTATAAATGAAATGGGTGAAATATCCACATACATCTCTAGCCACAGAAAAAGTAATATTTGTTGCCTGACTCTACACTGACTGCAAAGCAGAGTAAATGTGTCTAAATACACTTACAGTGTAAATACGTAAAATATAATCTAGGTCCGGATTATCACATTTTAATGCAAGTCTGTAATGTAATGGAAGAAAGAAGTTTAGAATGAAAACAAGGTTGAATGTGTGTACAGAATTTTAAACTCCACCCCTGATTTTATCTTCATCCAGTTGCTGGGCCAACTGCAGTAACAAGTGGTTGGCTTGGAGCCCTCCTTTGCTTCTCTTTGTTTTGATATGACTGACATGGCACTCTGTTAGAAGTTCTTCCTCCTTGAATAGCTGGTTTGGAAACTGTGTAAAAGTCTTTAAAGACACCCTAAAAAAGAGAGGGGGAAAGACTGAATACAAGGACCACCTGTGACGCCGTAAGCAGCCCTTCCCTCCACCCCCCCACTTTCCTCGAAACTGTTACCTCACTACATACAGATTTATTTAAGTGAAGGATGTCCAGTTCTGAACATTGTCACCCGTCACAAATGGAAGCCTATTAAATATTACATAGAACAAGAAAAAAACCCACTTCTGCTCTGCATTGTCACTGACATTATCAGCAGGCTGCCAAGTGGTGAGCATCGAGCAAGAAAGAAATTGTCATTCCTGATTTACAAACAAGCCCTTCCACTACAAGACGTTACTTTGATATCACATTCATTAATCAGAGCATCCCAGCCTCTTCTTGCTTCATTAAAGACAATGCCAGAATTTTCTTAGTGTGAAATGCCATAGTGAAATTTGTCCCACTCAGCTGTTAATACCTAAAAAACATCCCTACTTGGCTTTTTACATTTGCAACACAGATGAGAGCAAGAAGACAGGTACACACAAAGTGACCTCCTTTTGTGGCATCGCACAAAACCTTAACAGCAACGCAAACCCAACCTGCCCTCTTGCTAGACAATTTTGAGGGATATTCTGCCTTTCTGATTCATGGACCATCCTTGAGTTTTCAACTGAGTAACATTCTGTACTCGGTCTTGTATTGCTATCCTAATCAGACCGAACACCTGTGTTTCTGTAAATCTGCATTTCTACATCACATAATGCAGAACTGTTCAGAGATACTATGGTTTACCCCAAAATGAAGCAGTTCATACCCAGCTAGCATTCAGTTAGCTGACAGAGCTACACTATATCACATAAACATAACCCGATCAAGCCATCAAATATCATTCTGTTGCCTTCAATGGCAAAAAGCACCCTACCAAACCAAATAAGGCTAGGATGCAACCATAAATATATTTCAACCATGTAAGTGTGAGGCAAGCATGCAAAGTCCTTTTTTAAACCAAAACCACTATGTCATAGTGATACTTTATGATTTTTCAGTGTCAGCAAGAGAACTGTAGTCCTTAGGACTCCCAAAAATACCACAGATAAATGCAAGTATAACCATAAAGCATTAAGGAAGCTTTAACTACCATACGAATTAGTATCTTGCACACAAGAGAGTTTCCTGTGGAGCATTTACATCCCTAAATACAAATAGACATTACTGATAAAACTGGGTTAGTCTGGAAAAGTATTTGAAATCTGAGTACTTTTTCCTGCGGTCTGTGGTGTGCCACTCATTGCTCTTAGCCCCACGCAAAACTGGAAGTCTGTTTCCATGAAGAATGCAGAGAGCTTGCTACAACTTTCATCTGCGGCTGCCAGAAAATTCTGACTGAGAGATTTAATGGCTGACGGTTCCGCATATGTTTCTGTCAATGTGATCCGGGACTCCAACTGCGTCCTACAGAGAAATGCTTGAACACATGAGAGCTACAGCTGAGCCACACAATGACAAAGGCAAAGCTGACACAGTGATCCGGTTTTAGAACAGAGACAATATCTTAATTCATCAACAAGAATAGAAAATGTACTGCTTGAAGAGAATGCTGCAATAAATAGTTGGATTGCTATCATGTATGTTTTTTACTTAAGGCAGCAAATTGATTTGATAGAACTCAATTATTATCTGTTCATTTATTTAAAGGATTCTATTGCATGACTTCACAACTTGAAATCTGATATAACTCAGGTTGTTGTGTTGTTGGCTTACCTACTGCACCCCTCAGCCAAAAAATGCTCTATTTTCCTAGGTACAGCAGATTCTTATCTCATTAATAGCTACACACACATGAAGGATTACCTACAGTATTCTGTAAGGCTTTAAGAAAGATACACCTCACATTCCTTTTGTTCACTCATTCCTTCTAAAGGTGTGGGCTGACAAACTCAAACCTCAGTACAAGAGACTTTATAAGCCATTCAACAAAGCTAAGCTAGTCCATAAAAATCTGAGTAAAAAATCCTGAAAACTTGACAGTTTGGGCTGAGATTTTATGTTTCAAATCCAAACCTGGGTCCTAAACTTCCAGTAAATAAATTCAGCTGTCATGCCATTCTAATCTCATTGCCTACTGATAATGCAAGGAGAAGCATCTCCTTGGGCAGAGCAGGTGTTAGGAAAAAAAAAAAACCAGCCAGTCTGAGCCCCAAGCCCGGCACATGGTTGCATCCCACTGGATTAAGTTACGAAGAAATCCAAATCATTCAGTGTGTGGGTGAAAGCAGGGCGAGGCCCGTGCCTTTCTTTCTCCTTAGGCTCCTTGTGAGTCTAACGCTGCCCCTCCCCTTGGAATATGTTTATCAGCAAATCTGACTCTCAAGAGCAACGGAGGGATATTCATGATGACAGCAGCTGCAAAGTCGTTAAAAATACACAAAATTTCATTGTGTGGGTGGAAAGATTGCCATTGCTGAACAGATAGAAATCCTGTTGGCCCAACAGTTTTGGCTACAGCTTGCTATATTTTGACACAAATCTATGAGACCCAACCCTGTTGTTCTTCTTGTTGCCCTTGTTACCCTTGTCAAAGGTTTTTAATTGCAATCTTTTAAAAATGTGTGAGGCCATTTTTTTCTCCTTCTTAAACAAGGCTCTCATGCTCATGAGAAGAGAAAAGAGAAATTATTTTTCCACCTGCTATCAATACACCAGGCCAAGCTGCCTGGGGTAGCTTAAAAAAATACAAATAAGAAATGGCATCCCACAACTCCGCATGGATTCCAGTGGGTTGCTCAGCAGAGCCAAGGCTTGCAGCTTTCAGCTGCTCCTGTGGGTTTGTGTGGCAAAGTGCACAGAAAATGCCATGCCAATCATGCCTTCGGAGCAGATGGAGAGAGGCATATTAACTAATCATCACAGAAACTGTTATATGTGTTTAAATCCTCTCTATAAAAACAATTTGTTTTTTAGCCATTTATTAACCAGCTACTAAGCTGGCCCTTTGCTCATTAGTACGTGACTACACATTCAAGTTTTCGCTTCCTCTCCAGGATCTAGCTAGACAACGAACAGCAGTGACCACAACGTGCTCCCACTCCTAGCAGCCTTTCTGACACCTAAAATTGTCTAGGATTTTATAGTTGCGAATTTCTGAAAATAAGGTTGCTATTTACAACCAATGCAGAACATTATATCTACAAGTGTAAATTTCTTGGCTTAACCTAGCTTTTCGTCTGTAGCAATATTTTAGCTACAGAAATGCACTCGGATCAAATATACACTCTGTGTAACTATTATCAGTCAAAGCTGTACTTTGCTTTCTAGCCAGATACCAAAGTCTTTGACCTAATCTTGAAAAAGCTGTAAGTTCCTTGGCCTCTCTGAAAACATCTAAAATGATTTTTTTTTTTTAAATGTATGTTAAGACTGAAATCACCCTTTCTATAGCTAAAGGCATACAATACTTGGAAATATTTGTTCATTTGACAGTCATTTTCCCTTGCTCTAAGCCAAAGGGGATGACTGTATGATTTCTTCTGCATGTAGTGAAGAAACCGTAAATAAGCAGCCCTGCATCCTCTCAAAAATCACTGTTGCCCTCTGCAATTATCTTTATCCTCCATCATAAAATTAGTACACAGATGACTTAAAATATCAAACCAGATAAAGGCAGCCCAGTTCTGCAGCTTCACAGTTGCCAGGGGTGGTGGCTGCAGGAGGCAGCACTGCAGAATGAACAAGCACTCAGGCACTTGTCTGGCATCTCCTTGTATGTTTTTCAGTCAACGCTGGGTTTTACTGGGGATTTTTTCTACCTAGAAAACCCTCAGAAAACCCTCAGTGCCCCTGTCGGATTTTCACCTTCAGCTGAAATCACTGAAAGGGTTTGAGACAGCTACAGACTTCATTCCCTATGATTCAACATGATGTAAAACCTTAGGTCCCACTCCTGGCAAGGACTCCTTGCTGAAGCATTATTGCAACTATTAATAATTACTAATATCATTGCTTTTAGTCCATTACAGATATTCTTTTATATATCCTGCAATATTTGCTCCACTGAACCTTTTTTGTATTTTATCTCTGTCTGTAGCTTAAGGAAATTTTCTACTGAATGAACTTATAACCATTAGTTCTTCTTGATTTTCTATAAACTGGATTGAACTCCCTCTTTATTTCAGTTATTTGTATTTTCATTCATTTATTGCAAGCTGTGTAACGTGTTCACTTTATACTGAAAAACTTCACAAAGTTTCCTAAAGATTCACTTTAAAGTGATAAAGAAAAATAACGTAAGACATCATCTTGTGTCCTCAAGAAGCAGTGTCATTTGTTTACAGCTAAGAATCATGACAGCAGCTGCATGCAGTGCAGGATCACACTGATATTATGCCGTGGTATCATAAAAATGTTTCCTCTATTTGTAGTTGTGGATATATTAGAGCTATCATTCAGAATGAAAATGCCTCCCTGAAAACTCTGAGTGAAATAGATACTGACACCTCAAAACTTGACACCTAAAATTGCATGAGAAACTGTGATAGAAGCAAGTCAGAGAAATAACCCATTTATTATGAAAGAATTTAAAAAGCAGGAAGATAACTCGCACCAGGAGCAGCAAAACTGCTAAAGCATGGTTTCCAGTAGATTTGTAACCTTTATCCCAATCTCTCTCCCTGCTGCTTACCTCATTATAATAATTACAGCTCCTTCTGTCTCCCTTTGAAACCTCCACTGGGAGACCCAGCATGAGCTGTAGCTTGTTAGCAGCTACATTTGCACTGATTGGCCACAGAGCTCATCTTTGGTGAGATTTCCTCTCTGTTAATTTTCTCGAAACTTCTAGGACCTTAATTCTCTTTGAGATTTCCTTATCTTTCAGACTCAGTTGAAAACACTCTTAAGAGTTCAAAAGTTGTTAGGTGAAGAATGGTAAGCTCAATAGACAGCCAGATTGACTGTATAAGCCTTTAGGAAACCAAACTTTCTCTTGGATAGAGAGCTTACAGCACTATTAAACTGGAGTGCTTCAGGAATTAAACTTTCCAAGAAGCATTTTTAGTAGTCACTTGTCATGCAGCTATTCTGTTTTTAACAGTACAGAGATGTATACTGGTCTAAGAAAACTCATTTATTCATATAACCAGAGCCAAAAAGTACCAGAACCTCAGTATGGATCTTAAAGAAATGGCAATATTTGTCTGAATATGGTGGCACAGGATAAAATAAAATGGAGCAATACAAAAAATAGAAGCCACGAGTAGAAATGAAGGCTTCCTACCTTCCACCAAGAAGTGAGCGTGAATCAGCTTCTGATTTTTCAACAAGAAGAGCAGAGGACATGCGTAAGATGGATGGAATGATGGTAGACTGAAGCACAATCCATGCCTTTTCCTAAGAAATTGGCATGCGTTGCTTCTCTGATGCAGCTTGATATTCATCACCCTTGTAGCTATAATGAACTCCAATTCTTTTATCAAATTTGTGTCATGTTCTGGAGAGTTCCATTTAAAGTTCTAGTCGTGGCCCAGAAGAAGCCATGGTTGCCTCTGAAATGTAGTTAACACTGTGTAAGGTTGAGATACGAACCTCCTATCAGTTCCATTTAATTACAGCAGAAATTTCCTTCAAAATTTGGTCAAAGACAGCAGGCAGTGATTTGACAGATCTAAGTAAATGATCATTTAGGCTCAAATGTAATTCTAGGAGTAGATCGCCACATGGACTGAAGACAGTTGTGGAAGTAACTGTTGAAAGATAGGTAATCCAAATACCCACTGATGAAAGACTGACTGAAGCCGGGAAAGTATATGCCTTTGAAGAATGATAAGGTATAGAACCTGAGGAGGAGTAGCTGAACCAGCAGGAAAGCATGAAGAATAGTCTAAAAGATTTTAAATTAGTGTGACATGAAGATGACTTTAGTGCCAAGGAGCTGGAGATACTAAGTGCAAGTCTTATCATATATCACATAGTTTATAGCATAGGAGACTGTGTTTTGGACAAAGACCATGACAGGAGTGGGGAGAGCATAAATTGTGGGAAATTAATGTTGATATTGTTTTGCATCACAAAATATTTTATTGGAAACAGGTTTTTACATATATAAATTCATAAATACGAACACATGTATGTAAAGGATGTATGTATGTATGGATGGATGGATGGATGTAAAGGATAACTCTTTGGTCGTACTGCCCAAAATAAAACTTTGTTAACCTAAATACATGACCTTTACAAGATGTACAGCACATGAATACAAAAGCTACGCTTTGCCCATGTCTCATCTTTCTTCTCCTGTGTCTCATCTCAGCTTCCAGCAGTCTGCAGTTTAAAGATGTTCTGAACCAGAGGTTAGACCCAGATTTTTGTATTCAAAGTCACAAACAACTTTGGTTCATGAATCTGTCAAATTAAGGTTTTTCCCTTAGGGTATAAAAATGTTTCTTAGGAAAAAATATCTACAATTTCACGGATAAATGTGTGAACAATTCTTTCTTGTGATTAATTTAAA
This sequence comes from Laterallus jamaicensis coturniculus, assembly GCA_022605575.1. Classification (NCBI taxonomy): domain Eukaryota; kingdom Metazoa; phylum Chordata; class Aves; order Gruiformes; family Rallidae; genus Laterallus; species Laterallus jamaicensis. The sequence goes on along the minus strand of JAKCOX010000045.1, from coordinate 1,044,537 downwards.
TATTTTGGGTTTTATTTCATGCCCTTTAATGTGTTATTAATATAATTCAATTAGAGAAAAATATTATAAATCTGTTTTCCTTATGTTCTGTTAGTGTTTCCTTTATTATTACACTTGCTATTCTTAAACTTTTGCTGGCTGAACTGAGGGAATTTTTCCATTTTCAATAATTCTTATGACTTTGGGAAACATACTTCCAGGATTTTTTTTTATAATTTTTCAGAATTACTTTGTTTCAGTATAGAGAAAACTCCATTCTGAGAATAACATTTTCTCGACATGCAAAAGTGTTTACAAAAAAAAAACCCTAAAACATGTAACATTCTTAAATGTTTAAAATACTTCGTATACATCTACAATTTAACTGTAGTAACTTAAAAGTGAGAAGAGCATAATAACATGGAAGGCAAAGAGGTGTTGGGAGTATATTCTCCTGCATGCATGGAATTTTTAGCTATGATGGAGAGGAAGAATATAAAAAAAAAACCAAAACAAAACAAAACAGTAGCTTCTTAAGGGATTTCCAAGAGACAGTTGCAGCTATAAAACCAGACGGAGGGCAGAATTTGAGAGTCGATTGCTTTGAAAAAGAAATTTAAGCATTGTTAACAGAAGGGGTCAATCAAGGATATTGTGATTGTAATGCACCAAATCTAACCCAAAGATTTCACCCCAGTACCAGAAAATTCCAGGAAAAAAAGCACAAGTATGGAACAATGAATAGACATAAAGCAATAACTTCTGTTTTATGACTAACCTCACTGAACTCAGTAACAAAACTTCCTTTTACTTCATGACAATATCCTAAGCTCTATCCCCTTTCACAGATAAATCAAGGCAAAATTGGGATGCACTCATTATTTCTTTTTCTGGAATACCCAGTAGTCTACACAAGAGGGGAAAAAAAATATTACCGAAGGGTTTTTATATTTAATTTTCAAAAACATAGGCTAACATGAGAACAAAGGCCCAAATAATATATTTTCTACATTTCTACTCTGCGGACGCCTATCTATGTAATATGAGATAGGGAACCTGCTTTGGCAGGGGGGTTGGACCCGATGATCTCTTGAGGTCCCTTCCAACCCCTATGATTCTGTGATTCTGTGATTCTGTATACCTCTCATTTTTCTGGCAATGACAGGTTGACCCTTGGAGCCTTACAGACTAGAATACCAAGAATGGGTATCTATATACTGTAGTTCAGTGTCAGGAAGAACATACCAGAACTGTGATTTAGCTAACTTTTAAATAGCTCAGTCCCCAGCAGACTTGCTATGCCACTTTGCAGAAATGAGCATGAGCAGTTATGACAATGAAACTCTTGCTTTACCTGCTGCTAAGAAAAAAATCTATTGTTAAGTAAGAGACTGCATCATAAGGCAGCATATATCCATGTCGTTCTGTTTATGAGGTACAAGTGCAAGTCACATATTCACTGTGAGACGAGCTGCACCACTTCCAAACTAAAAGAAACATGAAAGTGGCACCATCAGCATATAAGAAATACAGACCCTTAGCACAGATGTTGTGCATGTAGCTGAAAGCAGGCTCAACCAGGTGACTAAATTGTGAGCAAATTAACTTTTTACACCTCCTGCAACATTATATTTTTTTCAAGAAAGATGTTGGTAACAATTTGAATTGTAACTTCTCTTTTAATAAGCTTCAGTCTCATGGCTGCTGAACAATGTTAAAGTTATTCTAGGCATGTGATTTCCCTATAAATGGCCATCTATAATACAAAATCACTCAAACAGACTCAATCTTACACACCTAATACCTAAGTTTCTCCCTCTGATAAGTAGTGGCTGTTTCCCCTTTTTTTTTTTGATGCCCTGTCTGAGATATCCCAGGTCTCACTCCAAGAAGTGAGAAACATAACTTAAAATGGATTGAAACATTTGAAGTTCTCTAGAAGTACTAATTGCCCTGGAAGATAGAAAACTATTAAGAGAACAACAAAAAGTAAACTAATGGTCCTCCAATAAGGCAGTAATGAAAGTGATGACTCTCATTCCAATAAGAGGTCTAAAAATATTTTCAGTGTTATTTGAAATGCTTTCCTTTCCATTTTTCCTAAATATTTTTGAACAGATATGCATAGAAAAAATTCCAGTATTTTCAAAGTGCACTAATACGATTGTTCATTGCACTTGTGTAAGTCAAAGCATAACAGTCAACACATTTAAACTCTTCATACACAGTAAACTTTCAAAATCTTATGTTATACACAGAAGTAATTTCATGGATATCATGTAACATAGGAATTTTAGAGACTTTCCACATCTCTCTATGAGGAGAACAAAACGTGTAAACTCATCAGATTATGAATTCTAGCATATTATATCCCATCTCTTTGCAAAAGGAGCACTCTAAAGCACCTTTAACTGCAAATCCAGGTTCCAGCTCTCTCTTGTTCTCCAATTCCACACCATTTTGACTGTAGCCACACACACTTCACGTTTATATTTGCAAGTTCATCTAAACCAGAACAGAAATGATTGTGCTCCTCACTTTTTGAGCTGCTCTGCAACAGGCAAGAAGTTTTCATTGAGCAGCGGGCAAGCTGGAGTAGATACAATCCACCAAGCAGCCTTATGAGGCTTTCTAGGTTTTACCCCACAAGCTACATAAATTGCACCCTTGACAGAGCTTTGCAAGCCAAAGGCAATCAGCATATCTTTCTTCTTGATGATTCCTGGTGAGTCTAATGTGTATGAACAGCAATGAGGCCCCTATCCAATCTTAGCAAGTTCGCTTCACTTGTTAACGAGGTATTTAAAACCTATGATACAGTTCACTAGAGTTTTGTCACTGATACCTTCTATGGATCTGGCACTCAGTCAAATGCTTTTACAAGGTTCTTACACTATTACCTGGTCCTGTCCCAAATATATTTCAGAGTGCATGTTGACAAGCAGAGAGGAAGAGAAGTTCCTATGTAATACTATGTAATACCTTTGATGAACACTGCACACATACCACTTGACAGGTCTTTAGATGATTTCATATTCAGTGCTACATATAAATTAAATATTTGCCATGAGTTCTCACCATTTAGAGATTGTCATTAATTGTTAATGAAATGAGCTTCCATTCCCCCACTGTCATTAGTTTCTCAGCAAAATACAATGTTGCTAACATCCTTTGCATGGCATTCATGTTCAGACATCAAATGTCGCTGGGAAGAGAAAGTATCACATTAAAAGATCAGACCAATAAGTACTGGGAACAATTTAATTGCAAATGTTGTCAGATAGAATAGCTTTTAAACTATCAGTTTGTGGTTTTAAAAATGCAGCAAGATACATATCCCACTGTTCCATTTTGGCTCTGACACTGTATAAGCAAGGTCATTTCAGGTGATCTATATATAAAGATCTTAGTCTCTTGAATACTATACTAGAAAAAAATACCCGTATAATTGGCTGCTACAGGGAGAGGATCCAGCTCATTATTTGAATTACACATCCATCTGTTTCAGTCAGGATGGCTTATATGAGGTTGCAAAAGTTAGTTGAAATTGTCAAATAGCACATAAGATAATTTTAAGCTATAGAGGATATTTAATATGCTCTTTCTTTTGTGAATCAGCATTTTTTAAAGGAAAAAAACAAGTTTATCCTGTAATGTAGGGATTTTAGGAAGCTTATACCATCCTCCTTTTGGCCTTGAACTACCCGTTATTCCGACCCTGGATTTTATAGTTTCCTTGTCCCTTTGCTTTCTGATTTATTTATGGCAGTTTGGCCTCTTGTTATTTCTCAGTGTTAAACATTAAACCAGAAATATTAACTCATAAATAACACAACAAATATATTAAAAATCTTTCCTTCCTCTAAAATATTATGAAGAGAGAGAAAGAAAACATTTCTCGCTACAGACTCGTGTATCTCATCAGCATTCATTTTCTTCATGTTTTGGCTACTAAGATTAAGCAGATTTTGACTATGCGATTTTACACAATCTGTTTATGTGGCTCTCATGTAGGAACATCAATTTTCTATCTTCTTCCCCTTGCTCTTTGTATTAGTTGGTCTAAGCTGAGGTCCCCAGAGTACCAGCTGCTGAGGTGTTCCTTGCCTCTGATCTTTCACTAAATCACAATTCGAGTGTGATTTTCATGATCTGGAGTTTCTTATTTTCTCAATAAGTATCATTATCAGCAGTTTACTTTCTGCTTTATTTATTATAGGACTCTGGAAGCCACTGACTTCCTTAAGCTCTGGATCTCTATGAACAGCTCGCTATGGGGTTTTTAGTCCATACGATAAATTCAGAATGCAGACAGAATGCATATTGCTTTGAAAACTTAAATTGTCCACATGATCTGGAAAAGTATCTCAACTTCTACACAGTTCTACACAGAAATATATACATCCAAAATGTTTAAAGTTATTAAAACTTTCAATGTTTTGAATATCTGACTGGTCTACACTGAAAAGGAAAACTTTCACAAAAAATAATTTCTCCAGTTGTCAGTGTACTTCTTGTCTTCTTTTTATCAGAGGAATGTCTTCAATATGTTTTTTTCTTCTCCCATAGGCAGAATAACTGGAATAAAAGGAAGTCAGGTAATTATTTTCATCTGAACTTTTAGTATTACAGGATAAAAGTCAATAAACCAAGTCTAGATACTCTTTCTGTATCTCCAATTAAAAAAGAGTTGTTCAATTAATAAGGTCATTCTTCAAATGCAAGACTGTTAATTACAAAGTGCTCTTCCAGTTCTGCTTCTACTATAACCTTTTTGATAATTTTTGCCATTGTTGTTTATTTTGAGCATAATTGTAGAATAAATTCTCCAATCTGACTCAATAGAAAGGGTGTCTTAAAACAGGTTGAGAGTGTATAAGCCTTGTGCACTTAGCCTTGCAATTTTCATTACAAAGAAGAATTTTCCCAGACTTACTTTAGTGTACTGTATTTGGGGCTATTTTTGTGTCTTCTCGATAATGTATGAGGTGGGAATTTCCCAGTAAATATGCACTTGTGTCATCAAATATTAACAATTCACAAGATGCACCAGTTTATTTCTGTCCAGAAGAATAGAACAAGATAACAGTTAAGAATTTCTCTTTTTTTTTAACCACAGGAGATGTGGAAATCCTAACCTATCAAACATGTATGTCATAACTTCATTCTTCAGCCTACTATGAGCACATTAGCTCAATAATTAAGTACAACATCCTTGTTATCTACCCTGAGATGAAGTGCAAGGAAAGAGATTCCATTGTCCTCAAAAACTAGGCTAGAATTTATCTTTTTTTCCCCTCTGCATTTCATCTTTTCAAACATTCTCATGTAGACAAGTTGAAGATTATAATGAGTCTTTTATGATACTGCTTGCATAGTATTTTTTTGTCCAGATAATAATAAAACACAGATTTTATGATTTTCAGACTATATTCCTCCCCAAAGAGACATTTTCCCATGTAGATATTTTTCAGCTGAGGTTGCCCTCTTCAGTTGTCCTCCTTCAATCACTTGTGGTCATAAGACCAGGTTCTGTTACATACCCTTAAGGTCACAAGTCTCCACGGTTCAGAGGGAACATGACAACTTGCAAAGTCAAATGAGGTTAGTACATTTCATACTCTTCAAATGGGAGCAGAAACAGAGGTGCATTTGAGAGATGTAAGGCACTAGCACGTCACTCTGGACGGGCCCAGAATATTGCTTCTGAAGGCCCAATTTATATCATCTCAAAAAGGCAGCTCGCTTGGCTAGGCAAGCAGCAATCCCTTCCTGAGACAGGAGGAAGATAACAGAGTCAGACTGCTTCTCTGTTTCCCACTTGGCTTTTACTGCCTGTCAAGAAAGCAAAGTAACTCAGTCTACTGACCTGTCCATGCCCTCATCCACCCATCCCTCTTTTTGTTAATTATTTACATAACTTGCTTGAATAAGCAATGTTTTAAAATAGGGCCTCTAAAATGGCTCACAGAGAACTAACGTACATGATTCAGCAAGCCAGCATTCTGGCCCGCAAGTCCACCTACCCCCATGAAACAGCAAGGTTAGACCAACCATAAACTTTTTCTGAGCAGAATGGCAGGTTTCCAGATTGACAGTGTGCTGCAGCTGACAATGCCTATTCTCCCAGCTGTGGTGAAGGACAGAAAATGCTCGTGTCTCTCCCTCTGCTTTTACATTACACTGAAACAAGACTAGAATTTAAATAACTGCACTCAGCAGAACCAGGCTTCAGACTGAACAGCCTTGATTTTCACCATAAAAATGCCATGACTCTTATGGACTATTCTGCAGACTGAATTTGGGAGAATGTAGAAAGACTGTTCACATAGTGAATTTCTGCTATCCAATTTTACCTATAAAAGAAAAGGAAAAACTTCCGCTTCATTTAGAAGGGCAATCAGGGCAATGTTTCTGAAAGCAACATTTTTTCCCATACTCATTAGGTTGTGTACTATTGTGATTCATTTGAGAATGACACATCATTTATTTATTGCAAATGTTTGATGGTCATTCTTAGAAACACAGATATTTCTATAATATCTGGAACAGGTGCCATCAACAAAACTGCTCAAGAAGTGCCAGTCCCCAAGAATTCAAGGAAGAGGGAACAATTTCGGCAATATAGCTTTTACAGGTTTCATTATTGGATATTCAGGAACTTTAAACTAGGCACTCGGTATCCTGTGGAATTGACCAGTTTGGAAATAAAGATTCATGGCACTCTGAAAGTCCCAAATAATTCAAACACAATTCTTATGTATACACATGGTTCCAGAAGATTAATTTATTGAGTTACTGATACATACAAAGTTATGCAGATCCAGTGTTGGACTGGAACAATAATGTTGTGTATGTCAGCCCTACTGAAAAGAAAAAGATACTGTAGGTTATTGTTGGATTCCTTCTCTGACAGGCTCCCTTAGGAGATATTACAAAAGTATTTATTATTTATATATAAGCCAGCATGTCAACACATTTTTAGATAACGTTCAGTGTACTTTTTTTCTGTCTAGCAATGGAAACTACAGAATAAATTATATATGACATTTGTAGCTATTCTAAGAAAGTTGGTATTGCACAGCCAGCATTCTAAAAATTAGATATAAGATGCTGCATGGAAGTAATATTTTTTGGTATGCTGCTGAAGGTCCTAGCTAGTTCATGCTACTATCTATATAAAATTCACATGAAATCTGCTCGACATACCCTCCTGTAATCTGATAATATCTGTCCATTTTCTGCATTTTTAGATGTCCTGAGGTGGTATGCCAGATGTTAGGAAGGTTGTATTTTACTTCAAAACCCACAGGTATAGAGCAAACACATTTTGCTATGCAAACCATCTGGTACCTGTTTTTTTTTTACCAAAGAACAGTGTGTTTAATCATTAAATCCCATCCTGCAGTACTTAAATTAATTCATACAGATATATGCATTTTTCTCCCTGTGGATTTCCTATCAAAATAATCTGGTTACTGCATGTGACAGCAGATTAAGTCACTGGACTAAATTCTACTGTAAGATATATACACACATAAGCAGCAGAAAGTCAATAGTTTTCTACAGGTGTAAATGCTAACAGAACAATTAGATATGAATGATAGCTGCGTTTAATATAAGAAGTTTTTTACATACATGGCAGAGCATTATCTTCTATTTTTCAATTTTATCCTCAGATGATTTGATTAGCAAATCAGAATTAACACATTAATGTCAAGGATATGCATCAATTATCTTCCCCTTACTTGTCCCGCAATACAGGTATTCTCTGACACTAGTCAAAATTCAAACAAATTAAACTCTTACCTTGGGCTCTGATCAGTTTCAGTAAGCAAAAGTTTTTCTAGAGAACAAATTATTGTTAGAACTGTCACTTCACAGCCTGCTCTGCCTAATTTTTTTTTGTCTCTGTTCTCCTCTATTGCAATATATGATAGATCAAAACAGGTATTTATATAATCAGGTTAGATTTTTTCCAACGGGTTATAAAGAACATTCTTAGAAATTTCTTGGTAAAGAAGACGACTATCTCCAATCAGCTCAAGAGGTAAGTTTTCCACAGGATTTTTTTTCCCCTGGCTGGCCATAGATTCCCATGTCATTGAGCTGCTAATGTTTGTGAATTAGTTTGCAGCTTTCGTAAAATTCTAGCTTCATAGCATCCCATGGCTATTTTCTAAGCAAGACACCTTATTTGAAAGTTCTGTGATGTTCTAATACCATTCACATTTCTTTCACAAGCAGACAGAGTTAGCTGTCAAAAAAACCCCAAACAAAACCAAAGGAACTAGTCAGTTTAAAGAACAGGACTTGAACAGCAGTATGAAATGCCATGTACGACATGCAGACAGATGACAACAGAGGTAAGAGTAACATTTTAAACAAGTAAGGGTGATTACACAGACTAGATAGAATTGTTACGGTTAGCAAATATTACAAGATATTCTGTCAGGATAAGAGGCTGCTATGAATATTCACACTTGTGCCACACAGATAAGCCAGAAACATTTGTTTCACAGATAGACTGTGGAAATGCAGCAGCAGGTATCCTATAGCTGTGTTTGTATGTGATATCCAGTAAATAATCAAGAAAGGGACAAAAAGTGCCAGTTATTCAACAGTGTCTTTGCTGTTTCAAGCCAGAGAGGCAAAGTTGGTCATTGAAATTAACCTTGCACCAGGGCACTACTCAACAATATCTTTCAGTTAAGCTGAAGAATAAATACAAACAGATCAGGTACAATGTTTTCATTTTCTAAACGCAAATTGCTTAAGGAAACTGGTTACTAGAATGTCCTAGGCTGAAGAGAATTTTTTAGAAGTGGAAGAAATCTTAGATTTCTTTCAAACACATGCACAAAAATTACCAGGAATTTGCATCCCAAGCAAACAGATAAAAATAATTACAAGGAAAGACTGTATATTCAATTGAATGAACAGTCATTGTGAAAAATGGAAACTGATTTTCCTACTTACTTTTAAAAAAAGTTCATTGCGGTTTTCACAAGAATTCAGTACCAGTTCATATGCATATCCATTTTTTATGGAGGTAAAAACATCAAATTCAATATTATAATCCATTCTTCACTAAGATCAAAACTATATTTGGTGGTTCAAAAAAGCAGATCTGCAAAGGTGGTAAATGGTAATCCACTCAAGTTTGCAGAGGTTGTAAAGCTGCAATTAGATGCATATCTCACTTTTCCCCCTGATATCAGGTGTCACAGCACTACATATGGAGAATATTTTTGGAATCCCCAGTTCTTTCACCTTCAAGATTTTTGCATAATGAGATTCACTTCTATTCATTTGTTTTTGCTTAGGGGAGCTGATGAATTACACGTTAGTGTCTTGTAAGCATCCTCAGGTTTTATTTAAAGCATTAGAGCCAATTAATGAACTGTAATTCTAAATGTTCTGTCTTGTCCAGGGTTTTAGATTGACCTTTCAGACTCATAAACTGGTATAATTCTGAGTTCTTGTCCCTAAATTGTAGCTCCTTCAATGGCACCAAAGACCATAGGAAGTTGCATAGATTTCATCATGCAGGAAGAACATAAAAAATGTTACATGTTTTTCAGGAATTGAACATCTCCCTCACCAGCCAAGAGTTTCTGATGACCTCCTGCATGTGGATAGCAGGACTTCTAGCTGGCTGTCAGGCTTTGTGATGACTGCAGACCAGAGAGGAGCTGACAGTACTGGATGATGGCTAATCCTCCACAAGAACAGCCACCAGTGTCTTTCCCTTGCCTTTTGTACAGGCTTAATTCATTCAGATGTTGTTTTATTTTTTCCAGGGTGTCTGTAGAGTCATAAACACCTCTCTAGGCAAAAAGGATGGAGCACAAAGATGAAAGAACTGCCACTATTTTGTTTTCAGTTTAGTACATTTTCTGGAACACTTTAGGACGAGGGTGGGAGAAGTATGTGCGGAATCCATTTAATCACAGCTCTTAAATTGAATAAACTAATTCAGAGCAAGTTTGTAATGCAAGAGTTTAACTTGGTAAACAACATGATGGATCCTTTTGGACCAATTAACTAGAAATCTCTCTCAGACAGCTTTCAGACACTCAGAAATGCCAAGGGTAGTGTTTTGGCAATTGTGTTTTGTTATGGGGATGTCAGATAGGAGAAGATTTTGAATGACATCAATGTGATTTACAGTTGCTCACCCACTGTTAAAAGCAAAACACTAGAAATCTTTAAGTGAGATACTGACCTTTTAAGTAACTACCATAGGCCTTGAGTTTTCCTGTAAGCTTTATTCTAGACTCTGCCAATGATTTTACTGATGTGTTATCTTTGTCTTTTCTTTTTTCCAATTTGTTATCCAGACTGCTACTTGTACATAAGCAATCAAAGGATAGTCCATGAAAAAACAAACTGTTTAGAAAACACAGCACCATACCAGCTACTAGAAGGAAAAGTAACTCTCTCTACTGAAACCAGGGCAAGACCCACCAAAACTCCAAAGGTCCACAGAAAGTTCACAGAGAATGAACTCCCTTAACTGCTTCAGTGAAGTATAATGAAACCAAGTTATTTTAAACTGAGACATTTGAGCCTCAGGAGGATGGCACTCAGCATTAACAGCATGGTTGGAGTTCCCTGATGCCACACTCATAACAGTGTCTGACCATATCTGTGTGACTGCAGCAGAGAAATACTCCTCACAGTGAGCAAGTGACAGCAAGGGGTAGAAGGAGGAGATGGCTTACAGAGGTACATACGTTTCCTCAGTCAGGTCAGTGGAGTAACTGAAAATAAGTCCTAAATTCAGCAGAAGTGGTTGCAAAATATAACCCTTAAATAAAGGTGACTGAATTTTCTCTCACTATGATAACACAGAATCACAGAATCACAGAATCATAGGGGTTGGAAAGGACCCCAAGAGATCACGGGTCCAACCCCAGAACAAGATGTTCTGTTGTGCCATGAGGCTTAGACACTCACTTTCTTAACACGTGTTTCTGTCATTAGTTTTTAAAGTCACCTGAGTGAAGTCAGAGGTAGCCCATGGTTAAGCTGCTATTGAAGAGCACTCCAAGCGGAAGGGAAGGACTAAGATGTCTGTGCAACAAAAAGGATCTTTCATAATGTTTTCTTTTGTAAGGATTGGAAGGGTACCTTAAACACAGGGGGAGTCAGTACAACCACAGATCTTTATAATATATATAAACACATACCTGAGTTTAATGAGGAACTAGCAAGGTGACCAAAAATATGACCAGAATAAAAAAGACAGCTGTCATATTAATTTTGAAGTGTCATGCAGTTCATATTTACATAAAGCTGTAACAATTGCAATGCAGAATAAATTCAATCTTAACTACATTTTTATGACATTGTTTAGTTGTAAAAAACAGTGCCAGACTTGGTTCTCACTAGAGATGGTGAAAATGTGAGTCTGCTCTGAGTCTACAAATTTCCATGGAGTTTTTCCCTCTGTACACTGGTGAAAGGTGTCCAGACCATGATAGACACCTTGTACTATAAACATTTCTGCACATTCTTTTTCATTCAAGTGTTTGTGTCCTCCTAGTTGTTCCATACGTGCAGCATGTACAGCACTGTCTTTGCAAGAGGGGTAGGCAGCCAAGCTGCTGTCTGTTTCACAGTAAACTCAGATCTGCAATCTGTAATAAAACAATGAAAAATGATTCGAGTAGACGATTGCTGGGATTCTAACAGAACATTTATGAAAGGCATTTTATATGCTCTCAAAGACTGTTTTCTGTGCCTGCCAGCAGCCATCAAGCTGAAGAAGAGGGACTGAGTTACAGGAGCAAGAGCTGAGATACATTCTATGATTTGAACTAACCAGACTAATATATTGAATGAAACCAGAACAAAAGCAACAAGACAGGCCTATCCATCCCTTCTTGTTTTCATGTTTTTTAAGATGGTGTAAATCAGAGATGGTAAAAATTTTCCTAATTTTAAGTTTTTGCTTTGCGCTATCAATAAGACAGTCATCAATAAGAATAAATTAATAGAAACTACACTATAGATAAAAGGGTTGGTTCATTTTTTTCCTTTTCAAGATGAAAAAATCTTAGATGCAAATGACTCTAAATGCTCTGTAATCCTCCTGCCTTTACAGAAGCCAAGGCACTCTTCCTGTTGATTTGGCTACAGTGCTTAATATCTCAATCCAGGAAAGTAATTTAGCACATGCCATTGAAGGACAGAAGCTGCCTTGCAGCCTAAGAATTAGATCTAAGGGTGCTGACAAGTATTGCAGAAGAACCAGCTGAGATGGTTCGAGAAGTCATCAGCCCCAGTTCTCAGTTCGTCTCCTGTGCAGGAGACTTGCCAGAACTGAATTCCGTAACAAATGTGAAGCCAACTTTCACTCAAGTTACTGTGAAATACTTTAACTTAATTAGGGAAAGATATGACAAGGAGCAATTGAGTACCTTTACAAAATAAGCAAAATAAATGTCTGTATTTGCACTGCTCAGTTTCTTCCTTACAAATCTTAACATGTTAATTAAAACTCCTTCTTCAGCAGTTTGAAATAACTTGTGGGATCTCACACAGATGTAGCTGAGGCAATTTTAAAAGATATTATATTATTAATTTTTGCTATAAGCTCTATTGGAATAGTGCTGAAGTTTCTAAAAGCCACATCTATATCTGATAAAAGATTTCTGTGTGGTTAAAGCTCATCTACGCAGCCACAGAGGATGAAGAGAAAATACCAGGTAAGGGGAGGGAGTCTAAATAATAGCCTGCTCAGTTTCTGTCCCACCTATCACAGGAACCACAAGTCCACAAAAAGCCACCTCTACAAGTCCAGGAGACAAAGGGACCATTCAGGCATGGTTGGCACACTTATTTGGCCAGGCCGTACATGTCAACAGACCAGTTTCTTCTATCTTTCTTTAATTCTTCTCTCTTTCCTGGGTGAGGGAGTTTCCTCAGTCTGAATGTGTCTGGGGGAAAAGGAAGTGCGGGTACCAGCAACTGCAGTCAGCCCATGGTTTGGGGGCCCATGGGCCTATGTGAGAGCAACTGGAGAGACCAGAGTGAGTGAAACCCAGTGCCAGGCACAGGAATGGGACCAGTGCTGAGAGTTCTGGCTGATAGTGACCGGAGCACACACAGCTGTGTGAGCACAATTGAAGATGAAGGCAGCCTAGCCGGGAAGTGGGTGAAGTAGCTGAGGAGTTGGGGGACACGGGCATGGATGGGTGTGTGTCTTGCATAGAGTTCACACCAGGAGCTAGCTGTTGGAGGGACTGGGGAGTCCCAGCCTGCCACTAGCAAGACCATCATGGGGTTTGGAGGTCTCTAGGGATGAGACCTACCAGTGTGTGCCTAAGGACAGGAACACAGTGGGGTTGGCTGCTGGGGACCAGGGGAGTCCTGGCCAGCTTTGAGTGTGTGTACACATACATAACTGTGAGTGCGGGGTCTGCAGGAGAATTTCCAGTTCTTAATGGACGCAAGGGGAACATTTGTGACAAGGGATGAGGACAAGGCTGAGGTACTTAATTCCTTCTTTACCTCAGTCTTTAATAGTAAAATTGGTCATTCGCTGAGTACTCATCCTCAGGAACTGGCTGACAGGAAGAGGAAGCAGAACAAAGCTCCTATGATGCAGGAGGAAATGATTAATGACCTACTTGGCCAGTTAGACACCTACAAACCAATGGGGCCAGATGGGATCCACCTGAGGGTACTGAGAGAGCTGGCAGATGTGCTAGCCAAACTCCTTTCCATGATCTATCAGCAATCCTGGCAGACTGGGGAAGGTCCACTCAACTGGAGGCTGGCAGATGTTGCACCCATACATAAGAAGGGTCAGAAGGAGGATCCAGGGCACTACAGGCCTGTCAGTCTGACCTCAGTCCCAAGGAAGATCATGGAGAGGGTCATCTTGGGAGCTATCATGCAGCACATGTATGATGGCCAGGGGATCAGGCCTAGTCAATATGGGTTTACAAAAGGTAGATCCTGTCAAATTAACCTAATCACCTTCTATGACAAGGTGACCTGCTTAATGGACACGAGGAAGGCTGTGGATGTGGTCTACCTGGACTTCAGTAAAGCCTTTGACACAGTTTCTCACACCATTCTGAATGAGAAACTGGCTGCCACTGGCCTGGACAGGTGGACCCTCAGCTGGGTTAAAAACTGGCTGGATGGCCAGGCCCAAAGGGTGGCAGTAAATGGAACAAAATCCTGCTGGAGGCCGGTCACCAGTGGCAGCCCCCAGGACTCAGTCCTGGGTCCAGTTTTGTTCAACATCTTTATCAATGACCTCGATGAAGGGATTGAATATTCCCTCAGTAAGTTTGCAGATGACACTAAACTGGGAGGAAGTGTTGATCTGCCTGAGGATAGGGAGGCTCTTCAGAGGGATCTGAACAGACTGGACTGATGGGCTGAGACCAATGGGATGAAGTTTAACAAGGCCAAGTGCACATGGGACATAGCAACCCCATGCAGAGCTACAGGCTTGGGGGATACTGTCTGGAGAGCTGTCAGGCAGAGAAAGACCTGGTTGTGTGCCCAGGTGGCCAAGACGGCCAATGGCATCCTGGCTTATATAAAAAAAAATCTGGCCAGTAGGTCTAGGGAGGTGATTGTGCCCCTGTACTCAGCATTGGTGAGGCCACATCTCGAGTCCTGTGTCCAGTTCTGGGCTCCTCACCATAAGAAGGACATTGAGGTCCTCGAGCAAGCCCAGAGAAGGGCAACCAGGCTGGTGAAGGGGCTGGAGGGCAAATCGTATGAGGAGTGGCTGAGGGAGCTGGGGATGTTTTGTCTGGAGAAGAGGAGGCTGAGGAGGAGACGTTATCACCACCTACAACTACCTGAAGGGAGGTTGTAGAGACGTGTGTGATGGTCTCTTCAGCTGAGTAACAGGAGATAGGACAAGGGGAAACGGTTAGAAGCTGCACCAGGGCAGGTTCAGATTAGAAATTAGAAAAAAATATTTTACTGAAAGAGCTGTTGGGACCTTGAACAGTCTGCCCAGGGAGGAGGTTGAATCACCTTCCCTGGGTGTGTTTAAAAAAAGGGTAGATGAGGTACCTAGGGATATGGTTTAGCATAGGGTGGGAACGGTTGGACTTGATGATCTTAAAGGTTTTTCCAACCTTGTGATTCTGCGATTCTGCGACTGGAGTGCAGCTGCAGACCAGGGGTCTTATATGTCCAAGTGACAGCAACTCGGGAGACTGGGAACCAAGGACAGCTGCTTTGCAGACCAAGTCTCCTGTTTAGTTATCCCTGGTTTCTGCAGAGATACAAGCTGTAGTTGTGTATATATGTATTTCCACTACATATATACACACCTTCATCCTGCACAGCCAGAGAGGAAAACAGGCGTGGGCTCTGTGTGTCCATCTGATCTGTGTGGACACCCATGAATGTATGTAATGTACATGTTTTTTGCTCTGTATGTGCACCTAATGGGACTACGTGCTCAGTCTCACTGCTGTTTGTACCTAGGGCATGGAGCTGCAGCAGCCTTGCTCTTCTCAAGGTTATTAGATCCAGAAAAATATATATTCACCTGACAATATGTTAAATAGCTTTTAGTCAACATTCTAACTCTGCCACTTCTTTAGAAAATTTGAGTTAGCCTCTCCTGGCACTGGTTTGAAATTTTTCTTGGTAAACTCTATTTTAAATAACAGGTCACATTATTTCTGGACAGTATATGTATTTATTTTTTGGAAGACTCTTTGAACTTTATCTCTTTTCGCTTGAGGGTCTTTATGTATTTAAATATGTTCATCTTTAGCACTGAACCATCCTGAACCTCTAAGTATGCTGCGTGCCAGAATAAGGTGTTAGAAAAAGTATTTTTAAAAAAATTTTAAGGGGAAAATTGCATACTACTATAGAATCATAGAATGGTTACAGTTGGAAAAGACCTTTATGATCATTGAGTACAACCATCTATCCAGCTCTACTAGGTCCAAGACTAGACCATGTCACCAAGTACAACATCTACTCTTCTTTTAAACACATCCGGGGATACTGACTCAACCACCTCCCTGGGCAGCCTCTTCCAATATCTAACAAACCTTTCCTAATATCCAACTTAAACTTCCCTTGATGCAACTCAAGACTGTTTCCCCTTGTCCTGTTACTAGCTACCAGGGAGAAGAGACTAACCCCCACCTCACTACAACCACCTTTTACATAGTTGTAGAGAGCTATGAGGTCTCCCCTCAGTCTCCTTTTCTCAGCTCCCTCAGCTGCTCCTCATAAGATTTGTCTTCCAAACCCTTCACCAGCCTTGTAGTCATTTTCTAGACACATTCAGCATCTCGATGTCCTTCTTGTAGTGAGGGGCCCAAAATTTATGTTCATTAGAAGTAAAGGAATATCTTTTCTATAGGTAGTGTTTTATTTTAAAATAAAAGGGAACTTTTTAGAAAATGTTGCATGTTTTGGGGGATTTTTTTTTACTCTTCACTCTAATTTGCATATGGCATTATGGTCTTTTTCAGGTAAGTATGTAAGTCTAAGGATTTCTAATTGGCATGAACAAAAGTATCCTCCCACTTTCTTAGGTAAAATTCAACTTGAAATATGCAGTACTTCTGTAATGAGTCAGCATTTCTGGATGAATGATCCAACATAAAGGATTTTGTTGTGTATATCTCTTAGCAACTGAAAAATTACAGCCTTAATTTCATAAAATAACTCTTGTGTTTATTAAACCCTTTTTTAGCACTGTGGATTGAATGCATGAATTATCAAGAGTTGCCTTGGGCATGATATTACAGGCAGCTGTCTTGCACAAGAAAAATGCTGGGTGTCTTGCTGAAGAACAATGAAGCCATCCCTGGGCAAGCAAGAGCTGCCAACTGCCAGGGTCTTTCAATGTTGGGCCCATTACAGCCCCTACAAAGGCACCAGCAGCCAGGGCAGAACAACAGGGGCAACCACAGAGCTCACCACAGCTGCTGGGCCCTGGGAACAGCCGCATATGCGAGGTGACAGCAGCATCTGACAAGTGAGGACAGGGTGAAGGCAAGGACAGGCAGTCATCACAGCTTTCCTTCCCTACTTCTCCTTAGCAGCAGAAAACTGGCAAAGCCAGCGCTTCCTGTTCTCTCTCTGTCTCCTGTGGCTTTGCTTATGCTGCTGAACAGACCGGGGCCAGTTGTCTTGTTTTAGTTCCTGTGAGAAAATGATCCACTGTCCTAGGATAAACTTTGAGAAAGCACAGTTTCTTGAGTGAGTGTTTACCTTGTGGTGGGCAGTTGCATGAAGAGCAATGCTGGCCAAAAAAACTTAAAGGCTTAGTTGTTTAACAGGTAGACAAGCCCTACAGTATCTTCAAGACAGGCACTTGTCCAGTGGCCACCCAGGTGCTAAATGCATTAAGTATTTGCTCCCCTGCAGTATCACTTATAGTCTCATAGTAGAGTAGCAGGGAAAGTGTCCAAGCAGAAGTCCTTTCTGACTAGGATTGACAGTCTAAACAGGGTTCCCTTTCTATATTTTTGTTTTTGAAGCTCACACACTTGCTAAGCAGGCAGCATGGTCAGGGACTTCAGCACAACCAGACCTCCTGACCACGCTTTTGACACGATCCTTTTTTTTTTTTCTCCTATCAAAGCAGAAGGTCATTGAAAAAAAATGGGGAAGGAATTCACAGGCTTTTCAGGACTGAGAGGAATCGAATACCCAGTGCTGCATAGCTCTTTGGCACAGCATATCACATCACCATAAACTCTGTAATACTGCAAAGTGTGAGCTGCTATTCCGATGGTGTGATTGTTTCAATGTATCAAATTTGACACCTTTTCAATAAAATAGGCTAAATTTAGATAGCCATATGCTCACGCTGACAAGCTAGCTTCTCCCTGATACGTGTTTTCATGAAAGAGTGCAGGAGGGCTTCAAAGTTTAATTAATTTAAAGTGAATTCAAAATATTGTATTAATTTACAGTAGAAAGGTCAAGTTCTTGAGTAAAGAGCAAGGATGAATATTTTCTACTTAACACACTAAGATTCAGCTGCACGACCACCCATTAATGTTCATAAGAGTCACACTGACAAATTCATAAATTGTACCAGAAATATTTTATCTGTCTATGCTCTTACTGCAGTCAAGTAAACCTTACACAATTACAGCCCCTTCTCTCTTGATTGCCAGCTAGGCAAAGTTGATGAATACGTACATACAAGCAAAGCAGCCTTTTATCAACAGAGATTATTTATCATTTGTGCTTGAGTAACTTTAGAAGATGGGCTGGTTCACAATTATGTTAGCAGATTTTTAAGCACTATTTGACAAATCTAAAAATTGATAACTATAAACCAAAAATCCCTCACTTGTCACTAGCACTGCCTTTTTGTTAGTAACACTGCAAGTAATATGCAATGTTATCTATATATTTATGTGTGATTAAACCATAAAGAATGATTTAATTCATTATATGTTATTTAGAAGTTCAACGTCACTCTAAAGTTCACTTATCTTTTTGATGTGTCCCACTAAGCACAGTGATTCCCTTGGTTGCTCACACACTGATATTACCGGTCTAAAAGTAAACCAAAATCTGAGATACAGAACACATAGCTAAAGGCAGAAAAAAAAATCTTCACTCATATACAAATTATATGAATAAATGAAGAAGACATAATTTCTTAGAGTGATAATTAAAGTGATAAAAACCTTCTGAATTTTTTTGGTTGGTTGTTGGGTTGTTTGGGGTTTTTTTAACAAAATCCACAATTCTAATTGTCTGCCTCATGGAAATTTAGCAAATAAAACCCCTGACTTTCTTTGCTGACATTCCTTAAGTATTACAATGCATTAAAATATGTGCAGAATCTCAGTTAATTATGGTAATTATAAAAGAAAAACAGAAAAATTACACATTACTGGAGACACAATCTAAATAATAACCAGAATATTAAATTTAAGAATGCATCCAGAAAAATTGCACCACACAGGAAAGAGAAAAGAAAAAAGCTATCTATGAAATTAATATTAAAATGTTAAATCATTTTTAGAGATGAGTCTCCACCCCTGCAATAGTTTTGGGAGAGATATTTGAAGTGCTTCACTTTGGGGAAATTAGTACAAGTATATAGCAGATGCAAATTATTTCCTTGCTCTTACAAATTATATTCCCATTTGCATGTGAGAAAATGGTGGTAAAGAGTTGAAGGCATCATCGCTATACATGTGTAAACTAAATATTGCTGAAATACACTTGCTTGTAGGCATTTAGCAATATTGGATATGGACTCTTCCCTTTGAGAAGCTGTAAAAGAATGCATATAAAGAATTACACACATTTTTACACAAAGGACATTGCTAGAGCAGGTTTTGTCATTTGGGATTTTTTTAAAGGAAAAAGTAAAATTCCTAAAGACGTTATTCTTCAGAACACCTGAACTTCTAGTACATCACATGAAAACCCCTTTATATTTAAGTGCTTCTTGCCATGTGGTAACTGCATTCATAATGCAGCACACCACAAATCACCCTTAAATGTGAAGCTTTAAGCTTGATCGCTCCATCTATGCCTGTTAGATGCCCACATCAAGTATTGCCAGTTTTCTGCTGGGCAAATTTTCTGATGTCAAACTGGTTTCATTGGAGACCAGTGATGAAGAATGTGGTGCATTTAAGAAAAACCCTCCAGCTACATTAAAGTCACTGAAGATAGTGGTGCTCACAGGGCGATTAGTATTCACTATGGCTTTGGACAGTGTAATATACCTGTGGCCACAAGCTGGAGCACAGGAAATTCTGCACCAACATCAGGAAGAACTTTTTCACGGTAAGGGTGACAAAGCACTGGCACAGGCTGCCCAGGGAGGTGGTGGAGTCTCCTCCTCTGGAGATATTCAAGACCCATCTGGAAACCTACCTGTGTGACCTGCCCTAGGGAACCTGCTTTGGCAGGGGGGCTGAATTCAATAATCTCTGGAGGTCCCTTCCAACCCCTACAGTTCTGTGATAGTTTAGATTCTTCAACAAAAAAGTTGAAAAATATTTGGAAGTACTTTGTGGAACTGCTTTGCTTGCATAAGAAGTAACACAAGGAATCTTGTATATTTGCTTATTAATGTGCTTGGAGGGTGCTTTTATCCCTAAACTTCAGAAATAAAAGTCCAAAAGAAAAACAGTCCCACCTGTTTTTCCTTAATATTTTCTTTTTTTCCCCCCAATTTTGCTGTTATGTGTGTTTCCTTAATCTTACCTCCCCATACCTGTAATTCTAATGTGTTATAAAATCCCTGCTCAATATTAATTTCTAAAAAAAACCTTACATATTTTACAAATCAAACTTTTTATCTAAAAAGAAACCAACTCTTTCAGAGGAAATGCCGCTTTACTGGTCCAAATAATTATTTACTGCAGTGCTCTTCAAAAAAAAAAGGTTTTGTTAACAAATTTAAATTATAAGATTATCTATTAATAATGCGTTTTAAAAAATAGAGATTGAGACAATTTCTACCACCAATCTTTGGAAAAAATTATGAAAATGTTGATCATGATTGTATCAGAAACTTAAGAAAATATTTCAAAAATGGTTACATTTAATTATGTAAAATGAAATATATGTATAGATAAATCATATGCAGCAAATATAGTTTTCAGTGAAGAAACAAAAAGTCCAGAACTGCTTCATCGCTTTGGGAAGTATTAATTATTCTCCAGGTACTAGTAACCTTTCTCTGCCCTTTCTAGCCACACCACATGTACAAAAAGTAGTTTAGTAGAAAATTACCTTACTTTTACATGCTGTTGAGTATTGGAGATGTTTTCACTTTGAGGGGACACCAAAGAGACATTATATATGTAGATTTCAATGAGCTAAAGGTCTGATTCATTCTATACTTCAGGCACCACAAGGAAAAAACCGATAGGTTTCAAAGCAGTGAAGGAAAGTCTCTTTTCAGCTGTAACAGTCACAGCTTCTCAGTTAAACTTGCTAAAGCAACTAGTATAGGCTATAGCCCCAGAATTTCACAGGGAAAGGGTAATCAATTGTTTTTCTGAGGTTTTTTAATATTCCCAACAGGTTATTGCACACATTTGTAAGAGTACATGCCTGTGCATTACTTGCATCTTTTTTAACTGTCTCTGGATATGTGACTACTGTATCCACCTCTGAAATTCAATCTGCAACACAGTAATACAATTTAGGTAAAGTTCTTTTAACTATCTTGCATATAGTTAGTTATATGCACACGTATACATATGTTTTATTACTAATGCAGTGCTATGGATTTCTCTGTATCTGCACATATTTCACAGGCTACGGTCTCCTGATTGACTTCTTCGGTATGTTTTAATAGACATAATATGAAGCACTTCCTAGTGCAAATTTGCTTCACAGAGATATTACCAGAGTTTCATTAAGAGGACTGTAGGGTTTAGAATCTGGTGTTAGTGGCTAATACTAACTCAGTATGCTTTCTGAAAGCTTATAATAAAATAAAATTTCTGGGAGAAGTATTCCAAAATGTCAAGGGATGGGTGTGCAATACAGAGATAGTTTAATCTCATGAAATAATGGAACTGAGTTCCCCTTCCCCCCACCCCAACTGGCAACTGACTTGGTGGTCCCACAGGAAAGCAAGTTTCCACACTGAATTAATGAAGAAAAGAATGGTCTCTAAAGGAGGAAGACTTATGTCTGTTTTCTCCTCATATGTCTCAATGTTTTTATTCCCATTTGCCTACTTGCACACCAAACCAAAGCGTGTTCCGCTGAAGGAGGAAGGTGGAACATTTATATTCAAACCAAATAGAGCCAGAAGGATGAGAGGATCATGTCCATCTGGCCCAATCTCTTGTCCTACAAGAAACGTATTCTTTTAGATATGGATGAAAAGAATTCATCCTCACATTTAAACTTAACATTTCACGTACATCTTTTCCAATGGCTCTACATAGCAGCAGCCACATCCTGCACTACTAGGTATAATGCAGGACAAGCACTGAACCCACTTTGGAGTTTCTGAGTGTTTCTGACTTCTCTAGCACAAAGCAAACTAAAATCTATCTCATAATTTCTGTGACTCATTCATTTTAGCTAGTCTCTTTGTTCTTCAGATCTTTCCTTAAGAAAGATGAAAACCCTTATACTTCTTTAAAGTCAGTGGTCTCTAAAACTGAATTATTAAACAGTCATTCCAGCCCCCCCATGTTAAAATGTTGCTAGCTTTCATTATTTAAAAATTCCTAATTTTTTTAAAATCTTTTTATAGAATTGCATTACAATTTATATATATATCTAGCAAAATGGTTCAAAATCCCTATAGAAATAGTTTTTAAAATCCACACAAGTTCAAGAACACAAGATCAACCCCAGATAAAAATGAAATAACATCATTATTTTATGTAAATTTTAAAATTCCACAGAACCAATAGTGTATTAAATTCTACTGCAATTTTCCATAACAGTTTTGTGAACATGATTTATATGGTTGCACGTATGATGACATACAATATTGTCCACAAGTACAAAACAGGATATACAGTTAATAAAACCAACATGAACTCAATTTTCATACTTAACCTCTAATTCTTCCATAGACAGCGAGACTATTTAATTTCATCAAGGCAGGAGCAATACCTAAGTGCCCAATAATGTGCCCTTGAGCTTCATGTTCACTCAGTTCTGTTCACTTAACACACTTTTCCATTGCTGTGACAATTTTAAAGCACTTATTTTGTAAATGAATAGTCAGCTTTCATGCAAACAGTCCATTAGCATCAATCATATGACTCTCACATGATATAGATTGACAAAAAAAGTGTTTGCAGTATTTCTCTTCTCCATGACAAATTTGTAGTTGGTAAGAAATGAAAAAGGAAGGCAAGAACAATGGATCTCGTGACACTGCTTCTCTTCTGAAAAAGGAAAAGCCATATTCTGTTTAGTGTAAATATGAAAGATGCTGTTTCTGTTGATCAAAATACAAGTCTTTGGCTACTTTATCACTGGTCCTGTTGCATAAATTAACATTTGCATTTCCCTATATGTTTCTCTTAGGAAAATTCTGAAGAATCCCAGTTTAATGGAGTACAAAATGTGCAACTCCATAAAATAATTGAATTAAATGAACCACTGGCACTGACTAATATAAACGAATCCTTTCCTGGTCTTATCTAAAGAAATCTAAGGTATTAAAACCCTACAGCTATCAAGACATGCACCTTCGCTAGAGTTTGACTAAACACCGCTATGCAGCCAGTGGAAATAACTTGCATCAGGGCTTCTGTCTAACAGGAAATTATGCTGAACCTGAACCACAGCCCAGCCAATTCAATATGAGTTTTTCCCTTCAACTTTAATTGGCACTGGATCAAGCCCTTTGCACACGGTCTCCCATTTCTTCAACATTAAAACAATGACTGTCAAACATTTTCCCCTTCACTATCTGTTCAGAAGGAGATTTTGCAAACCATCCCAGGACTCCGGAAAATGAAAATCAGACTTGGATTTGTATGTCAAATAATAATCTTCAGAAGCTTGTTATATTGCAGATGGAGATTTTAGCTGCCATGTTGTCCTTCTAAAAATAACATGCAGTTTTCCAGTGAGCATGCAGTCAACTAGCAATATCAGTATGCATTTATATCGCAAGGAATCATTTGAGAAATCCATCTTTATAGGTTTCTATAATCAAGTAGGAAAACCTGTTCATTTTATACATAAGGAAAAATGTTTTTAAAATCTTTAAAAACATGACACATCTCAAAGTCTTTTTTATATTTCACAGTGGAAGAAAAAAAGACCACAGATGGAAGTGATAATGAATACACTATCTAAGAATTAATCAACATTTTTTTAAGTGACAGTGCTGGCAAACAAGAATAAAACATTATTTACTCTAAGCCAAGAAGAAAAGATTTATATGCATTATCTCCAAGCAAAAATACAACAAAATCCATTTTTAGGCTTGAAATAAAATACAATCAAAAGGCGGTTTGTGACTGAGCCCCACTCTCCTTCTTCTGTTATAAAACCCCTATGTTTCCCAGCACCATTTTGACCTTTTATTTTAAAGGCCAGATGATATTTAGTTAGGAATGCACATGTATGTTTTTTATTTTTCAGTCCTGATCCAATTCCTACTGTTGCCAATGGGATATTTTCTGTTGGATTCAGTGGTAATTTAATAAAGTCCTTAAGAAAAACTTGTTATCACATATTAAAATGGCTGCTGTTAACACAGATTAATTTGTGACTGCCCCAGTGGCTTACCAGTAAGTTGATGGGACACGAGCAGTGTATTTCTTGAACCAGCTGTAAGGCAGAAAAGCTGAGGTTACTATTTGTATTCCCTGATGAAAAGCTGCAATTGTTTCATTTATAGGTAAATGCATTCTAGCTATTCCCAGAGTGACCTTGGCGGCCAACTGTGCTGCCCTTAATGTCAGCAGAAAGAAGGCTGTTGGTGTCAGTGGGCTTTGGATCAGGCTTTAAAGACAGAGGAAGCTTGCTTAAGGAGGAAAAAAGACATAAAGAATAGCCCTGATTTCACAGGTTTTGTCACTTAGAGTTTAGAATATCAACGAGACACTTTAAACCCTGAAGAATAATTGCTGTAAGCCAATTATTTTGACCCTGCATGTTGCTACAATTGTATACATAATAAAGAAGACTCTCTGGCTTAAAAAAAAAAAAAAAAAAAAAAAAAAAAGGAAAAAAAGGCAAATACTTTATTTATCAATAGAGATTCCTGCTGCTTTTTACACTATTGCAACGACTAAACAAATAGCATAAAATAAACAAAGGAGTGTATAAAATCACTTTATTCCAGCTGATATCCCAAGAGAACCTTTTGACTAAGTACAGAGTTAGATGTTTCAAGTATGGCACTTTTATAAATAAGAGCAGAGAGAAGGTGATATATTCACAGTTAAAAGCAATGAACTCTGTTCCTTTGGTATGTGTGTCATCATAGGTAACTGTAGATAAATACATAACTTGGCTGGAGTGAGCCAACTCCATCTTATTCATGCACATATTAGGGAATGAACTGAAACATACTGATATATTTTGCAGATCACAGCTAACATAAGATGATTAAGGTCTCTGGTGTGTGTGTGTGTGTGTGTGGACAGGCAAACAAAAAAAATGGCAAAATTATATTCAGCATTTATTGTTTAGCATAACTAATTGATGCACAAACTATTGTAGAAAATAGCTAGCAATACACACCAGGAATAAACTCTGTGATTTAGACAAGCAAAATAATGTAAGACATCTGTGAGAAAGGTGAACGCAGATATCCTGATTGAGCAGGTTCCTTACGGTGCAATTACCCTCCTTTTAAAACATGCTTACATCTGCATATTGCAACAGTTTCCCCCACCCCATCCCCACCCCATATAGAGTATCCTTGCAGATTTTTAATATGAACATTCTACACGTTTACAACAGTTAGTCTGACAGTCCAAACTGTAAACTTATCCTAATGATGATCAAAAAGACGCTCCACTGACAGATAACACCCAATCATTAGAAAGAAAAGTAGGAAATAGTAGCTGTGCTGTAAGGCTAGATCAAGCATGGTTTTATAGCTGTTTTTTTCAGTCCTTTACATAGCACTGCATTTTGCAGCTAGTTCAGTAAGTGCAGATCCAATACCTTAATGGCTTTCTTGGTGGTTTGATAAAATGCTTGCCTAAGCAATGTACCTTTCTCTAATGGCGTCTGGGTCTGTTCCACCTGGCACAGAGTTTCAGTTCTGTCACAGCCTCACACATAAGCTGAGTCACTTGACTGAGTCCTGCCGAAGTTAGGCATGCTCATTCTTGGCAGGTCCTTATTTCTGATTTCGTATATGGATTTCCTTTTTGCCTGTACTCCTCTCACTGCCATTTTGATCTTTCTCCAGCCCAGGTGGTTCAGTTCTGCCAAATTGAGCACCACACAAATCCCACTGACAGCAAACATGAATACCAAGAATACAGTCTTCTCAGTGGGTCTAGAGACATAGCACTCTACTTCTTTAATGCAAGGGTATCTGTCACATTCATACATGGAAGGGACATTGAATCCATACAGAAAATACTGTCCCACTAAGAATCCAATCTCTAGGGCATTTCGAAAGACCACTTGGATGATATAAAATCGAGAAATGCCTTCTTGCCTCCTCATCTTTGACTTTGTAGTTCTGATAGCAGGATTAGGGATTTCCTTCACTTCTAAGCAGTCTGGTTCTGCCTCTTTGGTGGAGTTCTCAGTGTTCTGCAACACCCCATTGACAATCGTGTTCTTGATTTTCTTACTGTCCTCACGCTTCATTGAATCCTGGTCCCTCTCCAAGGTGAGGAAGACAGTGGAGTACCTCCGTTCCCTCTGCTTAGCAGACTGGTGAACAGAGTACGTAATGAAGCACAGGCTGGGAGTGCACACCATGATGATCTGGAACACCCAGTACCTTATATGAGAAATTGGGAAAGCCTGGTCATAACAAGCCTGGTTGCAGCCTGGCTGCAGCGTGTTACAGACAAACATAGTTTGCTCGTCATCGTACACCGTCTCCCCTACAATGGCCACAATGAGTATCCTGAAGATCACCACCACGGTCAGCAGGATCCTGGAACAGAGAAGCCCGTCAGTGCGCGCTGCCGCCGCGCGGACGGGAGCTGTCCGGTGCTGACCGGGCCCCCGGCCCGCGGCGCCCCCGGCCCGGCTCCCGCCAGCGGCGGCGGCGACCCGGCACCAGCGGCCGGCGGCGGCAGCCCCGCTCCCGCGCAGGAAGCGCGCAGACTGCGCGGCATCGCCTCGGCGCTTCCATGTGCGGCCAGGAGAATCCGCCGCTGTCAAAAAAACCTCCAGCGGCCGTCAGCGCTGCCCCCTCCCCGACCTCCCTTTGGAGCAAAAGCAATGCCACGGGCCCTTCGAGCACCCGGCTGCACCGGGGGATGCTGCACGGCGTTGCTCCGGCCGCGGGACACCGATGGCGGCGGGGTCTCCCCCAGTGGCCGCCCGCTGCCCCGTGGCTCGTTGGGGACAAGATCGGAGGCATTTGCGGTGTCCCCGCGCCTCGGTGACCGGTGCCGCGCACGAACACACACACGCACTCAAGGCACACACCCCAAGAGCCCCGCGCGAAGGATGCCCCGCACGGCCGGGACCCGCCGGCCGGCCCGCTCGGGCAGAAGGGGGTCCCCTCCGCACCCCCCGTAGCTCCCCCGTAGCCCTTACCTCCCTATCATAGTAGAATGCTGCTGCACGGCAGCTTCCAGTAGCCTCTCTAGAATAGTCCATTCCCCCATCGCTGTTCATCCGGAGACAAAGACTTTGGCAAGCGGATCTCTTCACTTCTTCCGTCCTTTCCCCCCCACCTCCTTTTTTTTCCCTTTTTTTTTTTTTCCCTTTCTTTTTCAGGGAGCGGAAAAACAAAGAGCGAGCCCTCTCTCTCGCCTGCAGCCCGGTGACAGGAAGGCGGCTGCAGGCGGCAGCCCAGCCGAGTACTCCCGGCTCGGCTGGGCTCGGCTGGGCTCGGCTGGGCTCGGCTGGGCTCGGCTGGGCTCGGCTCAGCGGGGCTCTGCTGGGCTGGGCTGCGCTGGGGGCCCCGCGGCGGGCGGCACCGGCCCGGCTCTCTCGGCTCGCGGCGCGGCGCGGCGGACCCGCGGCGTGGAGGGAGGAAGGTTGGCTTTTAATGTCTTGCTGCCTCTAATCTGCCTTTAAGTAGTCTCCGCTTGCGTCACTGACAGGTTGGTGGAGAGCAGCCAAAAGCAGCGCTAGGATTTTCTCATTTTTTATTATTCCGGTGAATATAAATAAATAAATGCAATAAAATAAATGAAATAAATAAATGAGGAGGAGGAGGAGGAGGGAGGGCGGAGGATGAGCTGCCCCGGCCGGTACGAGGCGCGTTGTGCAACCGAGTGCCTTCTTAGAGGAGCACCCTGGCCAGGTACCCGCTGGCCCCCCGCCGCCCCCGCCAGCCGCCGCACCCCGCGCCTCTCCGCCGCCGGGACCGGCTCGTCCCAGGAGGGCAGCCCCGCCAGGGAACGGGCGCTGCCCCTCGGCTGCCGCTTTGGAAAGCTCCTCTAGGGCGTGACTGTGACACCGTGGCCCCTCCAGCCACGAAAGCCTGCCTGCCCGGGGCTTGGGAGCGGAGAGGGGGGGATTCCCAAGGGTTGCTAGGCTTTGATTTTCTCCCAGAGCTTGACTGGGTTTTAAGCCGCTCACAGAACAGCGGAGTCATATAGCAATAACCTTACTTGCTAGAACTGCTTACCCTTGGAAGGTATTGGACTTACTCTCCCCTGATTACAGATATAAAAATCACTAAAGAGGCATTAGATGTATATATAGCTATTTCAGAGAATTCTGGGACTGAGTTTGGATTTATGCTAGGAAAGACACCAAACCTTCACACAAAGCATCGCTTAACAGTGCAAGAATAAAATATCTTTATCAAATCCCTGCGTTATAATCATTTTACATATTTTATTCCCATAAACTATTATGCTGCATTTAATATTTTTTGGTGGTTTATTTTACAGATACCCTTAGAGACTGTACCTGAGACACCACCAAACAATTCCACATAGAACATTCACACCAATTGGAATTGACTGTTCTCTGGTGGGGGAAGCATAAAAATGCATTCTGTATATTTCCATAAAGACCAAGTATAGATTCATACCTGCTGTTCTTTTTGCTCAACTAATCTCATCAAAAAAGCAACATAAGAAAAATTCTAGTCAGTTGGATCATAATTGTCCTACGGCCAAACTCAGTGAAATTAGCCTCTTTCAAAAGCAGAACTGGTCAGGGCATTGTAAACAGTGTAGTCCTTTGTTTTCTTTGCAGCTCTCTCATGAACCAGGTCCATGTTGTATTAATGATGTTAAGTGTTTTCTGAATAGATGGGACCATGCTTCACCTGTGCAGAGGACATCTGTGTGTCTTAGACACACCAAGGTTTGTTGCTTTTTCATTTGGAGTGTGCAGATGGTCTCTGATTCACATGATAGTGGGTCAGTTGCCTAATTGGATCCTCAAATCTTTGAATTAGGAAAAGTATCAAATAAGACACCATCAATAAATACCTCTGCACAGAAATTGGCAGATTTTTCTTCCCTCTCAATCAAGGCTCTGTGAAGAACATTCAATAATCAGTTTGTTTCCTTCCCACACTGTTGGAAACTGTTTTTCCTTCTTGAATGCTGATTCTTACAATTCCTGCATTTGGGGGTTTTGCCTGTAGCTTGCAGAACCTCCTGCTGCAACAGCACTGTAACTAAAAATATGAGGGTTTTTTCTTCTAAGAGGTATCCAACTACCCTGACAACTTGTGTTTCATACGTGCACCAAAGTATCTGTTTGGAGATGGATTGGGAAAACAAAAGAAATGACAGCAGTGAAGGAAGCAGTAAAAGATGTATAGAAGGAGAGAGGGCAGGGAATATGCTAAGAAGCTAATGATCATAATCCTATTTAGCAAACCAAACAGAGAGAGAAAGCTCATGATTTAAATTGGAGAGGAGAGGAGAGGAGAGGAGAGGAGAGGAGAGGAGAGGAGAGGAGAGGAGAGGAGAGGAGAGGAGAGGAGAGGAGAGGAGAGGAGAGGAGAGGAGAGGAGAGGAGAGGAGAGGAGAGGAGAGGAGAGGAGAGGAGAGGAGAGGAGAGGAGAGGAGAGGAGACTTTGGTTCATAGACGAATATAAAAATTTAGAGGACAGTTGTTCTCTAGCACTGGGATAGAAAACCCACTTATATGAGCTTTTAGGAACAGTAAATAAGAGGGAATTTAATTCTGATCATATCATACGCTAGTCTACTAATGAATAGTTAATCAGTGTTTGCTCTGTATGATGAGTTCTAGTTACGACTGACAGCCCAGCTGTGGAGACATGGAGGAGAAATATCATGAATGAATGCTACAAACATATAAACACTGTTATGAAATTGCTTTTTATTTAAATATGGTTAAAAGTTAAGCACTTTCAGGCCTGCTCTTAGAGGAGTTGCATCTCATTCTGAAATATATGACCTTTCCTTTTTTAACAGTAGCCTCAGATACACAGACACATACACACACCCCAACTATATGCACATGCAGGATGCATGGCCTTAGACTTAAGAAAGTTTAACAAGCTTCAGACCTTAGTGAGCTTGGGGAAAAAAATAAATAATGTGAGAGTCTCTTTCATGATGCTAACGTAATTTAAATGACTGGAAAACTCAAAGGATTTTGATACATCTCAAACTTACATTCACAATTTCTAGAACTATGAATTGATGTCCTTAATTTGAGCCCTGACTTGTCAAAAATAGAAGTAATAAGAATCAATGTGATGTTCCCCGAGTACTTAGTGCAACAATGAAAAGTGTATGAAGAATGCAATTTTTGCATTTCCATTACCCATTATGTGTGTAACAGCAACCTGTGGACTTACCTGACAAATTGTCGAAAACACAAAGTTCTCAGACTATGTATAGTCACGATTGTAAGAGAGAGTTGTAGACATAAGAAGATTTTCGGCTTCTAAAGGTTCATCTTGGGTTTTACACCATTCCCCTGAATGCTTCAGCCTGTGGCAAAGCCAGGATTTGCAGAACAGCAAGCTGCCAAGAGTGCCATGGATGTATACTGCACAGTGTGCGGTATTCACATCAGAAAACCATGCCTACTTTTCATTCACAAGCATTTAGGATTATCAAAGCTTTATGTCTCCCGGCTTACAAAGAACCATTTCCTAATGAAGCAGCAATACCAGTTTGCAGCAGGACCAGGCCTGTCTTGTTCAATATTTTCTGTCTGTTGCATACAAAGGAAACAAAACCAGCTTCCCACTCCACATAGAGGCTTTTGAGTGGGAGGATGTATTTTTGTTTGTTTGGCTTGGCATTAGAAGAGGAAGAGTATGCCTCTATGGAAAAAAACCAGTATAAATTCTGTTGTTCCTAATAGGAGCTCAAACAAGCAAAAAGAAAACTTGAGAGTCTGAGTCTATTCAAAGATGCCAGTGCCACAATATTAATTCATGATAAAATAATATAGACTGAGCTGATCATGGATTAGGTCTGAAGAATGAGCCTGTATGTGTCCTCAGTTTGATGCCAAACTGAGGTTAATCTGTCTCTAAGAAGCTGTAGGACAGATTCTCTCTAAGAAATCCAGCTCTTTTGCCCTGATCTGGTTTTGTAAAGGGTCCAGAGAGCAGCCAAATCTCACAGGCTCCACATTCCTCAAGCAGGGAGCATATCACACTGGCAGAAGAGCTGACACATTTGGCTGTCCTGTCAGACCCCCTGCAGCCTGCATGTGGATAGCATGACTGGATGGTGTGATGAAGTAGCCACATTGGTAATGCCATGCCCACTATCGGACAGTGAGCCAAACCACAGTATTTCCTAGCTTCATTATTTTATATGCTGAGGTCACCTAATGTAAAAAAAACCCCAAACATTATCTTACACACAGTTTCCCCACATATTACCTCCTTTTACAATATATATATTGAGCCCAAGTTTTTATTTTAAAATAATTTTATATATTTTTAGGGCTATACCAACAACCTCTCTTGGTTTTGGGTTGGGTTTTTTTTCAGTTGCTCTCAATGGATCAATAACTACAGCAAATAAATAAAGGTCATATTTAGATTCCAAAAGTGCATGACAAATTTCATATAATATTTCATTACTATAAAGCAAAACACTGTTTCCACCAGTTGCAGCAAACTAAGAGCAAAGAATATGCTTTTAATTAAAAATCATAAGCTATTACTAAGGAAAATAATGGGGGGTTATTTTAGAGGCTTTTGTGAAACTTGTTGCCCATATCTGCTTTGTGACTGCATTTTCTAGCTAGTACCACAAAAAGAGGTTGTTCAGCATTACTTTCATAAAGTTGTAGAACGTTCTTTGGAAGATGGACTTGATGAGTGCTTCCTTTCTGATAGTATTTGGTGTAGTCCGTGAAATCTAAGTCATTAGCTACTAAACTGGAAATGCCTTTTTAAGACCTCTCATAGCCATCTGCTATGCTCTGTTTTCATTTGGTGCCATGTGTGTCTTAATGAAATGATTACATCAGATTATATCTTTTATTCATAAAATCATCTAGGTCATCTGCTTCCACCTACACTTTCTCTCTCATTAAAATGAGCATTTGCACGTACTTTCTCCCCCTGCTGTATGAGTGCAATCCCAGCTCCAGTCGGCTGCTATGCACATCTTAATAAGAAATCCCTCTCTGTGGTGGAGGTTTTTTTAGACATAATTCCTTCAAAAGAAAACTCCGGTGAAAAGAAAGCGCCACAGAAAGTGTGTTTTTCCTACACTTGAAAAGTAAAGACGACCCAAAAGTACGAGATCTGGATGAACTCATGATCTCAGCCCTTCACATGAGAACCTTTCAAGAACAGCGTCCTTTTGCTGCCAAGAAACAGGTAGCACACTCATCACATCTAGTCAACAGCATCTGTGGCACAGCTGTCAACAACAGGGCGAGTGCTTGAGTTCCTTCTAGTGAGTGGGGAATTCACCCTGTGTTTATATGCTTCAAGCTTGAGAATAGCAAGGTGTCAAGTGCACAGAACTCAGGTCTTTCTGTAATGCACAGACAAAATACTCAGTTGTCCTAATTATCATATTAAGCTCTATCATGGGTTCATATTTACAACTGAAGATTACTATAAATGGAAAGGTTTTTGGCAAATCAATGAAAGCTATCATAAAGAAGGAGTAAATCTATGGATATTCACGAGCTTTTCAACTGAGGGCTTGTAAGTAATGTCAAATTTCCATAAGCATCCTTGCCAGCGGGGTGGTATAAGAAATATTCACAAGGGGGGAAGCTATTAGGTAGATATTCTACAATGTTTTGAACAAAGAGAATTTAAAATACTTAAATTCAACTACTTTAACTAGAAAACAAATTTTAATTATTGTATTTTTAATTATCACAATTGTCCACAAGGACCTTGTAATGCACAAATTAATAACTCAAACCAATTGCCTTGGAAATAATTTGAACATATATGTTGAGACAGAGTTGCATATACTTCTGGTGTATTTACAGCTCCCAGTGCAGCAGGATCTGCATGTCTTGCAAACTCCTGAGAGTAAACTCTAATTTATCTGCAGACAGACTGCAGCTGGAAGGAAAACTTCATTGAATCAATTAAGCCCTTATGAATTGACAGGCTCTGGAAAGAAGTACAGAAGTAGTAAAATATGCTAGGGGCTGGATTGTCTGCTTCCAGTCTCTTCAACTTCCTTTCTGTCTTTCACCAGCCTCAAAAGATCACGCACATTCTGCTGAAGCATCTATTAATGCAGCTTCATGGAGTATTATTCCTTACGTGTAAATTCATGAGCAAATCTTATATGGATTCCACTATACTCTAAGGTTACCTACTTACTAGAGAAAGACCCTTTCAAAAATACCTTGGGCAAGAAAGAGTGGGAAGGATTCCACATAATCAGATTTATTACCTACTATACACATTGTAGAGATGCAAAGAAATATGCACATACTAAGACAATAACCAGTGTGGGAATGAAAATCATCTTTCTTGCATTAAAACTTGATCATTTTTTTGTCCTAGAGTCTTTTTTAAAAAATATGTATTCCAAATTCCTATATAACTGATAAGTGCATTTTGGTAAAATATCAGGAAATTATGCAGCCACTTTGCCAGTACCAATGCAGAATATTGGTGAGACTCAGTTTGACAAACCTTATTTTCCGCTTTTCCTTATAAAACAAAAGGAGTTGTAAATTGTAATTGGAAGAAACAATTAGATTTAATGATAATATATATTTTAAAACATAATATAAATTTACTCCAAATTTATATCAGTACATGTCCATCCCATGGTAGTCATTTTTTGTGGTTCTAATGGCAACTTCCACTGACTTTAGTGGAGCAAAAATTTTAAAGTACTAAAGATCTTATTTACACTGGAACATTTTTAAATCTCTAATGTGGAATAGCAATGATGAGAAAGTTACTGAATGCTTCGGAGCACCAAGAAGAGCAAAATATAAGATTAAATAATAAGAGTCCTCTACATTGGAGCTCTAAGCAGCATTTTGGTGCTTCTTGTACCCTTTAGGAAAAAAAAAAAAAAAGAGAGAAATCATGCTTCAGTATTTCAGTATGAATGCATTACATCAAGCATTTTTTTCATACCTACTGCTTTGCTTTGCCTTGTCTACATTTGTCTTCATCCAAGTGCTGAATCCCTATACTCCCAGCTGCTTTCAGTTCAGTGACGTGATTCACGGCAGAGTTGCTTTTCTTTGTTTTGATTGTTACACCACCATATGTCTTCAGTATTCCTGGTGCCCCTCACTCTCCTCGTCTCCCTCCCTCCCCATCTCACCCGCCTCAGAAGGGAATTCACATCACATTAAAGCATCCCTTCAGAGGCCGGGCTGAAACAATCCCTTGAAATAACTAGGCCAGTGAAACGATTGATTTGAAAGTAAACTATGTCAGTGAATAGGAGTGAAAAGCTGGAGCTCAGTAAGGAATGCAGAGTTTTTTTAATCCTGCTGTCACTCAAAAATTCTACATTTGCAATAGAAACGTTTGAAATATATTTGATATGAAATCCACTACAGGTATATAAGATATAAATGTATACATAGACATATGCATGTGTATGCAAGTGCGTGTATTTATGTGTGTGTTTTATAATTAGTGTCTGTTTGTTGACAGACTGCAAAAAGAAATATGAAATAACATTTAATAAATAATTCCATAGGGAAACCTCTTTTCTAGGAAACCCAGTATGTAACATTACAAAAGTGATTTAAATGGCCTTTGTGGGGATAATATATTTAAATTTCATGTGATTTTAGACTTAGTCCCAGGTGAGGCTCTAGGGAAAAGATACTGAGTTATCTTTCCAGTGGCAGTACATGTGGATCAGGAATATACAGTAATGGGTTTGAGAATCTCGTGTATTTTGTAGATTTCATGGCTTATTAAAAAAAATAATAATCTTCAAGTAATTTTGTTTTATAAACATGCAAAAGTGTAATTTTTTTACTCTATAGAGCATTTAGTCCAGTCCATAAGCCTGCACAATTTTGCTAGAAAATACTGATTCATAGACCCAGAATAGTTTCCCAGGCCCATCCCAATCATGCAGCTCTGGAGTTTCACAGGTGGTGATTTGAACTGGCATTTTTGTGAGTTCCACAACTGTTTTTAACAAACAACATCTGCTAAGTGCTGCAGAGCATGCTTTGTTTTCAGATCACTATTTGTTACTCTTTCCTAAGCAAAAAGCTTTCCAGGATGAGCATTTAATTAAATTTTTGTAATGTTTCTGTTACAAAATAGAGGAAAATCGAATTTAGAATACAAAAATTTTCTATGAATCAAAAGCCCCAAGTTTTATAAAGCTGTGTTTATGGAACTCAATTTCTTTTATCCCACGAAAATTTAGGTGGTTACCTATAGGTTTTGTAGCAATTTTTGTATTATGAATACTCAATTAGTAACTGTATTTTCCAGAATCTGTTATAGATCATGTATTTTTTACTATGCTGCAGGAAAGAATTTGTGACACAGCAAGAGAAAAAAAGAGACATTCAATCATTCATAAAACATTGTATAACACCTACAGTTGTGCATGATTTATTTCTGTGCTCTTACAAAAAAGACAAATCAGCATTATGTGTTAAGTTGCTATGGTACAGGAAGTTACAGTTTATTTTTCTAGTTATCAGTGAAGCCCACGTAATTTCTCACATAGGTCAGGGTTGCCCAAGGGCTGCATTGATTTGCACACATGCTATGCAAATCTGTCCTCATTTTAATCAGATATTTACTTTGTATTTTAGATTTAGAAACACTGCTTCGTAGCTGTCTGTGACCTCTTTCACACTTTCCTGTAAGAAACTGGGGACTGTTTTCCTGTGAGAAATGTAACCAAAGTATCAGTGACTTACAGGGAAAAAAGAATTTCTATGGTACCTTGGTCAATGATTTCCTTAATCTAAAGCTCTATCCAACTGACGGGGAAACAGCGCGGAAAGATGTACCTTCCTTTACCCTATGCCATTCCAAGGATGTCCGGGGGCTTGACATCAGCAGGCTGGTTCACACTAACAGCAGCACCAAGCTGCTGTTTGGGTCACCCCTGAGTACCTTTCCTGGTGGTGCTTGTCCCGCTCCACAGCTAGCAGAGGGTCAATGGGAAACCAGAAGGCTCCATTACCCACCTCTTGCCAGGCTGAACACCTATGCAGACCCTGAACCATAGAATTTGCCACTTGAAATGTTCATCAAGTGAACTTCAAAGACTACATCAGCGTGAGAACAGTGTCATGTATTTACACTTACATGCAAATGGGTAAATAATTTATGCATATAATTTTATCAACTATTATTTTGTATCAATTACTAAGATTTTCTGCCAATACTACAATGGATTTGATCTACATTTTCTGTTTCTCAGGCTGGCTGTACCTGCTGGGCAAACAATAAAACACAGGATTTTATTTTTTTCAGTTACACCTCCAGAATATCTCCATTCCACACACAACTTCCTCAGAGCAGACTTACTCAGGCTGAGTGCAAACTGACCCAGAACAATAAGCTTCCCTTTCCCCATCCTGATTTACTGCATTTTCCTTCTTCAGCCCAGAGCCACAGTGAAACACAGCCTTTCTTGTGGAGACGTCTAAGAACAAGTGTACGGAGAACCTGTCTTATTACAGAAGCTCCACTCTGCCTAGAAAGAAAGGATGGGTTACAGTGAATCAATGAAACAGAAGGACCAGGGCCCCTAACCTTGAGATTTAATAAGGATTTTGACATGGGTAAAACAGATGAAAATTGCACACAGACAGAGCACTCTCAGACGGGAGTTTCAAGGCCTCACATTGAGACACAAATATCCAGTGTTTTCTCAAAACCAGAACTCTTCTGATGGTGAGGAATAGAAATCAGTAGATTTCAAGCCCTTATTTCACTGTAGAAGTATATCCATCCTATAGTTCCAGTAGACAAAAACCAGGCAAATTACTTGAAATATTTGCTGATGATCACATATATCACTATGTCAATAAGTAACATGTCAAAAAGATGGGGATAAATTATTGCCCTGATTTGTTTCATTAGTGATTTTTGATGCATTTCATTATTTCATATAATTCCTCAGAGTGAAGGATCTGCTTTGGGGCAGAAATAGTGTTGTAAAGAGAAAAGGCTTACAGAAAAGCTAGTGCAGTGAGGGAGAGAAAAGGAAGGACAGCCAAGTCCCCACAGGGCTTAAATTAATATTTGTGAAGCATATTTAGTTTAATTACACCAACTAGTTATCAAAGTCCAGTGTCATGCTACCTGAAATGTCAGTGCTAACTGTTCCTTGGGCTTGAAGGTGGTACGTACAGCAAAAGTGAATGTGTGAAAACCAAATATGACTGCCACAAAGACAAACAAGGCATGAGAGAAAACATGAGCTCAAAGATAGATCAATTAATCCAAAGAACACCAACTAGACAGGTGGATGACTCACACATACTGTGCGGGCAGAGCTTTTGTTGAATGGAAAATACACTTAATACAGCATGTTTCACTGAGGAAGACAGTGCGGCCAACAAGCTAGATTAAATTGGGTAGCACACCCTCTGCCTGTCCCGTGATGATAGAAACATCCCTCAAGCAGACAACAGGGACTGAGTTTCCCTTTTTATAAGTGTTCCAGTTTCAGCTGAGGTAGGG
Organism: Laterallus jamaicensis coturniculus; assembly: GCA_022605575.1. Classification (NCBI taxonomy): domain Eukaryota; kingdom Metazoa; phylum Chordata; class Aves; order Gruiformes; family Rallidae; genus Laterallus; species Laterallus jamaicensis. Next base: position 1,006,877 of record JAKCOX010000045.1, on the reverse strand, counting down.
TAAATTTTCTTCATAGTCGCTAGTACGGGGCTGTGTTTCGGATTTGTGTTGGAAATAGCGTTGATAATATAGGGATGGCTTTTGTTATTGCTGAGCACTTCACACAGGGCCAAGGCCTTTTCTGCTTCTCACACCAACAACCAGCATGTAGGATGGGGGTGCACAAGGAGTCGGGAGGGGACAAAGCCAGAACAACTGACCCCAACAGACAGAAGGGATATTCCATACCATGTGACAGCTTATAAGGGGCTTGGGGAAGAGGAAGAACAGGGGTGCAAGCAGCATTCAGAGTTATGGCATTTGTCTTCCCAAGTAACCTTTACATGTGATGGAGCCCTGCTTCCCTGGAGATGGCTGAACAGCTGCCTGCCCATGGGAAGCGGGAAATGAATCACTCATTTTGCATTGCTTGTGCAGGTTGGTTTTGCTCTACTTATTAAACTGCCTTTATCTCAACCCATAAGTTTTCTTACTTTTACTCTTCCAATTCTCTCCCTATCCGGACACAAGGGGGTGACTAAGAGGCTACATGGTGCTTAGTTGCCAGCCGGGACTAAAACACAACAACAAGGTCTTTCCTTTTGTGATTATCATTTCCCAATAATGTGATTTTCTTCAGATATTGATATGATTTTGGGAAAAGAAGGTACAGTGGAAAGCAAGACATTGGTTTTGATGTAAGAGCTATACTTTCTTTTCATTGGGAGTCTTGGTCGGAGAAAAATATCAAATAAATATATAAAATGAATTAAATAAAATAATTTTTCATTTTCATTCACAGGTATTCAGCTTCTTTTAAGATATAAAACCTCCAACATTTTGGTGGGCATAATAAACAATTCAAAAGCTTCACACTCCAGCATTTAAGTTAACTCTTAGTGCCTGCAAGAAGTTGCACTAGAATCTAGCTCAAATGTCTCCATGTGACCGTTTTTAGCCACTATATTCAATGTTTAATTAGAAGCATGCATGGGAAATTTATAGCATCATAAGAAAAAAAAATATTTAGGGAAAAAAGCTATAACCTCATTTACTGTTGACATTCCCACTAGTACCACTGGCTAAAAACAAGACTAGTATTCTGATTAAACTGAGCTGAGAATTTTGCCCTTTATTTTTTTAAATTTTTATAACCCTAAGTACACAGTGCATAATTTTTGTTTTACCTTTAAGTTATATCTGAAATTCTACTCCTCTACTCCAAAATAATACTTTCTGAAGAAAAATTCATTCCGCTCTTCAAGAGATTTTTAAAGAGATCAACTTACCTACAAATTGGTTAAATTTTAAATGATTATAGAAATGACTGAAAGTGGATACAGTACCCTCCTTCTCCAGTATACATCCCTCCATTGCTTTCACCAGGCAAACTGTGTTCATGGAAAGAGGAGGGAATATGGGAGAGAGTGTATGCCAAATGAATGTGAAGAGTTATGTCAAAGACAGACCACAGGGCTGAATTGTCATACTCACGTTTTGTCCGTAGTCCATGAATTTCATTATACACTCTTCAGTGCCATCTGCTGTAATCAGATGCATTAAAAAACTTAAGAAATAATGAAACTGCTCAACAGCTCCATAGCAGGGAAATAATCTAACTCTAAGTTTAGGTCTGTCCTACAAGGTTAGAATTCCATTAAGGTCTCAAGCACACATTGCAGTGATGAAGGACTTGGTCGACACTATTGTGGCAGTCTTTCAACTTTGTGCTACACTTTCTTAAGCTGTAGCAAAAGACTCTTTACACAAATTAATAGTTATGAGAATTGGTGCTTTAGCACCACAAGACCTCCTCCAATCAGGCAGGGACAGAACTACACATGTTGACCTGAGAGCAGCTGTCCATTTCATGCTCACACTGTGAACCTGGAGAAGTCAGGGAACAATTATTTTTCTAAGGTACAAATAGGATTTGAGTACCTGAACTCCAAAAATCCAACACTATGAGAAAATGGCAATGCCTTTATCACCTCTACCACCATTCATGTTGCTTTATTAGGTGAAGAAAAAAATAGTACCATTATGCACTTTCCTATCTTAATGACTTTTCTGCAAAGAAAATAATGATGATTTTTCTGTCTGTCTTAGAGTAAGTGTACAATGTGATTGACTATGTCTTTTCTGTCTTTCAGGATTTAAACAGGGCTCTACAGCTCTTAAATTGTGTCCTAGAGAACAATTTTCTGCTTGAAAAGCCATGTTTTCCAAGAATACTGGCACAGTGAGTTGTTTGCCCCATAGCACATTTTTCACATTTTCTAACCTTCATGTACTGGTCAGACTCCATTTTGCCTGTGTGAACAACATGCCGTGATCTGTTTTTTATTAGCATTATTAGCCCAGCGAGGTTGTGGAGTCTCCTCTGGAGACATTCAAAGCCTGCCTGGACATGTTCTTGTCTGACCTAATCTAGGTGAACCTGCTCTGGCAGGTGGGTTGGACTAGATGATCTTTTGAGGTCCCTTCCAACCCCTGTGATTATGTGATTTAGGACACTCTGCTAGGGTCTCCATTGCTCTAGAGGCTACAGACGGATGTGCAGAAATATTTCCTATACAAAAGGCCTTTTGATCCACAGGCAAGATAAAGGAAAAGCATAACAAATGTTTTTCTTTCCTTTACTTACTGAGAAAGTCCAATCCAATAGCACCTGCAACTGCATTTCCAGAACACAGAGCGCTGTGAGTTTAGCAAAACACCACCAGCAGTTTGCTGGGTTTTGCACAGCAGCATTTATCTGTTCTATGGTATTTGTGGCATTCTCTAAACTTAGATTGGCGAATGCCACAAATACCATGACAAATTAAACCAGTGTGAGTGATAAATGTCAAGCTTTTAATAGCATCCACTGTCTCTCTGTCACCACATGACCCTATTTGGAGTTTGCACAATCACCATCTCTGCCTTATTAATTATAAAAGTATTTTTTTAATAATCTATTATTATTACTTATAAAAGAAATGGTCATTTAGAAATCTAAATGGCAATATTTTTTTTGTTGAATATAGAAAGAGACAGAATGAGCAAAAGAACCCTTTGTATGCCTTTTGGCAGAAGAAATACTATTCCTGATAATGTCATATGCTATTTATTTGCAAAACTAAGGTCAGAAGGTTGTTTCCAGTTTCTGTTAGGTGCCAATAAAATGGGCAGAATTCATAGTCTCTCTTTTGAAATAAAAGGGAAGAAGCAAATTTTTCCCTCCAGTTGATGACAACAGCTGTTATGTTTGATCAGAAAGAAGAAGTCTACTAAACTATTGCTGCAGTGATTAAAATGCAGATTATGACACCAAACATTATAAACCCATTCCTTACATGACTCTGGGCACCTTTTACAGTCTCAGCAGTATGCGATGTATCTGAAGAATATACCTTTGTGGCACAAGGAAAGAGTATTTCACATTAACTCTAAAACCACTCTGGTTCAAATCCTTTCTCAGAATTCCGAAGTTCTGAGGTTTTCCCTTGAGCAGAAGACTAAATTGGGAATCAGTTTCTGTCTTAGGTACAGGCTACAAAATATCTGTTTTCTTAGCAAAATATCTCTGTGATATTTCTGACACGACATGTTTGTCCTTCCAAAGTAACTCTGCTAATTTTTGAGAGGGTATAGTCATAAGTTATATCATACAGAAGTGGTCTCTGAAACTTGTTACTAAGCCAGGGATGCTCTTCCATTGCAAATTTAAAGAGAAGAATTAGGGAAAATATTTGTATGTATGTACATTTATAAACACACTTATGTATAAATATATCTATAAATATATATATTATTACAGCAAACACTTTGAAGAGCCCAGAAATAAATGCAAGAGTCACTATCACCAGCAGCAATATAATCACTCATTTTCCTATGCAGAGTGAAGGTGTCAGTTCCATGTAAGTCAATTTCAAAGTCCTTTCAGTTTAGCTGACAAAATATATAGATAAAAGATCAAATGCTACTGCATTACTGTGGTTCATTCAGTTGCCATACAGAGCTGACCTGCACAAGAGAGCTCCAATTCAATTACAACAGTAAGACTATTAAGGCCTAAGACCATTTTTGCAAACCTATTTATCATTTATTACATATGATATTATTTATTATATATTACAAGTTTTGGGTTTTACAATACATTAAGATTTAAAAGTGTATCTATCTGGTATATTTTTTACTATCTTGTAACAAATTGTGACATTCAATAAGTCATAATATATATTAAATACCTCCTATATATCCATTCCTGCAATTAAATGACTTTTCAAATATGGAGCAAAGAAATTATTAAACATTTATGAGAATAAAACCACAGATTGTATTTTTCACAACTCACATTTCTATGAATACAGACCACCTGCTTTGAGTTCATTGTTTTAATTATGAATGAAACAGTGTGGTAATAAAATTGAATTCACAACCAATGCTGAAGTAGTAACTCGATAAATTATAATAATTTCAAAAATCAGTTACTCAAATGGTCAAACTAATATATTAGATAATGATGTCAGAAGTTTAGCACTTCCAGAAGGTATTTTCCATTTGGCCTATAGTAGAACACTGAGCAGGAGATGATTCCCTTTAAACTTTTACCTGAACTTACAGCCATAGAAATGGCCTTGACTCAACTGGTACAAGGCAATGTTTTCTTACAGGTGGTGCTCCTTGGCAAGGAAGGATCTTCCAAGTTTAAGTGCCGAATTCAAGACACAATTCACAGTAAAGAAGTAAAGAGTGGAGTGTTTTTTTCCCCCTTATGGCTTCCTCAATGGGTTGTCTTTAAAATCTGCTGAAATTTCTTTTTTCTGCAAGAATTATTCTTATACCAGAGAATCAGAGCATACAAACACACAGAGTTAACTTTAATTCATTTTTAGTAATAAAAAATATGTAGTTTTTCTAAATAACCGAATTCATCAACTTTCTGGCTTAAGACTAATGTTCCTTACACTGTTTGGGTTAGATTTGGTTTTGGTTTTGTATTTTATAAAATAGAGACAGCTTTGAAGGTGGAAGCCTGTCCCCTGAAAATAATTTATATAATTTAATAATCATAATCAGTGTGAAATCCAGTGTCAAAACTGGCCCAGCAACATGTCCTCATAGCCCACTTCCCCCCCAAAACAAAAGAAACTAGATTTTTCACCTGTTTTCTTTCTTCTGTCAGCTGAAGCAGATACAGGCAGCTACAGAGAGCTGGAGGAGAGGGAAGAATATGTGGCAGCAGTTGCTGCTAAAGCCACCGATTTCCACTCTCTTTAGAGGAGCTGGAGTTGCAGGCCCTCTTTGACATCCAGGAGTTCCTTGATTTCTCTTCAAGCATCACCTTTTTGCAAAAGTGTTTCTAGAAGCCACAATATAGCTCATAAGGCATTTGGGACTCTTTCAAACAGCCGCTGGTATAGTCCTCGTTATCACTGACAATACCCTTTCTGGTGATCTAAACCTGAGGGATTACAGACTCAGAACTAATCTTTAAATTCTCTTACTGCATGCTACCTGGATTTTATTTGGTACCTTCCCAACTTACTATATCATTTACATGTTACATAAATCTATGTCATTAAAACTTCATGCTATTCCACATCCACTTTTCCCCCTGCATATATACTTTTATATATATAAAAAAATCTTACAGAAGAATTGTCTCTAAAATACAATTCCTGTCTTCTAAGAGAGCATCCTGCCCTATATTTGGAAGAACTCTGATATACTCTTTTTTGTGAATGACTTCTGCTGAAAAATAAGATTGCCACCGGGTATATTAACTTTTGCTAATGTCGCTAAATCCTGTTAATCCAATATTATTCATACAGGACAGCTTAATCACAAATTAATTCCATCCTTTAATTATATATCAACATAATAACATTTTTCCTACAATTGACATTTCTATATGCTGAATTTGCAACTAAGCAATCATAGTCATCCTTGGGAGAAAAAGCAAAGGTAACTGGTGTCATGTTAACTGCCTGAATTGCTTCTTTCTTGAGTGTAACAAGTGAAAGTTATTAATCACTGAATTTTATAAATAATAATTTGTGTCTTGATAATGACAAAGGCTTCTGTCACGGGATGCTTCAGGGTGGGACTGGGTTCAGCTGTTACTGGAAGAAAGCAACGCTCTCTGCCTGGACCTCGTATTCAGTTTATCCAACCATCTCTTCTCTCTCTCTTTCTTTTTTTCTATTCTTGCTTTATTATTGTAGATTAATGTGTCACATATATTTAGTCACCTAATGTTTTTAAGTGCAAAGCCCTCTTATTCTACATTAAAAAATTATCACTCTACAGAATTCAATTATCCAAGCTAAAAATTTTCATAAAAATTCTTTCCCCTCAGGCTGACCTTTTTTAAGCTTTAGCTAAACCAGCATTTTTAAAGAAGATTAGCACAAAGTAGACAACTCTATCAAATTTATAATGATTGTCCTACCCTTTTTTTTGAGCCATGAAGCACTAATAAGTGACTTCTGAAACATCTTATTTCCTGTCAAAAAAAATCCATCTTTTAACGCAGAATCACAGGATTTTCAGATTCTTAGCACATACTTCATTGAGATGTTACAAACTTTCTGTTCTGATCAAATTACTATTGCTCAATACTTCCTAAGTGCCAACATGCTCCTACCATGTCTCTAAATTTGTCAATGTCTTCTGTAGCTGAGGTGTTCCAGAAATGAAGATTGATAATCACAGTAGGGTTGTGGTACAGCTCTTTTTTAACTTGCCTTTTTAGGAAGGATCTGCAGTCGTTTTACTGTTTACTGTATAGGTGATCTCTGGTTAATTTCTGCAGCCCATTCCACCATCTTCATTTGCCATACACAATGTATACCACTGTAATTAAGGCTTGTTGTAAAATGTAAATGGAGAGTAAATTTTAAGAGTGACATCTCCTGTTGGTGTTTTGAATCCTGGCTTATGTGATTTAACACTCAAACTCCTCTCAATCAAATAACTCAGTTGCCTTATCCATATTTAGAATATCTAGTTTTGCTTCCACAAATAGTTACCATAATTCCCATCCCAATGAATTATTAAAGTTCTCACTGCACTGCTTGTGAATATGTATTTTTTAGTGGCACAATATGGGATTATTGCATTAAAACTGAATACATCTGGAAACGTGCTGTAAGAATGGAAAAAAAGAGTGAGGCATTGCTTTTTTTCAGTCATATCCTACATATATGCAAGCATATCACCATTTTGCAAAATCCTTGCTGCTCCTGTCCATTTTCATGTCTATTACAAACACCAAAATGTCTGTAGAAGGAATTTTTCCATCTGTCATACAATCGGTGGCTTACTTTGGTTCCCTCCCCATGCCCACATGCTCAAGGGTGAACTCCTGATGGCATCCAAGAGTGGTGCCAGCCGTATGCCAGCCATTCCTGTTGCTCTGAGCCACTCCATCAGGAATCTACTGGGTCTGACTTAGGACGCCCTTTGCATACTTGCTTAACTTTTTAAGCTCCAATTAAATGCAATTTATCTCTAGTATCATGCTATTAATTTACACTAATACCTGAGATGACCTCTCTGAACCAGGCAAATCATTCAAATTAACAATCAAGAACAGGCAAGAAGAGTACAGTGCTTCTGAACAACACTATGTCAGTGTCATTGGCAAAAGTAATTTTGAGCAATTAAATTTGTGTTGGTCAGAAATCTGGAAAGGTTCCCATATTTTCAAAACATATAAAATTTTTCCAAAGAGTAAAATCAGGTCTGCTTAAATGCAGATCTCATCTAACAGGGAGTTTTAATGTCTTTCTAGAGATTAAAAGAGGAGGGAGAAACAGTGAGTTTCTCTGCAACTGTGTGAACTACCTGTTATTGTTGTGGTGGGTTATTGGGTTTTGTTTAAAAAAAGAATTAGCACTCAAGTATAAAAATGTCATGAAATCTATTCTTTTCAAACATCTGTAATGGCTGTCAGCTGAACACACACCTAACTACATGCACAGCTTGATAAATGGTTTAATTGGTTTCTTAAATCAAGTTTAGATTAACATCAGTCTGTACATAGTTCACACTATGACACTGACTGGTTCCATTATTTTAATGGAAATGTCCCAGATCATTCTGTACTTCACCTTTAGATATCACTTTTTAAAAAAAATAAATCAAAGAGTACAGTTATGAGAAATCATGGTGAGGAGCACAAAAGCCCACAAAAAGTAGGAAATTTAAGATTATAGTATCTGGGTCAAATACCAGTAAAGAACGCCAAGGATTAAGGATTAAAAATGGCCTAAAATATATGGATGATGATGTGAAAATTATTGTGATTATAACAATAGCATGTTTATACAGCGAAAGTTTCATTCTTGTGAATTAGTACAATAAAAGCTTCGCTTCTTTATCTCCGGCTTTTAAGAGATGGGGGAAGATGCATAAACTGTCAGTTTGAATTAATATTTTGTCATAAATACTTATAGCCCACAGAAAACAATTGTGTGGCTCTTTAGCACTGAACTAATTAGTTATAAATCGTTTTCTAAATGTATTAGCATTATTATTTTGCAGAAAATTTGCCTTTCAATAAATTATTCAAATTTATTCAAATACTGGGGTTATAATAAACACAACAGAAGAAATGGTTTATGAATAAGAGAGGGTTCCTTCCACTTGTTCCACTTACTAGGACTAGCCTCAAGGCTATTTCTTTGTAAGCCTTGATATATGATGCTTTTTTGTTTCAAGTTTCAAACTTACAACTATAAAGTATAAATTCTTAATAATACAAAGCCATGACCTAACATGACTACACCACTTAGACATGCTTGCAGTGAAGGCTTCAGTAGGTCTGATGGGAGTTTCCAGACCCCAGGGTGTTTAGTCTCTTTTTTTTTTAAACCAAAGAATACTTATAATAAAACAAGACAATCATTTGCAGGTTGAAAGTCCCAGATCTTGTTTATTTATAAAGCAATAAATATTAGAAGCACAAATAAATTGCACGGGTGTGTAAACAAACTGTACAATGACTGAAGAGTTCAGGAAGGGTTGCCAGAAGACTCCAAGAAGCATGTTGTCGTCATCCTGAGTGGGAAGTAAATTGAGGGGAAAAGTGCTTAGAAGCACTTGCGGTGGACAATGGATGGACCAGCTTCATCATACTCCTGTTTACTGATCCACATTTGCTGGAAGGTGGACAGAGATGCTAGAATCGAGCCACCAATCCAGACAGAGTACTTGCGCTCAGGTGGGGCAATGATCTAGATAAAGAAAAGCAAAAGAACTCTCATTTAACAGTTCTGAGCAACTAACCCACGTAATCAATGTAACAAACTACTAGATATTTCCTTAAGTAAATAAAGAACTTTTCTGTAATAGCAGTACTGATCTTCAGCAGCTGGTACAATACATGTAATATTCCTTAAGAAAATCTATAACCATATATTCTTTTTTCTTACACTTGCTTCTAGTCAATATTGTTAGGCTGATTAAAAGGAATTTCTTCTCATTTGTCCATCAGCTGTTTATCTCATTTTTGAGTTGTTACTGTATCCCAGTTTAGTGAGGTCAACATTTTCCCCATCTTTCCCCACATTTTATAGTACGGAGTCAAATTCCTCACCTTAATCTTCATAGTGCTAGGAGCAAGTGCAGTGATTTCCTTCTGCATACGATCAGCAATGCCAGGGTACATTGTCGTTCCACCTGAGAGGACGTTGTTAGCATACAGGTCCTTACGAATATCAATATCACACTTCATGATACTGTTGTAGGTAGTTTCATGAATACCAGCAGATTCCATACCTGAGAAAGAAAGAAGACTGTAGGTCAGTAAATTATAGAAGAGGTCTTTGTGAAGAGAATTGTCAGCATTTCTCCTCATCATTAATATGAGCTGCTATAATATTTTTGTTGTAAAAATACTTATTTATTATTAAATCTGATAGAAAAATACAGGGGAAAAAATTACAGAACTAGCTAAGAAAACAGAAATTATTTGTTAGGGTATGAATTGCAATGCATGTGCAAAGGAAAGATAAAATATACAGTAAGAGAAGAGATAAACACACAAGATAAACTCATTCAGTATATGGCAGTGGGAGAAAATTATATAGAATAAAACCCATGAGTATCAGGTTATGTCAGAGTCTCACAAAAAGCAGTAGTTGGCTATAGAAAGAGAGCAATAAAGACAATGACACAATTGAAGTAGAACTAAAGAAAATGGTTACTTAATTTCTTTTTCACCCTACTCAAAACACAGACTATTTATAAACATCAAGGCAAGACATAACAAAGATATTAGTACTTGGCCTTAGGGAAAAAGAAACCAGTATCAAATGTTTGTAGGTCGCATTCCAGTTTATTAACTTCAACAGGTGCTTCCTGAAAGGGCTGACACTAGATCCACAGTAAGATGTCAGCTGATGAACAACTGCGTTTATTGCTCAGGACTTAGAGTATAAGCATTTGCTGTATTTGTCAGCTGCACTCGCAAGCAGCAAAGCTTGCCATCTTGACCATGGCAATGTTCACTTACAGCGCATACTACTAGACAACACACCTTCATTCCATTTCTTTATCCTTCACAGACACTTTATTTCTTCTTGCAGCTTTACAAATACAGCCCTGGAATCTCTTCTTTCCATTGTGACCTGATGATATTCTAACTACATTTTGCCACAAAAAATTGTGATGTTAGAACCTGGTCCAAAACTAAGGAAGAAGACCCCAGAGCTCAGCTCATATTAAGCACAGCTTATGGGGACCAGATTATTTATGTTTGATTTCATACCAAATTTAGCTAGCAGGAAGAGGGACGGGATACCTTCTAGATCTCCTGATTCATTCATAACTCCTACTGAAAGAAGAATTTCCAAGGAACACTTACCAATAAAGGATGGCTGGAATAAGGTTTCAGGGCAGCGGAAACGTTCGTTACCAATTGTGATCACTTGACCATCAGGCAATTCATAGCTCTTTTCCAGAGAGGAGGAAGAGGCAGCAGTGGCCATCTCATTCTCAAAGTCCAGGGCAACATAGCACAATTTCTCTTTGATATCACGGACAATCTCACGTTCAGCTGCAGATACAGGGGAATGGATTAAGGTCTGGATAAGCGAAATACTAGAGGAAGAAGACAGGCCAAGAAAGACATGAGGATTTTCACAGGAGGGCAAAGCTGAAGGACTGACCTGTTGTCACAAAAGAATAGCCACGCTCTGTGAGGATCTTCATGAGGTAGTCAGTCAGATCCCTGCCAGCCAGATCCAGACGCATGATGGCATGAGGCAAAGCATAACCTTCATAAATAGGTACATTGTGGGTGACACCATCACCAGAGTCCAGAACAATCCCTGGGAGAGAAATGTTGGAGACCGGTTGGAATCACCCTGCAAATACTTAAAGCCCTTAGGCACAGTAAACAGCAACAAAATAAAAGCTTTTTGAGGCACCATAAAGTGGAGTCATTCAGTTTTATCCATAAAGATCTAGCCTTCCCTGGGCGTTTCTATTTGCTGTGCTGCACATATTTTAAGCCAGTCCATACAAACTGCCTTCCATTGCTACCACGCTGAGCAGTAAGTTTACCATAGTGGTTGGGTTTGGTCCAATAATGGGCATCTTTTGGTCCCATTTTAAACCCTTTAACTGGTGCAATACTTGTGTAACTGCAGTATCTTCACAGGAATGTCTCCTTGTTTGCATCATGGCAAAGAGAGTTTGTTCCACAAAGGAGAATTAGTTCCACAGTGCCTCTCTGAAAGCAATGCAGAAGTTATTCTGCCCACAGACTTGATACTGGCTTTGCTGCTACTGTTATCAATTGCTGTAAGTGAAAAATACCTAGATTTTGTAAATTTGACTCAGTTATGGGGTTTATTCCCTGTTTGGAGTGAGAAGGAGGGAGGGTTCCTGAATGGAAGAGATCTAGGAGTGTTTATTTTTGTTATTTTACCTGTTGTACGACCAGAGGCATACAGGGACAGGACAGCCTGAATTGCCACATACATAGCAGGTACGTTGAAGGTCTCAAACATTATCTGGGTCATCTTTTCACGATTAGCTTTAGGGTTCAGGGGGGCTTCTGTGAGCAAGGTAGGGTGCTCCTCAGGGGCAACACGGAGTTCATTGTAGAAAGTGTGGTGCCAGATCTTTTCCATATCATCCCAGTTGGTAATGATGCCATGTTCAATGGGATATTTCAAAGTGAGGATACCTCTTTTGCTCTGAGCTTCATCACCCACATAGGAATCTTTTTGACCCATACCAACCATAACACCCTGAGAAGAAAATACAGAAAAGCATTATTTCAGGAAGAGAACATCAAAGAGCCCACAGTCAACTACCTGTTTTCAAGAAAGATACAAGCAGTCACACCACCAAAAGGTTATTTATGAAAATAACTTATTAAAATATTAAGTCAACAGAATTTGAAGTTTTCTCATAAACATTTTTCCTTTAATCAGGTGTAAGGATTTTTTACCCCCTTTTTTTAATGACCCTCTTGTTTTCAATTACTTCACTCTGGTCCAAAAGTTTGACTGAACATAAACTGCACAATACCATGACGAGGAAAAGATACAGAGAGCCATATGAAGAGAGTCTGTAAACAAAAAGCGGGGGAAATGAACCTTCTAGTGAAGGAAGGTACTCTATTACTATGGCGCCTCAGCAGCAACCTAGTCACAGTAACACAGTATAAATTGCAAACACTTTAGGTTTAAAAAGATATCACAAACTTTATGCCAAGGAAACTGTAGGAGAAAAGAATACTGTGTTCTCTATGTGATGATTTAAGTGACAAAAGAGGAGAAAGAAATGGGAACAGAGAAAAAGAGGCTTAGAGAGTTGTGAAAAGATAAGATCAGAGAGACACCCATTGGACAGGATGGGTGTGAAAGACCTTAAACGAACCGCATTGTGGGGAAATTCGGCCGACGGAGATCTCTTTGAACTAGCACCAGCAGCAGGTCTGGCCTAGGGGATGGAGTGTGGAGCGGGCAGCAGCTTTGTAGGCAGCTGGGTTTGGGCTCATTAGGAGAGAGAACGGGAGAAAGTCAAGAGGAAAGTTGGTGAAATAGAAATAACTGGGAGAAAGTGAGACAGAACGGCGATCAGGGCCTGCCAAACTGGGGAGCTGAGGGAAGTACTGTAGAGGACTGGATATGCGTGGCAAGTACCACCGCGAGAAGTGAGCAGTGGGAAGGGCAGAGTATTTGGGACAGGACAGAAGAACCAAGGAAGGCGATATCGGGAGAGAGGTGGAAGGCTCTGCCCTACCCCTGTCCTGCACCCCGTATTTACCTGGTGCCTCGGGCGGCCGACGATGGATGGGAAAACGGCCCTGGGGGCATCGTCGCCGGCAAAGCCTGCCTTGACCAGCCCCGAGCCGTTGTCGCATACCAGTGCGGTGGTCTCCTCGTCGTCACACATCTTGAGAGGGATGCACGGACCTGCAAAACAACACGGCGGCGCGTCCAGTCCCCCGCGGACAGCGAGGCGCTGCCGCCAGGCCCCGCCGAGCCCCTCGGGCGGTCGCTCCGCTCCGCGCCCTCCCGCCCGCCATCCCGGGCGGCGGCACACCGGCAGCTGTCAGCGGGAGCGGGAAATTTGACTTCTCCCGGGACGATACTCGATGGCTCAGCCATGCTCGTGGGCAGGGCTTAAAATAGGATCCGTCAGCCGCTCTCGTCTGCTCTCTGAAAAGCGCCCTGGCTTGCTGGACGCTCGTTAGGGTACCGTTACCGGTACCCTCAAGCCGCAGATGGAGCCGGGACGGAAAGCATTGGAAACCAGAGATCGGCCCTGCCCAAAGCGCTTCACCGGCGGCGGGGCGTCGCGCCCTGTCGAGCCGCGGCGGCTGGCGCTGCGTGGGGGACGGCCGGGGAGGGGACGGCCGGGGACGGCGCGGTGTCCCGGGCAGAAATAACGCCGTGCCGGGAGATGCGCAGGCAGAGCAGCGGCTGTACCTGCGCGACCGACCTCCGCCGCTCACCGGTGCCTTCCATTCATTCATTCATTCATCCCTCCCTCCCATCCCTCCCGTCCCATTCCTCCCTCCCTGCCCGCCCCGCGGGGCTGTGTGCGCCGCCGGGATACTCACCAGACCAGCACCGGCGGTGGGGGGGCTGCGGAGGAAAGCCTGGGTGCCGGCTCGGCGGAGACGCCCAAATTTATACCCCCCCGAGGGGCAGCGTCGGCCCGGGCCGCCGCAGGACGGGGCAGCCACCTTCTCCTTATTTGGTCGGCTCCGCGCCATTGAGCGGCCGCGCAGCCATGAATGGAACCCGTCCAGCCCCGGCGCAGCCCGGCCGCCCGGCCCATGTAAGGCAGGCGCGGGACAGCGCGCCCCCGGCCCGCCGCATGGCCAAATAGGGAGCCCCGTGCAGCCCCTCGGGGGCCAGCGCTCTCGGGGAGCTAGGCGGAAAGGTGGCTTCCCGGGCCGCCTCCCAAGGGCACGCCCGGGGCCCGGCTCGGCTTCGGTCCCCGCCGGCACCCCGAGGTGTCAACACCCGCTGGCTGCCGCCCCAGGTGGGCCCGGAAATCTGAGATGCTCGAGCTGGGCGGAGGGTGCGGGGGAAGCTGCACGGGTGTTTTCTACCCCGGGTGTTCATTTTTCCGCTGAGAAAAAGCCAGTCGAGCTTCTACTTAATCGACGACCCATGAGGTTACTTTGGTACTAACAACTGGGGCTCTTCTACTGCATAGAGGCAGCATCTGCTGCCTGTATTGCCTTAGGAAGGAGCAGCGCACACTCAATTTCTTTTAAACTTTGATGAGCCCATGCAGCAAAAACCATGCTTCTCTCTGCTTTTGGGTGACATCTATAGCACAGAATGGGTTCTGCTCGTTGACAGTTATATGCATATACTTAAAGTCCACATTTTTTCCTCTTTCAATGCACCTCAGATCAGTAGTGATATGTGTAGAGCGGAGGATGAGAGATGGGAATAGCTTGGATAAAAACCAGCTATGGTATTAATGTAATGTGACAGTTGTTTTCCTGCTCAGTTGTTGAACCATCCACATTGATAATTTGTTCCAGCGGTGGAACCTAGAAAATCCGTGTATCTTCAGGACTTTTTTTTTAAAGTTAAAAATAGAAAGACTGGAGAGGCATCCCTTGAGTGGGTTTGCCGTGGTATGTGAAGGCAGAGTTTGTCAATGTGTGTCCCAGAGGACCTGTGTTATAATGAAAAGTACAGTGTCCTTTGGGAGATCAGCATACAAACTGCCCAATGCCTGCCTGTGTAAGACACAACGGGGAAAAAATAACTGAGGTTTGGGCCAGAAGGGAAGGGTGGGACGTAAAGGTCAAGAGAGGAACACTCAGTAAACTGGATCAAATTCTTAAACACAGATCTATTTTATTAGAGGCCATTCAAGGGCTGACAGCCATCATGTGATTATGTGTGTCTTAAAGTGGAAGGAAAGAGCTTATGAATGCATCCCAACCTGCAATTTGGGGGCACTGGAGGGGTGTTGGTCTAAGAGCTGCGTTTGCACTGTGGTTTGGCTCTGACAGAGTGTGAGAACTAGAAATCGCTGACTACTTATTACTAAACTGTATCCAAAGGGGGCATCAGAGACACTTAGACCTTAATTTCTTCTGAAACTGGAGATAATGGAATCAGTTTCCTCTTTTCTAGCACAATTAATGAGGTAGTTAGCTCCACCCCAACCCCAGTTTGTCTTGGGGTTGTACCCAATTATGAGCACAACTCTGAAGCAGATGTAGCAGCAAACGTCTTGTCCATTGATAGCTCATGCTTTTCTTTAAATGCCTTGAGGAGGCACAGGCTGTTTCAGGTAAGACACCATTTGGGTATAAAGGCGTGTGTATGTCTATTTCATATATGCATATATATATTCTATAGGCATGTATGTATCTGTGTATATATATATGTATATATTACTTTTTTTCTTAGCTACATCAGAAAGGAAGTGTGGGACTGTGAAATACAGTGACCTCAAAAGGTCAAAGCAGGGACAGACTGTGCTTCAGTATCTCTCCTCTGGACAAACATTGGCTCCTAGTTTTTCTGGTATTGAAGAAAAATCAACCAGGATGAATACTGGTATATATTTATCTAAATTGGTTAGGCACAGGTAACAATTGAAAATGTTTTTTGATAGTGATGCCTCTTTACATAAGAATTTATATACATGCCAGAATGTATAGGCATATACACCCTGGCACAGAGAACCTTTTCTAAGGAGAAAATACTTTACCATATGTTGGCTCTGTGTGGAGCCAAGAGTTGGACTCAATGATCTTTATAGGCCCCTTCCAACTCAGGATGTTTTATGATTCTATGATATGCTGCTTTCAAATTAAAAAAAAAAAATCAGCATATTTAATTCTATGGTAAATCGACATATATAATTTAAATCTGTTCCTAGCACATCTTTTCTACAGAAACCATCTAACGTGAGGGATTGGCCCACTTCTCTGGCACTAGAGATTAGTTTACAGTGTTATCTCAGCTGTTCCTCTGCTCAGAGGTGTTGCAGTATTTACATAGAAGCCGGTTGCTGATAGCTGCATTGAATTCCTCCCCAATCAGACCTTCTGTGTCCCATCCTACATTCCCTTTGGCTAGAGAGATTCTGCTGAAACTGAGACAGAGCCAGCTCTCCCTGCAAAATCTACACAAAATGTTCTGTATTTTCTTGTTTCATTTATAATTAAATATTGGCTTTCCCTACGCTTTCCTCGAGTTTTACATTTCTAATCCAGCAAGATTGACACCTTGGATCTTGGTGTACTTGAGAGCTCATCAGTCCCCCACACCCGTATATTGCAAGGTCAAATGAAAACACCATATACATAAATCCAAAATCTCATATACTTCCTCATAGCCATTTGAAAAGTACCCAGCTAAACTTACTCCTTCGGCCAAAATCAGCCTGCTTTCTGCAATAAAGTGATATTTACAACATTGAATAAACCAACCAAGCAAGCAAAAACGGGAAAAACCTACTGAAATGTGTTATGCAATGTCATCTAGATACTCCAGCTTCTGACTGACCAGGGCCTCCACATGCTATGCACGTTTCGCATGACTTTGCTGTTGGGAGTGACCCAAGAGACAGAGGAAATGCTGGCAGTATGGAGCACTGGGAGAGCAGGCAGATCTGCAGCGAACATGATCTGCACAGGAGGAGCATGAAGCCTCAATGTGTACACAGTATTACTGGGTTTAGCAAAAAAGAAAAAAATAACAACAATGCCTCCCCACTCACCACCCCCCCAAAAAAAAAAATAAAAAGACACATGGACCCAGAAGAACCTGGTTGTATTATTCAACCAGTAAGACACTGTTGTGACAGCAACCAAAAATCACACCATGAGTTTGTTCTTACCTCTGCATGGAAAAAATGCATATAAAAAAATCAGTCTGTGATCTTATGATTCCCAGAAATCCTTACAACTGCTATTCAGCTTTTGAATGAAAAAGTCATTTAGCTTAAAAATAAAGCCTTGATTTTTTCAAAACTTGAAAGCACAGAGAACTTACTGCCACGGACTTCAGATTATTTACAGTAGTTAGCATTGCATTCAGAAATTGAAAATGTGTAGGATCAAGCCCTTTCAATTTTTTTTCAGTCTTTCAGATTATTATTTTATTATCTGTACATGTTCCAATAAAAACAATAAACTTTTCATAATACTCCAAACCATTGCACGCACAGTATACCCTGACCTAGCAGGTCTTGGAGCAGATGATTTCTCACTTAAAATCTGCTATTTCTAAATCCAATGGATGATGACATATAAAATCTGTCCTAGCAGAGAGCCAAATGTTACGTCTCTTAAGCCTCAGGCCAGTGTAATCTTTGGAAGAAATTTTACTTTTTCAAGAATAAGAAGCAAATACCACTCTGACCGGTTTTCTTTTGTCCCATGACAGCTGTTTGAAGCTATATATCCTTCAGAAATATAAGAAGCATTGCAGCAGCATCTTACTGATGGGCAGGAGTCCTGATGAGATGAGAATGCCAAATATAAAATATATGATGAATAACACTGTCATGAATGAATCACTGTCATTGATGGAGTCATATATGGTTACTTACATCTGTGTGGTTATGAAAATGTCTCTGTACGTATGCAGATACACAAAGAGAAGCCAGAAAAGACAATTTGGCAGTCACCACCAACATGAAGTTGGTCCCTATAAAAAGCTCTATTGCACTTTTCCAATCAGATTGTGAACCTCCCAAGTGAGAAATATTTCTTCTGTTCTGCTAGAGTCTCCTAATTTAATAATCACTGTCAGACAAACTTCTCCAGAGAATTCATCAGGTATTTCCCTTTCTTTGCTATGTTTCTTTCACCTTAGTAATAGCCCATGTTTCATACTTAGTACATTCCCTGTCTTCTCAGCATTTAAACCCCTTGCATAGTTGCAGGCTGTTATCATCTCTCCACGTTTCTTTCTCTCACTCACTCATGTACTGCTGCACATCTATAATTAACCTAAAACATCTTAAGTGTGCACTGAAATAACAGACTAATGAGGTGGACACTGGGAGTTTGAGATGCAGCTAAAGCACCTTGTTATGAAGCTGAGAGAATTAGGCACTGGCAACATCAGTGGGGGTGAGTGGCAGTTAAAAAAATTTGTGCTTCCCAGTCTCTTACCCCCCAGAATCATTATGTGCCACATGACACCTAGAAAGAAAGGCTGTACCTCTCACTCCCATTACACCCCCTTTGCAGTGAAAAGAGGGCTCAGTGAGTGCTGGGAGATCCTAAAAGCGCCGTGTCTGCACACGAGGAATGTCTTGCTTCCAGAAGTGCTGTGCTTCTTTCACAAGCCAGAGCATGACAGGCATGACAGGGTAGGGCTCCAGCAATTCATACAGTGAAGACTGCAGGCTGCTTTCAAATAAAATTCAGCCCAGGGAAATTGCAACAAGTTTGGATCTTCAGGCTGCCTGATGCACTGAGGAACATGGAGCAATAACTCAAGAGGACAGAAGTATCTCCTGAACACTTCAGCTGTTTCCAGCACGCATCTCAGCAGCCAGTCCCATGCAGTATCTCTGAGAGATACCTGCCTTACCTTACAAAGCTGATGGGCAGTTTCAATCAGTATTTCTTAGTCTCATTTCAACTGTTGGAGATTTTTTTCCAGTTAGAAAACATATCTTACCTAAACACCAGAACAGACGGAACATGAAGAAAACCTTTGTGTGTGCCTTTTCAGTATCACACAATCATCATTTGATAATAGACAAGTCTCTGGCTGCTAGTGCCGTATCAATAAATAACAATTCCAAAGGCAATAGGTAATTGCCAGATGCTTTGACAATATCTTATATTAGAAGTATTTTTAAAAAACCACAAATGCTTAAGGCTAAATTCTGTCCAGTTAAATTAAATTTGTGATTATCTTTATTTAAGTTATATGTCATGGTAAAAAGCTCAGACTTGCAGAATGGTCACCCAGAAAGCATAATGAAATTACCTGGGACCTTAGCAGAGGTTTCATTAGTATATAAATTAAGATGATAAATACCTAGGTACTTTAAAATGACAAAGGAGAACAGCAAAAGAGAGAGAAGGCAAGACACAGACTCAGAAATTTGCAGCGAAAGGCACTTCCTCACCCTGATTTATGTCTCACTCCACCTTCAGTGTCCTCCAAGCTCACTGTGCTCTTATTTCTTTGCCATAGATTCTGCACCTGTCATGTACTATAGAAAGTGATCAGGATTTCATAGCCTATCTCCGTATTGCTTTTCAAATTTAGCATCACAACTGCTACCAGGCCAGCACCACGAGCAGATGCAAATCTGCTACTAATGTCAGTGTTTCTAGCACACATCTGTAACCTTTCGATTTAGTCTAGTCCTCTACTATAAATCGTTCTGCAAGGTCTCTGAGTCACAGCCACCTATGGTAATTCATGTCAAAGCCAGTTTCTAAGATCTTTTCAGGACTTTTCAAACTAGGGATTGATCTTTTCTTCACTGCTTCTAATGACCTGCTCTTGACCAACATCCGTTACTTTTATTTATGTTTTTTATCACTTTCCCACTATCCTCACTTACCTTCTCTTGCCATTTCCATCTTTGTTTTCATCATGACATAGCTATTATGTGCAAACACATCTATGCAAGATGAGCAGACACCTACTCTGTGAAGATAAAAGAGGATTCAATCTGCAAGGAAAAGTTTTCCAGAGAAACAAGAAACGTACCCATTTTCTTCCCCAGCTAGCATGCTGAATATGTCAGCCGTGTGGCCAGGTGACCAAGAAGGCCAACAGCATCCTGGCTTATATCAGGAATAGTGTGGCCAGTAGGTGTAGGGAGGTGATTGTGCCCCTGTACTCAGCATTGGTGAGGTCACATCTTGAGTACTGTGTCCAGTTCTGGGCTCCTCACCATAAGAAGGACACTGAGGTCCTCAGGCGAGTCCAGAGAAGGGCAACCAGTCTGGTGAAGGGGCTGGAGGGCAAATCATGTGAGGAGCGCTGAGGGAGCTAGGAATGTTTAGCCTAGAGAAGAGGAGGCTGAGGGGAGACCTTATCACCACCTACAACTACCTGAAGGGAGGCTGTAGAGAGGTGGGCAATGGTCTCTTCAGCCGAGTAACAGGGGATAGGACAAGAGGAAATGGCACAAAGCTGTGCCAGGGCAGGTTCAGATTAGATGTTAAGAAAAAAATTTTCACTGAAAGAGTTGTCAGGGCCTGGAACAGGCTTCCCAGGGAGGGGGTTGAGTCACTGACCCTGGATGTGTTTAAAAGATGAGTAGATAAAGTAGATGAGGATATGGTTTAGCATAGGACAGGAACAGTTGGACTCGATGATCTTAAATGTCTTTTCCACCTTGTGATTCTGTGATTCTGTGATAACAGTTACAGGAAGATGAAATTTTGTCTGTATATCTTGTCTTTACTGGCTTATCACATAGGCCAGTCTTCTTATTTATAACCCACCACATTACTTCAGTCTCATCAGTCTGCACGAGTAGATTTGAAGTCCATAACAATGGGTTGGGTTCAATTATCTGAAACAAAAGGAACTTGAATCTACCCGTTACTGCAAAACACTGTGAGTTTCCACATTGTTTCTCAGCTGCCCTTTGTCTTTCAGAATCAAAGACAGATGTCCGGGAATTACAAGAAAAGCAACAAAGAAACAGTCTATTCTAATTGCATTGTAGCTAAGGAATTGGCTTTTAGTAAAGGACAGCATCAAATGCTGGCTTTTCTTTTACTGTCTCTGTGTGCATTTTCTTGCACTGTGTGTTAAAGAGGGAGGACCTACATTTCATAATCTGTGTCGACTGAGAAGAGTAGGAGGTACTGCTTTACAGATGAGAAGTAAGGTTCAGCAGGATGAAGTGGCTTGACTGAAGTCGCACTTGAAATTAACATTTATGTAAGAATTGAATCCTACTTCTGAAGATGGCTTCCAGCTATTGAACAAGAATCACACCATTGTTCTCAAATGCAAGTACATAATGGTCTCTGAATGTGGTGTACACAGAATCTGTTTGCTTTGCCACAATTAATAGATACAACCTTCACAAGAAATACCATTTTAAGAGACGTCTGGATTCTACTGCTGCTATTAGGAACACGAAGATATTTCATGAATGTCATAAAAATTATTATTTCAACCTCCAAGCTTGCAAAGTTCTAAGATGATTTAGATAAAAGCATCTCAGTTATTAATAAATGTGTAACTGGACCATGATATATGGAGAAAACATTGCAATAAGTGAATTCAGGACCAGAACTGGCTTGGAACTTTCTGCCAAATTTCTCTTGCTAAAAACCAGGGATTCTTCAAAATACATTTTATCCCAGGAATTTTCTACTCCATTTTTAAAAGAATGCTGTCAAGTAAGCTCATTTCATTTTCTTATAGGTTAAAAAACCCTGCAAACCTGTAGATTTATTTTGCAGAAAAGCACTATCTGAATTACAAGCACAATATTTTAATTGACCGAGACGAATTTTTTTTCATATTTTGTTTCAGAGTATTTTCAAGACATTTACTTCTTAGCTAAATTCAGTAGAAAAATATTTTTATCTCACCCATTTCAAAAGATGGAAAAATTTCCTCAAACATAACAGTTTATTAATCAAAGCTAAAATTTTTATAATCAATATTAAGTTTCTGTGGAACCATGCTGACTATTAGAATCCATTTAAAATTAAGCAATTAGGAATTAAGCATGAACTAAAAGATTGCAGAAGGTTGCATAAAGCTACCTTAGAAAAAGACTTTATGTAATATAAAAACCACACAAGTGTATTCTGACTACATATCATGTGGCAAATGCAAATTTTATCCAATTTTTGCCATTTGTTGCTCCTTATGGCTGGTTGGAATTGAGCAGGGAGATAAAGCATCATTCAAAAAACTAGACTTTCCCATGAAGACAATAGGTATGTAATATGGGTTCAATCTTCTCCATTTTCAGTCAGCCACTGGATCATAAATTTTTCTTTAATGGTGTGTTCACAATATGAGTATGTTTATTTATTTATTTATTTGCAGGTATGTCCTAGGTATGTCCTTCACTAGCTTTTATGACTAGTTGATTGTATGATGTGTTTTATAAGGAATATCCAAATATTTCCAAAATTGATATCATACAAGGAGCTATCTTCAGTAATGCAGTCTCCATTTCAAACCAGCATCCCCATAATATGTTCAGTGCTATTCAAAAGGATCTGTACCAGACTGATATTTTTCATTATAACAATAAAATATATGTGTAACACAATAACAGTGTTGACAGATTTTTCAGATCTCTGAGAGTGTTTACTGAGCTACTGCTAGTATATACATGCAGGGTAAAAAAATACCACAGCAAAGAAATAGAGTTCAACTGAAATAAAAATAGCTAAACTGTATTTTGAACCATTCTAGAATGCTTGGTTTTGGAAAAAATTTCAGGGAATTAAAAGGGGATTGCCTCTAGGGTGTAATAACTTTCTAAATAGTATTCTAGAATGACAGTAGGGAATGTTTTATACCAGTTCTTATTTTGTCATTTATTTATCCAAAGTCCTAACTATGGTAAAACTAAATCAGGGTCTACCTCTCTTTTCTTGTAAAAAGGCTGTTTTAGACAAGACTAAGCATTTACCAATGCTTTAGTAGTAAGTTTGTACTGTATCTTCTGTACATACCCTGTAAACAAACACTGCAGTTCAGACTTCACTTAACATGCTTCATTAATCTAAAAAAAAAAGTCATAGGGTCATTTCTGAGTTACCTATGTAACAGAATGCTTAATTTCTAGTGCGTTGGAATACTTTAATCTGTTACTGTCACGCTTAAGATAGGAAGACCTGTTACTGGCTCAGGCAATTTAGTAATTAATTATGCTTGATACAAAGACGTTTAAAAGTCAAGTTTAAATTATCATTTTATATAAAACTGTTCAACATGTCCTGGAGATAAATAAAGAGCTGTGGGCAGCCGCAATGTACTCTTCCATTTAAGATATTTCTAAGGCACAGCTAAACTTTCTGTTAGCTGTATTCTTCCCGTAAAGAGTGGCCAGAGAAAAACTGCCCTGAACTTAAGAAAACCATTGCAGGTAGGGGGCTGAACTATAATAAAAACATGGAAAACTTCTGAAAAAGAGGTAAAAAGTTGAAAGGTTTAAATGCATATTTAAGGAACAGGCAATCTACCTACAATTTCAGTGATTCAAGATCAGAGGAAGTCCCAGATGGCATCAGTAAAATCTCATTGTCAAAAGTTCTGCATTTAAGTCAGCTGGGGAAAATGTTGCTGAAAATAGTTTTAATCTATTGCCTGAAGCATGGTAGATGATTGGGATAAAAAAGGTCAATTTGATGGTTCATAAAGCAATTATTTTCCCATAAAATGTCTTCTAAAATAATACACAAAACACAACCAAAGGCAAGTCATCACCAAGAAAATCTAGATGTTTTCCAACTTTGCAAAACTGTATCAAAACTACCAGCCCATGTGGTGGCCCTCAGAGGAATGATTCGCATGATGAGCAATTGTTTCCCAATGCAAAGTGTTTTGAACAGACCAAAGCATTGGATAGACATTTGAAAATGCTTGCCATGCAGAAAAAAAATCACATATAGCACATTGCCCTTCAAAATGAGAAAAAAAATGGCTCTAAGGAAAGGAACTCCATAAAAATTAGTAAAAAAGTTATTTGCTGATTGAGGTTGCCCGCTCTTCAATGAGCTATACAGAGAACAGGGGCACACAGATGGGTTTGCACTGATATTATCCTCCAATAGAGGTAGTGAGGACCAAGGTTTCTAAGGATTCAGGCTGTATTCAGGCTGACTGACAGAGTAAAGGGGGGAAAAAAACCCATGGTTTTTTAACTTTGTTTAACCACATGACACTTGGAGACTATATGTTCCATGTCCCAGAGGGCACCCACTGTCCTTGCCCAGCCTCCCCTGGGTCTTCCCCTACCATGCCCATGGTCCAAGATCCTGTGTCAGTGTTACAATCACCTGAATAAAATAGTTTAACTTCTAGGTGATTTTGGTTTTAGTTTACAATATGATATTGATTTTAAAGGAGTTGTAGCAGCTATAAGAATATACAATCCAATCAATAAAAGCCAATCATTGCAGAGGTCAAGCGAAGAGGCAAGCATTTTTGTGCCATGATTTCACTAAAAACTGTATCAATATGTTCTGCTTTGTACCTTTGGATGAACACATCTTTGGTGGAGCGATCCCCTGTGTTCCCCAGTGCTAGAATAAAAGAAGTGCCTGCTTATCTGCCCTGTGTAGTTCTTTGCAATTGTGACTGCTAACATCAGCTGCTGTAGCCATCAGTTCCTGCCCCAGCAATGCTGCAGAAGGGTCCATCTCCAGCTCTCCAAGGACTGAGTTCTGCCTGTCCCTGTCTCCATGATGCTGCCCAGAAATCCTGAGGCCATGTCTGAGCCTGTCTTCCCCCACTGGCCCTGTTTCTGATCCCTATCTGAACCTTGACCTCTCAGCCCATCCTTATTGCTATGGTCCCGCTGGCCACCAGTGGAGCTGAACCTTGTTTTGTAGATTGACTTCCTGGCTTGACCTCAGACCTGCCTCATCACCATGATGTTGCCTTATGATCCAGACTCTTGCTTGGACCGGGCCACCATTCCCAGTCCTGCCTTGCATGTCTAAGCCCTGCACTATGGGATTGGGACTTGGCTGGTGGGACCCCCGCCCTGCCTTGCCCTGCCTTCATTATCCCCCACAGGATCCCCTATCTGATGGTGAGAGACCACATCAAAAGCATTGCCACTCATCTTGCTGTCTGTATCACCCATTTGTGGTTGCTTTTTGCTGGCCATGTCACCGCTTAGCTTTTCTAGCCAATAAACTACTTGCCTCTGCTCTGCTCACCACCATTCACAGAGGCTTTGCACAGACACTGGGTTAAAAAAAAAAGCAGATACTCAGGGCACCTCCAGCCAAATACAACTAGTACATTACAGAGTCATAATTAATTTTTTCTTTTCTCTCCCTTTGCTTTTTCATACCCAGAGGCCCACATGAAACACGAGGCAGAATTTTATCAAAGTCATTCTGCTTCTCAGGGTGCTCACCTAAAAGCTGAAAACAGTGTTACATTTGTACCTCACATCCCAGCAGAATACTCTGACCTCTAATGTGTAATAGAAGGGAGAAGGAATAGCCTCTTCTCTACGTCCATCTCCTTTTCCACGCCCAGATGGCACTTAAAAGAGAAGCCAACAAAAGAAACAATAAAGAATAAGTCCTGTTTTGATTATTCAGAAGAAAATATACCAACAATTTCTGCAAGTTCTGGCTCCTACTGAACAGGATACCTATATACTAGCTTCTCCAGCTTAAACACACTAACTCCATAAGGGAGGGATGTTCCAGCTACGTGCCAGGATTTAGTATTTCCCATATATTAGCTCTAAATGTCTTATCATTATTTCAGCTTTTTTCTGTCATGTTCTGGTGCTTAATTAATCATATATTTTATATGGAACCTACACATCTACACCAATATTTTGATTCCTGCCTGAATGACAAGCCACTAGGAATTAGGGACTGTAGCACCTCTAGCCTTCCTTACACTTAGCATGTTACGTATGTTTTTTGAAAGCAGCAATTAAAATCCATGATGCTTTCAAAATATATACCATTTTAAAGGTAAAGGCTATTAATACAAAATCCCTTATGAAATATGAATCGTATCAAGGCTTGCAGAAACTGAAAAGAAATGCTGTTTCCTTTTTCTTCCATTGGTGGTCATGCTGGTTCCCAGTGAAGATGCTATGACAACTCAAGTAAAAATTATCTAAATGACTGCTGTAAGAAATAAACCGTTGCACCTAGAATACTACAGTGAGTTTTAAGTATCCAAGCAGGGATACTTCCCCCAAAATGGGAATTAACTACAGATATTATATATTTGAGAGAAAGCCCTGAGAAGAAAGCTTAAGGAGTTGATACAAACAACACCAAAATTCTTAATCAACTTAATTGACTTCATAGTCTCCAGAGCAAGCCCTGAAATTGTTGTCTATGAGTATTGTATTCCTATGAAATTAAGGTGAACATAACAACTACTTGTATCTGGGCTAAATACCCAAGGATAAAGAAATACCTATCTGGTAGATAGATATTCTAAATTGCTGTGTACACTTCAAACCTGTTAATTTATTTTTCTTCTTCAAAGGATACTGCAGGTGTTCAAATCCCAGCAGGACCTGGACAGTGACCTCCCTAGGGCCATTCTTACTTAAATGACTGATAGATAATTTTGTTGATTGATTTTTATAGCACCAGGAAGCAGGTGAAATTCTAAGCAAGCAGAAAATGAATTCAAGATTAAATAATAGAATGAATGCTGAAAATATCATGTCTAAGCATAATCAGGAGATTAGATCAGCTAGGCTACAAGCATATAAACTAAACAAACCATTAAAGCTAAGACAATGGGAGAGAGAGTTAGAATATGCACTGTAATTACAGTCTTGTGCTAGATAACAACCTGCTTATATCCAAAAGTCAGTCGATTTCTAGCTCTAAACATGGGCCTTCCAGTTCAGTATTTAGTAATATTTTTGTATTTAGTGAATTTTAAGATCCCAAAATTCCTAAGAGCTTTTTATGTTTTAGGCAATGAGACAGAGATTAATTGACTTAATAATAAGTAGGAAATGGTTTATCAATCTGAAAAAGAAAAATTAATCTTGGAAGTACCGCTCCAGTGTTTTAAGCATCAGTCCAGTAGTCCTCAGATTTTCCCCATTCCTATGGGTGTTCTGTGGCATGCGATTTTACAGATGACTACAGTAAGATCAAATCATTGTCACGATGAAGAAATTGCTTCACTCAGCCAGATTCACCTAGCTGATCTGCCTGAAAGTTCTGCTGGTTTCAGCAAAGTTATACCCAGCGGAAGCCACAGAGGAATGAGATCGAGTTCAGTTATTAACAAGAAGGAAATGAAATACTGCAGGGCTTACCTTTTAGGAAAAAATATCTCTGCAGTATTCAAATGAAAAGAAGGAAAACAATCTTGTAATTCAAATGAGCACAGAAACAGAAGTAGGTTGAAAATCAAAACTTTACATAAATTCTTGTTTTGCCTCCTGCATTTGGAAATGCTGTGAAAATGGAGCTGGATTTCAAAATGTCACTGCTGCTAAAACGACTAACACGATGCCATGAGCAGATTAATTACATAACCTGGGGGAAAGTCACGTGGGATAGGTGAGAATGTATGTGAAAAATAAAGGAAGAAAAGATCCTGGTTCTACATATAACCACAGAAATTCAAGTCAGGGAACTGTAAATGTTGGGTAGATATACCTGCAAGTAAAATTTCAATAAAGCTAAACATGAGGTTATTGATTTTCAGCATTCATGAGTTTGAATGGCCTTTTATTTGTAATGCATATTCATTTCATTTATCATACATAGCATATTTATACATTAGCTTCCATCAGTTCTTATCTATTTGTTATACATCATTATTTTTACACAAGATTAAAGAAAATAAATTTTAAAGTATTACAAAAACACAGCCTGTTTAGTAATGATCTCTAGATTGACTGTGGGAAAGTCGAGTTGTTTATTCTGTTCCTACCTCTAAAGGACAGAACAAAATTGGTAAACAAAGAAAGGCAGCATCCTGAAGTACCTGATATCATCCAGAATCAAGCCCTTCCATAAGCAAGAGGAGATAATTACTCACTGTAGAATTACATACTAATAATGCAGACCTAAATAGTTTATAATTCTAGCACAGATCTTTGTAAGAGATTCTGAAAGAATGACATTAAAAGAATTTTTGTTACACCATTAATGAAAGATCTGTGGGCTGATGTAGAACATAACAGGAATTATTTCTAACCCAGTGGCAGAAATGTGTCATTGTGTAAAAGGGTAACCAGTTTGTGAAAGTGTTTTGGTGTTTAACTTTAAAAAATGGGCAAAAAAAACACAAGAAAGGAAAGAAAATAGAGAAGAGGGACATGAATTTGAGGAATTACTGTTTCATCTAACTGTGCTGCTGTGCTAGCTACTCTGGACCTGTTACAAAATCCGCTTTCTTTATCAGATATAGAAAAAAAAAGTCATAATCTAATAATAGAATCATAGAATCATTTGAGTTGGAAAAGACCTTTAAGATCAAGTCCAACGCTTAAAATAACACTGCCAAGTCCACCACTAAACCGTGTCCCTAAGCACCACATCTACACATCTTTTAAATGCCTCCAGGGATGGTGACTCAACCACTTCCCTGGGCAGCCTGTTCCAGCACTTGACAACCCTATTGGTGAAGAAATAATATCTGATCTAAATCTCCTCAGTGCAACTTGAGGACATTTCCTCTTGTACTATCATTTGCTGCTTGGGAGAAGAGACCAACACCCACCTGGCTACACCCTCATGTCAGGTTGTTGTAGGAAGGGATAAAGTCTCCCCTCAACCTCCTCTTCTCCAGACTAAATAACTCCAGTTCCCTCAGTTGCTCCTGTTAAGTCCTGTTCTCTAGACCCTTCACCAGCTCCTTCATCCCTCGGACAAGCTCCCAATGCTGATAGAACTCAGGTGCTATTTTGAAGTGTGTTTGGGGTTACCAATGCTTTTTTGGGGAATATCTAGAACAGTGCTTTCCAAAGTGGGGAGCATGGACACCAGGGGTTGAGCAAGACAGTCCATTGGGGTGCAGAAAGAAAATAATTTTGTACCATTAATAAATGAAATTAAAAAATTTAAAATCTTTTAAAATTGTATTTAGTTAATCTTTATTTCATTCTCTTTTGAATTTCTATTTTTGTATATGGTTTATAATGTACAGAATGTGTTAGTACAGTAGTAACCATACATCATTTATACATTAATAAGTATAGATATAGTATGGAGAGTGGTCAAAAGTTTTTTACTGATGGGATGAGCAGTCAAAAAAGTTGGAGACCACCAGTCTAGGACACTCACTGCTGAAGGCTCATTCCCAAAAGGAAATAATAAACACTAGGATACAGTGCAAAATCTGATCAATGGTGGCTTAGTAAAGTCAATAGCTTAATGTTTAACTTACTGAGATTCAGACACAGAGCACAACAGCCCCCTAAGACACACTCAAGTACAAGGCGTTTCACAACAGCTGTATCAGGCATAAAAGCAACTTTGTAAATATAAAAGGAAATTCAACAAAGTAGATAAAGGGGAAAGTAGAAAACATAATGAAGGAAAACAAAATCAATTAATGAAATCCTATATAAAAAAAACCCAAAATTCCCACAGGAAAAGATAAAAGGAGACAAATTATGATGAATTAAATAAAAATCAACAAGAATAGGAAAAATAGAGAAAGGAGGTAAGGAGAATAATGATGGGCAATTAGATTAGGGATGAAAGAAAAGAGAGAAGAATGGAGGCTATCCTGACAAACATTCTCATATTTCTTGTTTGCTGGACTCCAAAACTATTTTAGCAATCACCTACTACTTTCTAATTTGCACTGGGGAGGGAAGAGCAGCATAAAAAGATGCTCATAAAGATTACTCAGCATTCTAATTCCCAGAGTAACTCTCACAAATCCTTCCGGGACTCAGCATCATAGAGACAGCCACGACACAACAGTTCCTCTGTGGCACCATTCAGATATGTAAGAGAAGAGAAATGAAGAGCAAAATAATTAATCCTCGAGTACTCCTAGAGTGTAGTTGCTAGGCTTAAACAGTAATTGAAAAATGTTTGTGCATTTCAGGCTCCATTTTATCAGCTGGCACAATTGCTGTTGGAAGTCATACAGTAATATTTATGATTGGGGTGGCAATCTAATTACAGCATTGATTCCATAAAGTTTATTTCTGTGCAGGAGGAAAAGTTACCACAGACAAATAATTCAAAAGTAGCTTTCAACAAAAATCTGATTTTATCAGAAGTTTATTCCAATTCCGTTTGATTATTATGGAGCTATAAAAGAGAAAATATCCAAGTCATTTCGTTTGTGCTGAATAAGTCAAACAAAAAATACTCTTTTGTTCCAGCACTTTGAAGGCTCCCTATGGGGAGTCCATCACATAGACCACATACTAGTTTTAGGGTTTGAGTTTGCGCGCATTTCTTTCTCTCATTTTCAATATCCAGAACACATAGTGGTCAGTCTAAAGCTCATTTTTCCACCTTTTGTATTAACACACACGTTAGATGAATGTCTAATGCCTAAGTTTCAACTGTCTTCTCTGCCCTAGGAGAATTCA
The DNA here is from genome assembly GCA_022605575.1 of Laterallus jamaicensis coturniculus. Lineage (NCBI taxonomy): Eukaryota > Metazoa > Chordata > Aves > Gruiformes > Rallidae > Laterallus > Laterallus jamaicensis. Next base: position 976,196 of record JAKCOX010000045.1, on the reverse strand, counting down.
CAGCTCCTGAGCTCCTGTAAGAGGACCATTGTTGACTTTGGGTGCTTGACTCTGCAACCATGATATACTTTCACCATGATATACTTTCACGGAACTACCTTTGCACAAAGGTAAAAAAGTTAAAAAAGAAAGCTGAAATTCATATGGCATCATAATGCCACTCTCTTTCTCCAGCAAAGCTGGTGTCTTTACATTCACTGATACTGGTGCCACAGGAGTAGCAAGCTTCAGTTTTTGGCAAGATAGAGGAGGCCTCTAAAACTATCAAGTCCAATCTCCAGCTACCACAGAGACCATGTTGCATTGCTTACCCCTTCCATGGAGTAAAGAAAATTCTACTCAAAAATAGTTAGGCATTTGATCCCACTATGCCAAAGTCTCTCACAGTTGAAACACAGAATCACAGAATTGTAGGGGTTGGAAGGGACCTCGAGAGATCATCAGGTCCAACCTCCCTGCCAAAGCAGGCTCTCTAGCTCATACTACACAGATAGGCATCTAGACGAGTCTTGAATATCTCCAGAGAAGGAGACTCCACCACCTCCCTGGGCAGCCTATTCCACCCTCACTGTGAAAAAGTTCCTCCGCATGATGGTGTGGAACTTCCTGTGCTCCAATTGCCCCTTGTCCTGTCTCCACAGACCACTGAAAAGGGGCTGGCCATTTCCCCCTGCATCCCATACTTAAGATACTTATAGACATTAATAAGGTCCTCCCTTAGTCTTCTTTTCTCTAGGCTGAACAGTCCCAGCTCACCCAGCCTTTCCTCATAGGGGAGATGTTCCAGGCCCTTAATCATCTTTGTAGCCCTCCTCTGGACTCTCTCAAGGAGATGCCTGTCTATTTTATCCCAGGGAGCCCAGAACTGGACACAATACTCCAGGTGGGGCCTGACCAGGGCAGAGTAGAGGGGGAGGATCACTTCCTTTGATCTGCTGGCCATGCTCCTTTTGATGCACCCCAGGATCCCATTGGCTCTCTTGGCCACCAGGGCACACTGCTGGCTCATGGCCAACCTGTCATCTACCAGGACCCCCAGGTCTTTCTCCACAGAAGTCTTCTCCAGCAGGTCCTCCCCCAGCCTGTACAGATTCAAGTGGTTACTCCTTCCCAGGGGCAAGACTCTACACTTGCTTTTGTTGAACATCATTAGGTTTCTCCCTGCCCAGCTCTCCAGCCTGTCCAGGTCTCGCTGGGTGGCAGCGCAGTGTTCCTGCTTGTCAGCGACCCCTCCCAGCTTTGTATCATCATTGTACTTGCTGAGGGTGGATGCTATTCCCTCATCAAGGTCGTTGATAAAGATATTAAACAGGACTGAAATACTTTTTTCATCTAATCATACCCTCCTCTGGATCAATTAAACCTCTTTAAACTGTTTTCTAGGCTCACTAATTTCTAATTAATAGCCTAAACTGTTACCTGAAATCATTGCAGTGAATCCACATAAACAAAGTTGTTCCACTGAAAAACTGCTCTCACGAGTTATTAACTGAAAATGAAATGTTAGCATACAAGATTCCTAATGTCTGTTGCAAAGGAACTAAACTGGCACAGAAATATACATATGAAATAATAAACACTATAAAGACACCAGGTCAGAATTTCACTTTTCTTATTGCTGAGCAACACGCACTCTAGATTAAAATATTCACAAAAATAAATTTCCAATTCAGAATCCACTCTTCTCAAGTGCCATAATCAGAACCAGTAAGCGAATTCCACTTCTCAGGCAGCTATCTTTAACTATCTAATTAGATTTTAACACTGAGCTCAAAACCTGAGAGGTATTTTCAAAACAATAGCTGCAACTTCTATCCTGTGTTATAGAAGAAAAACCTCTGGATTGTTAAGGTTTCTTAGACACCTGCTGGAGAAACATACACAGTTAAAAATAGAAGAAAAGTTAGTTTAGAACAAAAAAAAAAATAAAATCGTGATGAACAGAGTAAATGATGAAATCCAGCAGCGTGCACTTGGATGTTTGTCCAATGTATGTCTATCTTCAGTGCCTAACACCAGGGCTTGCCATTTCACACTCTGAGCCTCACCAAACAGGCACTCTTCAGCAACACTTTGTTTAATTCATCTAGTCCTATTAAAGTAGTGAGAGGGGAATGGAATCTGTGGAGGGCACACAGGGCTGGGCCTATGGGCCAGCCAAGAAACGCCAGCACAATGAGCCAAAATAACAACCGTGCTAAGCAGTTGCAGTCTGCCATCTGAAATACAATGGCATGGAAGAGAAGGGTTAACTTTGACTGCAAATGTTCATAGACATTTGAGATAGAGTTATCTTTTGTTTACAGTTCTTATTTTTTGGAGGAAAAAAGATATTTTCAGCCAAGACAAATCTGGTTCCTATTTTTAACAAAAGTCTTACATAACAAATATCAAGTCACACATGCCTCCTGGGAAATTTCCTAAGGAGGGAAGGGAAATATCAGATTCACTTTAATGAGTAGTTTTCTAGATCAGAATGACTTGGATGCAAATTTTTAATGTAGCTCGACAGAGATAAGTTGCGAAGTTTCTTCAACACATGTGATAATGTGACTGCAGATAAGAACACAATTAATGCTTAGAATATAATGCAGTACATTAAGAAAATCTGGAAAGCCAGCCTATGCCTGGACCATAAAGTTGCAGAACATTCCAGGCTGTGAAAAGGCAACTTGAGGAGGACATCTCCAGACATTCTATGGCTTAGTGAGAAACAGGTTGCACACAGCTAGTACCAGGTTAATTGAGTTTATGTTATCTGCTGGTCCATTTCATTATCACCTACTCCCTGTGCTGTGCATTGAGGCTATGTGCTTTATTTAACAGATCCATCAAGCCAATTATCCACCAAGACTATTAACAGTTATCTCCCCAGTGACTGAGATGAGTTGTGAGCTGTCAGAGCATTTTATTTCTGCCTTGTTCATTCTTTCAGCAGTCTGGAAAATTGCATATATATTTATATATATGAAAATGCTACAGTATCAAAAACACAACCTGGCATTTTCTGCTGGTCTTGTGAGATGTCCAGCAGCTAAACAGGCCAAGGAAACTCAAACAATGGAAAAACAAACTGATCAAACCTAAAACATTGGAACATTTCTCCGTGTTTCATTTTTAATAATTCATAATTGAGGTTTAATGGTAAAAATACAAACTGCTGAGGAAATTATTTAAAACTTAAGACCCAAGTGTTTGCTAGGTGTACCTTGGTTATCAAAGGCTTACTTAACAAAGTAGTTAAACGTCAAGAAGAGAGAAACAGAACTAAAAGTTAGGGTGGCAAAAAGGAGTATTACTCAGCCTAATGAGCAATCACTTCGAGTGGCACAGTATTATTGAGTTAAACAGGTTGCTTTAATTCAGATGCTAATAAAATAGGTGACCAACACGACCTCAGGCAAAAAACCCTGTCTCTTCTTTTCCCACCTGAAGATGACTGACTGCACTGTACCAAAACCCGAACATTCCCACAGCAATAGAAGAGGCCTCAACAGGGGGCTTAGGTCTGGGGAGGGGCAGGGGGAGCTCAAGGAACAGAGGGATGACTGCAAACAGCAAACCTCTCTCAGGAATTAAGGCACCTGGCATTCCCTGACATTCACACACAAACACCTGCAACCTTGGGAGAAACTCTTGCCCTGGCACAGGTAATCCCAACAGGGTGGCTGGAGCTGCTGGGCAAGGACAGAGGCGTGTTGAAATCGCCAACATCAGCCAGAGACTGCACATCCCAAGGGGAACAGCCGGCTACCTTGCTAAAGCCATGGTATGTCACCTCTGCCACAGAGCTGAAGATGTAGCCATGGTTTGGCAGCTGCATTTTAGTACAGTAAGCATCTTCTAACTCAAACATAAACAGCATGAGGTAGAGAAAGTAAAGATAGACACCAATACCCATGCATGTAATGTTTTGATTAGTGAAAACCTTTGGAGGAGAGACCTGACATATCCTGGAGATATTAAAAATGTGTCTCCCCCTGCCTTCCATGGCAGGGATAGAGATACAGGGCCTGGTAACAAAGTTTTACAGTCATCTCACATTAAACTTCACTGCCTCCAGTGGAAGAGTCCATTTTGGAACAGACATACAACAGAAACAGCAAAGAATGAATCAGGTGGGAAAACGGGTCCCAAAATTCCTATGGAAAGGTTTCTGCTTATATCATCAGTTGCACAAGCGCTTCAGGTATTCCTCAAATCTTCCAATTTCTTTCATTTTGTCTTTTCCATCCTGCTAGATGAGATGCCAAAACACAACTTAAAAGGGTATTATGCTGTTTAAATGGACTTTCCCCATAGAGCATGGGTGCACATATCCATTCATAGTTCTGTATATTGTTAATAATATCAAAAACGTTTTACGTCCTGCTTTAAACCCATAGCATACAAAATAGGCTTCGCTTATTATTAAATAAAATGTCAGGTTTCACACCAACACAGTTAAGCATATCACATTTTTGATAACAGTAAGAAATTCTCTTTAAGAATCAACTACTGTTGGTTTAGCCCCAGCTGGCAGCTGAGCAACCTCGAAGCGGCTCTCTTGCTTTTCCCCCAACCCCCTGGGGAAAAAAAAGGAGGCAGGGAGGGAGAAAAAACATGGGAAGACAAAAGCAAACCTCATGGGTTGGGATACAGACAGTTTACTGGGACAGGAAAGTGAGAGAGAAATAACTATAACAGGACGTTATAGCAAAATACACAAACCTGGTGCTACACAATGTAGTGGTATCACTGCTACACAAGATGTGCATGTGCATTTCCACTGACGTTTGTGTTTTGATAAATAAAATCTAAACCGCTAAACCTGCCGTGCTTGCCAAGTTTTTCCTTCCATTTCCTTTATTTCCAGTTTATAACAATAACTGTTTCAGCTTAGACATGCAGGACGGTACCACGCACAGGACTGAGCACGAAGATGAGTCAGGAGCAGCTGCTGTCCTCAGTGCCTCATCTCATCACACAGCTCAGACTGACAGAGCGCCGGTGGGTGAACATTGCAGGAGCAGGGAGCAATCTAGGACAACTGCCCCGTCACTGAAGTATCTCAGTGCACAGGAGAAGGATGAGTTCATAGTACATTAGAAATCAAATGAGATGAAGAACGGAACCTGTGAAAATAATGAGCTACTTCGGAGTAAAATTAAGTGGGTGCCTCAAACCAGGTCTGTTTGAACAAGTAGAGAAAAGGTTTATTCCTACATCCCATATCAGGGTAGCAAATCAAGGGTTGAAGACAATCTTAATAGCTTGAATGTTATTATAATGAATCATTCACTTCTGTGTCTCAGTTGGTCACTTTTCAAAACTGGAACTCAAGTGGTACCACAGGAGAGGTTCAACATTCAAACATAGTATCAAGTTTTCTGCTTGTGTGAAATTCCAAATTTTAACACTTTCTTTTAATGGTAATGGGAAAAAAAACCCAGAATGTTTAAACACTCTGAACTATTTTAGCATTTATGGTGTGGTAGTTTTTTGGCATTGTAGTTTTTGCATGGCTGGGTACTGGTGGAGGAGAGGGGACTGCAGGGATGACTTGCAAAAAGCAGTGAGAAGCTTTCTGCAAGCACTACAGAACAAACACCAGCTGGTCTCAAGGCCAGAGTCATTGATGATGAGGGCCAAGCCAATCAGCGACAGTCACAGCGCCTCTGGGAATCATATTTAGGAGAAAAAAAATGCAAGCACCTGCATTTTGCCACCAGAGATGGGAGTGAGAAGATGTAAGAAGCTGTGCAGACACCAAGGTCAGTGAAGGGGGGCGGCACCCCAGGTGCCGGAGGGAAAGATGCAGCCCATGGAGAAACACATGGTGGAGCGGGTGTTCCCTGAAAAGGCCAAGACTCCACCTGCAGCCTGTGGAGAGGCCCTACGCTGGAGCAGGTGAAGACATACAGGAGCGATGCTGTGACTTGTGTTGGAGCAAGCATCTGCCAGCACTTGCAGCCCATGGAGAGGGAGACAGACAGAGAGATGAGCAAGAAAGAGCCCCACGCTGGAGCACGTTTGCTGGGGAGAAGGCTTGTGACTCTCTAGAGGACCAGGCTGGAGCAATCTGGGCCTGAGATACTGGGAGACATTCTATGATTTATGACTGCACCCCATAGAAGTGACCCACGCTGGGGCAGGGGAAGGGTGCGAGGAATGCCCTGCCCAGCCAAGAAGGAAAACAACGTGTGAGGAACTGACCAAAACTCAATTTCCCCATTCTCTGCCCCTCCCCGTGCCACAATGGTGGGGGAAGAAGGGAGCGAAATCCTGACTAAAGTGAAGTCTGCTAAGGAGGGGGGCATGGGGATGGTATTCTAAGATCTGGTCGCACTTCTCTCTACCTGACTCTGGGTTCACTGGGTGTGCAGTGCAGTGTAATAAATTAGAGTTTTCTTCTCTTTATTCTGTGCTGAGTCTGTTTTGCCCGTGACCCTAATTGCAGAATGATCTCTCCCTGTCCTTATCTGAACCCCTAAGTGTCTCAATATATATTTTCTTCCAGGTCCAGCTGAAAAGGAGAGTGATGAAGTGACTTTGGAGAGCGTCTGGCCTTCAGCCAAGATCAAACCACCAGAGGAATACTGCATCTTTCTATTTTATCACTTGACTTCCTACTTACATACGATTCATCTAAGGGAAAAGTACGTTACTGAATCCAAGTGCTTGAACTAGTTTTGTTTATCTGCTTTTAAATGTGATATCAAAGATACATCTGACTAACATTTTGGGAAAAGTATTGCTTTTGGAAAATTATAATCAATTTTACAATCGCAGATATTACAATCACAAACAGCAACCCATAAACGTTTCCTAATTCCCTATTGTGTTTTCTGTTCTGAAAACCACTTAAGGTTTATGTAACTCTAATTCATTTCAGAAGTTTAGATGAAGTAGTGTAGGAAATACAGAACTGACCAGGATGCCACATGTTCTGGCTTTCTACTCCACGTGGTTTTGAACTACTACATAGTGACAGGGATGAGAAAATCTAGACTAATACACAGTAGGGTATGAGTAAAATCCAGTCTACAAAATAAGAACATTTTCTAGAAGGTGAATATGTAATGTTATCCTATAGGACCTGCATGAAACTGCAAAACTGAACTCTGTCTGAGATGACAGCAGTTTTGTAACAAAAAAGTTATGCATTTTCAAAGTCAGTCTTTATTAGTTCTTAGTTTAGAGCCATACAGAGGCAATATTTGGAAATACATTAATTCTGTTCAAACTTTGGTCATATGTACAGACATAAACAGACAGCAGTGTGAATGTTTGTTTCCAGAGGTGGTGAGAGCAGTTGGGCTTCAGCAATTGGGGTGCTTCTTTTCCCGGTTAGTCTTGTTTCAGTGTTCTTGCATGTGTCCGCAGCACAAGACGATTATTGGTGCTTTCTTCTCTCTCTGACTCAGCAGGCAAAACCTGCAGGAATGTCTCATTTCAGAAAAAACGGTATTGCCCAACAGGACGTGACTGCTGCTGCCAAAAATCACTCTGAAAAAATAGGGCAAATCTGTACTGCTGTGGATTATGGTCAGAAAAAGGATGTTAGTGCCTCTGTACCGAGCTTCTCCCTGTCCACTTCTGCTGTCCCCGAAATACTTCCTTTACAGTAGTTATGATACGTTATGTCCCCAGTGACTGTCCCATCTAAAAATAAGTGCTCTTGACACACAAGAGATGTCAGGCTAGCACAGCAGGATGCTGAAGCGTCTCTAGATGCGGAGCAGGGCTTCTCTTACACTGGGTTGCAGCAATTTAGGAATTCACACGTGATAAATGCAGTAAGGGCGGCTTCTTTTTATCTCTGGAAAATGGTGCCAGGGCTGATAAATTCCTGACCCTTATTTGGGTCTCTAGCTTATTCTTTTATGCTGTTCTCTGGAACCATATAATCTTAATGTTTCATCAGGCAAACATGCACTGTAGTTGTAGATGGTTTTTCACTGACATCTATAGATGAACTATGCAATTCACAGCAGCTGGCTCAGCTTTTTGCTTGAGTTCAGACAGAAACATACTGTGTTTGCTCTGATAGTGCTTCTCAAGCAGAGAGTTAATGCCTGAACTCTGAAAAAGTTTCTTACCTATGGCTGAAATAGCTCTTCCCCAGCTTTTATTTTTGTTTTCCAGATAGAACAGTACATCACCAAGCTTCTCTGCATTACCCTGAATGCTATTACGTGATTTAAAGACTGTGTCCTTGCTGTTATTTTTTCCAAGGTGAGTGAAAATCATACTGAAAGCTAAATGAAACATACTAGTATTTCTCTTAATATTACACACAGACTAGATTAAGCCGATTAAAGCCCTTCCAGAGCAAGGCCCAGAGAAGTCATCTGTCCTTGTTACCTACCACAGGATCATTTTCTCACAACAGTAATTAGTGTCCTGCACTACTACTATTTACAAAGCAAGAGGAAGTAGTATTGCAGGTGCTGTTTCTCCCTCTTTTCTTGCATTCTCGTCACTCTGGTAATTTTGTAGATTTCCTTGACAAGGAGGAATTTTATTTTGGAAGTTTGAGTGCTGTCCTTTTTCAGAAACCTTCCAAAAGTCAGAAAAATACATGGACTGACAGAGGACGCTTAGCTGTAAGTCTTTAAAAGTTGTTTTTCAATTTTCAAATAAGTAGTGCAGCACAAAAAATTACAGCTATTGGAGCTTAGGTACCTGTCAAAAATGTCCCAGTCCTCTGAGAAAAAGGATTAAGAGAACTAGAGTTGAGAAACAACATAGCAAAAGAAGCACTATGGGCTCCAGCCTCCAAAAATCCACGCAAAACATCTATTCCATTTTGACTGTTTCTACTGGGAAGATTACCATGTTTGGCAAAAGAAATTACACTGCCATGCATCTTGATGGTTTTCACAGCTTCTTGAGGGCTGTGGGTTGTCATTCATTTGTTGGCTAGGACTTTTGCTTTTGTCTACTTGATCCACAAGATTTCGAGTGTTACCCAATTCTTTTTTCAACAGAATTGAATGTCAGCACGTAATCAACATTGCCTCCAGGTCTTCTTTTTAAAAAGATTTCTGTGATTTCAGAGAACAAAAGTGGTCTCTCTCGTCCTGTCAAAGCCATTCTGTCAGCAAAACTTAACTTCCAGTCTTAAGAATACTTTTCTTCAGTATTCTGAAGAAAAGCATTCAGTATTCAGACATCCCAGGGAACTGCAGAGATCCATTCTGAGAAGAAGGGAGACAAAGGGACCTTCTGGAAGAAGTTAGAACCTACCTTACTTGTCACGTAAGAACAGTCTTTGGTCTCCACTATTAAAGCAAATGCAAAGTAGGCCTCATCTTCAGGAGTTTATGCACATATTCATTATTGCAAACTGCTTGTTGAGACCTCTGGCATTTCTCTTCTTTCTCTTTGGCAAATTTAATCCTGAACTTTTTAGGATTAATTTACCCACCGGCCAGTTTCAAAGTCCCACACAGACAAAAGCAAAAGCAAGCCAGACTATGAGAGCACTACTAAGGCATTTTCTTTGCTTGGACTTAAACTTGTGCTTACTGGATTACTTCAGAGCCTGTTGCAGTTTTGTGTAGCTGTGCTGCTTCGGTGGCTTTTGTAAGCTGTAGTTACAGCATTCTCCAAGCCCCATATTTTGTAAACATTGGTCAATTCAAGGCCAAATTTAAGGCTGAGCAAATCAGAGCTGGACACAACGCCTCTGAATCACAGAGGAAAAAAACAAACCTGTTGGCAGGCGCACTGTGCCACCCGAGCAGGAGTGAGCTGTAACAAGCTGTATTAAGTTTGCTAAGAAGGGAGTTGTGGGGGGGAAGGTCCTTTAAGACCTGATGGCTTCTTATCTCGTTCCACTTCACTGGGTGTATTAGTTGTAGTAGTAATAAATCACTTTCCTTTATTCTGTGCTGAGTCTGTTTTGCCCATTGCACTAATTGGAGAGCGATCCCTCTGTCCTTATATCAAGTCCTATGCCTCCCAATACATATTTTCTCCCCTTTTCGGCTGGGGGGAGTGAGCTTGGTGAGTATTTGGCCTCTAGCCAGGGCCAAAACCACCTTAGAGCCACAGAAGGAAAGGGGCCTATATTTATAAAGTACTGTCTCAGCTATGTATAGGTAACAGAACCTTAAGTAAATTGCTCTTTGCCCTTGTTTTTTTGTCTACTACAGAAGTGAACAGTACATTGAATTACAGTATCATTTTTATAGCCACACAATATTTGAGTCCAAGGCTTGAGCCGTTTCTAAACCAGTCTCTGCTTAAGCAAATCTGGAAAGTAGTGCCTAAATTGTTTTACAGGATCCATGTAGAAGAGAATTAAGGAATTCATAGAAATGCTGGCTAAATAAATAAGAAATAAACCACTAATAGTTCATTACTTTCGCTCAGAAAGTCCTTAGTGCTATTTTGTTAATTTTGAGTGTGGATATTTAATTTTATTACATGGCTTTAGCATAATAAAAGAAAAAATTTGTATCTTTTCTTTCAGTTGATACTCTTATTAAGTCTTCACAAAGATCTTGTTCGCTAGGTTTTTGCAGTGGTGTAATTCTTTGCCATAATGCTGTGATTTAGTATTTTAAATTAGAATGGTTTTTGTTCACTTAGAGATGCTATCTTTTAAAAATTGGATTTGTACATGTCTTTTTTCTAAATTTCCATACGTTTAGTTTAACAACTTGATCTTGTTCACCAGAATAAAGATAGGGACATCAGAAGGTGACACTAAATTCTAAACAAATACCGACAGTGGACAAAACCCCATGTAGATCAAAATCACAGCTTTAGACTGCTTCACTGCTCCCATCTACTCTTTCTTATAAGAAAATGTAAATAGAACACAAAAAATATTTTGGTGGAAAAGACAAAGTTCAGCCTTTACCAAAAATGAAAAACAGAACTGAAAAGCTCATTCTGTCCTAATTACTGATAGAATCTGTTAGTTTTAAATTATCCATTTTAGGAAAAAAACCCCCTCCAGAGTCCTTTTCCAATTCCTAAAATACTTAAACATAATAAATTATTGTCAGACAGAAGTATTTATAGAAAATAGGTTGGAAAATGAAGATGACAACCCTCAGCTGAGCTAGTCACTTGTAGCCTGAAGGCCCTGTATTATTTGACCCTGCACGAACACGTGAACGTTAGCACATAAAACTTAACACCCACATGTTCATCACTGTAATATTTGTTTTCCCAAGGCAGACATTTTGGTAGTAAACAGCAATGGAAGAACACACAATTCTGCCCAAATTATTAGTTTTCTTGTTTGAGAAATGCTTTTCATTCACTGAAATGAAGTTAAAAGAACACTGCAAGCATTAGGATTTGTTGCTTGTAAGCAAACCTCTAACTCATGGGAGTAAAAGTGATTTCAAGGGAAAAGCTGGTAAGATCTCAGCACAATGTAATAGATCTGTTTCATGGAGCTTGGCTTTACACTGTTTCCTTTTCTCCTGTTACACTACACAAGTATTAAGAAACAAAGAACTTCAGTGCTATTAATACAAACTTGTAATTTAGTTATTCTTTAGTCAATTTAGTGAGGAAGACTTTCCGGCAGTTTCACAACTGCAACTTCTGAAATCCCACGTATTTTCCCTTTGCCAGCAATAAAAGGTGTTCCTATAGCTATTGCTTTGTTTGAAAATCTACTTGGAATTTCTTTAGTTTTACTGAACCATTCAATAATCTGCCAAGTTGGCAGGTATTCTTAATGAACCAGGAAAAAACCTCTCTGATCACTTTATGAAAGACGTACACTTGGAAGTTACCCTGGAAAACCCACTCAACCGTTGTGTCATTGCATTCACAGAACTATCTTCCTTTGTCTTTTGAATGTGGCTTTACTGTGTCCTCTTAAAGCAAAAGAAACTTATTTCAAAGCACTGATTTTAAAAGCTGTGCTGTTGAAAAGCTGTGCCCTTATGTCTTCTGTAAATAACAATAAATTAAAACCAGCATCAGAACTCAGCAATGAGAAATTTCTACAAGTACCTGGGCCATATGAAATTCTCAATACGTCCCCAAATCAATATGGTCCCAAATCAATAAAGCTTTTTAACATTTCAAACTCTCACAATAGTTCACATTATCTTGCTGAATTTAGGAATATGCCTAAAATACCATCTTAGTGTATACAGGGATAGCTGTGTGTGAGGAATTCTCCATTGCAAAATATCAAGGAAATCATAGTCTCTTTATCTGAATATACTTAATCAGCTCATGTGACTGAATTAAAGGTCAAATATTCAAAAGCAGTATAAAAAGCATCTTTACTGAACAACGTATGAAAAGCAAATTATGTATCATTTGAGGCTATTAAACTACATTACTTATACTTACAAGAACTCAGTACAAGGTTTGCCAAACATTTTGCTTGTCCACAAAGTATTCAGTGAAAAATACACCCAGTGGGTCACATTATGCAAGCAACCATTTTAAAAAGTCACTGTAAAAATAGTGATCACATTTCTAGCTGCTTTTTACCCTGTCCCTTTCCAAAACATGTAGAGGACAAACATCCCGTGGATCACTTTTCAGTCTCATTCTCAGGTTCGCTGTCTCCGCTGTCGCTGTCTCTTCCGGGGTGTTCTGGCATGGTTCGATGTTCATCCACTTCAGGCACTTTCAATTCTCCTTCCTTTATCACTTCTTCCCCTGCCTTATTTTCTTTCTTGGCATCTTCCTGCATACCTTGCACTTCAACTTCTGCTTCAGTTTCTTGAGTTTGAGTAGTTTCTGGTTCTTCAATCATGGCAGGTGGAGGAAGTAAACGCTACATGATGAAAAAAGAAAGAATTTTCAGTTTTTACAGAAAATGCATCTATTCGGGCACATAAACCTATTTTAGTTTGAACTGTCCAACTTAGATTTAGGATGTTGCATTAGGCAACAAGTTAACAACAAAGACTACCATTTAGAAGCCCTTATCATTTGTGGGCTCTTAACTCCTATATAAAAAAAATAAATCAATAATAATCTTAGCTCACAAAATGGTTTTATCTACACTTTTTTTTTACTTGACAACAGGCTATTAAAAACTCAGTACTTCCAATTCAAGGTTGTCAAACACATTTAATTATCCCAAACAGCCAGACAATTAATACGGTTACAGTAAAACCCTACTTGAAGCAACAAGCACATTCCTACCATAATCTCATCTATTACCATTTCAAACTCCTAGATATATTTAACTTGCTTATCGGGGTCTTTAAACACTCATTCCAGTAGTTTCCTATTGAAACATCTTATTAAATGTTATGTGAATGTTATCTGCACTTATAGACGTTACACATAGAGCTCTAAGTGTAGAGTATTGCAAGTTAAAGCCATACTTAGATATTTTTCACAGAATACTTTTAGAAAAGTAATATAGTGTGCTCAAAGTGTTTTGTTTCCAACTAAAAAAGTAGCTTGCAAAACATAAGCAGAAATGGTAGCCATATTGCAGACTTGGGAAAAGAAATACCAAGAGTACAGTAAGCTGAACAGTGTGGATGAATACCATACAACTCCAGGCTGCACAGAAACACTCATACTTCTTGCAGCCTGGCATTATTTAACGGCATGATGGGTATTGGAATCTGTGAGGCGTTTTGATGAAATGAAAGCTTGATAAATCTCCCATGGATGATTCTTTAATTTTGTTTTGCTTAAAGGCAACTTGGCTTCACATAACAAATTAAGGGTTTAATTATAGTGAAGTCTTATCTTCAATTAGATGACAGTAATATTACAAATTTCTGACAAGCATAGTCAAATCTATGAAGCAATTATGACTACCAGCAGAGATATGAAAATAATTTTCTGCAGACTTTGAAGTTATCATACTGGTTCCTATAATCCATCCATTCACAAAAAAGCCTATTTCAAAACCAGAGATAGTTTCATTATAAAATTATATCCTTGATACATGAGACAAACTCAATCTTCTGTGATTTAGTTAGATACATCCTGTGCTCGGTGACTGCTGCTGTTAAAACTACTGTAAAAGAAAAGGTAAAATATCACATTGTATTAAATAGGGTAAAAGAAATTTAATGCTTTTTTTTTTTTTTTGGTAATTCACTTTTGGGCTTTTCCTTCAAGAACGTGATTCATTGCCACAGTAGGAAACCAGCAGTTCTGTAACTAATTTTAGCTAGCAACGGGCAAGATTAGGATGCTAAAAAGAATAATAATATTAGCAGAAGGATCATGTCCATATTTGATTGAAGTGTTAAGCAAACCCATCTTTTGGTAAAATTTAGATGCTACCATATGCTTTTCAGGACACGTATACACTTCTCAGTTTTGACAGTGCTATTCATTTGCATCTGAATGTGACCAACTGCACACTCCACTGAGTCTTCATCACATATGAACTTCATGGTTGAGAGATCTCTAGCTGTATTAGACAAACCGGCTCCAAAACAACTCATGTGCTTTTAGGCCTGAGTTTCTAACAAAACAGTGTGAGCTTTCACTACTTAAAAATTACAAGGGATTTCAGTGGTGTGACTCCTCTTTATCACCTTTTCTATATAGCAGAAAGATAATTAGAGCACTTCCCAAAAATAACAAGAAAGTAGCCTGTGTACCTGGAAAAGGGCTTTTTCTAGCCAGAAAAATGCTTCAAATTTGGCTGAAGCTATGCCTTTTAAAAAAAAAAATCAAAGAATCACAAAGATAAGAACTGCAGAGGAAAAATTTTCTAACTGAAAGTCTGACATTAAGTCAAAGGAGAAGTTTTGGGTTCACATTAGATTACACTGTTCCAATTAGACAAAACAGACACTTAGAAGAAGGAAGAGGATAGATGAACATCCTTGCATTAAAGAACAGAACTTTGATCTCACAGACAAAAACCTTGGACTAATGCATTCAAGGATACTGAGCCATGCTCGTGCTCTCATCCCACAGCCATCTAACACAGAGTGAGTAGCATCCATTTAAGTTTCTTCTACCTTTAGAAATCCTTCAGAAGAGCAAAAGCCAACAAGGTAACTTCTGAGTACCATGAAAGTCTAAGTTATAGGTATAATCGTGCTAGACCATAGATATTAAGTGAAAGCTGATGTAGCTGCAGGGCAGCATTTAAAACTTTTCCCTTCCCGTTTGCTACCAGCTACCTCTGGCCTCTACAGATCCAAGCATGCTGAGTATAGGCAGCTTTCTGCTCAGCACACTAAACTACCTAAACGCTCTGCTTACACATAAAAGAAGGCAAGGGGGTTCTGTTGGGTTCTGATTTTGCTTCAGGGTTAAACACTCGACAAAAAATAGGTACAGGATTGACATAGCATCTACAATTGCTCCCTATCCCACGCTATTTTACTTGGTGCTAAACTAGCGCTGAAAAAATTGCCCCAGACTAAAAAACGCTACAGCTGCTAACCAGCCTGGATAAGGCAGTGAAGTAACATGGTTACAATTTGTTCCAGATACAATCCCATCTTTCTACACACTGCAAACTTGTCATGCAAATCTGTTTTACGATGTTGCACTGACTATCATACCACCAGCTGCACTTACCTGAAACATAACACACATTTACTTCAATACTGGACAGGCTAGTTCTTTAATATTAATGGCAAATACTTCAGCCCAGACACAGCTATGTCCAGCACTTGGCATCGATTACTGCTGGTTTTGGGGCCTAAATTACCAAAACATACAGCTCTTGCTGCTCAAGATTTGAAAGACCTCAATATTCTCATTCTGAGTCATTAAACCTTCTTGAATTTTAAAGTCTCAAACATCACAAGTATCTCGTGCCTCTTATTAAAGTAAATGTTATTTTAAACGCATGCCTTTGCAAAATTAGAAGGTCCTTACCTGCTGATAGTGGCGTGTACTCTGTATCATGTGCATATACATATTGTACACAAAGTTAGCCATTTGAGGCATGTTCTTAATAACATGTATTTGGTGAGATGGTCTTTCTCCATTCTAAAGAAGGGGGGAAAAAGTCAGAACTTCAGCAAGCAAACCAAAACAACATTATTCAAAGGTTATTTAACTATACTAGAAAACAAACTCCAAGAAATTAAATAATGTTTTTTTTTAAAAAAAACCCACAAAACTAAATTCTTTGGGAAGACAGGAAGTGTAGGTCTTACACTTTGGGGAACTGGATTAATCATGATATGACAGCCCAACAAAGAAACTTCAAAAGGAAAGGCTGTGGCTTGATGCTTACTCCATAAAGTATATTTTGGACTTAACACATGTAAGATATTAAAGGCACAAATACTGTAGAATCAGATCAGGACTCTGCCTACTTCTCCACTACTGTCCAGCTCCTTGTGGCTCACAGTCAGTGACTGTGCACACTCCCGCCTTTGTTGCACAGTGGATCTGTAAGTTTGAACTGAAGGGCTCCCAACCAAACCTGTCAACAGCACTCAGGACCAGAGAAAGATCTGTAACTGAATTTTGAGTTCATATAGGCAACCCTTTGCAAAGCTCCTGGAAGCAAAGCAGATAGTGCTTCTCCATTTCTTCATTTACCATCCTACCCTGTGTCCTGTGCTTAGATGCTTAATACAAACCTTTCCCCAAAGATCTAGTACAGTATTACAAGTTACATTTTTCGTACTGACCAACCTAGCGCAGCAACAACAGCAAGTACTTCTTGTGAGATTCAGTATTTTTCTTTTATGATAAAAGGTGTTTACTCTGCTATATATTTTTGGTTTTGGTGTCAAATAATGGTACTTAGGAAAAAGCAAGCACAACAGCTACAATGATAACTAAGTTTTGTGAAAAAATCAAAACCAGCTAGTGTGTCTCACAACAAAAGTTAACTCTAGGGACATATTAACCAAGTGGCACTGGTTTAGAAGAAAAGCTGGTCCCACCTCTTACACCCACTCAAAAAAAGTGAGCAAACACACACACTCAATACAGGCAGCGATTCAGGACAGCCTTTCCTACCTGTCTTGCTGTTGGAAAACATTCGGTGGGAACAATATGGAGGTGAAGTGGTCGAGCTGTGAGTTGGCTGAAAGCTGGAGTTAGCTCAAAACAGTTCTGAAACAGTGATACTCTTGCAAAGATATAAAGCCCAAGCCTGGCTCTTGACATGGCAACAACTAATCGTCGGACATCCCTTCAGAAAGCAAACCAGAAGAAATCAAATCAACCACATTCTTTTCACTGGTGACAGTTGCAATAGAAATAACTAGAAGTGTACGGAAGTCTTATACTAAAGGAAATACAAAATCACCTGTTAAAATAGTATTATGTACTTAGGTTTTTTCCCTACACGCTCTTTCAGTAACTACCAAATCCTAGAACCACTATACAAAAGCACATTCACTGTACCGATAACATGAAAAATTGCCCTTTACTATTTTCCCAGACTTCAAAGATTTAAACTCAGAACAAATCACAATAGTTTTTCTGTATCCCTGAATGAGTAAACATGAGTTTGAGAACACATCCAGCTACTGCTGAACAGACAAGTCTTCCTCCACCCCACCTCACAAATAAAGTGCAAACGTTTTAAACTACACATCATAATTGATACAGTGAATTGATCACGCAGTGATCGACACTTCCAATATAAAACAAATAAAAACCTTTACAAGAAAGAACCTATGAGAAAATTTAAGCCTGCATTTGTTCAACAAGCACTGCATTCCTATTGTTCTACTAGGGTGAAACCAAGTTCAGCCTATCTGCAGTAACATAAACTAATTATAGCACGAGAGCCATTACTAAAGGATAAAGTGGTTGTGAAGAGGGTACCAAACAGTTATAAAAGTATATCTGAACTTCATTCAGTACATAGTATTAAACTTAGTTTTTACTACGTACTCAAACAACTGAACACTTTTGTATAATGTACTATAACCATCTTTCTGATTCAGAAAGGGTCTAGTTTGATGACCCTATAAGAGTATCTTCTTACATACCTAAGGTGGCCTACAGCTTTGGTACGCACTAGTGAAAGGAGAATATAATCATTCTGTTGACCTTGAAATCTGTCCACAGTTGTTACCTAAAGAATCAAAAACAAACAAAAAAAACCCTCCATGGATTAATCTTTGTCATTTCAATTAAAACATAACACTAAAATTCTAACAACAACTTAAGACTGATACTGCAATAAATGGGAAGAGGAAAGATGATGCTTCAGCTCTCAACTGGTCTCTAACCAAAAATCAGCCTTTTCTTTCTGGGAGATGTCAGGAGATTTTATCTGACCGTATGCATTATAATATTTGTGTTGTTACTCCATTCAGACAGCTAACAGTGGAGTGCTAATATCAAAAGATTACAGACAGACAGCAGTTCTATAACATGGAGTTTTAACATGTAGAATTACCACCCGACTTATATAACTATGGTTTTTAGTTGTTTCACTGGGTTCATCATCATACATTTTCTCATATAATTTCCCCTCTGGATGGATCTTCCTAAAGCTGTGGGTTTTTGGGGTTGGTGTTAGGATTTTGAGGACAAAATAAATGACAAAGTAAAGTTATTCTGTCCCACATAGTCTGCAGTATTTACAGCTTCACTGACAGGCAGAAATGAGAGCACTACTCTAAGAAATTCTATAGAGTGTGGGCTAATAAAAATGTAGTTGACCAGGGAATACTTGCAGAGTAGGCTGTAAATCTATCCAATTAGTCTGTTCTGTAATATGACAAAACAAACAACAAACCAGAACCACAACAAACCAGAACCACTCCAATGACTGATGTATTTTCATAGTCACCTTGTTTGGCCGTCCAATCAGTGGGTTATTTCCACACCGCTGATTAATGACATCACGGATTAGGTGTTTCTGTCCATTGTATGTTGTCAGGATACTTATCTTGTCTGCTGGGTAACCAAGCAGGCACATATACATGAAGAGTGCCACAACATACTCTGCTTCACCAAGATTCTTAAATTTAAATAAGGAGAGAAATTTTTAAAAAAGAAAGAAAAAAGGGATTACTGAGCTTGTAAGGTTGGAAGAATAACATCTGTGACATCATATAATTAGACAAAAATCTCAGTGCTGAGAAATTTCTATACATCTGGTCTTTCTTTGCTCATTTAGAAGTTCTGAAAGAAAAAATCCACAAGTAGGTTTAATAACTTCATTCTGGTTCCTTTTTAGAGACCTGCTGAAATCTTTACTTCAATATTACTCTTAGTCATTAATTGACGCTTCCCAGTACCTATTCAGAAGCTCCCAGTTTTATTTCAATACACGATTAAACTATAAATATTTAGTAGTCCATTTAAATTTCATTTATGAGCTATTAAATATTTACACATTTGAATATAAATGCATTTATATACTTACAGCTATCTGTCCAACAGAACTATTACAGAACACAACCTGTACAATATTTTTTCTTAAAGGTCACATACAAAAAAAATCTGTTATGTAAACCCAAAAATTATTATTTGTTAAAGACTACTACAAGCTGACTACAGACTCCTGTATTTAAAGGTTTTTTTAAAAAGTGCAAATATTACACAGTTCCAAATAAGCATGCAAAAATGTTGCAATGACTTGCTCTCCACTAAAGCAGAAAGTAAGAACGAGTTGAACTAGAGTAACTAAAGTCCTTTCAACTATCAATTAGGAGAGACACATCTGGACTATTAAATGCAGTTATTTCTACTGAGGCCATACCTATTCAACTTCAAACAACCAGCTGTTATTTTGTATTTCTTAACTTTTTTCCCTCCTAATGTCTAAAAGCATCACTCTTCTGGCTGTAGAAATTTTGTCCAGTTTCCAGACTGAAGTTATCCATACCCTGTTTAAATCCCTTTTCCATCAAGAAAAATTACATTTCAGGCTAAAAACATATGCTCACCTGCTGACATTTATTCCTGCTCTATTTATACTGGGAAACTTATCCCCAAATGGTGTGTGTTTTACTAGGCTGGACATAGCAGCTTCCTTTACTTCTTAAGTGGGCTCTGCATTAGTTGGAAAATGCAGTTGCTACACATACCAAACACCAGTGGGCATAAAGCTATTCTGCAAATCTTAATCCCCTTTAAATCTGGACAGAAATGCCCAAAATCAAAGAGAGAAATAACGCATGATAGGAATTTGCTATCGGTAACATAATCCGCTAGTATCTCTCAATCCTCTGGACCATGAAAAAGAAAAATAACTGTAGGACACATTTTAAGAGTTTACTCATGAAAGTACTGTAATGATAAAGGTGGTCTGTGTCCTTACATGAGTCAGTTGTCTTTGGCCCAGGAATGGACTAAAGCAGTGCAGATTCTCAGTTATCAGAATCCTGTTTTTAAGGCACTAACTTCAGCTGTTCCACAGGACAACTTATTACTACTACTTCTTTACAGTGATACAGTTTGAACAACAAAATCCTAAGCAGCTCCAAAAAACTGCCCTCAAACTAAGAATGACATACAGTGGATTATGGCTCACCATCGTTTTGTTCATTAACAGCATGCTAGCTTGTACTTTAAAAAAGTGAGAGAGGAACCCAAGCATAAACTATGATTATCTTTCATATTTTTCAAAATACAAATTAACATGAATCTCAATGATCTTCACAGGGAAAAAATGACAACAAATATCATATTCTTAAAGTACATTGTTTGCTTTCCGTAATAGTAAACAAAATATAAGGTGTTAACCCCATGTTTGCATTCAACTTGTTAACTTGTACTCAGGTCCAGCCTCTGACTTTGCTGAAACCCAAACTGGTAATTTAAGCACCACAGTTTATTTTCATCACTGTTTTTAAAACAAGAAGAGTAAGAGGACTGAAAATATAAGCATCTTCTTACAAATGTAGGGGGTTTTATATTTAAGAGAAACAGATGGTGGCTGCTGTTGCTGGCCTAATTTGAAAATTTAGTTGAGAAATTCCAAGGCTAAGTTGTTTTTTGTGGTTTTTTGGCAATTTACTTCAATCTCAATATCTGTCTCTTGCCCAGAGACGCATTTTTTGCAGTACTGTTTCATTCATTTATGAATGGGCTTTTCAGCATTCTTACATAAAGATCAATTCAAAGCAGTGACTCTTCAGGCTCAAATATGTGCAACAGAGCCAACTTTGATCCTTCACGTACAGGGAAAATGCTACTGTTTATTTCACTATCATGGCAGTACAGATGAATTACAATGGACTTTAATTTGCCATAGGCCAAAACAACGTTTCATAATAAATTATACACCAAATCTCACCCCTCTCATAACATTGAGAAAACACAGATATCAACCAAAGTCATTCACTTGGAGCAAAAAGCACGACATCATATGTTATCATTTTCCACATTCTAAACTGATTAAAAGGAGAAAAAAAGACATGAATACACATGACTCAATTGTCTGAGAACATGAATGAAACATCAGTTTAATCTGATAATCTGTCTTCACTGCAGATATGGTAAACTATATCCAAATTAAATAAAGTATATACACAGTATTTCTTACCTGATAGAAATAAGGATTGGGTTCAGACTCTCCCACACCATTGAAGTCTTCCACGTTTATAAGCTGGAAGTCATACAAAAACCCAGCATTGGCCGTTCTGAATTCCGGCAGAAGCTGCACATGAGGCAGGTTACCCAGATTCTTGTAACGCCAGTTGTAGAGGTTACATAAACTGTCCAAAAGCATAAGAGACAAACCCCAAATAGTTAAAACGGGTTCTCGAGCTAATTCAAAATAGTTCAGATGCACATGACCCTTCACTTTCAAAATTAATGTTTCTGTAGGTTTACAATGAGAAAAGTAAGACTGCCATATCCAGCCTGTACATAGATATTAGCTATTTACAAGCTATTCAACAATTTTATTTTCTAAATATGATTCTGTTTGGTTCCCTCAAACTTTCTCTCTCAGAAAACTCCAGATGCCACTTCTTTTTAGAAGCTCTGTGCAGCACAATCAGCCTTAAGCCTGTTCTACTTGATCAGTTTTACACTGCAGGGTACAAGTCTTGCAAAGAAATCTAGTAGGAATCATAGATAACAAAAGGAATATTAATGTTTTTTTACAAAAGGGAAGGAGGAGGGGAAAAGGATTTTCTGGAATATCCATTGTGAAGCTTTTTAATGCAAAACCAAATTTATTTTCTTATTTTGTGTATTGCCATGTATTAACACGAGATGTGAAGGGATACACCCACAATCTACACACTTGTGAATCATAGTATGAGCTAGAGAGCCTGCTTTGGCAGGGGGTTGGACCTGATGATCTCTCGAGGTCCCTTCCAACCCCTATGATTCTAAGATCTCTGCTATTTATTTACAGGGGAGCTAATATAACCAGAACGTCCCTTTCCCAAATGCACAATATGCAGAAGATAAAGTAGGGTTGTTCATGAGGAAGGTACTTATGGTAAGAAAAGACAAAAGCATAGGAAGGTATGGAAAAAAATCCATGATCAAGAATTTGCTTGCAAAGCAAAGAAATTCTACTGCTCCCTTATCTCTAAGAAATTTGCTTAGATGTTGCAAAATACTAAATGACAAAATAAACTTAATTTATCATCATCACATAATATATCAACTTGCATTTTTAAATTCATACTTAACTACTGTTCATATAACTAAAAAATAATACTCTACCACTCCCAACAATCCCTACATGGAAAAAAAAAATGTAGTAGTTCTTCACATTGTTCTTTCCATTTTATGCCTAAAAAACCCTAGGATTTAAAATTAAAGGAGCAAGATTTTATACAGAGGGATAAACAGTCTTACATTTACAGTTTTTCTGTGCATTTACAGGATGTAAATGTAAATTTACAGAGCAATTTTTTCTTCTATCATTTTATTTTTCCTTGTTAATTTGCTACCACAAATACTTACTTCACACAATAAATAAATACACAAAAACATCTACACTACTGCAGAGAAATGACAAATACATGGATAATATAGAAAAGTTATCGTAATAGAGGTTTGCAATATGGACAACCTGGTCATCTCCAATCAAAGCTGAAGCTCTGCTGAATTACTCTAAGCAAAGCACCCTTTTGCAGACCTTAAGGGAAATATATATTCAAGGCTAAATAGAATTTTTCTTTAACACTTATGACTATCAAAATTCCTTCAAATATAATTTTCAGTAAAGTATTCATACAAAAGCAGAGTACTACTAGACATGCCCAAAAAAAGTAAATCTGATGGCAGTTCAGCAAAAGAGTCTCTCTTTCTAGCCTAAGTTGAAACAGATGGAACAAATAAAGTACACTTTTACCCCTGCTCTAACAGCTACAATACCATTTCTAAGTTTTAACTTGGTATTTTGTTACAAGCTATACAGGCCATTTTTCTCTGTCTCACCTTGCTCTTGCTCTTCCTTGTGCATCCAAATCAACAGTTGGCACTCCAACACGAACAAACCGTGTAAAAAGGGACTGCTCCATGTTGGAGTATTTTTGAAAAGCCATGTTCTTAATGACTGGTGGCAGCTGATGATGGTCACCAATCATAATCCACCGCTTCAAACGACTGAATCCATCCTGGGGGTTCTACAATTAAACAGTTACACAATTATAACTATCACAGTACAAGACACTCAATTACAGTACGTTAGTAATCAAATTGTCCATCTCAGGCTAAGGCCTAAAGTTCAACATTTCTTCTTAAGCTACACTGAATTGCAGTAATTTTAAAAACAATTACTATGATCAGTGGAGAAACATCAGGATAAATATTATACATTATTTTAAAGACTAAAAGTAACAAATCATCAGAAGACAAAGGGAAGAACCACAATTAAGAAACTACAGTAGTAAAGGACCTGATTGCTACATAGTACCGTTACCCTCAGTATTTTACACGTCCTGAATTCTGAGAATGTGAATACAAAGTGCTGGAAGCATCTGAAAATTCTAGTACGCACAAGGCTAAGGGCACAAGCAGGGCCTGCCTTTCAATTATCTCTGCAGATCACATGCTTCATCTGATTACCTCTAGAATTCCCACACAGCCTCTTCCATTACCAGGATGTGCCTCTAATTAATCCTCACCCTGATTCTTGGCCTGACTGCTCTTAGTATATTTAGTTCCTCATCACCCTTTGTGTAACTACGATTCATATGGACAAAGCTCATGAAGAAATGTTGTAAGATAGGGACAAAAAAGGAACAGATGTGTGGGCAACATTATCTAGGAATCAGAATCCTGAAGATCTCCACCAACCAGTTTTACAATTCAAACCGTCAATTCTTACACAATCTTGAGATATTTCCCCTTCCTCATAGGAGCACTATTCAACAGAGAACCTAAAGCCCCTTTTCCTGCTACTTGAAGTAGAAGAGCACCAAAACCCTCTCTGATCAGACAGCAAAGAAAAAAAACTGAACTCTGGACTGCCCGGTTCATAAAGCCTGAAGATGCCTTAGAAGGAAATAATTTTCAATGACAATGGAAAACATTCCCTGCTCCCCCCTTCCAAAAACATTACTGATTTAGAGAAAACCAAGTATTCGATATAATCATTCTACTCCTATCAGCAATTTCAATCTTGGACAGAGCCTTCCAAAGGAATTGATTTAAAAAAAAATTCTTACTCTGAATTGCAAGTGCAAGAAATCAAGTACTACTCATCTATAAGCCTAGCTCTTCAGACTTCGTTAAAAAAAACAACCTTCGATTGTCAAGGACTATCTGGATGGCTCTTGTAAGAATGGTCATGGAAATTCCCCCAGAATGTGGCTCTGTGGTGAAAAAGCCTCATTTCACAGAATCACAAGGTTGGAAAGGACCTTAAGATAATCAAGTCCAACCTCTCCCGTCCTAAGCTAAACCATATCCCTAAAGTACCTCATCTACCCTTTTTTTAAACACATCCAGGGATGGTGACTCAACCACCTCCCTGGGCAGCCTGTTCCAGGCCCCAGCAGTTCATTCAGTAAAAATGTTTTTCCTAATACCTAATCTGAACCTGCCCTGGCACAGCTTTGTGCCATTTCCCCTTGTCCTATCTCCTGTCACCTGGCTAAAGAGACCATCACCCACCTCTCTACAGCTTCCCTTCAGGTAGTTGTAGGTGGTGATAAGGTCTCCCCTCAGCCTCCTCTTCTCCAGATTGAATATCCCCAGCTTCCTCAGCCGTTCCTCATATGATCTGCCCTCCAGCCCCTTCACCAGCCTGGTTGCCCTTCTCTGGGCTTGCTCGAGGACCTCAATGTCCTTCTTATGGTGAGGAGCCCAGAACTGGACACAGGACTCGAGATGTGGCCTCACCAATGCTGAGTACAGGGGCACAATCACCTCCCTAGACCTACTAGCCACACTATTTCTGATACAAGTCAGGATGCCATTGGCCTTCTTGGCTGCCTGGGCACACTGCTGACTCACATTCAGCCTGCAGTCAGCCAACACAACCAGGTCCTTCTCTGCCTGACAGCTCTCCAGACAGTCTCCCCCAAACCTGTAGTGCTGCACAGGGTTTAATTACACAAAACTCCTCAGTTCCTGCATTGCCCATATACCTTTATTTCCCTGCACCAGGCTGATGCACCTGGTTATTCAATACCTGTTCAAACATCTGAAAAAAAACACCTGAAAAAAACACTCTAAGATGCTTATTTCACTAAATAAAATAATTTCATTGTCAATGAATACCACAGTAAAGGCTATGTAGGATTTATCCATGACAACACTGCAGTACAATGTTGTAGCATTAAATTTAAGATTGGCAAAATGCAAAAACAGCAGTCTAAAAAGAATACACCTTTACGTACAGAGATTTAAAAATCCAGCTTCAAGAGAAGCCACCTAAATGACAAGGAACCACAGAATCACAGAATCGTAGGGGTTGGAAGGGACCTTGAGAGATCATCGGGTCCAACCCCCAAAACACAGTATTGTTGTAACTGCTGAACTAGTAAGTGAGAGAGCTTGACTGTCACTGATTTGTGAGATGCCTCACCCAACAGAGTTTGCTTTCCAAACACCCAAAAACAAAATGGAGAAATATGTGCTCCTGTTTAAACTTCAAAGCAGTATTTAGGGTTTGGAGGGTGAATTAGATGCCTATTTGCTCAGAATTATTAAAACTCAGCAGTCTTCAATACCCTGATGTATTAAAGAACTACATTTATACCCCTAAAACTGAAAAACCTACTGTTATATAAGAATTGGTAACTGGACTTGGGGTTTAACAGCAATACAGTTAACCTTTAACATGCTTTTTTTTGCACACTAGGCCCATACTGAATTACTTCCCTGTAACTGTATTCTACTCTCCATTGTTAAAGAGCAAAGTGAAAAATTATGAGCTGCCATTACAAATATATCAAATATTTCATGACAGTTCTATCACACCTTGTTCAATTGAGCTTTTCTTTTAGAATGAAAAATACAAAAAGTTTTCAACAAGACTTAAAATTATTGCTTTTCAATGAAAATATCTGATCCAGGCAAAGCTTCTGAAAGCAAACTTAATTCTAGAATGTGACCAAATGCAGACTCTGTATTTTTCAGAAAACCATTAGAGTAAGAACCAAATCAATAGTACAGACTCCCTCCAGTTTTACTGACTTCCCACATATCAGCTTCTGATTCGCAGCTAAAGAGGTTGCACAGACCTCCTGAGGGAGCCCATATTTCACTTCCAGAGGTGAAATTTTATCTCGTGATAATCTGACTTTACAGACATAACAGAGCAACAGATGTGCGAGAAGCCCATTTTGCTTACTTATGAAATCCTCTAGCTCTCATAGAAGGAAGTGATACCTCCCAAGCTCATGTTGCTAAAAGCAACCACAGATAACCTTCACTGGAGGCACCAAGAGTTTCAAGACAGTCTGACTGAATGCGTTGAGTTTAGAATGATCAGAGTAAACACTTTTAGGGAAAGATACTCAGCTTTAGAAGTAGCTGTGTTGCACCCCTATTACAACAATCCCTTATGTTACACAGTTATTGCTACCTGGCTTCCTAAAGGCTGTGCTGCAAATATCCTCCCTGCCACTCCAGCTTCGGTTTTCTTCTCTCTTTCTTTGCATTAGTAGTACCTTTCCAGCTGCAACTGGAATACTCTGCATTATTTCATCCACCTGCTGTTGGTTTGCCAAACAGTGTAAGCTGCAGCTGATACCAGGCTAAGAATTTACCAGTTAGCGAGAAAAAACCACATAATTACCGGGCAAATGTAGAAGTATAGATAGTAACCATCTCTTTTCTTTCTGTAGCAGAGTAACACCCATTGGAATGTCTCCTCTCTACTTGGCCCCAGTTTTCCAGGAAGTTGTAGGTGCTTGCTATCTATCTGTTACTCTTGACTGAACTAATCACATGCCACAAGCGGACAGGATGACACAGAGCAATTATGTAAGTCTTACATTCTTAACAAAGCCTACTTTATATGAATATCTTTATTTTCAAAATGAAAGTCTGCTGTTCCTATTATTTAGTCAATAAAAGCAATATATTTACAACCTATTAGCTTACTCTGTAATATTAAAAAAAAAAAATCAAGGAACAATAACGTAAAACAATGCAAAAATTCTTACTGTCCTCTCAAGTGACAAGCGTCAGTTCTAGGTTACTTTCTGTGCAAGATATTTTCCTTTTAGTATTCTATATTGTTCAAGAACAAAGACTCTCCTTTAACATTTTTGTAACATGTTTTATAATTCAGATCTAACCTGCAACAGAAGAGGTATAAAGGTTTCTATCTCCAGAATCTGAGCAGACTCTTCCATTAAGATGTTATCGTACTGAGAAAGAAAAAGTAAAAAGATGTCAATCAATCAAATGATACAAATTAATGCCACTCTGTCTACCAAAAGAAAGCATCAATTACTCATTCAGTTTTCAGTGTGTGGGACAGTTACAGCAGGATTTGACCTTCTAGGTAAAATATGACTATTACCAAAATTGATGTCAGAGCATGAAGTCATACTCCATCAATGGCAGACCTATCAGTACCAATCAGGGCTTACATCAAGAAGGAATCCATGACTGAGCTACATGACATGTTTCCCATATGCCATAATCCATATTGAGAGAAAAGCTTTCTGCAGTGGAACAATATAATTTGGTATCTTTGCACTGAAGCAGAAGTGGGGCACTTTCAAGAAAAATAATACTGAAAGAGCTGTGGTAGTGAGCTTCTGTTTTGGCTTTGTCAGAATAAAGTCTGTACTAAATTAGTACCTATGGTTAACACTAGGGTAAAACCAGCATTGCATCATAGTTATTTTTCCTCAAACTGTTTGTTTTTTGGCCAAAGTTATAAAGGCCACTTTTTTCCCCCCAATTCCACCTTTATTTTATTAGTCAATCATTGCATATCATTAAAGTTCATCATCTAATATGGCAAAGTTGGGTTTTTTTTAAATAGATAGGCACTACTAAGCATTTTCTGTATATACAATAAAAGTGATTTCATCTTTTTACTTATAAAAGTTAACTTTTTCTTCAGTAAAATTACAATCTGAAACATACTGGTAAAAAAATGTAACTCAAAATAACCTAGATGCCCAGATTTGGGATAAATAAAAAAGGTTAATACACAAGGGAGGGGGAACAAACCCAACGAACAATTAGTGCAGTAGTACGAGTAAAATGATTACTTTGAAACCTAATTCAACCAGGTCATGTCGTTTCAGAGCAGCATGAGTACAAGTCATGGCAATGATTTTTGCTTCTTTCACCAACAGGTATTTGGATCTATCCAGACCACTGCGGAGAAGTTCAAATGCTCTGAATTCCTATAGAGGAGAAAAAAAAGACAAAAAAGTATCTTGAAAGTCAGAATCCAAAAAGTTATTGCTTAAAGAAATGCACTGACTTCAACTATCCAGCTACCTTATTAATAAAATTAGGCAACAAAGTTATGAAGGTCTCTGCTGTTAACAATCTCACGTGAGTTTGGTTTTTACGCTAAACCTGGAAACAACATTTAATTCCTTAAATCTGCACCTGTGCATATACATACATTTCCAGACAATTATTCAATTGAGGAATCCTCTCAGAATCCCCCCAAATTTTGTTTTATTGTATCTTTTTGTTTCCTACTTCACTGCATCATATCCAATTCAATACTAGAAAGACCAGTACAGTTAACATGATCAAATGATACCCAGATCACCTTGATCCTAACTTTTTAAGAGCCTCTCAAGGAATTCTGTGAATAATAGAAGATAAACTGTTTAAGTTACTTCCGGGTTCTCTGATTAAAAGGCAACTCCTTGTAGATACAAAGACCCTGTGAGGATCAGATGCACAGTGATAGGTGCACCAACCCTAGCAACCTAATCAGTGAAAGTGGAACACGCAGCACGGCTGCTTCCTAAGATCAAAATAAAACACATTAGATGTTTTGTCCCTCTTGTGTAGCATGCCTGTATTACCCAAAGGTACAGATCCTCACCTGAGTACCTCACAAGCTAATGGCACCACTTAGAGGTATATAGTCCTTTTGGAATGCAGGGCAGAGAATTCTGGAAGAGTGTAAATTTTTTTTTTTAAAGGATTAGCCACATCCACTTACCTTTAATATTTATAGGTCTTACCTCAAGCTGAGTGAATATTTTCTTAACATGTCTAAAACACCCTTCAGCAATTTCCATATCTTCTTCATAGGATCTGCCTTTGAAAATAGGTTGAGGAGCATTTGCAAAATACTGGTGAAAAGGAAAGAAACTGGAGACATCTTTAACATCTGGCAGTTTTCCACCTTTAACTTTCACTTTGCTGATGTACTCCTCCCAACGAGACATCACCTAAGGCAAACAAGTGTCATACTGAAGTTTTATATTGCAGTCATTGGCAACATGCAGTCTTGCACACACAGTATTAAAATAAAACATTATCATAAAAGCAAGGTATGTCTTAATTAGCACGAGGACTTGTATCAAGATGACATTTTTGAAGCTGTGATGGGTCGACCCTGGCTGGCTGCCAGGCTCTCAACGCCGCCCCCCCTCCTCCTCCCCTCCGCCCAGGACAGGGGGAGAAAATTAGATGGAAAAGCTTAAGGCTTGATATAAAGGCAGGAAGATCACTTCATTGGTACTATCACAGGCAAAACAAACTTGACTTGGGGAAAGTAAATTTCATTTATTGCCTATTAAAAAGAGAATAGGATGGTGAGAAACAAAGACAGATGCAAAACCACTTTTCTTCTCCACCCCACTCCTTCTTCCAATTTTACTCCTTTGTTCCCAACTCTTCTACCTCATCCCCACTCTCAGCTGTGTAGGAGGAATGGGGCTGATCATTCAAGCGCTTAACATCTCATCTCTGCCACTCCTTCCTCTAAAGTTTGTCTAAAAATGTAAAGCAGCCCAGATTTTCATATCTACGGGAGAAAGTTCAGGTTAGAACTTTGCAAACAGTCACAGTGAGCAGTGATACTAGCCTTTGAATTGGTAAGTCATCCAGCAGGATTTAAAAGAGCAGCAATACAAGTACTGCTGCAATCACAGCATCAGCTCTTACTGTATTCTGAACCACCAATGAAAACATGGGTGTGGTGTGTTTTTTTTTTGGTCTCAATTCTGAAAAATTCACTCTAAATTTTACAAAGTGTTTAATAAAATATTGAGGTCATACAGTCTCTGTAGAAGTATTTCAGTCCTTACTTGGTATAAGAAAAAATGGCCAGCTGTTTCACAAGTGTAAGAAACATCTCCTGGGACTCCAAGACTCTCTTGCAATCGCCCAACTTCTCGTAGAAGTTCAAGTCTTCGAGCCAGTACATAATTAACTCTTCCATACCTACAAAATGGATTAAATAGAACATAATTTGTATCTAAATGTATTTATTACAAAGCTGATTTATGTAATGATCACAAAAAAGCTAACACCCACCTCAAAGCCTCCCAACTACTACAGGTTCCAAAACCCAAGAATTTGCTAACTATTTCTATCAGTTGACCCCTTAATAATTTACAAGGCTGCAAAACAGCCATTACTGTAGAAAAAACTCCTTTCATCCTATCACTTCAACAAAAGCTTAATAAGTGTTAGTAAAACATCCTCACAATGTACCTGTAAACCAGAAAAGCATTACTTCTAATATACTGTTTAGGAACGATGGTATACCACACGTTACACAAGCAAAGTACACAAGTCTAAGGTCACTGCAAATAGAACCTATACCCCAAGTCTCAGTACAGTAAGACTGACTTCCTCTGGCAATACAAGGAATGTCTTGCAATAATACTTAGCCCACAGTAACAGATAGAGCTGCACCCAGACACAGGAGGTCCTGGACTGAGAGCTGCCTCTTGAATAACTTTTATGATGAAGTTTGTAACCCAATTCCTTCTGTTTCTCCTCTTAGACAATTCAAGCCCCCCCTTTTTTTTCTCCTTTAAAAAAAAAAAAAAATCCATTTCCTAATTCCACTTCCCCACTCCCAGAAGCAGTACAGGGGTGGAAAATAAATAAATAAAAAAAATAACATTTTCTAAAAAAGACCACCAAAATTAAAAGTTGTATAAAAGAGTAGAATTTAAAAAAAACTGAGAGGAACAAGATGCCTTCATTTAAAAATGCATATGTACTTAAAAGCACAAATAAGCAACTTCCAAGTTCTTACCAAACTTACTATTCATAAAATATACTTGCTGCATAGAAAAAATATGAAACAGTCCCTAGTAATCACAACAGGTTCTACTGTCTTATTTAGAGGGGTGACAGTTGCTACAACTAGAGGTTTGAATTACTAAGACAAACCTGAATATGATGTTGGTCACAAATGGAAAAGAACAACTGTCAAAGTTCCTGGTGAACTTAAGATCCTTGGAAAACTAAACAGTTTTTCTTCTGCAGTAAAACCAATTTGTTATAATTACAACGTGACTGCAAACAGTTTTGGTTTTTTCCCCTAATTTCCTTCTTTCTCGCAATTCTAGTCATATGTCCTCTTTTACACATTTGTTCATTGTTAGAACAATTTTCCTTAGCTGTGATTTCCCTTGTGTTTATGTGACAGTATCAGTTTAATCAGCTCCTCTCCACCTTATGTTCTTATACCTCCCTGCCCAGCTTTGCTGTGCCTGCAGAGGAAGAAAAAAGGAACACTAAGCTTGCAAGCAGTAGAAAATCTTTAAGCAGCATTGTGCCCTCTAAAGTAACCTGACACAGAAAAAAACCCCTCATACTCAGAAGCAACTTAAAAGAAAACAAAAAAGATATACAAGAAATAAACTTCGCTTCTAACAGCAGTGCACAGCCCAACTTCAAATATTTTCCTCATCCTGATCCCTCCCTCCTAAAGTGCCAGAACCCACAGGACTTGCAGTGATGTCCTGTAGGTCTGCAGTCACCTTGAACAAGAATGAAAATAGACAGTGTGGAATATCTCAAAGAAAACTCATTTCAGTCATGAGCACTACTGCTCAAGGAATATACCAAACAGGGGATATTACTAAGTATCTGCTCATGGCATCATTTCACTAAGATTTTGGATATCATATTTCTGGCATAATTTGACTACGTCAAAGTAGTCAAATTTAAAAAAACCAAAATACTAAAAAAAAACAAACCTTCAAGGTATTTGCCTTGCTAAATGTAACTCAACTATGCATGTCAGTAGCTACTGGTGACTATATATAATTTTGCTACTCTTCAGGAGTCAAGTATTGCTCTAATAATTCAGCAATGGACAGTTAGTTATTTTCAGTTCATGACCCTTATAGCCCCGATTCCACTTATAAATACGTGTAATCCTACTGACGTCAACTGGACTAACATGTAACAAATGCATAAATATTTACAAGAACAGGTTCTTAAGTCTTTCTACTGATACAGACTTGATAGCTTTTTTTATGTATGTATTCTTCAAAATGTGTTATTTCCCAATGAAATGAGTAACATTTCTAAGACGTAAAAGTTGTTTAATTTCATGCTTACATTTATTAATACAATATTCACTGTGTCAGCAGAAGTGATACCATATTTGCTGCAAAATCGTACCTTTGTTATTCAACTTTCTCTCACAGAACATATCAATTCCATAAAATGTATATGGGCCCAGAATAGAATGAACTACTTTTATTCCACCAGTTGAGCCTGCAAACAAGCAGCTGCCTAATTTTGCCTGTGAATTCTCAAGAGAACAGCGCGTCTCTACTAAGCAAGAACCAAAGTTACTTAACCCTGTATTGGAAACAAATGGACTCTGCATTCCTTGGATCCAATAATATAAGAAAGGGAGACAGAATGGATTCAAACACATGCATCGTCGTACAATGTTTCTGCAAATGAGTTTATCATTAGCACCTCTTTTCTCACCTGCTGAAGTCTTTCTCTGTCTCTAATTCCTCTTCTCCATGACCCAGACGCAGGAGGTGGCGCTCATCAATGTCTAGAGCCATGATTTTTTCAAACAGCTGGTTCAAGGCCTAGAAGATTGACAAGAACAGGAGAAAAAGTAGTTTTTAGAATTTCAGAGGCTCTTGCAGCAGAAAACCAAAGAACTGCTGATAAGTCAGTCAGAAGAATTAGGCTTTTTTTGGTATAAATGGAAGCCAAAGCAAACATCAAGTTAATACTGCAGATAGAGCTCTTAATCTTGACAACAGGGAAATTAGTCTACTAAAACTCTTGTATTCACATTGATTATACAACAATTATATTTGATTTTAGAATTTGTAAAATTTGATTCTACCACCTGGTTAATTTAGTTCAAAAAGCTATCAGTTTATAAAACTCTCAAGAAGCACACTTTGAAAACACTGATTGTTTTAGATTAAACCATTTAACTTCTACTGTACATTAGAAGAGTGGGATCTGGCACTGACTGGCAGGTACTGTGAATTTTCCTTATGGGTAAATAAATTTTGCTGAACTAAACTTCAAGGTGTGCTATGTTTCCTGCCTTAAACTCTTCAATTTTTTAACAGCTTCCTATCAACTGGCCAAATTGGTGTATTTCAAAAGAGTAGATTTGTGGATCATCAAGTTATGCAACTAAGAATAAGCATGAGCAAGTACCACTTGTACTTCAAGTGACCTGGAAGTCATGCAAAGATGTCGAAGTACAGTGTGAAGCCACAAGGAACAAACCCTGCTGAGATACAATTTATTTCCTGAAGTACAACTTCAAGCTCACGTTCTCCTGTAAGTCTTACCAGACTCGAATTATTTCCTTCCTTTTCTACCCAGTGGAATTGCTCTCAATACTTCACTACCTGTTACTCTCCCACAACCCATCATATTATTCCAGGTTGCAACTCCTCACCAAAACAAAGCATTCTTTGATCAATACCATACGTGCCTGATTTTGTCTTGATGGAAAAAGATTAAATGGTTCTGTGGTATGTTCAGTTAAAACAGTTCATAACTGAGATAGGCTAATTACGGAGTCAGAGGACCTGAGTTTCCAAACAAATCCTTCCAAATGAGATGCAGATATAGAGTAAGAATCTTTTAAGATTTTCATCATTATTATTTTTATTTTATATATGCTTGAGAATTAGTTTATAGATACCTTTCACACCTTCCCTCAGATGTATGAAGCAGAGCAACCAGTGTTGGAGAAAGCTAATTAGCAAAAGTCTAGCAGGAACACAGTTATGTGCAACTGTAAGAACTGCACAGACACTTTTTCACAATACTTCCTCAATTAAACAGCCAACCAGTTAAATATATTGAAAATTTCTGATATATAGCTCAGAACTACAAACTTGAAATGCAAAAATGTAGTTTCACATTATGAAACTGGCACAACTACACAGAAATCCACTCCCGTTTGCATTGCTAAGAAACAACTGCAATCCCACACCTACTGACCTCAATACCTGATGTTCTTCTAGATTTTAATTACAAGAAAATTTCATATGACTGACACTTTACCTGATTAGAGTGGGTAACTATAAGAGTTCGTTGTTCTGGGAAATTATGATACAGATTGGATATTATTTGGACCGCTACATCAGTTTTTCCAGTACCAGGTGGCCCCACTACCTAAGAACAAAACAACAAAAAAAATCAATACACAGTCTGTCAGAATATTGCAAAATACAGAGATATAGCCAGCTGGGGGGAGGGAGGGGGTGGGAAGAATTAACAATCTGACAAGACATTGACATCATACACTAACCACAAATCTGTTTCATGTACAATTGCTTGCTGGCTTCCACAACCTTCAAGAACATGTACATAGACAATAAAAGACCTAGGCCAATGTTAAGGCAGACTCCTGTATAAAAGTAATATAGTAATCCAGTATTTGAAATACTACTTTGCTTTGCAACCCATGAAAACAGACCTTCTCAAAGAAAAAAAAAAAAAAAAAGACTGCTTAGCCTCAGAATTGGCTGGAGAAAATGGTGAAAAACCTGTCAAAACATGTATTTTTAAAAGAATAAGTTAAGGCAGATATATAAAGAACAGGGAAGAAGAGTCAATTCTATTTACTCAAAAATCTATAACTGATGCTATAGAAGTAGTACTGACAATGTTTTCATAGGCTCATTTATACCAACAATATTAAAAAAATTAAGACCTGAGACATTTTAAAGGTATCAAAGAATTCACAGAATCACAAGGTTGGAAAAGACCTTTAAGATCATCAAATCCAATTGTCCCTTCCTAAGCTAAGCCATATCCTTAAGTACCTCATTCACCCTTTTTTTTTTTTTAAAAACACATCCAGGGAAGGTGACCGAACCCCCTCCCTGGGCAGCCTGTTCCAGGCCCTGACAACTCTTTCAGTAAAATTTTTTTTTCTATATCTAATCTGAACCTGCCCTGGCACAGCTTTTTACCTTTTGATCAGACTCCCATTTTCTAACCTCTTAAAAAAAAAAAAAAAAAAATCAGCAAATGCAGGTTTAGCAGAAAATTTCAAATTGAGACAACCAACTCAAATATTTATGATGGATGGATAACCAGCTGATGGATAACCAGCCAGAGGAAATTACTTTTTGTTTGTAAAGTCCTCCAAAAGTAATGTACATGGTAGTTTATAATGCATTATACATTTGCATTTGAAGGTTATTAATAGTTCAACAACACTATTTGAAAAAGAGAAAAATAAAAAGTAGATGACTGAGCAAACCCCCTCTTCACTATCTTGTGTGTTAATTATATACTACAAAATCGTAATAAGAGATTTTTATTTCCCAATCATCTTTCCTACTGACAGTACTACTAACAGAAAACAATACTCTTATACATTGACATGGGTATTCTTAAACTAACACTCTAATTATGTGAAACCCAGCAATTCAAATTATTCCAAACCACCCCCTGCTTCCAATATTGTTTAATAACAAAATTTAAAACATCTGTCACTATGGCATTTACACAGAATTCAAAGAAAAAGCACTTTAATTTCTAAACAGACCTTAAATTTTATATTCTATCAACAACCAGAAAGTTCTGCTGTGTTCCACCAGAAAACATGCCATACTCAAAAACATTGCTGATAAATTGGGTAACCTTTATGTGCATTTATGACACTACTAATTTCAGCACACCTAGGCAGACAGGGACAAAAGGCATACAATCCCATGGAAGTTTATTAGCATCTTTTGTGTGCTAGATACAGAGTGTACAGGGAGCGGTAAAACAAAGAGGAAGAGAAGACAGACTATGGTACTAATTGATACCAAAACCTACAAATTACCACTACTGCCCACATAGACCAAGAAAAATTTAAGCATATCAAAGAAAAGGTATTCAAATATCCTGAGTTGCTATGCATACAGGCTGTACTTCACTAGGAAACAGGTACTTGTAGTCAAAATCTAATTTGAGAGTGGAAAATTAAAGACTTTTGCAGAAATTCATCAATCAAAAAATACCTTAATAAAAAATCTACAGCTTTG
This sequence comes from Laterallus jamaicensis coturniculus, assembly GCA_022605575.1. NCBI lineage: Eukaryota > Metazoa > Chordata > Aves > Gruiformes > Rallidae > Laterallus > Laterallus jamaicensis. Next base: position 939,489 of record JAKCOX010000045.1, on the reverse strand, counting down.
GTTTGTAACATCTTCTAGAAGTCAGCAGGATATAAAAGACTGCAAGTTATATTTCACCAGACTGCAGAAAAAAGCTCTCTGAAGAAAACTGACTTTAATTTCCTTTAATGGAGTTAGATCAAATTAAAAATGATGCAAATAATTTAAAACAGACAAAAATTAAAGTCATGGCAAAAGCTCAACAGTCTGAAACCAGCAATACGACTGAAAAAGTACATTCAGTTTGTATAGAAAGTCTTCAGCCACTGAAACACAGGCTACAGCTGGAACAGATCAAATGTGTTTCTGTTTGATTTTGTGAGGAGGGAAGGATGTTGAACCTTCGTATGTTATTCATATTTTTAAACTACTATTAATAGAAGTGACCTCAGAAAGGCTAAAACAAATGGGCTCTACTGGTATTTCACACTGAACGCACCTAAAGCTAGAATCAAGTAATTAAGAAAATCCTTACAAATATTCTTACCATTGTTAGTCCAGGCTGCATTCCCGCACGTATAGCTTCAATTTGAGTATGGGTAAATTGAATAGTATTGCTGTAACAAAGAAAAGCACGATCAGGAAACTGGCAGACTTTGCCAGCAGTTTCAATAAAACCAGCTGTTTTAACAAGTCTTTAATGTAAATTAATTGGCTACATGTTTCGCCAGAACTACATGCTTGCAAACTTCTATATAAATTAAACTGTCACTACAACCACCTTCTTTATAGATGTGGTCATCTTGCAATTTCTAAGCAAGGGTAAAATACATCTGTGTGACAACTAAGCCATCCCATCTAAAATACTGTCTGTCTTTAGTTATCATTTGCTGAGAATTCTTAAAGTTATTTAGGCATGATTCTCCTGACATTCAAAGTACTAACATGATACTAACAGTATTTCTCATTGTTCTTCAAGAGAATTTTTGAGAGAGGATAATAGAATAGTTTCATTTAAATATAAACCAAAACAACCTCGTACTCAATTAGTAGTGACATCAAAATGACAATTCATTTATAATCAATAACATTATATTTAAGTATTTCTAAAGATGAACTACTATGCACTTATTAACCATCTGTAAATAAGGTCTCATCCATTTATTACCGTTTTGGTTGATTATATGGATATGGTCCTCTGTTTGGAATGACATGAGGTTCTACAACCAGCGTTTGATCTTCTTCAGGTTTTTCTTCATTCCCATCCTCCGCTTTTCTCTTCTTTCCTTTACCTCCCTTTATTGGGAAAGTTATCCTGTAATATAGAATTTAAGACTCCTTTTCAAGCTTTTAACTATGATACCAGACTTAGAAGTCTTAGAAGTTCATACAGGAAGATTTTGTCACCATCAACACAAACTTTGACACAACAGGGAAAAGAGATTTGCAGATAACAAAGTATTAATGAGGATAAGGAAAAGGACTGACAACTAAATTGATGAAGTCAATTTTTAAAAAGCATATTAGACAAAGAGTATGTCAAAAGTGTTCTTTACATAGCTTGAAAAGCCAGGAGCAGTGCTGAGAGCCAGCTGGAAAAACATAGAGGGCAAACAGCTCAGAAGTGAAAATGGAAGGGACAGGAGAAAAGGTGCAAAAGAAAGCCACTGGCACTGTCTGTTCACAGTAATAATTCAATTTTCTTCTAGAACTAATGCACTATTCCTTATCTGGATAAAGTACTCTACTATCTATCTACATCGTTATATTAACCTATTTTCAGAAAGGAAAGAGCACCTCCCTTCAACCAGTGGACTCAACTCGATCTAATAAAACTCTTCAGCAAGCGTACCCAACTGGGATTACTTGACATTTTGAGATCACCTGAAGGGGGGCGTTTGCAGAACTGGATTGTCCACAGTCACTTTAATATTGTATCCAGGAAAGCTAGCTTTTAAGTGATCGATAGACAGGAAAGTGTCATTAAAATCCAGAGTTGCAATTTGATTGGGCATTTTTGAATAGTGTGCACTACTAGGGTCTCCATATCCGAGAATGATGTCATGCAGCCAGTCAGGGACCACACAATCCGTGTTCATCAAATTTCTAATAGTCTCCAAAACAGCCTGCAAATTAGAAAAACAGAAATAAATGTGATTGTAGAGATTGACTTTTTACCAAGGAAATGAGACATACTGAAAACTAATCAAGTCTGTTCCAAGATGCCAGCATGTACCAGTCTTTAATTGACAGGTGTTTGGTTAAATTGAGTCTATATACACAGTTAATTAAATTGAGTTGCATATACACAGTGTACATATGCAACAAGAACACCGGTGTCAAACCACAGAATTCTTAGACTACCCTGTTAGTAGAGAGGACCATAATTACCAATACATTTTTCATTCCATAATACTCAGAGGAGAAAAAAGATACAGTTAAAAATAACCTATAAACAAAACGTCTAACGTGGCCATGGTTTTACCATGGACAAACAATTCGTATGTTATCAATATCTGCTTGATTTTTTCTCAAGGACTTTCCTTCAATCATGCTGTTTACATCAAAAATGCACTAAATGTCCTGCATGGTCATAGTCCTGTGGCACCCTGGGTTTCTATATGCAATCTTGCAGTGTACCATCCTTGCTTCTCAACTCTTTCTTTCCCCACTTAAATTCACTAATCCAGCCATACAACTGATGACTCCACACAGTCCCCAAAACATTTCCATTCTAAAACTTCTCAGCATTGTGGATGCTGACTGAGCTATCAATTTCTAGAAGCAAGAAATGGGAAGCCTTATGTATGGCTTTTTGAAAATGACAGACACTGGGCACTTTAAAACAATTGTTCTTTGCCCAGCATAACAATCGTATTTAATGTAATGCACAACTGTATAGCAAATGAATGCTTCAGCCACACTAAAAGCTAGCTCCAGTTCTTACTGGGAATCTAACAAGTTCAATAACACCTTCATGTAGCTTAAGGGTTTTTTTTTCCTTCAACTCTATGAATTTCACCCCTGCAGATAGTTAATGTTTCCCTCCAAAAGCTTCCTCTTCACCCTCAGATTAATTTATCTATGCTTCTGTGGTTAAGTCAGTATTTTCTATCTTCCCCCTGCCCACGAAAACACCAATGGTTCAGACCACAGACTTGCAGAGTGTGTGCATTTTAATTAAAAGCTAGATGAACTGTCTTTCAGTTAAAGGGCTACATTAGTGGCAAGTCTTAATTACCTTACTTGAAACTTGGTACTAGGATATCATCCATCTGCTCCTCAACAGAAGAAAAACAGGACAAGGAAGCCCATGCTGATTTGCAGATCGTCCAACTTACCACACCATCAAACGTGACACAAACAGATGGTAAATATACTCCATCAGCAGTACACACTGGGACATCATACAGACCTTTCAAATGCCAATCTTGTAAAGAACAGTCAAAGCAAAGCAAAGTATAGAATTTTATTCTGATAGCCTAAATGTATACATGCAGCTCCAAAGGGTAGGATTCTCTGATCTTTTCCTGCCTGTGTTCCATCATCGAAGGAATCAAAGCAATGTGGTCATCATTTCTGCTTAAACAGTCAGCCTCTACAAAGTTTCTGATTCTTACCCTCTATTCTGCACAGATGAGACAGTACCTGGAGTGATGTGCCCACTGTTGGGTTCCTCAGGACAAGAGGCATAGACATACTGGATTGAGTCCAGCAAACAGCCACTAAGATGATTAAGGGATTGGAGTATCTGTTATATGAGAGGCTGAGAGAGCTGGCACTGTTTGATCTCAAGGATGGAAGACTGAAGGAGTGGTAGGGAACATTATCAGTTTGTATTAAAAATAAATAAACAATGGGAGTAAGGACAATGGAACCAGGCTTCTTTCAGTAATGTCCCGTGAAAGGACAGGAGGGAATGGACAAAAACTGAGATACAGGAAATTCCACGTAAAATACATAAATCACAAAATCACTAGGTTGGAAAAGACCTTTGAGATCATCAAGTCCAACCCTGAGCACCTCTTCTACCTGTCTTCTAAATACGTCCAGGGATGGTGACTCAACCACCTCCCTGGGCAGTCTGTTCCAATGTCTGATAACCCCTTCTGTGAAGAACTTTTTCCTAATGTCTAATCTGAACCTGCCCTGGCCCAACTGGAGTCCACTCCCTCCTATCCTATCACCTGACACCCACCTCTATACAACCTCCTTTCACGTAACTGTAGGCAGTGACAAGGTCTCGCCTCAGTCTCCACTGCTGTGGATATCCAATTCCATCTGTACAAAGCCAGGAGATCTTAAGCAACTTGTTCTAGCTGACACTGCCTTAAGCACAGCTTAGACTAGGTCATCTCCAGAGGTCAATCCCACCTCCATCATTCTGTGAATCTGTGATTCTGTTTCTTCCAATCTCAACCATGATGTGGATTCTGTGACAGCTCTATGAAGTTACTAACTTGCAGGCAACTTAGCATTATAAAATTTAAAGATTGATGTTAAGTTATATACTCTGTCCTTTCCTAAAAAGGTTGTTAAATTATCTACCAGCAGAATGGCTTCTACTATTTAAAATTTGATTCTCATACCAAGGAAACACATAGCAAGTCAGTCCTCATACAGGAAACTCTTAATAGTCAAATTCATAGCTGTGGAAAGAAGTGAACCTGCATGAGATATCATAGCTGACACTATCAAGTATCACTGTAACACTTCGCTCAGCCCCATTTTATAGTTAAGATGATTGCTCAAAGAATCTTAGCCAATGCTTAACAAACCACTCCAGAAATCGCATCTCTGGCTCCCCAGTGCACACAGTGTATTTATTTATTTACTTGGACTTACCAAAATTTTACTATCTGACCTCCAGGACCAGAGAGGCGCTGCAATTGACTTCTAACACCTGAAGGTCCTGCTGTTCCTTCAGAGGCCTAAGATACACTGATGGGCGAGTCCCATAACAACTGCAAGTGTTTATATTTTTATTGCAAATATATAAAGTAGCATTTCTGGCTGTTTCTTTAAGTATAGCATAATACTTCTGTACTGAGAAAAGCACAACTAAATCAGAAAACACAGCTACTTTAGATAGTCTTTCTAAATATAGATGACCAATTTCTCAGAGAAAAGTTTAAGAAATATGTCCCTAACAGCTAACGTGCTGTTTTTACATCACAAAAAGTTTGCTTCAGCTTGAAAAAAGTAACTTTTATATACATAAAAATAGTAAGAACACTGATGACCAACTGTAGTGACACGGTAGTGCCACCTCCAGCAAACACATTGTATTTACACTTCCAGTGCTGTCACATCTGCTTAATTTATTAAGACAGCAAAAGTGTTCCCTTGTCTTCTCTCCTACAAGCTCAGCTCAAAACTTCAAGCTGCCTTCCATCTGCTCAGTACACTATGAACACTAATCAGTGATACCTTGTTTTCTTCTATCTAGCAGAAGTTAGAAAGGTTTGCAGACGATGTGGAATCCTTGCACTCAAACTGGCAGCAAAGTGATAAACCTGGAAATATCTCAGTTTGCCTTGATAAATCAATTAAAAAACAGCATAGAATTATTTGCATTATTTCCCTGCAAGTACACAGTATAAATCTGAAAGCTACACTCACATCTAACAGCAACTCTGAGTAAACTTAATTATGCACTTTCCTTCTGACTATGCAAAAGTGCACACAAACAAAACACACGTGCACAGTGCCAGGACACCAACAGGCTTTGGCAGAGAGCACTTGTGCTTCTAACGTAACGTGAACCTGCTGCAGACACACAGAATTAGCAATCAGCTCTGTTCCGGTTTGGGTATTTTTTTAAATGTAAAGCTGTAAGAGACTCTCTATTAAATACTTCCAGCATACCAATCTACAGGTGGATAGCACCAGAATGGTCTGTGCAGACAAGCTCCTGTTTCACACCAGACGTATCTTTTCAGATACAGAAAAGTCAAAGTCTTCCTGCTTCCCTCTTTATCCATCTGCACAGAGCTTGCTGCAGAATTCTTTAAAGTGAAAATCACTTCATTTATGCAATACATGGTTTTAAGGCACCAGGAAGGCAGTTTTTCATTCATGTTTTCATTCAATTTTGCATAATGGAAAATTCAAGAAACATTAAAGATTGAAAGGTCTAAATAACCTAACAGCAAAGAAACTGAACATGCACACAAGAAGCATTTTCAGGTATATAATATTATGCACTCTCACAGTAAAAAAGTCCAACGATATATTGTACTGCAGTAGGAAGTTGCCAACAGGTGAAGGGAGGTGCTCCTTCCTCTCTGCTCAGCACTGCAGTTTGGGTTGGAAAAGACCTTTAAAGGTCATTTAGTCCCACCCCCTGCTATGAACAGGGGCATCTTCAACTAGATCAGGTTGCTAAGAGCCCCATCCAACCTGACCTTGAACGTGCTCAGAGATGGAGCACCACCTCTCTGCACAACCTGAGCCAGTGTTTTACACCAGCCTTATCGTTAAAAAGGTCTTCCTTATATCCAGTCTGAATCTTGCTTTTTTTAAAGTTTAAAACTGTTATATCCTGTCCTATTGCAACAGGCCCTACTAAAAAGATCCATCTTTCTCACAAGCCTGCTTTAAGTATAGGAAGTCTGCAACAAGGTCTCCCTAGAACCAGACTCTTCACAGTAGTGTCCAGAGTGCGGACAGGAGACAATGTGCATAAATTAAAACACCACAAATTTAATCTGAAGATAACATAGCACTTTTTTTATTGTGAGGACAATAAAACTGTGAAAACTGTCAGGGCAGGAACAAAAAGTGCCATTCAATCTACAAAGCTCCAGTTAGCATACAATCTCTATAAGGACTACCAAATCTATCAGTACTAAAGCTCTTGTCTGACACCCTCCAAAACCTAGTAAGAAAGTCATCCAGTGATGCTCCCAAAAAGCTAACAAGTTCCTCAGATTTCACCTTTTGACTAGTTACTCATTTTCCTACAGTCCCCTATTACATCATGTAACAAAAATTTTCCACATGCTCCCTTGACCCAGAAGGACAAAACCAACAGATCTGTAGGCTACCTGCTAAAAGACTGAAACTATAAACTGATTTTTTATTATATACTCAAGTGAAGAAGGAATGTTCTGCTTTTCAATGACTTGGACACTTAGCTGTAGAAGGGAAGTTATCACAAGCCTACTGGTTTTAACTTCCTGAAGTGATCCAACACCACCTAGAAAGCCTAACTACCTGCACCTAAAATGAACAGGTGTCTGTACGGCTGGCATATTCAGGCAAGCTCTTGTTCTAGGAGCCAATTAGCAGTACCTTACCTTGAAATTGTTTTCTTTTGGTTTTCGTCTCATTATTATATTAAATGTCTCATAAACATCTTCTGCTCCATTCTGGATTGTATTGGTCATGTCTTGCTGATATTGGTTTGGGTCCAGAAATACTCTGTATGTTCTGCAATCCCCTTTAAGTCTTGGTTTCGGTTCAGGTCCTGTCAGTAATTTAACAGTAAAATTAGAATTTGAAATAGTGCTAAAAGCAGATTATTGCTCAAATTAGTGAACTATAATAATCCCTGAAACTCAAATTCAGATGATGAAACCAATTTCTACTTGGCATTACAAACACTGTTATTTCACATTTCATCCCATTTCTCACAGAGTTTCTGATTAGAAGCTATTTTATTCCTAAAACCAAAGTGTACTGAATTTACTTAATTAATCTAATTACATCTGATTTTACCAGAGGAAATTAGCTGACCTTTCTCAGGACTGCTTAAGGAATTGGTTTGTTTTTTCAAATAGGCAATGAATTCCGTGAGAATTGCTTAAAAAAGAGAAGCACACCAATGATTCGGCTTTTAATATGTTTTTAAGCAAGTTCTGGTATCATACCTTCTTCAATAACACGTCCTTTCTCATCCAACATGCCCTGGATCTCACAGCCTCTGACATACACCAAGCCAGTTTGCTCCACAAAAGGTCGTCGACGGTCAAACTTGGTGCCATAAGGTTGCGTTGGACGTACCGTAATCAAAAAGCAAACATCATGTTTACGCAGACCTGATTCCAAGAGGGAACATTCAGTCATTTGCTTGAACAATATTTTCCTCTTCCATTCCTTAATATATATACACACAGGCACACAACAGAATACATTAAAAGTTCTTTCAACTAAAACCCCACCTGTTTTGCAAATAATGTGTTCTGTTTCAAAATATGCTTTTAACACACAATATTGTCATCATTTCCACTATTCTTGTGCAGCAATATCTGCTAAGACTTCAGAAATGAAAAGGAAAAGTTGACTGCTTTTCTCTTGACAACCTGCTTACTATTCCAAGGCTATTCTCCCAATAATCTTACTTCGGTTACACAACCTGAGTATTTTCAGTCTTATCTCAAAAGCAATGTCATTAATCTCTTATTCTCATTGCATTCTTCTGGACCATCTCCAATTATATATTTTTTTTATTCCAATTTCAATGCAGTGCCTAGAACTGGGCATATAATCCTAAACAAAGTTACTTATCTACTTATCTACTTAATAGGGTAAAAGGTCACTTAACCAAGTTACTTGTTTTTCGTGCTACATTCCACTTTATAAATCCTTATGTGAGTTGAGTTTTTCTCATTTTCCCTCAGAAGTAACATATTGTTGTGAAGCCACATTCGCTTTTGAGCAATGATGACCTGAGACTCTCTTCATTCTGCAGTTACTGCCTAACAAGTTATTCCCCCAACATGCATTTGTGTAGTGACTTGTCCTGCCTAAGTTTAGTATCTAAATATTAATTCCTACTGATTTACACCCTACTAATTCACCAATGTAATTTTAAACACTAGTCCTTTTCTCCCACATAACTAAAAATCTCTTATTTCTAAGACACCTTCAAAATTTAGTAAATACATGCTATATTTCTCATATGCGACAATTTCTCATTAGTCACTGGATATTATCCAACCTAAAGCAGTTTAATCAAGACCCTGTTATGTCAGGCAACGAATCATCAAATTCTTCATGTCAGTTTGGATTAAGTTAAAGCATTATTGCTTTTGAAATTACAGAGGCTGTTCTAGTCTTTAAAAAGCTAGGTGCACAATTCTATAGCTACCTTCAGTATGGTGTGTCATTTGTTACCATCCCTCGTAGTTTCTACTTCTATTAAAAGTCTACATTTCCAAATCTGTATCTGCTTATTTATCCCATGCTCACGCTTAAGCATTTGTGCTATGTAACCTGTAATCATAGCACCAGTGGGCAGCTCCACCACATGTAACAGGGTTCTTTAACAAAAGAGAAAGGAGGGACATTTACTGGTATCCAAGTGCAAGTACGTGCTTCTATGCCAGGAGTTCAATTTCCCAAGCAAAGGAAGTGTTGCCTATAGATATAAGAAACAACACTACTAACATTCAAATATACTGAAAACTATTAAAATGTACTTGTTTGAATGAAATAAAAAATCTGCCCTTTTCACTTGTATGAGACATACATAAACTTTTCCAAAACAGTATTACTGGCATGTGTATTAATTTAAAATGCTAAGTTACAGAATCACAAGGTTGGAAAAGACCTTTAAGATCATCAAGTCTAACCGTTCCCATCCTATGCTAAACCATATCCTCTACCTCCTCTACCTCCCCCTTTTTTTTTTTTTTTAAAAACACATCCAGGGTCAGTGACTCAACCACCTCCCTGGGCAGCCTGTTCCAGGCCCTGACAACTCTTTCATTAAAAATTTTTTTCTAATACCTAATCTGAACCTGCCCTGGCACAGGTTTGTGCCATTTCCCCTTCTCCTATCTCCTGTCACCTGGCTGAAGAGACCATTGCCCACCTCTCTACAACCTCCCTTCAGGTAGTTGTAGGTGGTGATAAGGTCTCCCCTCAGCCTCCTCTTCTCCAGACTGAACATCCCCAGCTTCCTCAGCCAATGCCCATATGAATTGCCCCTTCACCAGCCTGGTTGCCCTTCTCTGGGCTCGCTCAAGGACCTCAATGTCCCTCTTACGTTGAGGAGCCCAGAACTGGACACAGCACTCGAGGTGCAACCTCACCGATGCCAAGTAAAGGGGCACAATCTCCTCCCTACACCTACTGGCTACACTATTTCTGATACAAGCCAGGATGCCATTAGCTTTCCTGGGCACACTGCTGACTAATATTCAGTTCTCAGTCAACCAACAACCCCAGGCTCTTCTCTGCCTTACAGAGACTTTTCTACATTCCCTGTCAGGGGCAGAATTTTACAATTACAAACTAAATGACATCAGACTGAAACAGTAAACATTCTTCTCCCAAAGGATGTATAAATCATTAAGAATTTCAATCTTCATTTTAGGAAAGTATAAACTTCTTAGACTTAGAATTTGAGTAAGTGACTTTTAAACAGTGTATTAAGATTGGCAAATCTGTATCTCAGATTAAACAAACCCCAATTTCTTACAAATAAGATTACATCAGAGTGTATTTTGATGAGTTTCTATTTTAAGGGCATTATTTCAAAGAATTTAAGTACCTTCCCATTCATCTTTGATGTTATCTCGGACATTCAGATTAATTGTAACATCTGCTCGTACTCGCATGGGCCAGTTTTCACCAATATTGGGCTTTGCCACCTCCACCACTGTGAAAGAGACAATGGGTTGTGCCATCCTAGCCCATCCACCAAAGACCACACCTCCGTATTCCGATAACCTAAAAAACTCCAAAGCATTAGTTTTGTTAGTCATTATCTGATAACAGATTTAGTTCTTTTTGAACTGTTACAGTCAGCTCTAAGACAAAAGTAGAAATCCTCATTTTACATGCTACCGAAGTAGATTCAGATAATCGTGCATTTTAGAACCAAAGTGTAACATGAACTGACTTACTCTTGTATGTCAAGAAACACAGGAAGCCTATGCTGGCACTAAAAAATACAACCAACCAAAACAAAACCACACATGACAAAACAAACTCAGAAAAGAAAAAGGGAAGATAAACAACTACTGAGTATAAGAGATCACACCAACAAAACGACCTTTGAAATCTAAAGAGGATCAATACATAGAAGATGCCAAGTTCAAGAATAGTCAGCAACACCTCTCACAAACCAGACAAGCTGGTGGTAATGTTTCCAGATTTTGCAGTGCCAGCCAAGGCTTAGTACTTTTCCACAACTCATCCATCTCAACACAACAGTTGTTAGCATCCAATATACTGTCTTAACACACCTGCAAGGAGGCGTTAACAACACATTCCTAGAAAATCATCCCACAGGATGGCAACACTTTCTGGAAGAAGCCAGTATAAAACATAATTTCTACGTAATAATTCAATATACATTTGTTTCTACATATTTAGTACATAGACAATATGAGTTATTAATTCTCGGATGCACTTTTATTAGAATTTAACTGACAGGTTTGCATCATTTAATAAATATTACCATGGTTTCATCCTACTGACACTATCTTCAATGTCCTGTCTGATCTCGTAGGTAGACTCTAAGCGGAAAAGATTGAAGTTCCTCAGCAGGTAGTCATGAAGAGTCAGAAACTGCAGATTCAGTTTGGGAAGTGCAAGACAGCCTATGGGGTAAGGGTGAAAGGGAAGAGGTATTTGACAGATAAACAAAAAGATGAATTAATAAATTGGTTCTACAACTTCGTAAGTACACAAACACATAAAACCACCATAATTCTATCAGAAGATTCTAAAAGCTACTCCTCTTGTAAATAATATGCCACTAAAAGCAGACATTTTCCCCGCTCCTTTCCCCAAGTTTTCAGATTTTCTCAAAATGAACATGCACAAGATTAAAGGAATTTTCATCCTTCTGGAAGTAATACAGACTATTAAAGTCTATTTAAAGACTGAATCCTTCTCTGTAATCAGACAACAGAACTGATTCTATAAAAAACAGGGCCAAGTAACAGCACTTTGGGAATTCAACAATTAAGTCAGCATTAAATAATGATGAAAGTATCATTAAAGTAATAAAAAACCCCATTATCTAGCAACTCCCCAATTACAATCCTTTACATTTATTAGAAACCACAAAACTATTAAAGTAGGAAAAAAAGGTTTAGGCCAATAAATCAAATTTTAATACACATCTTTCTTTATAAGTTTCTGTTTATAATTACTTTTTTATTATAATGAGATAGATCTAATCTTCCCATGTTTTTCAAACTCCATAAGGAATATTAAAACTTTTAAACAGGTCCTAAAGCTTGCATAGCTTTAGGCTAGTCTTAGATGCAAGTCTTCTGTCATAAAAATTCTTAAACGTTACTTATTTCACATCACTGCAGTAATGTTCCAGTTTGACACCTATGCTTAAGACTTGTGAAAGGACCAAGACTATCCTTAAACCTTTCACTGATGTAAGTACCACATAAAGTCTTTCACATACACGGAGAGACAACAGCAGTGAACAAAAGGTGACATAAGTCTTTTGATTCAAAACAATCAGTTTTGATTCTGGAAAGCCTCATAGTAATAAAACACTTTAGTTTTACAGAACTTGGTGTTGGGAAATACGTTATTTAGATGCACAAAGAGCAGGGCCGGAAGCAACACTTCTTTAAGGCAGTACAGCACTAATCAAACAGATATACTTCTTCCCTCATTTTTTAGAGGAAAATAGAAACAATACTCTTACCTTCCTTGGGCTAAATTGCTCTTATTTTTTAGAGCAAAATAATTTAGCTACTTTTAAGAACACAAAAAGTCCCCTGTAAGACCACAAAGCCAAAAGTGTCTTAGTTAAAATCAGGACCAGAGAATACATGGAGATCAAAAAGAGGTAAAAAAATAGAAAAAAAGAATGTGAACTGAAACTAAGACAAGCAAAATAGAAAAATACTTGTTTCTCAGTAACAAGTATGTTTCACAGAAGTGCTATCAATACATGGGTAATAATAGGAGAAAGAGTTCACCGCAGACAGTGCAAATGTTTCCACTAGCAACCACCACTGGGGCCGAAATTAAACCTCACCATTAATAAAATTTCTTTAATTATTAACAAGTCACACACCAGCACAGAAACAGCTGCGATGAGCTGCTTCCCCCTCACCCCCCTGATATATATTGTGATTAATATATTTGGCTAATTAAATACAAAATACACATACAGTGTACACAAAAATTAAGTCCTGCAAAGTCAGCCTTCCAATACAGTCAGTCTGATCGTAAGGCTATCTTGCCTTGTGTTTAGAATCTGAATGTTCCAGAGCATTAGAATACCCCACGTGATGCTCACTGGAATAAAAAATAAAGTTATAAAAATCTTAGCTTATATAATAATTTCCTAGAAATTACAACGACCACCTCGTTATGATTCTTTGGTGGATTTGTTGGGTTTTGGGGTTTTTTTTGCTTTGTTTTTTTGTTTCATTTTGCACTTTTTGTCATTTAGCTTTGAGGGTTTTTTGCAGAGGTTTGTTGGGTTTTTGGGTTTTTTTTAAATAAAAAGCATCAGAAGAGCTATTATTCAGAAGAATCTGAATCAGTTTTCAACTACTTCCTTCCTATAAAACACCAGTGCTTTATCTCTTCTTGTGTAGATATCTGCATGGCTTTTGTATCCTATCTGTTTGGAAATAGATCCTTTGTTGTCTATAACTCTGCCTTACCTAAAAGGGTCAAATTTCAAAAATCTTTTTTCTCATTAATACTTATTCACAGAGAATTTATCCCCCAAACCCCTTATGCTAAGCAGCTGAACTTAAGGCTTATACTTACACACACACAAAAAAACAACCTGAATCAAAGCTACATCAAGGAGAGTACAGAATACTCACTACTCAAAACCAGGAGCATTCTTTAGTCCTGCCTTTGAAAACACACATTGTTATTTGGTATTTCCGTGACCCAAATTAAAATTTTCACATTCTTAACAAAAAGTCTCATGATCCACATTACAATTTCCAGCATGAAATGTAAAAGCAGCACATTTTTTTTAAGCGGCTATACAAAAATCCACATGCTGTTTACTGCAGATTAAAGTTACCTATTTCCTTGTTTGCAATACCTGCAGTTTGCTTCCTTGACCATAAGCACATTATTCAACAGTAGGTTCTGAATTTAAAGTGCATACACTACCTTTCAGTGACTGTATGCACATCTATCTTGAAATCAAAGAACAGGATATGTAGTATTACTTTTTTCCCATCACCATCCTTTTTTTTTTCCCCTTTAGAAAGGCTTTCTTGAAGATAGTTAAGAACAGAACACAGACAAGTTTTTCTGCTGTACATTCACAACCTGTTATACGTTACAATAACTATCCATGCCACAGACCATGGTACAGAACATCCATTAGCCAGATTAGAAGCATATAAATGCTTTTTGTGTAGATATAGGCCTTAGGGGTTTTATTTAAATCCACAATGAATTGCAATCAATTCAATTTCAGAGTTCCCAACTTACAACTCTTTAAACTCTTTGAAGTCATATATTGAAAAATGCTACAAGACTGCATGTAAGTTCCCAAGACAGAATGAACACAGACATGAGAACTGCTCCTTCACCCTCACCCCCAGCACTTACTGTCCTGTTCAGCATTTACTGAAATACTAGTCATACCTTCTCCAGAATAATATTCAGTTGGTACAATATTTTCATCCCAAATAATCTTCTCTGTGGGATAGAGAGGCATCTGGTTGAGCTGCTGTATTTGAGATATCCGTCGCTCATGACGGGAAACCTAAAGCAAGCATGCATTTTAGAACTCCGTAAGTCAAAAAGGGACAATAAAGTTATCTTTGGAACAAACATATTAATCTGTAAGAATGCTGGTGGTAACTTACCATTTCCTCTCTTTTAATAAGCTTTGTTGTTTTGTTTTTTTTTTAATTAAGTACAACTAAACACATGCAGTGACATCAAAAGACGAACAAATATGTAGTCAAACTATCAATCACAGTACTAGAGTTAAACAATCATATGGCTACTCAGCTGACAAAAGATGGCATGAAAGAACTCAAAATATCAGTCGAGGGTCAGCAATCAACTCCAAATGAAATGCATTTTGCTTTCCTAATTACTACTAGCTAATTACCACTGCTCATTCAGGCACCCCTAGTCTTCACTCCCTCTTTGGAAGGAAAAAAAACCCCAACCCATTCAGTACTAAATCATCTGAACAAATACCTCTCCATGACATCCATAAGCATTGTATTACTACCACCTAAACCCTAGGAAATTCCATGATGTTTAAAGAAATCAACACAAAATATATATATGAAAAAATATTTTAAGAACAGCTATATCAAATACTGATATCGGATTAGAAACCTACAGTAATATTGTTAGCCACTGAATATCCAAAATAACTTTCATCAAATTCAACAGGGCTTGAGGAACCAAAGATCTAGATCCACTTTAGCAGATGTTTTTGTTTTAGCAGAGCCAAACAGGTTCCTACATAAACAACAGCTTTTTCACAACTCCTTAAAACTGCTACTGAGATTCTGCTTAATGATCTTTACAATTACACCAAACAGAAATTCTACTCAGGGAAACTAAGTTTACCAATAAAACATTTTAAAATATATGGCTTTAAATCCCACCTCAGTATGTAGTTTACTGCTATCACACTGCCGTGGGTGACAATGGCTAGGTTATTACCACGTTGTCGCTAGATGTACCTACATCCCGAGTTTGCAGCGAAAGAGTAAAGCAGTATTAATTCTGTTTTTACCAGCAGCTCCAGCAGAAACTCCTTTTCGTGCCCGGAGTCCTCCCCCTCGGGCAAGGGCGGCAGGAGGCAGAGGTATGACGCCACCTGGTGGAGAACGTTCGAGCTGCACAGCAGAAGGAAAACCACAAGTTGTGTCACTCGCACCAAAACGCAGATACACTTACACTAGCTGCCTTTTTTTTTTTTTACCCTCCTTAAAAAAACAACCAATTTCCACCTATGAATTTCATCAAAAAAGTATCATAATTAAAAGTTAAATATCGGTATTTTCTGTGATCTTTAAAATATTTATTATTGGAATTGCTAACAAACGCCCCAGAGCACTTCCCCAGGTAAAGTGATTTCAGCCACAGGTATTAAGCTGAACCACTCATCAGCAATAAACAAAGCCAGGTGTGAATATTCTTTCATTGTTTCAAGACAGGACCTGAAAACAGAACCAGAGGACATACTGCCTTTGTCAGATACAGACTGCTGTTCTTTTTATCACAGCGTTTAACATATGGTGCATTGAATACAGCAGTATACTTCTTTGATTTCTGCTGTAGTTTTTCTACAGAAGAGTAAAAAAGCTGAATTTAGAAAGTCAGGAGTTAACTAATGTAGAAGTGATTAACTTACAATTACTTTAAGCAGCTAGCTATTCTCCAAAAAAGTAGTACTTTCTCACATTCGTAAGAATTCCAGCACTTCACTACTACTGAACGCCAAGTCCACCCATCTCTCTATTTCAGCAGATGTAAAGGCACCATAACAAGCAAGAAAGAACTGAGAAAACACACGAGAAGACCCATGGGAAGTCAGAAAGAAAAAAAGGCCAGAAATGCCTTAAATTAAAACATACTGAAAACAAAACCTTTCATGTTAAATTCTGTTCTGATAACTTACCTAAGGGGTCCGAATAGCTTCAACAATGAATCACGTGTATCTACTGCAGCAACATTTGAGAGTGCGAAGTCATATAACTCTGGGAAATGGGCAAAGGCCGCTCTCTACAAAAGACCCATGCCAAAAAACTGAATGTAAGCATATTCATAAAACAACATATTAGCAATCTAGGATATAAAAGCATAATTTCTTCTGATTCGTAATGCACAGCAGCACCCTGTAGACACTACTGAGACAGAAATAAAAATAAGGTGAAATCTCCCTTTTTCTTAGCACCAGCTATTTGTTACTCCTGGGCTTCTGACACAGCATCTTTTCTATAGACACTATCAGCACTTGTTCCATCAAAATAAAACACAAAGGGGGAAACATGTAGCCTTGCAGACAACGAAGAAAAATAAGGAACAAGTTTAATTAAACTGTGCTTCTTTGATTATTTTTTTGTTGTTGTTAAATCTGATGGGAAAAATTCAAAAAAGTGTAACTGTGTTTACACTTCTTCATAGTTTATTATTATAGTTATTATTATATTTTTGTGTCTTATGTACAAGGGACCTTTACTGCTACCATACATGTAAACTGATCTTGAAGAAATGGTGCCACCTACTGCATAATGGTAACATTTAGTTCCTACAGCATTAATTTTCCCCTCAGAATAGATTTAATGGCTGCCGTTTATCTCAGCAATCTCAAGAGCGGTGGTGCTTTGCTAAAGCATATTATTTAGTCAGTCACATAGAAAACATTGTAGCATTAATGTCCTTGATATAGTATAAAAAGTCAATTTAAAAGTATTCCCATAACTTAATAGGAAAATTAAGGGGTTTGCTTTGGGAAATAACTTCATGCCTGTTCCAGCTGCAAATGAGACTAAACCAACAAAACCAAATTCTTTCCCTCCCTTAAGTACTTACTTCACCATCTGCCTACCTGTAAAGAAGTAATTCTGTCATAATGAATTGTTGTCATCTCATTCTCTGTCAAAGCATTTCCAGTCTGATCGTTGATTTCAAAGCCAGTGTAGAATTTAAGCATATCTAAAAGCTGAGGCATCATCCATACAAATTAGTGGATTAACAACAGGAGATACTCTACCACAAACAAAGCCACAAATCTGGGCACCATGCACAAACAAGACCTCCTCAAAGCTCCTGAAGAAATGCATTGGTATGTGAATCTTACACTTCACTGACGCACAAAATAATTTTGTTTACATTTCATCTACAAGCCATAGAAACTTTTCAGCACAGCCCACAACCAATGTAGTTTCTTTCACATATTAGGACTTGAAACTGAAACTAAGTGCATTAAGGTGACCTAGACAGAGGTTCACTGGGACACTGAACCCAACTTATGACTTGCTGCTACCATAAAGAAGAGGCCTTGCTCTTTCCTGCCCTTTCCAATGCTGGCTCTGAATTCACCCTACCTTTCAACACGAATATTTAACTTGGATGAAGAAAATTATTCTGATGTGCTGCTGGCATTGTGTTCCATCGACACTGACTCTCAAAGAAACTGAATAAATGTCAGATGGGGGACAGTAAGCAGCAGGAAAAACAGCTGAGATGCAAGAATGGGAAGATATCTTCAGATCCTGCCACAAAAACACATATGCTGTCTATGACTGAGTAAACTAACTGAAGGGCAGTAGTGAAAAACTGCTGCACTGTAGAACAGCCTGACATCAAAAAGCACAGAAAAGCACAACAGTGACAACTTCTGCTATGTATGGTGAAAAGCATGGCAGAAGCTGCAGTGTTTTCTAGGTTGTACTTTTAAGAACAGTTCAAAACTGTTCAAAAACATAAAAGCAGTCACACACATAGCTGCAGGTAAAAAGAAAAAATACTCTCTGAAGGACTGAAACAAATGTAATTTGCACCCATCAGAAAAACCTGTCTTAACAAATATAAAACAAAGCAGTTGCAGTATTCAGTGGCACATCAGAAAAAAGTTATTTTCAACAACTTTGTATCTCACCTGGCAGAAAAGATGACCCTCCTTCTCTCTTTTAGCAAGACTGGACAGGTAACAGTGAACAACAAGATGGGAGTCATCCAGCACTGTATTAAACCAGCGTCGTGTGGGAAGCAGAGCCTGTGGTAAACCATCTCATGTTAGTATAAGCAATTCTTCAAAACGTAAGAAATCCTGGTTTCTCATGATTTTCCATTTCAAGCGATTCCGTATCAAGCTTGACTGCTGCATAGTTATTTACATATCTATTGCCCTAACAGATGTTCTCAAGTTAAAGCAGCATTTATGCATACCACTGGTTTTATGCATGTAGCTGCTAAACACACAGCCTGTTACAGGGCACAGCACAAGCCTGCCATCAGTGAGACTGCGTCCTGCCAGTAATAAGAGTAAATTAAATAAAGCAATTGTTTCACTAGTAAAGTATCTGCATAATGACTGTATACTGTATGCTACAAAGGATATGTCAAACTGCTGTCACATTGCTTAAATGTTCGATTTTTACACTCATTTAATTAATTTTAAGCTTCTCTCAAAACTGTGAACTGTGTTTCCTCTATAAGGTATCTTCTGTTCTTTGTAAGATACTCCAATTAGATATTACATCTTTTCAAAACACTAAAAGCCCTACAAAAGCAATCTCATTTTAAAAAAGATCATTCCTTCTCAATGTAAATAGCTTAAGCTGCTATATGTAGTAACTGTTCAACAGCCTACAGTAGTACACCTGAAGGATACAAGAGAAAAATTAGATGTTCTCAGTGGAATCTACAGATTGACTATAGAAAGCCAAAAAAGCATCACCATGGTGTTTAGAACCAAGATGAGGAGAATAAAAGAACACGTAGTAAAAAACGTCAATAGTCCTGCACAATAATTACAAAATGCAAACTCAGAAAACCGGTAAGACCTTTCCACTAAGTCATTCCTTTCAAACTATCAAATCACCAAGTTTTGACAGCAGTCTATACTGTAATCCAAAACAAATATTTCAAAAAAGGCCTCAACACAGGTTAAGAGGAGCACAATAACATAGTACGTACTACCAAGACTGAAAGACTTGAATTTACAGCTAATTGTTCATTTGCTTGTTCCAGTCATTTGAACAGGCTTCATAAACTGAATTCTAACCTTCCTGTAATACTCAGGAAGAACCAACACTTCTGGGTTATTCCTAACAGATTAAAGCATCATATATTTTCATCAATTACCAGAATGATAACTACTCCTCCAGCAACAAAGTCTTCTTCACTGAGCAATTTACAGAATCACAAGGTTGGAAAAGACCTTTGAGATCATCAAGTCCATCCAAACCCATCATCTACTAAACCATATCCATGAGCATCTACCCGTCTTTTAAATACATCCAGGGTCAGTGGCTCAACCACCTCCCTGAGAAGACTGTTCCAGTGCCTGATAGCCCTTTCAGTGAAAATTTTTTCCTGACATCTAATTTCAACCTGCCCTAGCGCAGCTTGAGCCCATTCCCCCTCACCCTGTCACCTGGGTGAAGAGAACAACACCCATATCCCTACAGCCTTCTTCAGGTAATTGTAGGCAGTGATAAGGTCTCCCTTCACCCTCCTCTTCTCCAAGCTACGATCCTAGCTTTCTCTAACAGTTCATCTGCTACATGTTTATAAATATCACTAGTCGGTTCCTAACGTGGATGCACTACTACAACTTCCTATTTACAGACTTAAAACCACTACTACCAACCAAATGCACAACCGTGACACAACCATCTGTTAACTGGAATAAGGCAGTAATAATGACTTTACACATTTAAAACCTATAAAAGTACACCTGGAAACAGGTTGAAACAATTAAACATCTTACCTCAAGATCTAGCATGAGTTCAATGAATCTCTCACAATAATGAACTTTATCCATAGAAATAGGACCTAGAGAGAGAAAAAAAGTTTTCACCTGAACCACACCACAACGTATTTGTACCTGAAATATTCTCTAAAGCTGTAATAAATGCTACTAATATAACAGAACTAACTTCTTAAAAATTTTTTTTCTTTCATCACAAACCAGAAAATTTTTGGATACAACAAAGTTATGAAACCAGTTTCAAGAGTCTTTTTTTCCATTCTAAAAGAAACAACCAATGCAACACACAAAAATGCCTATTTCTGCAAGATACTAACGGCCTGGTAAGCTTCCTAAGAACTTTTAACTCTGGATACTCAAAAATACTTATATAAAAGCTGCAATCAAGAAGCATGCACAATATTCAAAGAAGCATTCACAATATCCAAAAGGTAGTAAGTGGTGACTAAGGAGCCTTCAAGACCACAGCAAAACACAACAGTAAGTCTGCTTCAATTAATACATACTTCCTAAAGCCTATAAAGAGCTATTAATTTAAGTATTCCTAAAACAAGTTTTGAATAATTGGGAAAACAGAGGGGATAGGCATCCTTTCTGAAGAAGCCACAATACACTGAATTTCCCCTTGCAGCTCAGCTAAGAGCTGAAGTTTGCTAAGAGTTTAAGAGCGAAAGCAGCACTCTGGGAAGCTATTTCAATAAAATTTTGCTGTACTTAAAGCATAATAAGCTTTTTTTTTATTTGGTCGAAGGCTAACACCTACCTGTACAAACACTTTTCCTTTCTATGTCAGACAAGCATATAATTTTGCTTGTCACAATGTCTTAAAAATCAAGAGCAGTCAAATCTTACAGAATTTCACTTCACTTAGGCTTTTGTTCTTACTGTAAATCAACAGTACTGACAGAATACAGCCTTATGATATGCATTTATACCACCTGTTTAACAAGGCATCTAAACCTGTATGAAGTGCTTTAACGCAGGAAGACAACTGTAAGCACACACAAAATTTCTTTTTCAGTCCACACTACACAGGAGGTGATTTAAAGTAGCTTTCTGCGATTTCATTTTTAAAGCACACACTATTGAATAAACTGCATACTAAATTTGTCATGAAATTCAAGCAGACAGGCATGGATTTCACTAAAACCCCACCCAGATAAAGTCTCCAACTTCAGACTGGTAGCCTGAAGAGTACTTGCTTCAGCAACAGAGAATAATTTCAAACAGATTACCAGATAACTAAGAAATATAAGAATGACTGTTACCTGACACAGGTATTGATTTTAGCACAGAAATGAATTTCTGAATGAGCTGTGAAAGAAATCTTCTCTCCTGATGTGCTCTAGAATCAGACATACGACAAAAAATCATTAACATGCCTTAAACACAGACTGGAATTATACTGGAAAACAAAATAGTTTGCAGGAAACCACATATGATTTTAATTGTAATCTTAAGAGTTTATTTAGAAAACACGTTTTTTAATTGAAACAAATTATTTCAGCTGAAACAGAGTGCATTAAGGACTTTGGATTTAACAGGAAAAAAGGGTTTCTTAAACATACCGCATCCTTGCCTCCTCATCCATTTTCTCATCATTTTTCTTAATTAGATTCCAGAATTTTCTCAGTTTCGGTGTCTTTTTCAGCTCTTGTTCCAGCCGTTTCTGAAATGTTAAAACATTATTCAGTCACCAATAATCCTTGTTTTCAAGGGGGATAAAAGTACAGACCAGTCATCTTATGAAAAAAATTTTAAAATTCTTAACAAACCAAAATAAACAGTTGTGTCAGACTAATCTCAGTATTACTGTAAAACGAGAATGTAATACTCTCTCTGTAACAGCAGAAAGAATCTAGCCATGACTAGAAATGAGATCCATTCCCCAATCTCTATGATTTCATGGCCTTGTCTGTAAATTATAGCTTGAAGAAACTATAAGCAACAAAGCTTAGTTTTATGAAAAATTACATAGTTCATTAATAATTACATGGAAATTTGAACAAACAATCAAGATAACTTTATCAAGCACACAAATATAATTCCCCAGCAATGCAGGCAGATTTAAATATTAGACTTCCATAACAGTATTCCATCAAAATTCACTTTACGAGACTTGGATAACACCTAGAAAATTGCTTTGTCAGTTTAGTTTGTGCTTACAGGTTGTAGAGCCATCCACATTGGTAAGGAAATGAGCTGCTGCACCTGACCTCTGATCAAATCCACTTCCTGTTAGAAAACGTTAGACAGAAAACGTGTCTTTAAAATTCTTATGTTTTCTGATGTGTTTGTCTTACAAAATACAACAATGTATATTACGATCTGACAAAAATATATATGTATTTGTATTAGATTTCCCAACTTCCTAACAGGAAACTGCCCGGTAGCCTACCCAGCAACTCTTGAAACTGTTGATGAGGTCTGCATGTTAGGTTGTCCTCATGGATTCTGTCAGTTCTTAATATTTCAGCAGTAGCCCCTTTCAAGTATTTTTACCATAGAAACTGATGAGGACCAATGTTTCTCCTTAAGTAACTTCTCATTTTTTAACTGTTTCCTTATTGTGCTTTCTCTATTTGTTTTTATTCTATTCTTCTTTCCTCAGCCCCTCATTTAACTTTTTCCCACTTCATCTACACTCTTTGTATTATGTGAAATTACTAATTTTCTCTGTAATTCATGTAACTTGAACTGTTCTTTCAAGTGTTCTCTCTCCATGCTCTGCAAGCAGGATTCCATACAGTCACTAAAGATACAGCCTGTGTGCAACATAAGAAAAAGCCAAGTAGCAAGAGAGGTAACAGAGTATTGTTTTATGTAACAGATAATTGCAAATTATTCTCCACGCTTGCAAATTAGGATCTATAAATGTGTTTTCACTATAGATTGAGAACATAACTTGGTCCAACGCTTTCTTTAAACTAGTTCAAGAGAAGTGCAGGTAGAATTATTATCTAAAGCTGGTTTTCAAAGTGAAAAAAATATTGTCTCAGTAGTGAATGGAACTAATACTGTGTAACTGCCCAACTAAAAAAGCACATGGTAGTAAATAATCTGCTTGTAAGTGTAAAGCACCTTTTCATATATAAATATGTATTTTAAGCACCACTTTAAATGTAAATTTGAACACATGCATTTAAATTGCAGAAAGTTCAAACATCCAACTTTGAGTTTCTTTTATGACCTTGTGTCATAAGCAAACATAATGAGAGAGTAAAGCAAGTACTGTCTTCTTCCTTAAATGGAAATTTTGCTTCATCTGTCTCACAAGAAGAAATTGCTCAAAATAACTCTTATTAACACAGAACAGCATAAACACACAAAGGAAACAGAGATACTATTAACATACCAAACTATTGAAGCAGTGATCAAGGAAAAGCAGCAGGACTGTCTGCTCATGCAGAGAGTATTCAGTGTCATTTTCAACCAGCGATGCTTCCAATATGCATTTGAAAAAGAAGGGAAAGTGTTCCGGCTTTTTTTTAAATGTCTAGGAATAGAAGAGGAGGTACATTTTGAGTCAGGTTGAGATAAATAATTTTAAATTTCCTTCACATTACATAGCTTAAGGTCTCCAAATGAACTTAAATCTATAAAAGGAAGGTTTAATTTGTCTCTTTTCCATTTATTCTGACCAGACAGCACAAACAAGACATACTAAAGCTATCCTCCTGACCAGGGATCCTCACGCTACTGGAGAGCTCTTAGCAGGACTACTGCCTTCTGTGTGGCCCAATAAGGGTGATGCACAGGACAAACAGAACAAGAAGCACAAGTGGAGTGGATTGTGCTGTAGGGATTGCACAGAGTTACTGTAAAATGACACAAGTTAGAAGATAATTAGTAGATTTTGGTAAAAAATATGGCAGCTGTTTAGTGATCTGCAAAAACTGAGCAGGTAAAAACCACCAGAAACTAATTACAGTTGTGGAACTCCTATTCAGCTATCTCAGACAGAAAAAGATAACCCAAATAATACTGGAAATAAAACAACTTCTTTACACTGGCAACCATCTAACAAATAAGAATTAACTAAGCCACTTGGAAAGTAAAATTCACCTGTCATTTTCCTTCTAGTACCTATGCCAGAGCAAAAAAACAGGCTGAGATATCATATGCACAAGTTATTAATCCTTTGTAATCTGCCAGCACTGAAGTAATGGCAGACTTACAGGTGTAAGCGTGCTTCTGAAGTGACACTTGCATAGAATTTCTAGCCACGCTTATGTTGTTGAAATGGCCTGTGAGAACTGGACTGTTCATGCAAACACTAGATTATTTCTGATATTATTATTGTAAGAAAACAGTATACATAGGGGCAGAATAAGAAGTTATCTTAGTCTAAAATTTCGTGCAGAAAAAGCTACAAAACCGTATTTAGATGTTTTAAGCAAGACCCTATTGGATAAAATGTCAGGCTTCCTGTGGTACCTTCTTATATCTGTAGATTTAAAAATCCTTTTTTCTTTCAATATTAGAGCTAGTTTCTTCTCGGCAAATACATGAATTTTGTCAAGGGCCAAAAAAGCAAATGCTGAAAACATAAAGGCATCACACCACAGAACAAAGGACTCAAGCACCAGAAGGAATCAGGTGATTTTTCATCTGTCCATTTCTTTCTCAAAAAAGAACACACATTTTAAAACATCATGAGACATTCCAGCTGAGGTACCATTTACTTTTAACATGACAAGCTTTGCTACCTTCTGTCAATGTAAGTGAGCACACTGCACAAGCTGCAACTTACAGATTAAAGTCAATTCTAAATGCAATTGAAATTGGTTACCTCCCACGCAGGGACATTCTCTCTGAACTTCTCATTCACCATACAGCAGATTGACATTAAATATGCCTTACTGGACACCTCTGGAGAATAATTCATCCATAGGTAATTTTCAAGGTACTGGCTGTGAAGAGACAAAGAATATTTCATTACTTGCTGCCACCCACATAATCTGTCACTCATTTAAAAGAGCAGTTATCCACAGGGTTTTTTTCCTCCTTCTCCTTAAAGCCATCTTTATAGTTTGAGAGCAGTTCCTGAAGTTACCTCTCATCTAGGTCACTGCAGCAAAACTTGTCAGACTCAGTAACTGCTGCAAGAGATGGATTGAGCTTCTTAGCATCAAGATATGTTCACCAGATTGTTTCCAAATGTAACAAATAGCCACAGCTCAATACAAAGTCAGAAGATTGATTGCTGATTTTCCAAAAAGAGGAAAAAACCCCAAAACTGTCACTTGTCTAAAGAATGTCACATGCAACACTTCCTAGCAAAAGATGCAAAGGACAACTACTATATAGCAGTATTATTAAGTACTTTTTTTTCAAACAATCATCTAGAGACATTTTATGCTTGCAATCACTTAAGAGGCAATAAAAGCATTACATTACAGTGAGACTAAAACAAAACAGTACATTTAGTACATCTTAGTAAAAACATTATTATGCCCCTAAGCAAGAATAAAAAGGTATGTGAGCAAGAACAAAGGACAGGAAAATCTCATGTGTGTAAGACAGGAGTGTTTGACAGATGGATGGCGAGGTGGGTGGGGGAAGAAGAGAAAACTGCTTACAGGACAAATGGCAGTAGATGGGGCTATAGACCAGAAACTACTGAAGTTACTTTAAAGACTGGTAATGTTAATATTGTTCAGAGAGAGACAGGCTAAAAACCTCTCACTCCATGGTACTGCTCACATACAAATTCCAGAAGTCAGGCTACCAGCATGCCACTTGTTAGCATCAAATCCCAAACTGTAGATTATTTTTTTCTCTCCCACCCTTTCTAACAAAAGAGCACAAAACAGAGGGAAGTTTGTCCTGTTTTTCTAGGTACTACTTATGTATTTCGGCTTTCTCAAACAATGAATCTCTCTCAACCAAAACACCTATCATTCTGTCTGCTCGTGAGATTTGAGAGATAAAACAGAACCAGACAGAACACTGAATACTGTGTTTCTAAATATGTAAAGGCCACAAATACTTATTTTACATCACGTTTTATAAGCTGTTCCAGAAAACTCTGAAGTAGCTTAACATTTTCCGAAACAGATTTCTATTTCTTTTCAAGTAAAGAAAACTTTGGTCATAGTGCTGTACCACAATTAATTTTCACCCTTGCAGTAAGTGACTTAATTCATACACTTCCTCTGACTTTGGCGAGTTCTGATTCAATGACACGTTCCAAATAGCACAACCAGGTTTTTCACCTCTTTCATTCATACACTCTTCCTTGGTGCTTCACTTACTGTAGAAATTCAGATTTATAAACCAAGATACTCCAATATATTATGTTTATGAAATTACTTCCTTCTCAAACTGAGCTCTCCTTGCTTAACTTCCCTATGTACACAATTTAAGGCTTTAATAAGTAGGAACAAATTAATATGCTACTTTCAAACTGTCTTACTGCCCTGCATTTGTTCTTCATCTTTACAGATTCCTATGAAAAAAAAAACACCTTTAATATTTCACTCCAGTTAGCTTACCTGAATTCCAGAAGCATTATCTTTCTAATAGCAAACCTAAAAAGGAAAAAGTAATCAATTAATACAATAAAGAAAGCCTCCAGTAAACATCTTAGCTGCATGGAAATGTGCTGTATTCTTCCCTTGTTTTGTGTGAAAGTTCAGCCCCAAACAGTGGCTGAGCACCACACACAGCTTGCTCATTCCTGAAGGAGAAACAGTGGCTTGGGATAAGCACAGTTTACTGACAAAATCACCATGAAAGGGGAACAGTAACACCCCATCCCAAATTACACTCACACCTCGTGTTAACACAGAGTACCTTACCACCAGACAGCAACAGAGTGACAACAGATCTGCAACACCCTGGCAGCACTCAGACTGCCCTGGAGGCACACTGATGAGTGCCCATCCCCACCAGTACCTTTTATGGGGGGGTGATGTCAGGTAGTGTGGGAAACAGCCTGGGCTGCCTCATCTCACCTGGGCTGGCTGCCTGGGGAGGTTAACTCTGGCCTGGCAGGAACCAGGACATTTTCTTATTTAACAAAACCTGTAGAAACATCTAGGATTTATTTCCGCCTCCTCCTGTGCAAGAACAGTTACTTGAATGCAGAAGGAACTGCTGTAACACTGTGGAAGCTAGTGTTCATGCTGGTCCATTAAACAATCAAATTCACATTAAAAAAAATCCATCTAGATCTTTCAAATCTGAAGACACAGCTTCCAACAGCCTTGAAGATATAAAACTGCTAGAAACTGAGCGCCTTCTACACGTTTGATCAGTTGGCAATGGTATCCCTTCTTAGTGACTGGAAATGGAAGTTTGCTCTGATCCTGTAAGTCTTAGATTACTTTCAGAAAGAAATCATAAACAGAATTCTCTACAGAACTCAAACTTCTCCTGAAGCGCTCCAAACAGCTACAGTTAACAATTCTTTTCTGTACACAGAAATGCAGACTGCAGTTTATCTTGAATTCTTTATGCCCCCCAACTAATGTTACAATTCATTGAAATGGGACTTGCCAGTTATAAATCTGGTAACAGTAAATGGAGAAATATTAATAAGATAGAGGCAACACACTCATTTTTCCCCCTTTACATACCTTACTGACAAAAGAAGGGACCTGCCTTCTATAACCACCACAAAACTCAACAGACTATCAGATCAAGGAACCAATCAATACTACGTCCAACCACTGCATTTAAGGATTATGAGCTCATGAACTTTCTTTTTGCCACATTCAGACTTCTAAATACCAGAATGATTGAAGGACTTAAATGCACTTGAGTTGTTTTTATCCATTTTCAAAGTTAATGCATTTTAATATATTCTATGAAACATTACAAACCATACAGACAATGTTGGAATGCCTGTTTCTAAGCACAAGTGCATAGTGTACTTACTTTGACTTGACAATTTCTTTTGTGTATACATCTTCAACAACCTAAAAGAAAGAATATTTTTTTAAAAAGGTTAAAAATTGTATAGACTTCATAAAGTGATTATAAAGATGCATTAAGGTATCCCATGCACTCAAAATTTCTCTAAATTAGTTACTGTCTGCTTATTGCTATTAGATTAGAAAATGTCACACCGAGTACGTCTCAGCTCTGAAGACTCCAAAAGCTTCATGGACATACATTCTCACAAAGAACATTAGGGGAAAGCACACAATGATAGAGAAAAGACTGAACTTTCATTCAAATCATTCTGAAGGAATAACCTACACCTCATCAAGACTTTTCCACAGAAGTCAAACAGATCTGCAGACCTCTTAATTGTTACGTCTTTGGTTTGCTGTCAAATTTAAAGAACAGTCTTTAAGAGACGAGTCTGGAGCTGGAAAGCAAGATTTAGCCAAATGCCCACAAGGGAAAGAAATCTAACACTTAGAACCCCACACCACACAAAACCAGCACAAAACCAAACACATCAGGCCAAATTTTAAACATTCAAAATATAAGCATCCACCAGAACAGCACAGCTCTCTGAAGAAGCTTTCAGAAATAGTATACAGCTCAGTAACACCTGCATCTATCCCCCTTCTTTCTAAGAGTAGGCCCTCCCCAAACATCTTTTAACCTCAAAGGAAATGCTCAAAATACTCTCCTAAGTTCTTGGCCAAAATAAACTCAACAAATAGCACACAAAAGAAGTGCATTGATATAGCACACCTTCATAACAGTGCCTATGCTTATAAACTACAAATACATAACAAACATTTTAGAATTACAGGCTACTAAAGAACCATTAACTTTCTAAGCAGTCTTACATTCCCACATAAAGTAAGCACCCCTTGAAGCTGATACTTAAAAAAAATGCTCATTGTTTTTAGACCCCAACACAAATAATTACCTTTGAATCAAAAGGCAGCTTTTTCTTCACATGTGGAGCCCAATATTTATTTGCTAACTGTATGGGGGGAAAATAATGATAAAAAAAGGTTAAACATGTACATTTTCAGTTGTGGTGATACAATAACTCTCTAACACATCCCATAACCAAGCTTTGTTTCACGAATCTTACTTAATTTCAGTTTATGGTAACTACAAGTAACAAAAGTATGCTCCCCAATAGCAACACTTGTCAACTACTTAAGGCTTCACGCCCAAACCTTCTGGGAAAAGTCTCAGATGCACACACTGCTATATAACAATTTCTTAACCCCGGGTTACAAACGATTATGAGAATTTCACAAAGAACCAGAGGCTACACTTAAAGGCCTAATATTTTAAGGCTATTTGCTGTAGCCATCTCTGCAGCAAAACTCAAACACTCTGGGGGCAAGAGCTTCCTAACAAACTATCCAAACTTCTTTTCACTGTCGAAGAGGAAGGGAAGGGGCACTTCCTTCCAGCACAAACGATCGCTGGCATTAAAAACTCCCGAAACGCTCTGCTGCTAGAAACTGTCAGCAACTTTTCACCTATTATAACTTTTTCTAGGACTCATTTTTCAGTACCGCTCCCGTAAATCCCTCCCGCCGGGAAAGGCCGGGAGCATAAACCCTTTCATAGGCAGGGCTAACGGCAAACCTCTCCTCATCCACGACAAAGGAAAACCCTCCTCCCAACACCCACGGCCCGCAAGGACTATGCAGGCGGAACGGCCTCTCTAGCATCTGGCTCCGGCCGCTGTCCCGGAGACCCTACGGGCCTCTCCCCCGACGGCCCTACCTGGGTCACGTACTCCGCGTTGATCTGCGAGACGGTGGGTGCCACGATCTTCTTCGGCTGGGCCGAGGACGCCGGCGCCGCCATAGCGCTGCTGGCCCAAGCCGCCTGACACACGCCGCTCTCCCCCCGCCGCTCTCAGATCGAGACGGGAACAGCGCGCCGCTCTGGAGGCCGAGCGGAAGTAACGTTCGCGCAGGGAGCAGCGGAGAGAAGAGCGCTTCCGCGGCGAAGGGTGCTAGAGCGGCCCCTGGGAGGAGAAGCGGCTGCGCCACCTGCCGCGTCCTTCTGGGAACTGCCACCGGCAGGCGCGGAGCGGCGGCGCTCAGGGCGCAGAGCTGAGGCCCGGGCCCTGCGCTGTGCTGCGCGCCGCCCTGTGGCGGTGGCTGTCGAGTCCTGAGCCCGGGCCAGCCGCGGTGGCGGGCCGCCAGCCAGAGGCTCCCGTCTTTGCGGTACAGGAATCTGTGAAAGCCAAAAGACTGCGATAAGAGGGGGGCAGTTAGGCACCACGTTATTTCGTGCTCGGGGAATACACTTGGGGTGACTCCTACTTAGCTCTTCAGAGCAAAGGTGTCTGCCCGTGTACGGTGGAAAAGCCCCGCCCTTGCCAACAGCCAGCAAACACCCCCGAGACCTGAGCCAAGCACCGTGCCCGCTGTGGCACACGGGACACGAGTGGAGGGGAGGCAAAGGTAAGAGCAAAATAATTACACTCATCAGTCAGCAGTTCGGCAATGAATTGGAGTAGTTGGCAATTAACTTCTATTTGGCAAACAGATTAATTAAGCAGGAAATTCACAGACTCTCTGGAGAGGTTACAGTGCTTTGTTTCTCTGCTCATTATCCAGCGCCTGCCACTTGAGTACTTTAAACTTCCAAGCAGATACCATTGAAGCCTGTTTGAATATGACCTCCTTTGTTTTGGTACCAAGGTGATCTCCATTTCATTTCTTCAAGCAGAGGTTAAGCTAAATATTCTTTTTGAAGTTGAATTAGAATTTACAATGGGAATGGAAAAAGTAATGACAGTACCTTCAATGGGATCAGACAATGGCTACATTCAAATAAATATGCCTACTGCGTGCCTTTCCTTTAGAAGATCTGGAAAATCTAAGCTTTCTGTATAGGGACTATTAAAATCAAAAGTTACAGAAGTAGCAATAACAAATTCTGTATGTGACATGGATTGAGTACTGTCATGTGGAGGGATTGGAGCCTTTAGAGATATCCTTATGTGATGAAAATGTGCAAGCACAAAGCAAATAAATACACTTAAACCAATGTACCCTATTGTACATTTAATTTGTGGTAACAATCAACAAATTAGGATGCTTCAATTTAATTGACATAGAGCTTTATGATTGGCTTAGCCTTTTTGAAATCTGCAGACATGAAAAGCAGTATTTTTATTTACCCTTTCTTCATCACTTGGTACAACTGGATGTAACACTTGCATCCATGGACAGGTGTAGAAAATATGAGTAAAATTTACCTGAGCTCTTGGCTAGCTGAGCCATGTTAGCGTGTTGCTGCTTCTTAACTGGCAAGTTTGGGAGGACACTGTAGGCAGTATTACCTTCCATGTTTAGCTTGTTCTGTGGTTGACTACCTCAGAAACTGACATAGCTTATATTTGCATGTATCACATCAACTAGAAGTGTATCAGCTCATCAGTTTGGCAAAGAAGGAAAAGAGTACTTTTGCTACCCGTAAGTAGACTAGATGGAAAAATAGCAGGAAGGAAATAACTATTGAAGCTATAAATCAGTGGTGAAAAAGGACACTGGAATGTAAGTTCATGTTACAGTTATGCCCTGGCCAGCCCCTAAGCACCATGCAGGTGCTTGCTCACTCCCCTCCCCTGTGGGATGGGGAAAGAATGAAAAGGCTGAAAGTGAGAAAACTCATGGGTTGAGATAAAGAAAGCTTAACAAGGAAAGCAAAAGCTGTGCACACAAGCAAAGCAAACCAAGCAAATCCATTCCCCACTTCCCATGGGCAGGCAGCTTTTCTTCCATCTCCAAGACAGCAGGGCTTCAAGCGTGCATAACGGTGACTTGAGATCACCACTCTGAACATCACCCTGTTCCTTCTTCCTTCCCCAGCTTTATATATTGAGCATGTCATATGTTATGGGATATCCCTTTGGTCAGTTGGGGTCAGCTTTCCCAGCCATGTCCCCTCCCAAGTCCTTGTGCACCCCCAGCCTACTCGCTGATGGGGTGAGAAGCAGAAAAGTCCCTGGCCCTGTGTATGTACTCCTTGGCAATAAAGGAAAGGACCCTGCATTATCAACACTGTTTCCATCACAAAACATAAAACGTAGCCCTATACTAACTATGATGATGAACCATAACTCTATTGCAGCCAACACCAGCACAGTTCATTGCCTATAGATATAGGTTGAAATAAGAAAGCTTCTAATACTGACTTTCAGATGGGACCCAAAAGTTTTACATGTGTTTAAGACAGTGTGGGACACCTAGAAGAGGCTGTGATGATTTCTGGGGATCAGAGGTGATAGTAATTAACAACCTCAGATTTCTAATCACATGCTCAAGTGTCACCTACAAGGGGACATTTTTTTCAGAGCTATTACCGTATCAAAAAGTAGGTATGCAAATAGATTTTGGACTTGGGCTGGTAAATTTTGTAGAACAGCTTTACAAGATTGACTTAAACCTTCTGAGGTCTGTTGTATCTTATGATATGTCACATATAAAACCTCACCAAGGATGTTGTATTAAACCTCTCTAGAGTCAGTGTGGCAACAGGGTTCCTACAAGAGGGCAAATCCAAACTAATCTAAATGCTCTGACTCACCTTATGAAGGAGCTTCTGATATTTGAAACAAGTATTAGCTAACATTAGGTGTTGTGATTACATCCCTCAGTGGCAATGCCAAATAAAGATCTCCCTATGAATAATGCTTCCAGTACTTCTTAGTAAGTGCTATTGGTTAGTTACAGAGTGCTGCGACAATAGGACTACAAATGAATAGAAAAAGCAAAAATTAGTGCATTGGCAAAATACGTTACTTTCTAAGCCTCAAGAGAGCTGAACCTTAAAGGGGAGTTGTGGTGAGACCAGGCATAATGATGCCCAGTGTTGTACCCATGTCCCCATCTGTGACTCACACCCCAGCTCACACCTATTACTACTGGTCTCTTGAATGCTACATGCAGTTGCCCCCAGAGCGGAGGCACGTCTGTCACTTTTCACCCCAAACTGCTTTGTAGTCAGGGGAAAAGTAAACCCCTGCACCCTGTCGTCCCCACAGCCTTCTGTGAAGTTCTCCATCTTTCTGTACTCATTGACTTAACATGTCAAGAAAATCAAATATTCTTTCTCTTCAAAAACCTGTTAATTCATTCATGAAGACATGTATTATTTAAAAAGTCACACATTTGAGTAGATGCGGTTTTCAAGACTATTCATTTCTAGGCTGCATACAGCCCTGGTCAATTTATATTCAATGCTGCTTTCTTGCTTAATTAGCTCTTCTTGTTTTGGATGCTTGCCCTTCTGTATTATTGTAGCCAGGAAAAATATTATTTTCTTCTCTTCCTTGTAAACTATGTGAGCCAAGGTCATCAATAAGCTGACCATTGATTTAATCTCAATTACACTCTCCCAAATACAGTATCAGTGGGTCAGGAAGCATTTAGTGGTAATCAGCAGGAGCTGAAGCCATCTTCTCTTCATCCCTTCTTGATGGAGATGCAGGGGCCTCTTCTTCCTTCCAAAAATCACTGAATGTAGCTGCACTTCTTACAATGGCAATTTTTACTCTTTTCTATATATATGCTGAATACCTTTATCATTTCTTGGGCCATGCAGTAGATAACTCAGAGGCAAAGGGAAGCCTTACAATAGTCTTTTCAAAAGTGAGCTGTAATTGTTCTGACAGCAAGTTCATCGTATGCAGAAAGTCAAAGACACCAGAGTCCTAGCAGGTGATGGCTGAATTGTGCTTTCCCTGTGCACAGCTTCAACGCTTAAAAATGCTGAGGTGAGCCAGGTGATTTTTAGCAGAACTGTGCTTCCCAGGGTGGAGGTCTGGATATCTGAGGTGCATCCCAGTGGCGTACAGGAATTTAATCTCTAGTCTAATATATAATTTTATTCAACTGAATGCATATAGCTTAGCTTTGGGGAAGTACCTAACTGGATACTTTACTTAAGGCAGATGAATCCCAGCTCCACATAAGTCATATGTTGAGTAGGCTTTCTGTGAAGCAGGGCTGTAAAGCTTATGAGACTGCATCCCTTTAAAATCGGCTTTTATCTCTTACTTGTTGACTTTTACACGGGAACAAAAGGTTTTTTGAGAGGCATCCTTTTGAAAAGCTCTGCAACAAAGCTCTAAACATGAGAATTTCAAGTCTCATCATGTATATGTACAAACTTGTGCAAACAGCTTTTCTTCTAACCAAAAGAAAATGACTATGAATATACAGCATTTTGAAATATGACTTGCAAAGTTATATTAAATAAGTTTTTGAAATGTGTGGGGGATTAATGGTATGAAAATGGCATGGTATGTGCATTATTTAAAGATGACCAGAAATCTCCTGTGTCTCTCGCCTGTGAAAAGGTAGAAGCAGAATTGATGTAAACAGCTTTCAGGTAAATAAAATTTGGAAGCACTTCTCAAAAAAAGATCAGAGCAATCTTTCAACATATAAAAGGTTTAGACATAATGATAGGAGTTATTCCTTTCATTATAGTTTATCCTTCATAGTAGTTAATATTCACATAAACTAAATGTTCAGTCTGTTCATGGTAATTTTAATTCAATCAAGTCACATTGCTTTTACTATTTTATTTATGTGCATTCTTTTAGTCCAAGAGTTTGTCACTGTGTTCATCTCATTAAATATGGGTACTCACTCCGTAAATATGTGTACTTCCACTCAGTAAATATGGGCACTTTCAAAAATGATGCCTCAGTTTAGTAACAGATGCTTCTTAAAATATTTAGAATTTTAAAGTGTAAAGAAGCCGTCAGTAGCATTCTGATTTGTGTATAAATATTTATTTAGCACACGTTCTGGCCAATGTACTGCCCTTGATTTTAGTGCAAAACTTACAGTAACTTCAATGGAAATTCTGAGCTCATGACTAGAGAAAAATATGGTTAATTCATCAACCCAGCTGCTATTATGTCTCAGAATAGCAAGCAGTGCCTCTAGTGAAGGAGGTGGGGAAGTACGGGAGTTTATGTCATTCTTAGCTTTCTGTTGATGGGCACACATTTGGGTAACAGCTCAAGTTAAAGCAGGCTCTGGGCTACTCGAATTCCCTTCAGAGACTTAGCAAGGTTCCTACCAGCTGGAGCAGAACAGCGCTATGATCATAAGAAACCAACGACCAGTAAAGCTCTAGAAATATTTGCTAGAAATTCTGAGAGGCTGTTATGGGATAAAACTTCTATGAGGCAAAAAAAATCATTGATGGAGGAACGTGAGGGCTTCATCTCTGAAATAAGATTCTAAGGCAAGTAATTTCCTTTCTGCTAATGATAGCTTGAGAAGTGTTATGGAAAGTTGAGTCTATTTGTAGAATAATTGTATAAAAAGATTCTCGATCCCATATTATTTCTCACAATAAAAAAAACCCGTACAGATTGCAAACAGAAGCATATCAAATCTTAATTGAAAGAGAACAGTTATAAGATGTTGCAAGCCAGGTCCTAAAGCTTTCATCTTTGCCTTTCTTTGTATTTGCTAGTCTTTTTGTAGCCATTTTCATTAACACGTAAGGATTTTTAAGAGAAAAGGGCCAATAAAACCATATACATACTGAAAACAGCAAAATTCACAGTGTAATACTGAAAAAGAATATATGAACTTTTAGTAGTTTCTTTTACTGAATAAAAAGCCTCCTAATATGATTTAAACTAAAATATTGCACAACAAATCATTTTAGCTTATTGGCAAATGGATATTTTTCCCTCTGTTGATTGCATTAGCATCAGACATACTATCGATGCCTGAGGAAATTCTTACAAAGGTATTCTCCCTACCCAAGTACTTGCTATTATGAAGACCCAAAGCATCAAAGACAAGATGGAGTACACTGTGGCAAACAAGGTTGCCAAGATATTAATCCAAGGTTGCTTGTAGTGTCAAAAAAATTAATGCTTTGATCTTAAAAATTATCCTCAAATTGACTGAGACACCTGAGGTGTCTAGAGGCCTTAGGTTTCCACTCAGTTTAGTAAGGCTGCTTTGACACTAGTGGGATAATCTCTGCTCAGCTGTATCTTCACAATCCTCTTAAAAACAAAATAAAAAAGAAATTGAAAAAATCACTTGAGTTTCTGTTACTCAGCAAACTACTTTTGCAAGCACACACTAAACATTAAAACTTAAACTCTTTAAAAAATTGCACAAATAAAATAATGCACATTTGTTTATCAGGAGCATGTTTTCCTTGATGGTAACACAAATTGAGTACAGTGCATTAGCAGTAGAAATGGGAGACAGCACGTGTAGTTGGTTTCTTTAGCTTAGTAATAGAATTTTACTCTTTATATAGCAGCGGCCACATAATTCTCTATATTGCCCTCCGTCATGATGTCAGCAAGGCCCATTCCAGTTCCACAAGTAGCAAAGGAGCCACAGGCAAAGCTAGATAGCCACCATTTCTATTTGCTCTTACTACTGTACGTACCCAGACCTCTTTCTGTGGAGAATGACAGGCCAGGCAGCTTCTGTCATCCTCAGGCACCATTTTGCATGTCATGTCATAGTAGCACACGTGCCACAACCACCTCCATGACTCTCTGTAAATCACAGGTGGTTTCACAGATCTGGACATCCTGGGACCAGGGACACTGCAGGAGGAAAAGTTTCAGCCGCACATCCACAGCAGGAGTGTAGCAGAATCAAGCCCCACGCTAGCGTACTGGAGCCGAAATAGCAGAGTACACAAGTTAAACAGCATTCAGACTTCTGCAACTCAGGGCAGCAGTAACACTTTCACATTAGAATGGCAGTTTTTAACCAAGGAAAGAGTCAGTTCTACTTGTGAGTTATTTTGTTGGCATAAGGCTGATTTCTCCTTCACTTGCATGGACTCTGAAGATTCACTTTTTTAACAGATGCTATAAAAGATGCTGTTTAAAAGCTGCTTGATAGAACTAGTCATTCTGTGAAGAAGTACAATTAATTTGCTCAACCTGGAGAAAATAAGGTATATGAAAGCATAGAAAATTCACTTCTGTAATTTGAATTTTCCTTATGATAACTGCCTTCAGACATACCTCATCCATAGCAATCAGGCAATAAAACTAGGCTATTAATTTAAAACTTGCACATTAAAAATTCACAAAACCTTGTGCTAGGAATATGAATCGTAACCCCTTTGGTTATTTAGATGATCTAGGCATTTTCAACATTATTAAATGGGCTATTAGAAGGGCCAAATCCATGGTCTTTACTGATTTAAGAGTCATAATGTGTTCCTCAAGTGAGCTACTGTTGTAGGATTATGACTTCCTGAGTTTTACATCTATACTAGTAGACAGCCAGGAACACTAACCATTAGATCCAGCATCTCAATTTGAAGCCTCAGGACTCATTAACTTCAGTTAACTTTCTTTTGTGTCTGTCTCCCATTTGCTTCTCTAACTTTTCCTGTTGACCCTGGGTGTAACAGAGAGACTAGATCAGACAAGTTAGAGAAACTGAACACTCAGTGAGAAGCAGCAACAAAATTTTCCTGTGGTTTATGATGGCTTTTTTCCTTTTCCCTAGACATAATTAGGAATACTTATATATATTTTTCAAGTTTTGACTTTCTGCAAACATTGCAGCAACCATAGCACAGCATTCAATCATCCACATTTTAAAGTTAGCCATAGCCACATTCCCTAGGTAGAAAATGGACAAAGTGATCAGTTAGTACTGCACTTCCAGTCAATTTAGTATTGCATACTTTTGTCTTTTTTTTAAAAGATCACTTTCACCTTCTTCTGTTTGTTTTAAAATATTTGACCCTTCTTTTATTCCACAAAGGACTACCTGAAAGTTGAACCCATGCAGTTTGAGAAGTTCTGTTTGGGAGGAGATTAGTAATAACATAGGAAGACCCAGTGTTTGCCTGTTTACAATACGCTTTGGGTAAGTCTTTGCTACAGTCTTTAAAAATCCACTGCTTCAGTACTGTGAGATTATTACTCTTAGCCACCAGTTCATTCTAACAAAACCACAGGCAGTGTCTCTGCCACCAAAGATGCTTCAAAGACTGATGGTTTCAACTTGCCTGGGAGTGTTGTGGAAAATGACTAACATACTAATGAACACCACAAAGGGTTACTGTTAACTCTGGGAAAACCATGCTAGCTCAAATCCTCAAAGGTACTTGGAGAATTTTACTGTTAACTTCAAAAGAGACAGGAGTTCAACCCTGGAATTTTTTTTCTCCTCTTAGAAACTGCTTTACCCCTTTCTAGCTAATATAACCCCCCTAAAATAATTAATTTATCCTCACACAAAACTTTTTTCTAAATGAGTAGAGCCAGATGAATAAAGTGGCCCTTACTGCCCTTCTGAAATCCTACCAAGTCCAAAGATTACATTAGTTTCCAAAGCAATCAAACAGTAACCATTCCCATGTAAGTCTCTCTTCATTCCTGAAAAGCAGCTTTCTGTATTACTTGCCCCTCGTTTTATTCAACTTGATATTTTCAAAACATACCAAGTTTAGTTCTTGAAACATTACTTTCCAACACTGCATTTCTTCAGTGCTGTGACTCCTTAAGAAAAATATTATTATCTTTAAACATATTTCTATTTTATTTCTTTAAAAAATATCTGAATCAAAACATATTGTTCTAACATGCAAAGTTAGTTATTTTGGTAAGTTGTCTTAAAACTTTTCTGTATATTGAATGTTACATTGTTTGAAAGCTTTGGTTTGCAAAAAAGGTACACCATAAAAGTAGAATATAAATAAAATAGTTTATTACAAGGATTTTAAAGGAGCGCTACAATACACTTCCAGAACATTTTATACAGTATTCTTTCAATATGAAACAATTCACATAGGGAGAAAAAACTCTCAATATATCACTGTAGTTGTTATTAACATAATGAATTTATCTGTCATAGAAAAACCATAGTAACTACAGACTGTTTCTGTGTATCTCTCCTAATTTTATTCTCTCTGAAAATGGGAAAGAGTAACACACACAAAAATAAATAAAATTTCCCTGCACACTTCATTTATACCAAATACTACAAGGCTCATGCCACAGCAAAACCTAGATATATCACTTCAAAAGTTTTTTTTTAAAAATAAAGAACATTTTAGTTAATAAACATGGATGTATTTAAATAGTGAAAAGAATGACACGTATCTTACAGATATACTCATTTAGAAATAGAACAAAAAACTTCAGGGTTCAAATATTCAGAAGTTGCATAACAAAGGAAAATATTCTAAAAGGTAGGGGTTTGGGATTTATGGGGGGAAGAGGAACAAACAAAACCAAACTTCATTCTTGTTCATAATGAATAAAGCTCCACCACACAAACCTTTTGCCAAGCCTACAAGAATAATGGGCTAAGCTTGACTTACTAGAAAATATAACTATGGATTCTATTAATACAAGATCAGAATTACTGAATTTGAGCTAAAAGTAATTTTCAGTCTCTTATATTTAATGCAATGAGAACATGACTTCCCCACAAAACTGCTCATCTGAGTTATTGTCACATCGCTATCAGAAAAATAGTTTAGTATTGTATGAATTAGCCAAAAAAACTAGGAAAGGCAAGGGATATATATAGAAGTAGAGGAATGAAGTGGTAAAATGGCTTAATTGATTATAAACCCTGCTATTTTAGCATTGTCTACTTAACATTTTATGATAAAAATGGAAAAGGTCCAATTCCTCCTCTATAGATCTCCAAGCACGTTACAAAGCAATTAACAGAAAAAAATTAACTGTTCCATAATGCTACATTAACATTAATTCTAATTACTTTTTTCTTCCCAACTTTCTACTTTTTTGCATCTTTTATCTGAAAAGAACCGTGTAGGTTTTTTAAAGTATGAAATACATACAGCAAGTATCCTTTCTTTTTAATGTATAGGGAGCCAGAAGAAAGTAAAGGAACCTTTTTTTCCCTGTACTTTGGATTACCTTTGTATCGTTACTTTTCTGATAGCATTGGACAGCATAATGTCATAGAACACTGTACAGGAAAAGGTATAACTTTAAAATACCTGATCCACAGACCACTGCAGATTGTTGCAACACTATTAATACAGTAAGAATGTGTATTTATAAATTAATTTAGGAAAAGAAATGCAAAGCGGCTTTATTTTTTTGTACGGGATTTTGTTTTAAGCACCTTCTCACATTCATCACAAGTTATATCAATTAGTTTCAAAGACAGTAAATTAACTCTCCAGCAGGCCATCTCCATAGCAGAAACAGATCTTCCTCTTCAGTTAATTATAAGCCTTTTAAATAATTGTGCAACCAGATTTTTTTATATATCATTTCATAGGGCATTATCCAGTTTTGACAAAAACAATATATTCTCTGGTTGTTGCTCAGTGGAACTCAGCCTTAAGCTCTCTTTTTAAAGTGAGTAAGGTGATGTCTTTTCAAATGTGGGGCCTGTCTGAAATTCTTGCCACAAACTAAACATTCAAATGGCTTCTGTCCAGCATGCATTATGTAATGTCTTTCAAGCTTAGAAGGTGATTTAAAAGTTTTAAAGCAGATACTGCATTGATACAATTTGTTAACTTTACTTTTTTCTGTGCTGTCAGAAAAATCATGCCAACAGCTGTAACAGCTCTGCTCTGTTTCCAACAATTTACTACACAAATACGGCTGCGCGGTTCTACTGCTGGGGCTGAGAACAAAGTCCCCTGACTCTATTTCAACTTTGATTTCAGCTGCTTGGTTTGACTGAATCAGCTCCAATTCTTGAAAGCCAGATGCCTGTGAAGGTGTCTGAGAATAACCTGGATAACCCACAGGCTGAGAAGACTTAAATTCAATGCGATCTCCCTGATGATTGAAAAGTTTGTTCAGGTTTTCAAATTCTACCTGGCAAACGGGGCTTTTACAGGGTCTCTCTTCAGTATGGGTGAGCTGATGTCTTTTTAAGTGAGCTGACTGTCTAAATGTCTTCCCACAAACATTACAGCCAAAGGGCTTCTGTCCCGTGTGTATAAGATAGTGTCTTTGAAGTTTGGATGAAGACGGAAAGATTTTTTCACATCTGTCACATTTACACACTTTCTGTCTGTTATGTATTTTTTTAGCAGAAGCTGAAAAAGCACAGTGAAGTACTTCTGGATTATCAAAGGAACCATCATCTGATGAACCATAAAAAGAGTTGTCTTTATTATGCAGTGAATCATCCGTGTTTAAGGTGCTTTCGCCAGTAAGCATACCCTTTAAATCAATTCCGAAGCCAGGAGTTTGCGGGTGCTCTTGCCAAGGTAACGGCAGAGCAAGTGTTCTTTTCATCTGATTACTATGTGCCTTGTGCACGTCAAGCTTACTGTGGCAATCCTTGAAAGATTTAGTGGAAGCATGCTGATCAGAACGCTGATCTCTAGCTGCAACCAGGTCAGGACTTTTAAAGTGACCTGATTTTTTCTTTTTTCTGTCAGTCAGAGAAAAATCTGTTGCCTTTCCTCCAGTATGCTTCAGCTTCATCAGGATCTTGTTTTTCATGCCGATGCTGTGGCTGCATGCTGTCATACCATTACTTGACCTTTTTCCATCTTTCGGACAACATTTGTGCAAATTTAGAACCTGCTCTGTTTCAAAACACTTCTCACATCCTGGGCACTGAAAGGGTACAATATAAATTGAGTGAACATTGTGTGGGTCATTCTCCTGTGACTTGTAAGCCTCAGCATTCTCAAACCTGTCCTTCCTTCCTTCCAGCAAGTGCTGTGATCTGTGATGTTTAAGCATCTTTGCTTTGTATAACATATTGTGAAAAGTCTTATTTCTGGCATGGACCTGTTTGTGCTTCATGAGTTTGCTCTGTATTTTAAACCCCTTCTGACAAAAGCAGCACCGAAAAGGCCTTTCTTCTGTGTGTGTGAGCTGATGGATTTTCAAGTGTGTTGACTGTCTGAAAGATTTACCACACAAAGAACACTTAAAAGGCTTCTGGCCAGTGTGAATAAGGAAGTGTCTTTCTAACTTCGATCTTGATGGAAATGTCTTGTTACATGACTCACAAACGTGAGTTTTCTTCCTCCTTCTGGCACCATGAAGATGATCTGCCTTCAGGCACTGATGCAGTATCCACCGCTCTTCAGTTGTGAAAGATTTCCAACACATAGAACATCGAAATACGCCGTAAGTGACCTTGTCTTGCTCAAAAGTCACAGAGTTTTCTGTTTGCTTGGTATCATTCTTATAATTCTCATTATGAAGCTGCTGATGCTTTAAGAAAGTGATTAAATTTTTGAAGTTTCTTTGACAAACAATACATTTAAAAGGCAGATTATGGGTTAACTGATGCCTCTCCAGGTGGACTAGCTGCCTAAACGTTTTATGGCATACATGACATTCAAATGGCTTCTGACCAGTATGTATCAGGTAATGTCTGGCTAATTTTGATGGAGTTTCAAACTGTTTATAGCAAATGTCACAAATATATGGCTTTTTCTTGGTTATCCTGTCCGCTGTTACACACTGCTGAACTTTTAGCATTTTAAAAAGCAATTAGACCTTGATTATTGTTTCTTCAGATAGGTAATTCAAGTGAAATCATCAATTACACACTAAGATGAAAGGCTGTAGAAGCAGCAAATGTTCTTAGGAGAGAGAGATTCTTAAATGGCACGGGTCCCTAAAATAAGAGAGAAAGTATTATTTTAGCCTATATTAATACATAATTGCCTACATTTGTCTAATTTTCTATGTAAGAGACCAAGAACATCTAGATTAGATTACTTCTCACTTATCTTAAGATGCTTCCCTCAAAACAGAGTACACTACATGATGCAGGAAAATAGACTACTTTCCAGAAAAAACAAGTTTAAGTCATCTGTGCAGATATTGTTTAGCCCTACATGTTACCTCCTACAGCTGTAATTCCAACGCCCAAATATAATATTTATGAATGCAAGATAAAGAGAGAAGTACTAGGGATTCTTGGCTTCCATAATAAAAATCAAATGAAAGCAGTGAGAAATAAACATTAGCAATGCATTAAAATTAAGTACAAAGATACTATTCACAT
Organism: Laterallus jamaicensis coturniculus; assembly: GCA_022605575.1. Classification (NCBI taxonomy): domain Eukaryota; kingdom Metazoa; phylum Chordata; class Aves; order Gruiformes; family Rallidae; genus Laterallus; species Laterallus jamaicensis. The sequence continues at coordinate 896,295 of JAKCOX010000045.1, read as the reverse complement.
TTCTGCATCTTATCAACTATATCCAGAAGAAACAGTAGCATAATCATTTTTGCTTTATTTCAAAATGGCAAACACCAGAACCAGTCAGCAAAGAACACTAGCCATAAACTATAATCAGAATGACTATAACCTCTAAAACAAGGATGCATGCAGGCTATGTCCACTAGCTCACCACAGAGATAGAATATCCAAGTTGTGGTACCTAGACGTGTATACTCTGAAGTCATCATAGAGGTTGTTATCATAATTCTTCTTAACAAATATTTTAGTCTAAACCAAAATCATGGCAGTTTTGATTTCCCTTAATTTTCAACAAATACTTGGGCACGCAGTTGTGTCTCACATAAGGCATAACGATTTGCCAACAAGAAGCAGTAACTTTGCAAGTACTTGAGTGCATGAAAAGTTATTAAAATATACATAGAATCAGCTCAAAAGGACCTCAAGCAACCAGTTAGTCCAAGCCAACTCTGAAAGTTAACTCACGTTGAGACAGCCTCCAAAGCTGGTCTAACATCCATCCCCTGAAGGAGGTTCCTTAAGCAGGGTCCCAGGTCCCACGCATCACCTTCTCATAAAAGATTTTCCTGCACTCAGCTGAGCCTCTCTTTACTACAAAGTTACTTTAATTGTCTTTCCCCTGGAAAATAACTAAAAATTGTTCTCGGTTGTAACTTTATGTCTTCTAATTCTCTTTTCCTTTTTTTTTTTTAACTAGGAAATTCTGGGTTTTTTTTCTAAATATTGCTAAACAGTCTTCATTGGTCTTTTTAATTGTCTCTGAGCTAATTTCAGTTGGTCACATCCTTCCAACACTGCAGTATCTCAGATTAAATATTCCAATCCACAAGAATAGTAAAGAAAACAGAATAAAAATATCTCTACGCTATTACCTAAATGTCCTTATAAAAAAAGGGATGGAAGTGGCATATTTTAAAGCAGCAGCATAATAATCAGGACTTGTAATAGCTTTGAGATACACAATACATTTCTACTAACTATAATGTGAGGTATTTTGATACTACAGCTCACAAGTTGTATATTCTTTGTACATCCCAGAAGAATAAAAGTGAATTTATTTGGTGTCTCCAGAAGCCCTGCCTCTTTACAAAGAGTTAACATCCCTAGTTTTTAAAAATTCAGAAATATCTGAAAAGTCCAAAGTCATTGCAAAGAATAAAAGCCTACTGCAATTTAAGGCAATTTACAATGAGATTCAAGACACATGCACAAAAGACCAAAAATAGCTGGTAAATCAAGATTTTTCTTAGGCTTAATGGAAAGAAACCTGGTCATCTGGTAGGATTGTTCCACCTCTAATAGATATGTTCTTGTATAATTCTGGGCCTTATTTAATAAAGTTTGGATGTCAGTTGTCAGAACACAGGGGAGTTACTTAATCTCCCTGAAATCATTCAGGTTAGGACTTAACAATGCTATGAAGCAGTTGAGAAAGTCAACTTTTCCTTTCCTATTCTCTTTTCCTGTAGAATTTTTAAGACTCCTCAGTTTCAGTCTTTTTTCTGAAGATGCAAGAAAACACAAGACTCTTAGGAGACCCCCCTCCCCTTTTCCTCCCCCTTGTCACCATATCATGTGAGGACAGGGAGCTTAGAGAGAGTAAGCGCATGACACCAAATGCTTTCTAGTCTGTGCTACCATGAAGCTACAGACAAGTAGGCTGAGAAAAGACTCTCTGCTATGCTGGAAGTTTCTGTACAGCTTAAGGCAGCCACCATTAGCAAGGAAGGAAAACCTCCTGAGAAAGAGCTGTAAAGACTGATGAATTTTAGTGAGCATTCTGTCATACAGATCTAATTTACACATCAGGAAAGTGCTCAAACACTATAGTGACATGCAAAGAAAAAAGTCCAAGACAGCTGTGGCATATTACACAAGGGATCTTGTATTTAGCTAATAATTTTTTTAAAGATTCTATCTAGTGAATGAGAAAAATGTTCTGTAGTACAAGGTGTCAAATGCAGAGTAGAGCTTCTTGCTGTGGTCTTCTTGCCTGTGAAAGGCTAAAAGCTCAGCTGAGGTAAATTTAGGGAATGCAGGGGAAGGAGAAAGGAGCTAAGATGGGTATTACTCTGTGGACCAAGTATATTTTCAAATCCTATTTACTAAGGACAGACCTCTGCACATCTATTTTAGGGTGCTCTGTGCCTTGCACATCTATGGAGTAAACATGCTGCTGCGAAAGCTCAAAGGGCAAAAGACAAGCTTGGATTATTGTCTCCAGCCAGTCTTGGAAATACAGAGGCTTGTCCAAATTAGACTCAGAAGACATACTTCCCTATGAGATAAGGATTTATTTTGTGGCATATGTGCAGGAATGTTATGTTGACACTGCTTTTCATCTTGGTTGCAAGGTCATGCAGAAAAACAGTCAGGAAATAACATAGGCCATTGAAGGTCCACAAGGGATTCTTTAGTATCATTAAATCATTAAAAAATATGTTTATTAATATTGCAGATGGCAGCAAACTGCAACAAAATTAAGAGATGATGGAAGAAAATTCTGAATTCTAATCCAGTCTCTACTAATTGGAGAAGGCTTTATTTTTTCAAAAAAACCCCACAACTCTAACCAACCAACCAAAAACCCCCAAACTAAACACAAAAAAACAACCCAAAAAGGGAAGGGAACTTTAATATGAAGAAATGTAAGATTTTCTACAAAGGCAGGAATGATCAACTGGCAGGGTTGAATAATCAACTTGCTAGGCTATAATTGTGTAGAAAAGACCTGGAGTCTAAGCTGGACCAAAAGGCATATATGACAAGAGCAAGCATGCCACCTGTAACAGGATACATAAACAAAAGTAAAGCTTTGACAGCACATAAATCTTCCAGACTACTCACTACTCTGCACAGTTCAGCTGCAGTACTTGATACCCAATTTTGAGTACTGCCCTTCAAATTAAGTATATGAACTAATTGGAATGAGTCCAGAGAAGAGGATCAAGAATGATCAGAGCTTAAATGCATAATATACAGGAAAAGATTAAAGGAACTGTGAATGTTTAAGTTTAAAAAGAGGAAGCCTGATTAGAAAGAACAAAAATAACCCCAACAAAACCCTTCAAACAAAACCAACCATAAGAACCAGGTTTAAAGAAAAAGGAAGTAAGCTGTTCTCCAAAACATCTGTAGTTGTGACTAGAAATGGATTTAAATTACAACAGGGAGGATTCAAGCACATTACTGTCCTTACAGTCGTAAAGTTTTTCTTAGTGAGCATACAAAGTTGCATGGGGCGACCCCTCTACTTCCAAGACCGGAGGTCTCCAAAGGCTTTACAAATGTATCTCAAATTTCCACACCCATACAGTTGACTCTGATCCAAAAGAAGCCGCTTCAGAAATGAAAATTCACAATGTGTTTCCAAACTAGACACTAAAGGATTCTTTCACATCATTATTATCAGTATATCCCCAGACCCTTGAGATAAGCTAACGTTCATAGCTTTCCAGGCACAATTACACAAAAAAATAGTTACAGTAAGTGTGTGAAGAAGCTTAAGACACCTCTTGTAGCATTAACTACAAGACTGACAAGTGAGAATCTAGCTGCTGATTTATGAAACACACCGCACACAACAGTGAGAAGGATCCGAGCACTGAGCCAAACCACTGCATGCTGGATTTCCTCCCCAGCTCTCCCTAGGGAAAACATTAGACACTTGCGATGAGGGAATAAATTTCACCAAAAAGGTAACCTTCACCTGTAATTACATCTAAGTTACCATAAAGCATCACGGCTTCTCACGGCTAATTGATCTCATCCACCCCCCATTCTCTATGTATTTTTAAAACACCTTCTGAAGCGAAAAAACCCACAATATATGGTGAAGCACAGCTGGTTTAAGATCAAACCTACGTTCTGCTGAAGGGGACTGCCACCACACTTCCCTCCCTCACAGCTGGGCTAACTAAAATCCAGTAAAAAAACCGAGCAGTGACGCGGCACCCCCCAAGCAGACCGCGAACAGGCGCCCAGCGGCTGGGGCCGCGCCGGCCCAGTCACCGGCCGCCTGCTCCCGCCGCGGCTCTCCCGGCGCCCATTTCCACCCCCGCCCGCCGACGGAGCGACACCGAATAGCCCGGGACCGGCAGCAGCGATACCCAGGGGCTCTGCCCCGACGCGCTGCGCTAGCAACCGGCAACACCGAGCCGAGGTCGGCCCGGTGCTACGGCGGAGCCCGCTACGGCGCTGACCGCCAGCCGAGGAGAGAGCGGCCCGCAGCAAGCTGAAGCTGGGAAGGCAGAAGGGAGCAACCTGATAAACAGCTACCGCGCCTCCACTTTCCTCATCCCTCCGGGGTTGCAGCCGCCTAAACTCTTCCCTCCGGATGGTACCGCGACGCCGGGAAACCCGGGCCGGAGCTTTCCGTTCCACCCGTTCAATGCGGCCCCGCCTTCCGCCGCCGGGCTGCGGCCTGACCGGGGCTGCAGTTAGGGCCGGGCTGTGGGACGCGCCCCCGATTTTATATCTAGGCGCCGATAATGTCTTCTGTCTCTGCTGATGAAGTATTATTAGCCGCTGGTGACACGTTATTCCCTACAAGACACATTTTCTCCTTCAGCATCCTATAAATGCTAGTGACCGATTCCGGGTGGTTTCAGGTTTGCAAGTGAAGCGTGCTGGCAGTTACCTGGTTGTGCGGTAACACACTGTAAGGTCAAGCCCTGTCTGGAAGGGAAGGAAGAAAGAGACATTTCCTTGGGAAGTCTAAAAAGACCTGCAAGAAAGTGTGCACACAAGAGTAACAGGAGTTTTGTCTCCTCTGCAGGAGAGGGACCAACATACAGGAGCTCCTGCAGATCCTGCAGTAGCCAGTCCCCTTGTAAGCACAGTTTAGCTGAGCTTATTTCAGAGGAACAATAGGCAAAAGGGTGAAAACTTCCAGAAAAAGGTAGAAACTATTTACAGTTGAGTCCCACATCCAGCTCTGCATTCCCCAACACAAGAGGACATGGAGCTGTTATAGTGAGTCCAGAGGAGAGTGATGAAAATCGTGAGGGGGGCTGAAGCACAAGGAAGGGCTGAGAGACTTGAGGTTGCTCAGCCTGGAGAAGAGAAGGGTCTGGGGAGACCTTATTGTGGCCTTGCAATACTCAAAGGGGGTTTATGGGAGTCTACCAGGGCCCATGGTAATAGAACAAGGGGCAACAGTTCTAAACTGAATGGTGGTAGATTTAGATCAGACATAAGTAAGACATATTTTATAATGAGGGTGATGAGGCACTGGAACAGGTTGCCTAGATAAACTGTGTGTGTCTCCTCCCTGGGATGGGGCTTTGGGCAACTTTGGGTCTAGTGGAGGGTGTCCCTACCCATGGTAGGCGGGTTGGATGATCTATAAAGGTCCATACCAGCCCAAACCATTCTATGATTCTGTGATTCCACCTTGTAAAAGAACACGCAGATGACAGAGCAGTTTTATTGGGTCTGCATAGAAGGTTTTAGCATGCGTGGCTTCTCTGAGAAGCAGCCAGAAGTTTCTCTTATGTCTGATAAAGCCAATGCCATATGGCTCCAAGATAGATCTGAAGCTGGCCAAGGCTGAGCCTATCTGTGATGGTGGTAGTGCCTCTGGGATAACATAGCTCAGAAGGGGGAAAAAACATCTGCAGTGGAGTAGCAGCCAGGGAGGAGTGAGAATATGTGAGAGAAATGACTCTGCAGACACCAAGGTCAGTGAAGGAGGAAGAGGAGATGCTCCAGGTGCCAGAGCAGAGATTCCCCTGCAGAAGCCCATGGCGAGGCAGGCTGTTTCCCTGCAGCCCATGTAGGTTGATTATGGAGCAGATATCCACCTGCAGTCCATGAAGGACCCCAAGCCAGAGCAGATGGATGCACCCAAAGGAGGCTGCGACCAAGTACAAAGCTCGCACTTGAGCAGGCCGAGCACAATATGTGGCCCAGTGGAGAGTGAAGCCCATGCTGGAGCAGGTTTGTTGCTGGCAGGACTTGTGGCCCTGTGCTGGACCCGTGCTGGAGCAGTCTGGTCCTGAAGGTCTGCACTCTGTGGAAGAGACTGACACTGGAGCAATTCATGAAGAACTGTGGCTATGCCACAGTTTGTGGAGAACTGTCTCCTGAGGGAGGAAGCCCATGCTGGAGCAGGAGAGGAGTGTGAGGAGTCCTGCCCCTGAGGAGGAAGAAGCAGCCAAGACAATGCGTGATGAACTGACTGCAACCCCCATTCCCCATCTCCCTGTGCTGCCAAGCAGGAGGAGGGAGAGTAATTTAGGTTGAGTACAAGAGGAAGGGGGGGCTGAGTGGAGATGTTTTAAAATTTGGTTTTATTTCTCATTACTTGACTCTCATTTGATTGGCAATAAATTAATTTTCATGAGTTCAGTCTGGTTTGCCTGTGATGGTACTTGGTTAGTGATCTCTCCCTGTCTGTATAGTGATACAGGAGCCTTTTGTTGTATTTTCTTTCCCCTGTCCAGCTGAGGAGGGGAGTGATGGAGCAGTTTTGGTGGACATCTGCCCTCCAACCAGGGTCAACCCACCACAGAAGTGTTACAGATATACCTACACAGAAGTTTGTTAATAAATCACAACGACACAGTTGAGGCTGGTTAAGTTGTAGTCCCTTAACAACAGAGAATTTCCAGCTACCACCAGTGTTTTGACTCAGCCACCTGCATGTACAGCTCAATATGGACTACATTAGTCAAATGTTGCACTCTATCAACATTTTCTTTTTTCCTAAATTTTCCTAAAATTTAGGATTTTTCCTAAATTTTCCCTATCCTAGGAATTACAAAGGGACAGTAGAGGTCCTTTATGCTTTCCTTTCTCTCCAAAAAAGAAAAAAGACAACCCACCCAAACCCACAGAAACCTACCTTTTAAAAATCATAATTGATTAGACCATCTTTGTGAGAATCTGCAACACTGAAAACACAATAAGTCATTCTGTTAAATAACACTTTATTGAAGGTTTATTTTTTAATAGTGTTATTCTTTCTTTTGTTCATGAAGGCTGGAATGAAAGAAAGATAACTACTTGCACGTGCATAATTTATTTCTTAGAAAAATAAGAGTGTAGCTCATTCCTACTTTTCCTTTAGGTGCTTGAGATTTTACTTTTGTGTGGTGGATGGGGTTAGGGTCTGACTCCTAGCAGCAGGACTGGAAGAGAGCCAAACACAACAGACCACAAATCAAAGATTTAAATCAGTGGAAGGATGGCCCCCTTTGTGTAGTAGAGAGCAATACCCCAGAAACTGTCCTAGACAGCAGTTGTGTTGGTACAGGACTGTGGAGAGCCTGGTTCAGTGCTGGCTATCAGAGAAAGGACACAACAGCATGGATTTGCTTGAGATGGTGTAAGCAGGGTAAGTGTTAGCTCTAGGTCAGCTTGACCCAGTAGCTAGCTGTAACTGGATATTGCTGGTGCTCGGACACCTGCAGGATGTGATAAAAGGATGTTTAAACTTCAGGAATGTGAAAACAGAACAAAGAGGGGACGGGCCGGCATCTATCTGCTTGACTAATAGTGAGCTTGACTTCTGCAATATGTATGAGCTAATTAAGCAGTGTATTTAACCAAGGCTTGCTTGAATAAAAATTGGGACTTGCTGATGAACCATATGGTGGTCGAAGTCTCCCTTCTCGGACAAATAGTGACCCTGACGTGATGCCGACAACCGACCCCGCACAGGGCCCCCTGCAAGAGGGCGAGTCCAGACCTGATAGCAGGCGACTACGACCACGGTTGGAGAAGTAGGAGTTGGGTCCTGTTTGCAGCCAGGACAGCGCCCAGATCAATTGAAATAGAGGAATGCGCCCCCAAAGATCACATCGGTGATTTTGGGCCATACGTGCCACCGAAGCCTGGAAAAGCTGCAACAGTGGACGTCTGCAAATGGATAGGCAAGTGGCATATAATTTATTTATAAATACTTTACGAAAAAGGGATGATAAGGGTATAGATTTAAAGAAGGAGTTAACGGGGTTGTTAGCTTATGGGTATGACAAGGGTTGTTTTCAGAACCCGCATACAGTTCACGAGATAACTGAGTGGACCCGGAAAGGCAAATTTTTTGCGGTTGGACGCAGTGTTGCTGAAAAGCATTGATTTACCTACTTAGGAAGCTATAGGAATTTAAATCCTTGACAAACCCTCAGTTGGGGTGAAAGAAGCTAAGTTGTTAACAACTCTCAGGAAATTAAGTAAAAGAACTTTAACTGAAATAGAGGTGGAACTCGTTGCTGCCGCTTCAGCCTTTGCAGCTTTAACACCGATTACGGGTTCTACAGAACTGATTCAAAAATTAAAAGAAAATCTACTACGGAGAATGTGTTTTTGTTTCACCTATCCCAGTTACTAGACTAAGTAAAAATGCCGTGTTATCAGAGCAAAGTTATAAATCTGTCGGAACTGAAGGGGAGCGAGTAGTGCACGTAAATCTGCCACCACGGTCTGCACTCCCTCCACTATGATGCCTTTGAAAGAAAAAATGTGAAAACAAACGTACAACCGACTGCCTTTAATATCTATCTGCCTCTGACTTTTACTGAGCCTAAAACACCCTATGGCGCAGTCGAAAATGTTAACCCGCATCAACAACTTCGACCTGTCCTTGAAAAGCTGAAAAACAGAAAGCGGAGCAGGCAACGGCATGCCCTGTTGTAAAAGGGTTTGAGCCCCCACCCGAAAACTACGAAGACGGAGAATCACTGATTCAGGCACAGAACAGTGTTGCCCCCATGGACAAGGAACCTATGAGCACAGACAAGAAACCTAAGGACAGAGAATCCTATGGAGATGGACAAGTATCAGCTTCAACAACCATCGGATCAGGGACACTCATCAATATATCGCTGTCTCCTGACACTCGAGAGACTCTGCACAGACTGCTCGGAGGAGCCTGCTCACGTAAGGTGGCGTCAGAACGGGAAAAACAGCTAAATCAGGGTATTTTGATTCCTACTCAATCGCGGGAATCACCAGGGAAAAGTTTATGTGGGAAAAAGCGGGTGGCAGAGCGAGTTAGTAGTGGGCCAGTGGGAGGTGGAAGGAACGGGGTCCTAGCACTCACCCGGGGCTCAGTCATGGTGAACAATGGGATCACACTGTGGTTTGTGGCGGGGGGAGAACAGCACTGCGGGCAGTGGCCGAGAACCACCCCCGACACACACCACACACACACCCCCATATGGGCTGGATGTGACAACTCGTGTCTCGCAATGTCGTTTGTCTGATTAATTGGTTTGCAGCATTCATTTGTTCATATATGCTATAAGTTCAGGGCTGTGTTTGTCCACTGAGAGCAAGGCTGGTTACCTAGCAAAAATGAATTTTTTATAGCGAGCACTGAAAAAGGGCAGCTTACTTTAAAAGTTAACCTGGAAAACAATGATCAATAGCTGCTTTCTTGAAAAAAAAAAAAAAAAAAGAAATATTGCCCATTTACACGATTTAATACGGGAGCAACTGACTAAGGGTCATATGAAGCCTTCCACAAGTTTGTGGAACAAGAAAAAATTTTTTAAAAAAAAGATTGGGTTTTTTCTTTTCAAAACGTGTCACTGGGTACACTCCCACAAGACAGAAAAAATTCAGCAACTATGTGCCAGGCTTATGTAGCCTGGGCGTTTGCTCCAGTACGAAAAACACATACTGATCTAATCTTTTATCATTATATGGTTGCTATATTGATTGTGGGAAAAAACTTGGACGGTGAAAGTTTGATTCATGAGTTAACAGTGCGTTTGAAAAGCAAGGGGTTACAGATTACTCCATAGAAAAATTCAAAATAAGCCAGTGTGAAAATATTCGGACTGACAAATTGATAAAAATACTGAACACCTCAGAGGATTGCAATCAAAACTGGGGTTGGCATGTTAAATGATGTTCAAAAATTACTTAGAAATGTTAACTGGATTAGATCATTGTGTGGTATTATGCATCAGTACTCTGTTACCCAGATTTACAGCCACACTGAGCTAACTGACTACATCTAGGTCTAGCAGGGAGAAATCAGAGAGCAGACAGGCTGGTTGCACCGGCCGGGGCTGCTCCCTCAGCAGACAGCTTTGCACGAGCTCAGAAGTTGCATGAAATTTTGTTTACCAATCTGCTAAAGTGCTTTAACGACAATAGCACTTGTTGGTTGCTGAGGGTAAAGGGCTTGTACAGTGCAAAGCCATGGCAGAACATATGAATCAAACTCTCAAGCGTTTGCTTCACAAACAATAAGGGGGAGAGAAGGATAGCTCTCCAGCTGATTAATTAAACGAGGCTCTGTATGTTTTGAACGGAAAAGTTCATGTTAGATGTTAGTGAAATGAAGTTACAGGTACTAACTTGGGAAAGGAGATCTGCCTATGTCATTACAGATATGGGAACCAAGCAGATAAAGCTGTGGATCCAGAAGAAATCAAGCTTGCATGAACCAGGATGGGATCCTGATCACAGTAACTGAAGTCAAGTGTTCCGAGTGCAGCCACAATGGAGTCAGAGTTTTGCTGCGGGACATTTTGAATACTCTTTTAAATATGAGTGTGTTAGTGGTAAATAAAAATTAGAGAAACAGTGATTTCTGCACAGCCTAAGGTCACAGGCTGCAATCGGTGCCTGCACGGAAACATGAAGCTGAAGTTATCTGCACTTCTGACACTCCTGATTGGCAAAGCAAACAGGTACAACAGCAAAGGTATCAAGGCACTTAGCTACAGATGCAGATTCTGTGAGACATGCAGCAGCTGATTTGTGCTGCTGGCTCACAGACATAATTGTGAAAATTTTGGAAGGTATGTGCTGCAGGAATCTGGCTGACCACTCTCAGTCGATTCATGTGAGCATTCAGAAATTAAGAGATCGAACAGAATTGGTTTCATGAGTGGGAAATTTCAGGATGTATATTGTCAATGGTCAAATTTGAATTATTTGATTTGGCAATTCAGTAAATTTATTGCCATGCTTGTTGAGCTTTCTGCAAAGGGCCCTTGCAGGGACCTCTAAAAGCAGTTTTGTGGCGCAGATACAAAAAGGGAAAAATTGTCAAGGAGGACAGCAGGCCTGCTAGCAGCCTGGCTCTCCTCGCAAAAACACAAACTCTGACAGTATTCTTGAAATTCCCATGAAACAACAAAATTACTCATGCTGAGAAGTTTTGGTAATCACTTTTTCAAAACATAGCGACCTTGAAAGCAGGCGTACAGACTCCCTTAAATCAAGGAGCTGTGAGAAAGTATTTGGAAGTAAATGAACATGTCATGAACCAGCCATAATGAGATGGCCAAAGCACAGCAGGTGTGCAGATAACTTTTAGACGTTAAAGACAAACAAACAACGTTTGGCTATAAGGTATGCTCACCAAAACTTGTTATAATTACTGATTAATCACTTTGGTGTGAACAGCATGTGTAACCAATTAGAGGTTTTTAGATTGCCACATTTTATAGTATGGCTTTTCGTTTATGGGATGGATGGGCTGGTTACCTTCCTGTATCACCTCAGGAACCACAGGAGTTGGAGCTTCTGGGTTCAGTAAAGGCTGATGCATGCTTGTATTTTAACCACCCAAGTGGGGACCAAAGCTCGCCCACCAATGTAAATTCTAGCATGGCTGTTTATCGCAACACTACAAGCTGGTGCAATTATACTTCACCTAACATTTCGATATCTACTAACCATCCCTTGCAGCTACCGCCTGGTAATTTACTGAGATGCGGAGACCGTGCCTGGCCAGGTATCCCGTCACGTCTAAGAGGGGGGCCATGCACGCTTGGCCGCTTATCTCTGCTAACGCCTAACACCTCTATGATATTTAACATGAGCCGAAACCATCACCGAACCAGGAGGCAGACACATGCTTTTAACAAAGAATGCAACAACCAGGTAACATTCTGGTCACTGGAAGAGATTATATCTGCATCTCTTCTCGCTCCAGGGGTGTCAGCAGCAGCTGCACACAATCACCTAAACAAGTTGGGGTGTTGGCTAGCAAAACAAACAAATGCTACTTCCCTTGCACTTTCTAGTCTTTTGCTTGATGTTGATTCTGTCTGCCATGCTACGCTGCAAAATAGAGCTGCAATTAATTTTCTTTTGCTTGCCCAAGGCCATAGGTGTGAAGAGTTTGAAGGTATGTGGTGTATGAACTTCTCTGATCATTCGCACTGGGACTGGGACCCTGGCTGCTGTCTATTCTAAAAGCAGCCACGATGATAGGAGTAGTATTACTAACTCTTACCCTACTCTTACCATGTCTCTGCATGTGTCTACAAAACATGATGCAAAAAATGGTATAGACAGCCTTCTGATCAGACATTGTTAGCCCAAAACAAAAACGGGGGAAATGTGGAGAGCCTGGTTCAGTGCTGGCTATCAGAGAAAGGACACAACAGCATGGATTTGCTTGAGATGGTGTAAGCAGGGTAAGTGTTAGCTCTAGGTCAGCTTGACCCAGTAGCTAGCTGTAACTGGATATTGCTGGTGCTCGGACACCTGCAGGATGTGATAAAAGGATGTTTAAACTTCAGGAATGTGAAAACAGAACAAAGAGGGGATGGGCCGGCATCTATCTGCTTGACCAATAGTGAGCTTGACTTCTGCAATATGTATGAGCTAATTAAGCAGTGTATTTAACCAAGGCTTGCTTGAATAAAAATTGGGACTTGCTGATGAACCATATGGTGGTCGAAGTCTCCCTTCTCCGACAGAGGACAGGTAAAGTATCTCCAGTGTCCAGCAGAAAAGATGGCTGCAGTAATTTGTACTGTCTTTCTGTTGTGTGTGTTGAGCCCTTCTCTCCCTCTCAGCCCTACTGGAAATTCAATAGGCAATCATGTGTGCCAAGGAAACTCATGGCTGTTTCAAAAGTATTTGGCTAAGAGTGCTGGAAATCAGGGCTATGAGAAAGCTGAGAATTGGGTGGCAGAGAGGAACCCAATTAGCTTACAAGGTGAAATTTCAGCTTTCTTTTCCAGCATGTGCATGATCTAAATCCTGGTTACTCACAAAATAGTTACAAAAAATCTGCTCACGTTATGGTTTTGTCAATAACTGTAATGCAGAGAAAAAATTTCACCTAGGCTTCTTTGTGGTATATTTTATTTGTCTTGACCTTATAAGTTACCTGCAGATTAAGTTACTAGACCCAGTAAAAGCTGTAGGTACCTCATTGTCACTTTGATTGCACGGAAGACCTCATCCTTGCCCACTCCTATGGGGGACTTGTCCCTCACTCATGGGGCAGAACTCTTCTTACTTGCAAGGAAACAAAGAGAAAGACAGAATTGGACTAACAGCCTGACTTTACACATGAAATGTTAGAGAGATCTGTCTGTAAGACTGCCACTGTAAGGCTCTGGGTTTTGTTGGTGGGGTTTTTTTAGGGTTTTTTTAGGTTTTTTTGTTTTCAAAGAAAAGGAAACTGAAAAAATAAACAATGAAAGAATAAACTCTCCATAAAGAAAATATGTGTAGTACCACAATTTCACTGGCTAGAACTTGAGATCCTCAAGCTCTGAATTGTCCCTTAATTTGTGAAACAAATCTTATTTCCCACTTGTTACAACAACATAAGCTATTAGGTTGTGGAGTCTCCTTCTCTGCAGACATTCACAACCCACCTGGATGTGTTCCCGTGTGAACTAATCTGGGTGATCCTGCTCTGGCAAGGGGGTTTTACTAGATGATCTTTTGAGGTCCCTTCTGACCCCTAGCATGCTGTGATTCTGTGATTCTAACATGCTTTAACTCTCTTACCCTACTATTCCAAATGCATATTACTCCACTTCTTATAGAAGACATACTGCTTGGAGTAGGTACTAGCATCTTAGCGTTAAGAGAGTTCTTTTGTGGGTGTATGCTATAGTATATTGATATGGAAAACCAGATATTGATCACATTCTCTTTAATTTTTAGGAATGACAAGGTTTTGCCTTAAAATATTGTAAAGATGCCTCTGCAAACCAACAGTTGGCAATTCAATTACAGAAGTTGCAGAGGCAGTCCACGAGTTAACTGCGACATGTAATCATTAATGTTACATCTGCTGTTGTAAGGTGTTCCATACTTTAAACACCTGCTGTATATGCAATGTGTTACAGTGACTTCCCTGGTGCTATTTTTATTGAATTCCAGGCTAAATAGGCACACATCACAGTATATAACTTGCTAATGTGTCAATTAATGCCACCTCAGGGCTGAAGTAAATTGCAAAGACTTTTAGAACTGTGAATATGCATTTTGTGCTAGTTTTAGCTTTCTCCCTTTTTCTCTTGTCCTATTTTCTGCCTTTTTTTTTTTCCTTAATAGTCCATCTTAAAGCCCCCTGGTGCATAACAGTGAACTGCCTGGAGAGGAGGTAGTTGTTTAATGAATCTCAGGAACATTCTACACGTGCAAGCATCATCTTTTATTTGATAAAACACAGTGTGTGGCAAAAGATCCATAAATTCTCTCTGTATGCTCAAAACAAAACACAACTTTTAGTGACATTTTCAAGAAAAGTAAACTTCATTCAGCCAGATTTATAAAAAGCTAGATCATCATATCAAAAAAGGGGGAATATGGTGAAATTTTATAGGCAGCACATGTAGTTCTGTGAAATGTAAGAATAATTGTATTTCAGTACCTTTAAGATAGAATTCTGCCTAACTACAGTCACTTCCACTAGCTTTTTGGCTTTGTCTAGCAATATATTTTGCTTTCCCTAGCACAGTATATTTTAAGATAAATTTCATATCTGATATAGTGCATTTTAAAACTGATACAGAAAACAGTTGATTTAGATGTTCATTTGTTGAGTAAAAAAACCCACAAATTGCTGGCTCACCGCCCTTAATCTCTAGAATCCCTTAAGAATCCCTGCTTTGAAATTAGTTGCAGGCTCTATCAATTATATCTGTTTAAATGGACAAATTTAATTACTACAGAAGAGCAATTGATTTTTAAATTACCACTGATTGCACAGTGGGTATCTCAGTGGGAAGACAGGTACATGCAAACTCTCAAATGGAATCAATGTATTAATTAATCTACAGATTGACATACTCCATAGAAAGTTCCCCTTCCTTTGCCTCCTTCCCATAGATTCGTTTCAATTTAAAAGGAATTTCTGATTATCTAGAGTGAAAGATTCAAATGCAATATAAAATTGCACGTTATGTATAATCTGTAAGTTTTTGTTTCTGGCTTTGCATCTTGGATGTCATTTGCTAGCCTAGGTAGCCTCTGAGTAACAAAGTACTCCTTACAACACTGAAACAATAAGCCATGCGGTATCATGCCAAGGTATATGTACATATGCAGGAGTGAAGCTCAAAATGACTCTAAGTAAGCTGGAAATTAATTCCTTTCATGGAGCCAGTAAAAGGAAAATAAAAACAGAGCTGGAGAAGACAAACATCTCCTCAGTACTGTGTCTAGTGCTGAGCTTCCTGGTACTAGAGGAGAGATGGACATACTGGAATGAGTCCAGCAAAGAGCTGCTAAGATGATTAAGGGGAATGTTATATGGAGAGAGGTTGAGAGAGCTGGGACCGTTTAGCCTCAGGAAGAGAAGACTTAGTGGTGATCTTATCAATGTGTATAAATACGTAATAGGAGGGAGTAAAGGAGTTTGAGCCAAATTTGTCTTGATGGCAGCCACTGAAAGGACAGGAGGCAAGAGGCACAGATTGAAATATAAAAAATTTCACCTAAACATGAGAAAAAAAGCCCACTTTCTTTTTTTTTTTCTCCTTGGCAATGGTAAACCACTGGAAGAGGTTGCCCAGAGAGGTCTGTGGAGTCTGTCCTTAGGGATACTGTGGACTTGGCTGATCCCTGCTTTGGCTAGAGGCTTGGACTAGATAATCTCCAGATGTGCCTTCCAGCCTCAGCAGTTCTGTGATTCTATGGATATTGTTAACAGGCGATGGCAGATGCACCCATTCCAACAAATCTCATGAAAACCTATCAAAGGCCTGGCAAAACCTTCCCACCACAGTTTGAATAGTGTCCACACCACAGCAGTCATTTTCATTGAAAGGTGGTAAAACTGAGGCCTTTGGACAATGGGAAAGCTTTGTGACCATATGTGACTACAGATCAGAGTCAAACTGGATATAAATAGAGTCCCATGAACCATTCTGAGTTGGTCTCCTTGAGATCAGTCTGTCTACAGTTGGATGCTCTCCTCATGGGTTTGGATGCCAACTATGGTTCATCTTCTGTGCACCTCATCTCTTGGGTCATTAACTTTAGGAGCTTTTAAGTCAGCAGTGTAATATTAACATTTCAACTTACAGCCTGAACTTGCGGACTGTTAATGTCTGTTAGAGTGTCAAAACAGTTTCAGTTAGAGAAACCTTAGTTTTATTTTGTTTCCATCTTGTAAAAAAATTAATAATCCCATTTTTAGTTTGTTAGTTGACCAGGCCTGGTTTGTGACATTCTGTGTCACATGCTTAACATGTAAGGGACTTGTTGCAATATTTCATTTTAAAAGCTGCTTTTTAGTAATCAAATTCTTGCCTTGAGGTAGTTGATTTCTGAGGCCTGTGTACTCATGGAAGCATAACCATCTACCTACCTACTAACATTGCTCTTTCTTTTAGAGTAAGACACTGAAGCTAGCTATATTAAAACTTCTTAAACCTATGATTTCCCTGAGAATCTTGATCTAAGTCTACAAAGGACTTGAATTTTCCTCCATTGGCTCTAAATAATATTTTTTTGAGGGTGGAGCTTTTTATTTGTCATTAATTTTTCTGGAGTGGTTCTGTTAAAGGATTGAAGAGCTCTGGAACTAGCATAAAGGAGAAACGAAGAATCCACAGCTTGAGCAGATGGAGGCTTGGAAGACCAAAGGTTCTAGGAATTAAACTGGCTTATAGTTCTGTGGGAGCACAGCTTGATTTAAGGAGAAATGAACAAACTTGGAATACAATTAAGACTGATAACGATTAGATTCTATTTTAGAATTTATTTACATTTGGTTTTGGTGGGCGGTAACTGCACTAACGAACAGTTGGTCAAAAAAACAAGCTTCTTTTAAGATACATTTAGATTAACGAAAGGATTAATAGAAGTTAATATTTAAGTTTTACGAATTAACTTAAAGAAATTATGAGAATTAATTAATTAAAGAGTGGTCACCAAGGAAAGCTAAACCTCAGTAATGGGAAGTGTAGTGGTGAAACAAGATTTGCCAAAAGTCGAATGTTATCAGTCTTAAAAAATATATAGCAAATGTTCTCCAGCCACGTAAAGAACTGTAAGTGAGATCCCTGTGCACTGAAGATGAAGGAGAAATGGAGGATAAATTATGTATGGTTGAAAATGTATTTGAATATTTTGCCTCGGTTTTCAATATGGATCACAAGATAGATGAAAGGGGGACTGAAAATCTGAAGTAGTAGCAAAACTTGTAAAGCTTGATGTGGTTCAGTTAGGAAAGCTGTATGTTCATTTTTCCAGAACTGTAATGGATGTAGTATATGAAACACATGACCACCTGTGACAGCAGGAAATTGGATTTGTGAACCAAGAAATCTTTTCAATCCTTCAACTCCAGTGCTCTTGTATTGGCTTGTATAAAATCCCCTGTCCATCAGTGCAATTAGTTCTTTCTACACCACAGAGTACCTTGACAAATTAAATTAGCTTGATTTGTAATAAAAATGCTTTCATTCAGATTTGATCTTGTAATTTAGAAAGTATGGGCACATTATTGCATATAAATAAGGTGGGATACAGATGGCAAAATTATCCTTTGTGGATAAGTAAAAAGAAAGTGTTTTAAATTTTAAGATCAGGGGTTCAGCAACAATCTAGGCTCATTCTTGCAAGCACCTGTCCACAGCCAGATCTCTGCACTTGTGTGGAGTCCACTAAAACTTAGTAGAGCACTTTGCAGATGCAAGATTCCTCGTCAGAAAGCTACTCTGAAAATCAGGAAGAGTGTCACACAGAATTACAAGTAGCTTAAGTATTTCCGATAAATCAAGTGAAGATGTTGAAATTTAATAGATGTGCTTAATGTCAGTTAAATTCATATTACAGGGAGCATAAATTTATTAACTTGAAGAAAAATACACTTAGCTTCTAGGGATAGATTTTTACTTGCATAAGATCTGTAGGACTGGATATTAAGGTAAAAAATATTTTTCATCTTGCAGTGCTTCATGCTGCTGATTTGAGCATTAAATTACCTTTTGCTTAACATAAGTAACAACACTATTTTAAAAAAAGGAAGAAAATTCATAAATTTTACACAGTCTCCAAGTCCTCCAGCTACCATAATATATTATGGGTACTCATGTCAGCCTATACATTTACTTCTGTGTCCTCTACTCTAAACTTTTCATGAGATCATAACACCTTTCCATTTAAGTACCAACCTACAGCTGTCTACAGCCCTTTGCATTTGAGAGCTAGAAAATGCCAATTCTTTAGGGTCCCGTCCCTCCCTTCAACAGGCTGTCTACCTTTTACCATATGTTATTGAAGTTGCCAGCTTTCTATTTGTAGCTTAAGTATTCTTGAAGCCCGTTAAGCAAAGGGATATAGCTTGGATGTCTGGTCAATCCTAAGAGCTCAGTGTGATCCAAGATCCTGTTAAAATCTGGAAACAGTCATATTTCCTTCTTTGGCAATCTGAATTTCATCTGTTCACAAACCCTGTCAAACCTTGCCCTAGTGAGGATGTTGGGGCTTTTCTAGGACAAAGTCCAAACTACCTTGTTTGATTGACAGCAATCATCTGACATCACTGCACAGATCGATGGCATAAGCAAGCTGCCAGGCTTAGGCATGAAGTTCCAGGACCTGTCTTCACATAAAGAACATCCTTGAGTCAGCTATAAGAAGCAGCTTTGTTGCTAGTAGTACTGTGTGGGTTGCTCAGAGCTAACCCTGAAAGCTTTCCAGTAGTTGAGCAGTATGGGTAAGTGACATGTTTGGTTTCAAAACTGACACTGAGATTGCTTCTGCCCAGTAGTGTAATCACTGACGTATAGGGATGTATGGGTTTTTACAAATTCTGAAAAACTTATGCATTCCTTAGTTTGTAACTTCTTTTGCTTTATTTCTTAGTCATAAAGCAAGTAATACTCTGAAAAACTTCCTGGGCTCTGTCATCTTCTTTGAGTAACCGTCCATCCAAAGTCTAGTTCCAGTAAATCATAGATTATTATTAAAAAAAGTTGGTCTTTGGTCCAGCAAAAGCATGACACAATTTTGCCATCCTATGATGAATTCCAGGTTTGAATGGGATATTTGCTATAAAACCACCTTTTCTATAGTAGCAACTTAGTAACTTCAAAAAGTTAAGAAAAGTCAATAAACTAGTAGTTCAGCCAATGAACAAATGAAGTAGATGATCTCAAAACCTAAAAGTCACCTGCCAGGGACCAATAGAACATATAGAAAGATTAGAAACCAAAACAACAGTCCAAACATTTCCTTTCTTTTACTGAGTACTGACACCTGGAGTGGAAGAATGATGGTTCCATGTATCCCACTACTTGCCTTGGTACGTTGTGGGGACTCAGGGACCACAAACCAACAGAACCTCTTATGTTCTGCCCAGGCATATAAGTTAGAGAAAAGACACTCACTCAGTAGCTGCAAACACCTTCATTTCAAGGTGAGTGAATGATTAACTGAGAACACATTGGCACAGTTACCCACTAATAATGCAATAGTGATGGCCAAATCATAGCAGTTTTACTGCTTTTCACTGTTGTCCTGAATCATCCTCTGTTTTTGTCTGAATGGACCATAGGACTACTCTCAGTCCCACTCAGTGTTTGAAGAGCCATGTCTTCATTAAAAAAAGAAAAAAAAAAGAGATGAAGTGATGAAGCAAGAGAAGTTATAGGAACTATTTAGTTTCACTCCTGGTCTGAAATTGTGTGGTTTTCTGATAGGGATCTGACAGTGCATGATGTGATAAATCCTGCAATACATGCAGTACACAGCAGAGCAGTATGATGTATGACCATGGTGTTCAGCATCTTTTTTAAACCACTCTACTGCACTGTAATCACAATAACCCAAAGAAAAGATGTTTAGTTGTGTGTATGGGTACAGTGGGGTGAGAGCTGGTGTGTCAAATCATCTAAGCCTCAGAAAAAACCCTGCAATTTTCAAATGTGGATGTAACCCCAGAAAAGCCTGAAACTCAAAACTTAGGCTATACTATTTTGACGCATGCAAGCGAAGCAGAGGACACATTTTTAAACTGTCTCACAGAATGAAATGTCACTCTCTTCAGTCTGGGTGTTGCAGCTTGTTGATAGGTTCGGTTCTAGAACTAAGAGAGGAGAGGAATGTGCAAAGAAAATGTACATTGCAATCCAGCTTGCTAGACTACTTCAGTATCCGTCAGCAGCATTTAGAAAAAAATACAACTCTGGGAAAAATACAGATTCATAGAATCATTCAGGTCAGAATTTTATTCTTAAAACTTACTAAATACATGTGATGAACAACATCAGTAAATCCAGATTTATTTTGCTTGCATGTTTTTTTCTATTTCCCTGTTGTACTGCCAGCTTGTTATAATATACTTAAAAGATGATATACAGTTGTTTTTAAATTTGATTATACCCTTTGCACCTGAAATGCTAAGGTTGTGTTAGCACTTCCAGGGTTTATGTCACAGCTACAAAA
Source organism: Laterallus jamaicensis coturniculus (assembly GCA_022605575.1). Lineage (NCBI taxonomy): Eukaryota > Metazoa > Chordata > Aves > Gruiformes > Rallidae > Laterallus > Laterallus jamaicensis. The sequence goes on along the minus strand of JAKCOX010000045.1, from coordinate 875,655 downwards.
ATGTGCTTCTGACGTAGCCTGGCTACCTGAGATTGCTGTCTAAGGAATAATTAAATTATGCATAATTAAAATACAATTTTATATGCACTTCCATATAGTGGGACATAGTTAATGATGATTTTTATATCTAGATCAAAGGCTACCTAGTGCTCCTTTGTTTATAACCATCTTTTTTTTCCCTCTGTATCTCTTTCTCTACTTGGCTGATAGAACTTTTCAGGTATTGTTATCTCCAAGGAGATTCCAGTTCACAGATTCACAGAACTTTATCTCCAAGGAGATTCCAGTTACCTACTGAAAAGAAAAACTGACTAGAAAGAAACTTAATATATTGCTTATATATTAACATACTCCCAGATGTATAATCATAGGTTCCTTTAAAAAAAAATAGCAAGAGGTTAAGTACTTCGAATAGTTTGCATTCTACGTATTCTGAAATCATAATGATACCATCAGGAAATGGTTTTTGTGTAAATATAATTAGTAATATAGGGCCTTTATTCATCATTTTCTTACATATTATAATGTCACCAAAATTAATGCAAAGCTGACATAAGTGGTACTGGTCAAGAACTGCCATCTGTCAGTTTTTATGCAACCCTTTTTTGAGGGGGGGAGTTATCTGTTTACCTAGTTGAAACTGGAAGGTGATACTGCCCACTTTCCTGAACAAGCAAATAGCTAAGGCATTCACAGTAGATGTGGAGAATCCCAGTTCAGATCTCTCCTCTGAATTTGGCAAACTGGAATTTAAACCCGTGTGTATGTACGTGATGTGTGCCTGAGGCATGAGGCTGCTGAGTGTTGCTGTTTTACAAGTTGAAAAAAGCAGCTCAGGGTTAACCTACTTAATTTAGACTCTGAGGTTTCCTGAAAGATACACAGTTCTAGATGTACATAGCATCTGTTGTCAGTATAAATGAAAGCACTGCAGTCCCATAAAATATTGTGCCATGTTTACAGGGGTGCAGACAATTACAGATAATATGAGGTAGCAGAAAGGCTGCCTCTGGAAGTGGTCAGACCTCTGCAGGTGTGCACTCCCTATAGTCACATCTAAGAAACCAGGGAGGTGATTAATGTCATTGAGATGATATAGTAGCATTTAAAATATAAGGAAAATTTACATGTCAGTCTATGCATGTGATTCAAAGTATTCATCAGCAATCTTGTATTGTCTGAAGATGTGCTCACCAAACATAGTGATATAAAAAAATCTGCTGTCAGGAAAGTCATTGACAATACTGGCTTGAAAATTTTACATCTAAAATATATTTAAGCCCTCCCTCATCTCAAAATAGAAAGTATGTAAGCCAAGACTTGTCAATGGACCATGTCTTGTGCTGTGCCCAGGGATACTGCGATTTGGTTGTTTATAGATAATGAATGTGCTTTTTGTCTTAGTGATACTTTATGGCCAATGAGAAAAATTCAGGCAAAACATCTGGAATTTCAGTCTGTTTGATGAACTCTTAACTGTAGACACCAATCAGAGTGAAGATGGGTGTTCCAGGACACTGTGGTTTCTGGGAGAGCTTGTTATGTAGAAACAGGGTAAAATGAGGAAGATCAAAGATGCAGACCTCATTTTTCTTAATTTTATTCTCTCTCCACTTTTGGGGGAGTCATCCATAAACCTTATTTTTTCTGTTTTTTGGGGCCCTATTTCCAGCCTTCTCCATGGAGAAAGGAATAAAAATAAACATTAGTTGATTTTAGTTTGTTGGTTTTGATCAGAAATTCAAGTGGGAGAAAAATGAGGAAGATCAAACTGTCAATTTTCATTGCATGTTTAAACTTTTGGGTAGATTGTTTAGTAATGAATAACTCAGACTTCTCTTGTACCTAACATATAGTCTTCTCACGACTAGATTTCTGTTGGTTTAAAGCAGCATAAACATATCAAGTCCCTATAAAAACTCATTTTCAACATGTGGCTACTAAAAGGTACGATGAAAACAGTGACCTGAGAATTTTGAAAACCTCTGGCATTCGTACTTCAGTTACAAATTATGATATAGTGAGAAGTATGGGGAACTCAGGAAACCGCTTGGGGTTAATATTCCAACAGAGAACATGAAAGATTAGTCTGAAATTAAAGGCACTTTTCATATCTCTAGTATAATTGAAGCAAGGAAAACAGTCTGTGAACATGTCACTCACTTTTTAGACATGTCACAGCTGTCCACGTGCTTACCACATCACCCTGTTCAATTTTTAGAGTTTTTAATATGAATATCAATCCTTCTTTTCATAAAAGTAACCTATAAATGCCAGGAATCCCTTAGGACTTTTCTCAGACTTTATTTAATGCCCCACAAGAAAGGATGTAAAAGAGACCTTTCTTTTGTAAAGTGATCCTATAATTCTGTTCAATATCCATCATTTTCAAGGCCAAGTAATCATATTTAATGGATCCTAAATTACTTTCTGTCAGGCAAGGATTCCCTTGATAATATTAACCAGTACAGAGGACTGACACTTGGAGGACTAAAACTAAGAGGGTTTTTTATTGCAAGCAACTTACGAGTACTTAGACAGGGGTGGCACTCACTAGCCCTGTAGTAGGTAAGGGTCAGTGTTTCCATTTTGACCTGTGCTTTCAATGGGTTTTAGCTGGGCTATAAATACTAAAATTGGTTTCTGCCAAAAAACAATGCCTAAGGTGACCTGCAAAGGATTTTTATGCTTTGCTGTGTTCATCTTCTATTTTTCTCTCTCTCCTTTTTTTTTTTTAAGATATGTGTATGTTCAGCCTGGATTTCTTATGGCATATGAAGATGGAGTATCAGGCGTGGGATGCTCTGTGAGGGAAGGTGAGCCAGGAGCTACGGGCCAACTAAGGCAGGTGTGGTGCTGTGATTGCACTGATAAAGGTCTAGTCCCATCATATCAAAGAAGAGCAGAGCCCTTTTTCTGATGGTATTGCAGGTCAGCCAACAGTCCGGGGGTTGACAGACAAATCTGTAGTGCAGGTGCAAGTCCAAGCTGAGAAGTCAAGTCAGTTGGGTCAAGGTCAGGTCTGGATCAGATAGGTACATGTCCATGTACCTGCCAGGCATGAGCAGGGACCCTTGGCAGAGGCCAAGGGCAGAGACCATGGGCAGGGGTTTGAATGCTGCTTAAGAGCGACAGAGGGGGGCAACCATTTGCCTTCCTACAGTTCTTTCTCACTCAACTCTTTCCTCAACACCCAAGCCCAGGGGATGCAGCTGCCCGGTGTCTGCATTGACTTGAGAATAGACAGCCAGGAGCAGGGCTCCTGGAGCAGGGGCATGGGGCTGCCCTGAGTGTACTGGAAAATGTCTGCAATTATTTCCTACCTCACTTTTTGTTACTGTTTTCATTCTGATTAGCTTTTCCTGCTGAAATGTTTAAGAGTTGAGATGAGCAGTGTCATATCCAGACTTTCATGTTACCTTAAGGTTTGTTCAGAGGGGAGGTTGCTGTGCTGCACAAGCAGTGGCTGGGCAGGGATCCACTCTAAGAAGCAGCAGAATTTTATGTAGAGAGCTTTCATTAATTCAGAAGTTATTTGCATTGATATTTTAACAACACTCTTTTTCCTGAATATTTAGTAGGTATTTAAGTCCAGCAAATATTTAAGCAAAGCTACTTAAACTCATCAGTCAAACATTATCAAAACATTTTCCATCCCAGATTTTTCATTGGAGAATTCTGCTGGAGATTTCAGTCTATGGAAGCATAGAGTTGTATGGCCTGGAGTGGGTTAGATAATAAGTACATGATTTTCTGTGATGTCAAATAGAAAATAATTTACTTGTTGTATCTATTGTATAATTTACTCCAGCTCTAATGAGGAAGGGACCTGTTCTGCATTTCTGGAATTAAGGAGTGATAATGGGATACCCTGAAAACTTAGTGTTGCCAGTCTGTTTCTTAATACGATGTACTCTAAGGATCTAGGTAACATCTCTTTGTTAGTTTGCAGAAGACTTCTTTTTCACTACAGATTAGTCATTTAAAGGCTGATCTTGCTCCCATATGTAATTGGTTACAAGAGTAGGGTACCTTATTCAAGGTACTTCTTTTGACTAGACTACATGAAAGACTGAAAGCAGTTTCTTCTTTGAAAAGATTTTTTATTGGGAAATAGCAGTAGAAGATAGTAGGATCAGTTGTGAAAGCAGCTGAAGGAGCAATTATGAATTTGGATGGTTGTAGGAGAGGAAAAGGGGGATACAATGAAGTTGAGCCACACCAACATATCCTACAAACAACCTAGGTGGTGTTATTTAGAATCAGGACAAACAAGTCAATGGGCAATCATTAACAGAAAAGAAATAGCTCAAAAATTTAAAGATAAACATTCTTAATACATGTCTTAATACATGAAGTATTCTGGAGGTGAAGATTTAGTATATAGGCCTTTGGTAGGGAAGACACCTGTTTTGTTTTGGTTTTTTCCAATATGGAGTGGCCAATGAATAATACTGTGTGCTGAATGCAAAAGGCAAAAATTGTATGTCTGACTTCCATGACCTAACTTGCAAGAAATGAGCTTCTTCATGAGAATTTCAGTGCCATTACAGTTTTCAAAAGTCTTTTACTATTCCAAATGGAAAGGAGAAATAGTGTAAAAAATTGCTACAGAAAGAGGAATTATTATTTTCTATTTAGCTATACCTTCTTCAGCCCTGCATTTACCACTTTTGGCACTTTAAAGCACAATCCATTTCGTACACATTTTCCAGGAGAAAAATCAATACAGAGCTCTAATCTGAGCTATAAGTAGCTGCTACGCTGAGCAAAAAAAGTTTGATACACTGAACTGCTCAACCAAATAAATAATTTAGATAAGTGAGTCAATGGCGCTGAAAAGTAAGTCTTCATTAATGGACATCACTGAGAAAGCAAAGAAAGCAAAGAAAGCAAAATGGATCATCAGTCCATTGCCTTTAATAATATGATTAAAGAAAGAACGTACTGAATTATTAAAAACAGTGAGGATGAAAAAAAAAACGACTAAAAACCATAAAGGGTACCAATTTGCAGAATGATGATGAACTGGATACTTTTGCTGTTTTGAAGTTGGGTTTTTTCCTTTAATTTTTTAACTCTGAAAGCTGACAATTATTTAGGCCTTAATTCTCCACCTAGCAAAAATGCAGGCATTTTCTTCCTCTCAGTTTCATATAAATCAATGATTTCTGTGATTTACATATAAAAGTGAATGAGTGACTGAATCTGGAGGAGGCCCCTGCAGTAGTAATAAAATCAAGTCCCATTCCTTCTGAGTTACAATAGCAAAACTCAGACAGACCCTAATGAGGACAGAAACAACCTCCAGGTTTTGAAGCTAGGCCAGGAAAATAACTAATACAGAATTTCTTTTTACACAGAAATAAAGACTGAATACACAAAATCAAAATTAGTGACAGAATAATATTTTAGGATGATAGTAGTGTGCTTTGAATTCACCTTCCAAATACTTACACAAAGTCAGTTCCTTCAGTTACTTTGCATTGCTTCAAAAAAAGCTAGCTTTACTGCCCTTTTCTACTCAGCTCTTCAGTGGTGTATTGTTCTTAACAGACAAGTTTAAAATCTACACTTCAATGGGATGTACAGTTCAAAGACTACTTGTATTTTGGACCGACTTCTCTCTCACAAATTATCTGATTCAGCTGTCTGGTTATAGAATCCCTAAATAAGTATACAGTTGGATTTAGTTTTAGATGTGCAAGTCTTAAAATATTGTGAAAAGCTGAGGTAGGTCCTTGTCCATGACATCTGTGCATAAAGATTTGCTCAGATTCACTTGGTTATCTATGTGCTTTTTACATGCCATTAAAGCATGATGAAAGGGTGTGATGGGGACTCAATATTTTAATTTCATTTGATCCATTGTTAACTTTTATTTTGCCTGAACTGCACATTCTAATAGCAAGGATAACCTCATATGGTGTATTATAGAGAACTCTGTTATTATTATAACTAAATTCCATGATGTAAAAGACAGATTTATTTTATTTTAAATTTTATTCTATTCTCATAAAGTTTCTTTGCTAATTTACATTTACATGTTAGCCTTTGCTGCCTAATTAGGTAGGTTTAATGCTATAACCTCTGTCCTTAGCCCTTTTCCAGCTGCCAAATGCTTTAGGGCTGGATTTTTTTTTTTAAATTTAATTTTGCTACATCATGTCTAAATTGAGTTGTCAGGTCTCCTATGAAGAACAGAGAGAATCCTTCATGGTTTTGGTAAATAATAATAATAACAACAGCAACAACTATTGCACTCTGATCCCACCCATACCTCCTGTACCCTCCTGCCCTATATTTGAAAGCATGTCTTATAAATTGTCTGAAGAAATTGACTGCAAAAGGAAGTTAAGAATATGGACACCAGCAGATGTGCTCAATATATGTCCTGCATTATCAGCATCCTTTATCACCTGATATGCGTGTTCCTGGGAGAGGAACTGTTTGATCCTTTCAGCAGGTTCTCAAGACAATCCATCAGTGTTTTGATCCTTATTGAAAAGAGTGAGGAAAGAGAATGACATGTCAGTAACTGAATTTCACCTAACCTGCAGGCTATGAGCACAGTACTCCAGCTCCATCTTGTTGCTGAAGACTAAGTGTGGATATTGGAATATATTGCTTAATGCACTGCAGACAGAAGTTTGTGCACTGTAGTAATGACTGTGGTATTGAAATCTCTGTATGGCACAGTATTCTGCAGTATAAACCATCATACACTTCAGAATGAGCAGCAGTGGAGGACCTGGGTAGATATCTACTCTTTACTATCTCTTCCTGTGAATGAAGCAGTGCGTCACCAGATGAACCTGATGACATGACAGTAAGAACAAACAAAAGGATGTGGTTCACTTGTTTTAAGAAGTAACTTATGTAGAAAGGAGAGCAGATGAAAAATACTATTTCAGTAGTTAAAAACATTGAAATCCTGTCACTGACTAGCCCCAGCAGATTTTTAGTTCCAGGCTCATCAGAAGGATGTATCCCACGGTAGTTTCTCCTTCCTCTCCTCCATCTTGGTTACATATATGACTGTAGGACTCCAAGTCCCTGAGCCAGTCAAATAATTCCATGCCAACTAAATATGGATACCACAAATGACTGCTTTTTCCTAAAGTCTGAGAAGTACAAAAAACCCCAAAGTATAACTGAGTGGCATATGTCCATGAATCCACACAGAACATCAAGGGCTCTTATGCTGTCTATTTGCCAGAGCTGGTAGAAATCAGCTAAAAAAAGTTCTCCTCATGTACTGTGGCATTTCTGGCTTGTTTCCATATTGGCAAACTGTCTTCCACTGACTGGCTCAGAGAAGAAACTTTCCCCAGGGTTTGTGTTCTGAGAGCCTTCACACACTGCATGCTAAGTTTTAGAGACTGTCCAGACCTTTGATTCCTTTGTATCAGACTCATTTTAATATAGTTCACTGGAATTAGTTGCAACCACTAAAAAGCTTTGGGGATACATGTTTCTTATTTTCCTGTCTTGTCTCTTTCCCATGTCTCCTCACACTTGTATTTTATGTGGTTGCATCTGGTATCTGGTTACTGTGAATTACAGCATGTTACTGATCGTAAAAAATCAGTGTGTTGGCTAGTAAGGCCTAAGTGAACCACATCTTCTTATACCTGGACTTTCACTTTGTGAAACTTCAGTGCAATAATAATAACTGTCTACTTGAATGACACAGTGAGGATTCAGTGACAATAGTAGTCTACTACATTTTTGCACTTATTAGACAGAACAGTATCTTGCCAGACAGTGGTATGGTTGCACTTACCAGCAAACATGAAGCAAAAAGAACAGCTAATTAAGGCTGACATAAAAGCCTCAATAACATGCCTTATTCAGAAATGTCCAAGCCAGTTAAATCTGCAAGTGACAAGTGTGGTTCCACCCAACTCAGGTGACAAAGCGTAAAATGTGGAGAAACAGAGAGCTATAATAAACAGGATCACCAGGTACACAATTATTTGTGTCTTTTCTGTCTTTCTGCTTTAAAAGAACCTTTGACAAGGGACTTCACAAGCAATGTGTAGTTTGTTGTAACATAATCTAATTAAATATATTACAATGAAATGTGATTTAATTTTTACACTTTGGGGACATTTTACTGTATTCAATCAAAACATGACCTCAGACATAACACTGCAGACACTTTCTGTTCTTCCTTTGGAAGATCCCTCAGTTGTAGGAATGATCAGTTTTCCAGAAGTGGCTCTTAACTGAAATACGTCGAGACTTCTGCCTGTGTGTGTAAGAGTCACTGAATCAATGTCTTAGGAGCAGTAGTAAATCCCTTCTAGTGATTCTGAGCATAGACCATGATTGGAGCTTGCCCTAATATTTCATTGTGGACTTCAGAGAATGATGATGACCAGTCAGTGGTTATTCATGTGGAGGCTGCTGCTGACCAGGATGCCAAAATGAAGGTAGAAAGTCATCAAAGTTGTCAATATCAACAAGATATTATCTGAAAAAAACCAAACCCCAAACAACTTGGCCTCTGCAGTTGGGTGATATATTTTAGAAAGTCCAGAAAAATGCTTTATGGGCAGCTGTGTGTCAGGTGATAAAAGCCTCACAGTGCTGAATCTCTGTCCTTTTGAAATCTTTAGTTATCCTGTGAGCTTGAAGAGCAATAGAAAGTTATTTCAATCTATGAATAAAGAGCAGACACAGTTTTTGGAATGAATATCGCTTAGGGGTATTATACACACCAGACACTACATTATATGAAAGGTAATACAGAAGGGAAGATGTTGGAGGGGTTACAGAAACCTCAGTTTCTGTAACTTCTGCACCCTCAGAGCCAGCTCATACAAAATGAAAACTGTCTGGTTGTCAACTTTATCATTTCACCCAAAGGAAAGCTGACAGCTTCTAGATAATCTGCTAAATCCTCCTTTAGAAAGCACTCTCCCCCTGGATCCTGATGTGTGGGTTTTTTTTGCAATTTCAGGTGAATCAAAACTTGGGCACACAGCAGTCTCCATTAGCTCTTCTCACCAAGTATTTCATTAAGTTCTAACAGCCTGGGTTTCCCATGGCTGATGCTGTGATAACATTTTTTCTATAAAGTTTGATTTAAAAAAAACCAAACAACCAAACAACAAACTATCTTTGCATAACCTTACTGGAATTATTTGATCTAGTGAGCTTTCTATAGTAGCATTTTTTTTACTTTCAGTCTGTCTACTGTGATAAAAATGAGCCTGTGTGTCATATGGATTCAGCTTTTTTCATTTTAATCAGATGCCTATCAAATCCAGGCAAGGCGTAACAAATATTCATGACAAAAAGGAAATAATCTAAGACTTTGAATTACTGTAGCAATTCCAGATGTTCCCTGGAAAACAGGGATGCATCTGGAATCATAATTAAGGCTTGGTTCATCTCACCTGTATTACTGACAGGGAAAAATGTTTTAGAAAATAGTTTCCAAGGATATGAGCATGAATGTGTGCCTGCATGTGTGTGCGTTTTGATGATGTAGAGGAATTAATCTGTTGTAAAAAGCCTTCTGATTCCTTTAAGGAAAAGCTGATGTATAGCAAAGTACAGACGAACCTAGGCAAAGACGTGGAAAACAGACATTAGACTATTGCTGGACAAATTCCTACAAAGTTGTTAGTCTTGCAATGTGGGATGTAATTTCTACACTCTATTTTCCTAAATCAAGACTGTCAAGATCATCAGTATTTTGTGATATGAATAAACTTTTATGAAATAAGAGAAAGTCTATGAATTGCAAGACTAGTGACTGTGCCACCTGTGACCTTTCCCATCTTTCTCCTTGCAGACTAGATATTAATTCTATGCTTTTATACTATATGAGACTGCTTAAATCACATTGAGCCCTCCTCAGGGGAATGTTAAACAAACAGAGAACCTGTTAACGTAACATTTATCAGCACACACACTGGCAGAAATAGTCTCAGAGATTTTGAATAAATCACAAATCTGTTTCCATCTCCTCATTTTTATTTTCTTCAGAAGACAGCAGATATGGACAGATTACTGTCTTAAGTGATCAGTGGTAAAAATTTTATAAATGTCAGATTAATAACAGGACATACATGTTCCAGTAAAACTTTACAATGTAATCAATTTGCACTCATTATTTATAAATATTTTATAGCATTTATATTTAGTCACTATGTAAGACAATAGCAGCTAAGCTGTGCCTTTTCCAGACAAAGCTGAAAGAGTCTGGAGCTGTTCCATTACCCAATATTATAGTAATTTCCATCTTTTGAATCTGTCTCAATTGGAATAAAACTGTCCAGTCATGCTGTGCAACAATATTTTCTCAAACATGTGTCAACTCTTTTGGGGTCCTGTTAATTTATATTCTACATATTAAAGTGATTTTCCAGAGGGAGGAAGTTGGAAAAGGTTGTAGGGGAAGGAAAAGAATCTTATCCAAATATTTCACAATTTACTCAAAATCTAGTTAAGTGCAGAGTCCCTGTCAGCTTCTGTGACTGTATTTCAGCCCCCATTTCACAACATAGGCTGTTCCCATCTCTGCAGAAGTCCCTACTGATTGGTACCTCCTACTTTGCCTTTGATCAAGTTGCAGGTGGTCACTCCAGGCCATCAGGCGGTCACTCCAAGCCATCAGGCAGCCTTCATTTCCTCTAAGGACCCACTCAGGTCAGGCCCAGTGGGGCTGCTGCAGTATAGAAATCACAAGGTTTGGGCTGGGGGTTCTTTGCACAGTATGCTATTCCAATTTAACCCCCTTCTCTAAGCATAACTTTGCCCTTTATAAGGCAGCCTCAGTTATACATCTCCATTTCTGCCTCTTGGTACACAGTTTCTAAAAAAATACTGTCCAGGCTTGATGTATAAAAACCGACAGATAACCAGCCAGTATTTTTTTGAACCTCCTTTAAATCTTGCTGGCAAGGTAGTCCAAATCCTCTTAATGATTTATGTATTGCTCAAAACTAGAAGGAAATCAAAAGTCCAGGCAACCCACAGTAGTGTCCTAGAAATGTGTGAAGCTCTAAGGAAGTTATAGCTATTTTGCAGTGCCTTTGGAGCCTATTTTCCAACTTATTTTCTAGAGTTCAGAGCAGAATGGAAACACTCCTACCTTTCTTAAATCAGGCAGCTGTAGATCAAAAACTGTACATACATCAGAGCTTTATAGGGAATTGCTGGTAGGTCACGGATATGCAAAGCTAACCTTTAATTGTCTTCAAATGTTTCGGGATCATTTAAATTGCAATTCTACAGGGAATGGAAGATGGAAGTGTGAAATAAAGAGTCTATGGGCCTGATTCATGAAAAAGTTACAGACCATTTACATAGGAAAGGAATGCATGAAAATCCTTTACAGTGTGCCTATGTGATTTATTAAATTCCTTTTCCCTGTGTAATCGGTTAACTGCACTTGAAAGGTGTGCAATCCAGAGAGGAGAGAAAAAGGCTGAAGAAAATTAGGTAGAGCATTCTAGCTTGCTCAGGATTTGTCCCCAGCAGGAAGAAGTAACTGCGGTGAACACAGATAACATTTGAGGTTCAGTAGCCTCTCTGTGAAGTGCTCACTGACAATGAGCTCATGAGTGCTCAGTTCTCTGGTGCAGGAAGTACTGTTATACTGGAACATGAAAGGGATGTTATATTCTGGTTTTTTGTTTTGGTGGTGGTGTTTTTATAGTAACCTCAGCATGTTAAAAACCTGGAAGTAGTAATGCTGAACTCCATAGTCAAAGGAGGATCCATCAAGGCTAAACACTTAGTATGACTGAAAAATATTTTCTCCTACTTACTGTTCCTTCAACATTTTTTCTTCGCCTGCCACAAAAGCACTTGTGTTAGATGCAGTTTCACCAGGGGCTTGAGGTTTCCCCTCTTACTGCCCTATCAGAAATGGCCTGAGGCAGGCTCATAATCTCTTGCATATTTTACTTTGTGTCTCCACAGAGTAATGGAACTATGATGTCTGTGGCTCCCAAAAATGCTTGTTGGCTGTGCCTTACAGGTCAGGGTTCAGGATCAGAGACCAGCATTGGTTAGGGGAGGGCAGTTTCATTTTTGATGTGGAGGAAACTTCCTACAAATAGCTCCAAAGCGCAGTTTAAAGTAAACAAAACTTGTAATGAGAACACTGAGAAGTGGAAGCAGGAATATGTTCTCAATATGCAAAGTGGGATCCTGCAGTTAGTTACGATTCACTAACGCTTTAAGTGGGAATTTCCTTACTCACATTACAGGCTAAGTGGTTTAACATCACATTAGAGAAAATACTGTCTCTATCACAAAGCAGGGTCTGAGCAGACAAGCCATTGAAGATCAGAGTTGGAGAGACAATAAAGGACCTAATCAAAACGTACTCGAGTCTAGAACTTTTTTTAACTATGCACAAGTGGAAAACTGCAATGCACGCAAGATGGTCAAAGGCAAGTGTCATGATCCACAACCTAGACAAGACTTTAGTTTGGCAGAGGCTAAACCCCATTGCTGGGCTTAACCCCTGAGTGATGTCAAATCACTAGGTGTTTTATCGTGATAAGTTCTTAATTAAATACTCGAAGAACAGAATTGAGACTCGAAACGGAGTCAAGGTGAAGGTTGTTTTATTTGGAAAGAAACGTGCAGGGAAAGGGGGGAAGAAAGAAAACGGGGGTGAAAAAGAGAGATAGAAAGAGAGAGAGAATGGAAAAAAGGAAGAGGGGTGAGGGGAGGCTATATCTACCACCACGAGGCTACGGCATTCCGTCCGATGGCAGAGTATTCTCTGGGTCCGATGGGATGGGAGAGAGCTCCCTTCATTGTCCCTCCATGATGAAGTATGAAGATAAAGAGAGAGCTCATTTTCCCTCTTGTTGCACCCCTTTTTATAGGGATATAGCTCCATTGCCTCACTACAAGCTTCCACCTGGCCTGTGGGAATGCTCCAGGGTGGATGCCGGAATGTCCAATGTGTGAATGGCTCCCAATGTGTGTTCCTGATAGTGGAACAAGGGCTCCTGATGTGTGAATGGTTCCTGATGTCTCTCTTCTGGGTGTCTTGTTAAATAGTCATTAGATTCTCGGAAGCCTGGGCCTGACCAGTGGTGATGTAGTGTCTTAGGAATGAGGTTTGGTAAGGTGAGAGGAGAAGAGAGGGGGGTTGGTTCTGTTGGCAATTGGTAAGGCATAATTCCGGTACCTTACAGCAAAGGACAATTAGAAATACAAAAAGTTATTTCAGAAATAGAGAACAAAGAGAAGGCAGTTCTTTATTTTACAAAGGTTTTCGTAAGAAAACAGGAAGTAATTGGAGAAGGAGAAAGAATGTATAAGTCTTCCAACATCTCTTACATCTACAGACATTGTTGAACTCTAAAACTTCTCTGAGTTGGCAAGACAAGATATTCAGCCAATATGGAGGAGAATGGAACCAGGATCAATGTGTTACCATGGGGGGCAGTCCAAATGAAGGGGATGAGCTGAATGAACTCTGTGTGGCCTCAAAGGATATATAGGACATGCAGGACAATCAAATCTGGATGTGTCCTGGGATATGTTGGAGGGGTCAAACAAGTATGTATGAAAGACGAGAGAGTGAACTCATGTACGTGGGTTGAGCTGGCATGAAGGTACAATGAATTTCTGCACATATCAAACAAATGGTTTCATTGTATTTATGATGTAGAAGATGAAAAAGGAGCTTTCCTTGCCATTCTTTTGCTTAGCAACAGCAACAAAAAAAGAGTACTCAGCTGGACTGTCAATTGCTCAGCTCATTAAAATATTAAGAGAGGACACATCTTAGCAGAGCTCTGAGCCTGCAGAGCTGCCAAAATCAGCTTCCCAATACCCACAGAAGGAGTGCTGAGAGTTCTTTTAATTTTCTCTTTTCCCTCTTATTGTCATCAGTCTTGAAGCAGACTGTTTCCTACCACTAGTTCTCACTAGTTGCTTTTCCTGTCTTTCAACCAGAGGCCTGAGGCATCATGTTCCAAGGCTTCTTTAGCAAGTCATACAGATGAATGTCTGTCACAGAAGACTGACCTGACCTATCAGGCTTCTTTCCCTGAGGTTCTTATGTAGGCAAAGCAATGCAGAGATTCCCCTACCTTCCATGGCAGCCCAGTTTATTTAAGATAAATGATAGGGCCCAAACTGAGAACTTCAGGGTCTGAAGAGACCGTAGCTTGTTTGAGATTTTTCTGGATGCCAGAATGCATTGCTTAAAGTAGCAGTTTGAGTAATTTACAAGCTGTTTTGACTGATTCTATGAAATTCTGTCAAATGTTGCTGTGGTGGGTTGACCCCGGCCAGCAGCCAAGAACCCACACAGCTGCTTGTTCATTCCCCTCTTCTCCCCAGTGGGATGGGGGAGAGAATAGAAAGAAAAAAATGTGAGAAAACTTGTGGGTTGAGTTAAAAAAAGTTTAATAGGTGAAAAGAGATGCTATGCCAAGTGCTTGCAAAGGCAATCACTCACCACCTCCCACAAGCAGACTGATGCCCAGCCAGTCTCTAAGCAATAGCCATCTTGGAAAACTACCTCCTTTTCTTTGCCTTCTACCTCAGTTTTAACTGCTAAGCATGATGCCATATGGTATGGAACATCCCTTTGGCCTCTTCAGGTTAGCTGTCATGGCTGTGTTCCCTTCCAGCTTCTTGCACACCCCCCGCTTACTTGCTGGGGCAACAGAGTGGGGAAACAAGAAGGCCCTGAAACTGTCCAAGAAGCACTGTTTAGCAATAGCCAAAACACTGGTGTGTTATCAACACTGTTTTAGTTAAAAATATAAAATGCAGCACCATATGGACTGCTATAAAGACAGTCAACTCCCAGTTAATCCCAGACAGACCCACTACAGTTGCTAAGATGGACCTATTTGCTTATAAACACTGAATATAGCTAGCACCATTGGAAAACAGAACAAAATGAAAGAGTGAAAATACTGATTGGAAAGTGTGGCGGTTTTCATTCCACAGTGTAGTAACTCACTGGAGTGACAGCATCGGTAGATAAAGGGAAGGCAACCGATGTCATCTACCTGGACTTGTGCAAAGTCTTTGACACGGTCCCCCACCACATCCTTATCTCTAAACTGGAGAGATGTGGATTTGATGGGTGGACCATCCAGTGGATAAGAAACTGGTTAACAGACCATAACCAAAGGGTGGTGGTCAATGGGTCTATGTCCAGGTGGAGGCTGGAGACAAGCGGTTTCCCCCAGGGGTCTGTCTTGGGTCCAGTTCTCTTTAACATCTTTATCAATGACATCGATGATGGAACTGAGTGCACCCTCAGCAAGTTTGCGGATGACACCAAGCTGAGTGGTGTGGTCAACACCCTAGAAGGAAAGGAAAGCATCCAGAGGGATCTTGACAGGCTGGAAAGATGGGCCTGTGTGAACCTAATGAGGTTCAACACTGCCAAGTGTAAGGTGTTGCACTTGGGCCGGAAGAATCCCAGACATAGATACAGACTGGGAGAAGAGCTTCTTGAGAGTAGCCCTGCTGAGAAGGACATGGGGATTCTGGTGGGTGAGAAACTTCACATGAGCCAGCAGTGTGCTCTTGTAGCTCGCAAGGCCAATGGTATCCTGGGCTCCATCAGAAGAGGGGTGGCCAGCAGGGACAGGGAGGTGATTGTCCCTCTCTACTCTGCCCTCGTGAGGCCCCACCTGGAGTACTGTGTCCAGATCTGGGGCCCCCAATACAAGAAAGATGTGGAACTGTTGGAGAGGGTTCAGAGGAGGGCCATGAAGATGATTAGAGGGCTGGAGCACCTGCCCTACAAAGAGAGGCTGAGGGAGCTGGGCTTATTCAGCTTGGAGAAGAGAAGGCTGCGAGGGGACCTCATTGTAGCCTTCCAGTACCTGAACGGTTTATAGGCAGGAGGGGATTCAACTTTTTAAAAGGATAGACAATGACAGGACAAGGGGGAACGGATTAAAGCTGAAGGAGGGAAGGTTTAGATTAGATATTAGGGGGAAGTTATTTACATAGAGAGTGGTGAGGTGCTGGAACAGGCTGCCCAGAGAGGTGGTGGATGCCCCGTCCCGGAAGTGTTCAAGGCCAGGTTGGATGGGGCCCTGGGCAACCTTGTGTAGATCCAGGCCTGAGGTTGGTGTCCCTGCCTGTGGCAGGGGAGTTGGAGCTCTATGACCCTTGGAGTCCCTTACAACCCATGCCATTCTATGATTGCCTGCCCTCTATGTATAAGGAAAGGAAGAGCAGTGGCTGTGACGAGGTAAAAAAATTATTTTCCATATTTCCCCTTTCTTTCGTTTCTCCACTTAAGTTTATTCACCATGGCTGTGTCTCCTCTACTCCCTACATCCTTTTTTTTTTTTATTTCTCCCTAATACATTCCCTTCTTCTCATTTTTTCATTCTTATTCATTCTGTTCTTTTACTTTTCTCCACCTCTTACCCTATCTCATGTTGGTGCTCTCATTTGATTATCTGCCCCCTGACTCCTGTGGGCAGACCACATGGTTTCAAGTTATGCAGCTACTGTAAGCCAGTAGGCTTCACCACTGCTCTTCTCCAGCTTTGGGGACAGCATGTTCCCTTCTGGGATTTCTCTACAACCAACTGCCCCAGAAATACAAGCTTTCAATACCCTAAAAACATTATAATAAAATACTGTCCATTAACTTAAAAGCAATACAAAGTGTAGCCTCTTAGAAAATATCACCCTTTATTTTCTGTGCTGATGCAAACTATGTTGCTTCCTGGTGTTCATTTTAGCCTGGGTTTGTATAAGCTTTCACTAACAGCTGGGAAGTATATGTGAAGCATCTTGCTGAATTGAGGTTTTAATGTACTTCAGAGAATAAATTCACACTGTTAAAATCAGAACTAAAACAGGTCAGTGCAGTAACTCTGAATGAAAAGGGGGATTTCTTAAGAAAAGAGGAGTATCATTCACAGTTTGATTCAAATTAGCTCAGAAACATGAACGCCTTTGTGGTGAGATTGTACCTGAAATAGCAGAGACTGGGAGAACAAACACAGAGAGAGAGAGAAATAATTTGCTTTCTCTTTTCTTTGCATAATTAGCCACTGGTCCACTCCTGGTAGGAAACACAGAAGTTCAAATGAATTTAAAAAAAAAAAAAAATCAAGGAAGAACTCTTTCAATAGCATACCTGGGTTTAAGTTGTCTGCACTTCTTGGAGCTGTAGTTCTCCCACAGGAAGGAAGGCCTTGAAAGAAATACATGCAGTGAACTGCTGCAGTGCTCTACCTGTCAGTGCTCCTTTAAATACTCTATTTAATCAGGCCTGGAGTGTCAGTTGATGCCTGTTGTGGACTATCAGGGACCACTTGGACAATCCTCCATTGTTTGTAGAACTTCTAAGTCCTTCTTGCTGGGAAGTGTCCCCTTCCAAAGCGGAGTGGTCCTGAGTGCGCTGGTACACGTCTAGATCCAACCCTGGGCCTTCTGTGCAAGTGTCACAACGTGCTAGTATAAAAGCATCTCCAGCAGCCTGTTTCTTTCAAATGCTTTGCAAGCGCCAAGTTAGAAAACGTTACGTTTTTAAATTCTTTTTTTTTTTTGGTGAAAGAAAACAGCTGTTTATTTTATTTTATTTGAATGGCGGTGTGGATTTTAATTCAGCAAAGACACAAAGTATGTTGGTAAATTGTGAGTGTGTGTAGGTGGGTGTGTTCGTGGGTGTAGGGAGCATATGGAAGAAACTACAGCCCGGGAAAGCAACCAACAGAAGGGTTTGAGGAAGTATAAGACAAAGCAGACTTCTCTTAGTAGGGTTTGACTCCCCTTTTGGCAACGGTTCATCCTACAACCTTTTACTCCCACCCTCCTAGCTCAGCTCTCTCTGTATTTGCTTTGCATGTGATTCTTGTATTCGTAGCTGTGGGACTGGCAAGGTAACACAGAACTGTTATCAGGAACGCAAGAGCCACAGACACCCCAACCAACCCCAACTTTGTCTGCACTCCACAAAGCTCTACGGTACGGTCCTGTGTGCGTGCGCAGCGTGTAGCACTCCGTGCGTCCATCGGGAATCACAGCCGTTGTCAGTAGTCACTCATGTCAATCACTGCGCCCCGGTTTTGCACAGCGGCAGAGCGAGCGCCTCATTCCAGGGCTTCAGGCTCGCAGTGCCCGCCGACGCCCCCGTCTTCCCTCCCCGGCCGCACAACTCGTGCCCCGCGGTCTAATGCCGGCTGCGGGGAGTCCGCTTGCAGCTCCGGGCACCCCCTTGGGACGTGCGTGTGCGCCTCTGCGTGCCCCACCCCCACACCTTTCCCCAGACCCGCCCCGCCCCGCCGCGGCCGCGGGGGCGCGGGGCGGGCTCGTGCTGTTGCGCGGCAGGAGCGTGCGGGGGCAGCATTGCCCGCGGAATGGCGGCGGCGGCGGGCGGGACGCGCGAAGAGGGCGCGCGGGAGGGGGGGAAACACGAGCACACACGGGCGCGCGCGCGCGCAAGCTCCCCCCCTTCCGCGGCCGTTAGGGCTGTGCGGGGCTCGGCGGGGGGGATTAGGGGGGAGAACGAAAACAAGAAAAGGTTTAAAAAACGGGGTCAGCGCCAGCACCCAGCGTCAGCGACACCTCTGCTTGGGACCAGTTAAAAAGGCTTTCAGCAGGATTTGTACCTTGTTACGGGCTTAACCTGTAACACGCTTGCCAAAACCCCGGGCCTCACGTTGAACTACAGATGCAGGGTACTGGCTGCGCAGGACACTGAACAAGGGCCTGGAATGGAGAATAGAAATAGGATAGGATAGGATAGGGTAGGGTAGGGCAGGGCAGGGCAGGGCAGGGCAGGGCAGGGCAGGATAGGATAGGATAGGATAGGATAGGATAGGATAGGATAGGATAGGATAGGCCTTTTTTTGCTTGGAAGG
Source organism: Laterallus jamaicensis coturniculus (assembly GCA_022605575.1). NCBI lineage: Eukaryota > Metazoa > Chordata > Aves > Gruiformes > Rallidae > Laterallus > Laterallus jamaicensis. The sequence goes on along the minus strand of JAKCOX010000045.1, from coordinate 856,810 downwards.
ACCTACACCAATCAAGTCCAGCAGCCTGATCAGTTTCAGGGATGACCAAAAGTTCAAGGCAACTGCTAAGTTGTCTTTTAACAACTGCCAGGCTTGGGGCACCGAGCATCTCCCTAGGAAGCTTGTTCCAGTGTTTGACTACTGATTAAATCAGTTCCTCTCTGAGCAACCATGCAAAGGCTGAGATTTTTTTGACAGGCTTTGCTCTTCAACGTGCAGCCCAAGCAGGGTGGCACTCTCTGTGCAGCTCCTCTAAAACCCTACATCTCATGAGTAAAGGAGACAAGGAGTAATGTGGATTTTTCTAACCCCTTTTGCAGTAGACTGACTTTACAGTTTATTTATAAGGGCTGTTCCGGTAAACTTTGGAAGTCTTGGGTCAAGCTACCAGACCATAAAACATTACCTTCCCAAGAAACATTCTGTCAGAGGTGCTTATGTGACTTGGGAGCATAAAATTCTGCTCAGTCAAAATGTGAATTATATTCCAAATCACTTTGGTACTTCAGAAAAATGCACATGGAGTGTTTGGGCTTTGTAAAGGCAACAGATGATATTTCATTACTGAATTGCATTCTCAAAATGCATTTAGTACCTAAGTAAAAGCATGGCAGGCTTGCTCACCATACCTTGGATCTATGAAACCTTTATAGTTTGTATTTCTAGATATACCTGATGCAAAGGGAGCGAGCTGCAATGCTTGGCTTTTTTGTTCTGTGTGCTGTCTCACTAGCACGTACAGTCCTTGTCTGAACTTGCATTTGTGAGGTCCTCAGTTGTGACCGCAAATGAAGAGCTCATGTAGGGCTTTCCTTTTGTGGAACACACACTGGACATTCTAAGTCAGTATCAGGGAGAGAAGGGTGAGAAGAAATGAAAAAAGAAGAACAGAAACACAAAGAGGGGGAAAGACAGATAGAAAGAGGAGAAAGGAGAAACACAGTGGTAGCAAAGGAAGAGTTGGCCAAAGACCAAAGGCATACAACATCTGATGACAGAAAAGGCAGTTTTCTCAATCCTCCTGCCCTATTTGCAGTTCTTAAACTCCCAGCTTTTGTAGACAAGTAATTTTTAAAAATTCTCACTAATACTAAACCCACTGTTTTCTGGTTTTGAGGATACAGAGAAAACCACAGAAGAGTAGCCCCCAAAGTGGAAGCATGCCTATGCTACATACTGCTGTCTGGTGCAGAGACAGGTGAATCCAGACACAGTCTGGACGGTTACCCTGCAAGCTGTATTAGAGACACAGGCTCCTGGGCCAATCTGTGCCTGCAATAGCATCCCCATTACTGTTCCAAAGTCTGCTAGGGAGACTGGAAAGCAAGTGAAAAATTCCCAAGTGTTGTATTTTACAAAGTTTCTGTAATTCACAGCTGACTCAGGACTCAAAATTGCCTACCTCATTAACAAAGGGCAAAAAAGCATCAGGCATGTTCTCCTTTCTGATGACATGTAACAATTACAGGATAACTCACTGTAGACCTATCACTGCCTACAAGAGAATCTTTACAACAATCTAATCTAACCCATTACTACGGTCCTCATTTTACAGGAGGGAAGAGGTCATAAATATATAACTTACAACCATTGCAAAGTTCACTGCCAGCATCAGAATTTAATAGTTCTCGTCTCTGAGGACTGTGCTCATATCTCTGAATGTTATTCACATGAGAGAGAGAGAAGGTTCTTTTAAAATTTGACATAAGGTGTCTCAAAGCATGACACAAAAAAAAAATCTTTTAGGATTGAATTTGGCATTCTAGCCAAACATTTTAAGAGATGTAACTTGCAACAAGTTCTGCAACAGAAAGGTTTCCATGGTCCAACACTTTCTGGTGATTTCAGAAAAAAAAATCTCAGTAGAAAAGTCTGACCTTTTCAATAAGAAAATAAACACTTTGATCTGATTCCTTTTAGAGGAAAAATATATGACCATGACCAAAGCAAGCCCCATTTAAAGTCTTTTATTTTCATTCAAATGGGAAATAAATCCAAATTTGAAACCTTGATAGTTGTAAAGTGGAATTGAAGGCCTTTGGCCAGCTGTTTTTTATCTCTTGAAATCACTTTGTGACACATATCAAAAAGTTTTGCCACCCCTGATATATGTACATATTACAGTGTGCACTCAGTGTTTGAAATACAGTGTATGAAATTGCTCACAGCACATTAAGAATGCTCAGCAATGCGCAATTTTAGGGTCGCACTTTATGCTGTAAGACACATTGTGCTGTTAGCAATCTTTTTTCTCTCACTAAGCACACATCATTTGAGTTTTCTAGTTGAGCATACACCTAAACGAATTTTTACTTTTTTGAAAGAGGGCCGTAAATTACCGTCAAAGACTGGAGTCTCAAATCAGCTGTTATTTGAAGACATTCTTCTTCTCAAAGCCCTGTATCATCCTTACAATAATATCCTTTATAGCAAAGCACAGATTCAGAGGATGTATGAAACTTACAAACCCAATTAAAAAGGCATTACATACAAATTGCCCGTTGAAGGTACTGTGGGGTTTTTTAGACAAATTCTGTCCTCTCACAAAGGTTTTATGGGTCCTTTCTTCATTTCTTAACTTATTTTCTTTTTCAAAGACTTTCAAAGATGACTGCTTTTCATCCATTTTTTTCCCAATAAAAAATAGTGGTAGCTGCCTCCACTTCACTACACCCTTTCTTTCAATTCCTCTACTGGGGGTTGATCGACCCCCTTTAAAAGGGGGAAAAAACCAGCTTTGGGGAGCACCTGTCAAATAGGAGAGTTGCACCGTGCTGTGACTCTGTGTATGAGTATGTGTGAGAGAGAAATCAAATAAAATCCAGAGCTGAAAAAATAATTCACCGTATGTAGCACAGAAGAAAAATCATGATGAAGACCTGAGCTAACTCACATAATACTTTCAGGAATCAGAAAAATGACACTGTCAAAACACAACATTAGTTTTCAGAAGCCTCCAGGCAAAATTTTATTTATTTAAAGTTAGCTCCTATTTTAATAACAAAAAAGTGGCAGCATATTCTACATCAAAGAAAAAACTTTTCCTAATGTTTCAATTCCTCTTGTGAAGTACTGGAGTTGAAGTAGTGGAGCTGTCTTTCTCTAAAGTAATTACATGAGTGGCAGGATCTCAACCTGAGAAAGCTTTTTGTGTGCACGAGGGACTGTAGCATAAAGAGAATCACATTTGGCTTGCCTAATCTGAGCAGCAATAGGAGATATTCTTGCTTTTAGTATTTAAATAGTTAGTTTTAAACAAGATCCATAACATGAAAGGCAAGTCCTGAATCAACATCTTGGTATACTGTAGTGCCATGATGAAGAAGTACAAATGAGAAATGCAGTCATGGGCTATAGCCCTGCACTCAGGACCTGTTAGTCCGGTTCCTTGTGGCAGTGCCTAGGAGAAATCCTAACAGCAGGATAGCACACAGCTGGTGCCTCCTCTTGCATAGTACTCTCATTTTATCCTCACCTTCAGACACCAGACCAAAGCACGCAGCTGGAATACTCGGAGGATTTGCCATTTTATACTTTGTTGAAATCGTGAGAGATGCGTTTTAAAGTTCAGTTCTGGATCTCTTTCCTGGAAACCTTATTTATTCCTCTTTGTTCATCATATGTTAATCTTTATAGCTACAACTAGTAATAGTGAGAAGGCAGTCCAGGGTCCCCTTCTTCAAAAAGACATCCTATAAATAAATAAACCCCTTGGGTCCCTCAACCTGTTGTTTGCCTTTTCAGCTTGGCTTCCCCACCAGTTCCTAATGACACCATTCCTTTGGCACCGGCTTCTTGCCCGCGTTTCCTTTCTATTATTTCATATCATTTAACACCTCCTGCTTTGAACCTTAACAGATCCAGCTCCGGAGCTGTGGAAATTTGGTTCAGTTACAAAAGGCTCTACATTTACATGTATCTGGATCTTGCTGCAGAACGGTTGGCTCTGTGTGGGAGTAGGACTGAACTTCATTGCAACAAGATAACTCTTACATCTGAGAAATGCATTTCTTCTTTCTGGGTCCCTGTTCATCTATAAGCAACAAAATAAACTACTGTCAAGGCAGCTACCAAAGAAAACCAGGAGAATCGGAGAAGGTGAAGTGATGCTTGCTCGAGCTCACACCTCTAATGCCACATCACAGCTTCTGTCGCAGAGAAACAATGTCTTTCTTGTAAAGTGAGGGTATGGCAATAATACGCTGTACAAAGGATGTTATGCCTCTTGAATATAGACTGTAACCTGACACAGCCCACAAGAAGGATTTTCCCTTCTCTCATGGCAAAATCTAAAGTGGAATGAGTCTTCTCATGAGTAACAGAAAGTAATAGTGCCAGCTGCCTGGAGATATGGCTTTGAGGCTGAAGACTCTCTGTGATAACTGCTTCTGCCAAAGTGAATACCCCTACTCAGTGGACTGTGCAGAGTGGAGGATCTCCTCTTCCAGTAGCATAGCCACAGAGGCCTTTCTGCATTCACACTGTGCTGAGGAGGCTTCCAGTCTGTGTGTGTGTGGCTGTCCCAGCAATGGCCTGAGCAAATGTTATGCAATCTGGATTTGTAAAGCACTTTGGTATTGTGAGGGGTGAATCCGGCTGTAAAATGTATCATTAATGTTAGTAGATGCATTATAGACTTCTCCTGTGATCTGAGACTGCTGCAGGCAGTGTGCTGGGAGAAAAGCTCTCCAGATTGTGCTCATGCAAATCGGTATCTGTGATCACATTCATTATGGTTCCCACTACAACATTACTTTCACACTCTTGTGTGCTGCTCACTCAGTCTAAACTTTTTGTTACTGCAGGTTGTATGACTACAACACAGCATCTCTTTGCCAACACCTTTACAAGGGTGAGAAAACATTATTTCAAAGATACAAATTTGGAAACAGAGGTACAAGAAAACTAATGGATATATGGATGTGTTTAAATTTACCCAGGAAAGGGGTGCAGTGTTCCTAACCTATGTCTCCTGACTCTGGAGCTCCCTAACAGGTTATTAGATGGAGGGCAGCTGTCTATCTGTTCAGGGTCTTTTGTTCAGCTTATCTATGTGTTCTGAAACACGATTTTCTTCTGAACACGAAATCTGCATAATTTAGAGTGATAATTTCTGGAAGCTGGTAGGGACAAAAGTGAAATCTGACCTATTTTGAAAACATTTTGTTTTTACCACAGATAGTAAGTCTTGTCAAATGGATTAACGTATGCAAACAGTATTCCAAAATGATTTAGGATTAAATGATACAATCACAAAATAGCAATATAATAGGAAATGGAGGATGAGCTGACACATCCAAGAAATGGTTTTCAAACATTGCAAATGAAATGGAGAGACAAGGCAATGACAAGAAGAGTGCTGCCAGTGACATATCCTGTGAGAAGATCCTCAGAACAACCTATTTGGGAATATAAAGGAAAAGCAGACAGTGCTCTAAAATATGAGGGAAGCAGGAAACCACAGGCAAAACCTAGCCATGAATTAATCCAACAGAAAGAAGTCAAAGCCAAGAAATTGTGAGCAGTGAGTCATCAGTAAAAGGGCACTTTCATGTAACATACGGGTTCAGTTCACAGGTACCCAGTCTGTTTTTTTAAATTAAAATTTAAAATATGTCAAAAATATTCAGTGTTCAGATGAAAGTTGAAAAAAAAAAGACGCTTTCAAGTTCTCAAGTCTGTATTTTGAATGCTTGGCTAATACATCAACACAGGCTGGCTTGCCAAAAATATTAAAATACAACTAAAAAGATCATAAATTAGTAAATTGTCAAGTATTCTTAATATGTATTTCCAATGCCAGACACTTATAATACGAAAAGCGGGTTACTTAAACAAGTGCAACTAAAGACTCAGAAAGCACAGGACAGTTTTACTTTAACAGATAGAATAAACTAGGTTTGCTTCAGCAAATCCACCCTGAAAGAAGTAACAAAGATTTAACTTGGACACATGAAAAGTTTCTGTATTTTAGGATTTCAGTATTCATTTGGAAAACTATTATACCATGCAGTACAAACCTTTTATTAAATCAACGCATTCATTTATTTGAAATAAAAGTTTTATTCCATCACTGTATTTTGATAGACTAGACTACTGCAAATAGACAGAAGATAATGGATGGAACAGGATGTCCTTGAAGGAGAAGAGCTGCTTCAGATCACCTCTTTAATACTCAGGAGACATCCTGCTTCAAATGCCCGTCAGACTTCTGAAGGCTAAGAGGAAAGATGCACCAGTGCTATCTGGTGTAACAAATCAGCTCCTGAATCGCCTAACTATAAAACTCACAGGGAAAAAATTAAATAAGCTCTGCTTAAAATATCTCAATGTCATTTTTAAATCTATTTAGGAAGATCAGCTCTGGTGCCTTTATAGCAGCTCAGCCATGTGCATTGTAAAGGCTCGGTGGTACTGTAGCCATCACTGGGTTTTGAAATGAGTAAAACACAAAGTTATTAAATCAGTTTTGCTCTTGCAGTCCCATTTGGTCAGTTCACTTCAACATGCTTTCAAGCAATTAAAGCCAATGATATACAGAGATCTTTTAAAAGAGGCAGGAGACAAAATTCCTCTGACATAGAGATTTATAATAAGGCATAGATTTCTTTTTGGGGAAAAAAAAGATGATGTGAAAGCCATATTCTAACACTTGTTACAGCAGAGAGAAGAAAAATTAAAACCTTGGGTTACATTTTTAAACACATTTTCCCACCTATTACATAGTCCTGCTGTGTTCTGAGTGCTGGAACATCGATCAGCCAACTTTCTGTGTTATCATATGCACACAAAACATTTTGCTGCAGGCTTAGTAGAAATTGGAGAGACAGAAGAATTTGGGTGCATGTACATAAAGTCCTCAAAACCAGTATCGTACCACAGTATATGAATTTGTAGTCTCAAGATTAAAACCTGCTGTGGTAAACTCTCAGCAAAGCTAGCTGTGAAAAAAGCCCAATGAAATTGAAACAAGAAACCAGCGAAGACCTATAGATTCTGAGTATTAGTTGTCTTTGCCTCTTTTAACTAAAATGTCTGTGTGTATGCGTGCATGCACCCGTCTACCCAGCTCCTGTGTTCAGCAAGCCCTTTTGTTACAAAGAAAGTGAAAAAGAGCTCGGGGAAACAACTTATTCACAGCAGGATCCAGTAATTATGATGAAAGTACAGCAGCATAAGGCAGATAAAATGGTGTTAAGTTATTTCTATTATAAAAGTCTAAGGTCTTGGTATGGAGCAGCACTTTACTCACCTACGATGCATATCAATGTTTAACAAATTGCCTTGTTCATACTTCAAACACTGCAGACCCAGCTTGCAGTTTCAGGTACTCACACCACTTAGAAGCTGTATGAAGCCTCTCAAGGAGAAAAAGTCAGCAAACTCTTCATTTTTAGCTATTCACAAAGTAAACCCATTGAAATTTTAGCTGTCTCAAAAAAAAAAAAAAGAAAAAAAAAGAAAAAAAGGAAAAGGTTTTCTTTCTGTTGAGAGAAAAAGGACACTGCTTTTCAGACCAATGCATTCTGTTACCATTTTTCAATGCACCTCTACTGGGGAGAAGAAAGATCATTCAAGGTATGAATGTTGCAGGAAAACTTGTGGGAAAAGCCAGTTTCTTTAAGAGCAAATAACCTGCCCCCTTAAAATATGCAGTACAGTATAAAAGCCAAGATAATTTGGCTTCCATATACATCTATGAACAATTAAGCTTCATCCTTATCTCTCTGAAAGTTCTGTCTCCTCCTGTTTCAGTCCAGCTTGTGTCTGTGGTCTGTGGGCACTCCACATGGAGAGAAGTAAAATACTGATACTTCCAGGGAAGAATTAAGAAAGGTAATTTGCCTTCTAAAAGAGTAGAATTGAAATTAACCAGGTGCATCCACGTATTAACAAGCTCTCTACTGGTTTTGGGAAAGAATAAGGATCAAATATGTCTAAATCTAACCTAAAAATGATATTGAATGTTAATGAACTAATGTACTGTTAAAAGATTCTCCCCTTTCTTCTTAAGAAATTTAATTTAATACATCCATGTATTTATACATGGTATATAAAAAGCTCTTTGCCTTTCCCTTTCTAAAAATACCCGAATAACTGTGAAAGCAGTAATTCTAAAGAGGATGGCAGCCTTTTTATATTACTTGATGTAATGGTAAGGCACAATAGCATTTAACAGTTTCTATTTTCAAGTAATGATCAGCCTAGTATGCTGGACATGCAAAGCACCTCACAGAGGAAGGCCCTCTATAGTCACTGGCTTTCCAGTTAGCTGCTGACATCTGGAAGCAGGTAAGGTAATTAAGCTGGGGTGCTAAATACACCTCTTAGTCACCCTGATGTAAACTTACTGCCACCTGGTTGACTTCTGTGGATGTATCTCAGATGTATGCTGGTGTAAGAGTAACTGGTCACGTAGCTTCAGTGCTCATACACTGAAAGATACAGAACACAGACAGATGTTTGATACTCTTTCTTTAAGGTTTAACTCTATAGCCTTTGACTGAAAATAAGATTTCTCTACAGTCCTTTGCCACCTGAAGTGTAGTCCAAAAAGCTTTTTCTCCTATACATGATTTTATATCATGTTATGAGCAGAATATCAGTTGCAATGAAATCAATAGGAGCTTCACCTATGTGTCTGAGCCTGTTTTAATGAAAGCAGAGGTAAAACTCCTGCTGATTTTCTGGAGAAGACTGAAGCCCTTGGGAACACTGCTGGCTCTTTAATAAGAGTTTCCTACCAGATTTAAAGCATGAGGATACCCTCTCTTGCCTCAGAAAGCAGGATGGCAAATCTGGCCACCATCTCCATTATTTACACTGGTAAAATGTGCATCCTGAATACCCCTCTGAATACGTCTTCTCCGGTGCAAGAAAATGGTTAAATCAGGCCACAAATAAGGTCTTAATGAGTTGGCCTGAAGTCAGTAACTTCAAGATAGAATTGCAAGGAATCAAGTCTTGAAAACAGTATTGGAGCTAATGTTCCAATTTCACCTCCTTCCAAAAGATCTGAAGTTATATTGTAACCAGGCCTAAATATATCAAACAAAACAACTGATGTGATCAGAGTAACTGACATCTCCCAAGAGCCACCTGCCGTTACCAGAACATATCTAAAAATAAATGAGAATAAAAGCACAATATTTTGAAAAGAAACCTTTATTGTTCACACAAAGCTAACTCTGTCACATATCATGAGGCATCATTAACCAGCTAAATATGACTTTGCTCAAATCAAGCAATATTGCTTAATGGAAGTATCCAACAGAGTTATGATCATTTATTTTCTTTGTTGTTTCCTGGATGGAACTTATGTTTTGATATCCACTCATCTCTTTTAAACTGCTAGTTTAGCCAACATGTTATATGAATAACTTCCTTTCCAGGTAAATCCACCACAGGTACTATAATCACAGCTGGGGTCATCTTGCCCAAATATTTTTCAAGGTATTCTTGCAGTCCTAAAACAGAAACAAAACAGTTAATGAACACTCTTTGTCTTTTTTTTCCCCCTCATTTTCTGTTGTGTCCTGTCTCTTGAAAGTGATTTCTAAAGAATGTTTTGAAAATTACTGTGGAGTAGCAGTTAACAAAAGGAAGTTAAATCCAACTCTTGAGCTTTCACTTTATATAGAAGGAAGAATTATCATCTCCCACCTCCTCATTGACTAATTTGAGATTAACTTTACACGTTGCCTAAGGCCGTAATTCAGCAAAACAGATAAAAGCATGTTTCTCAACCTTGAGTGGTCTGTTGATTGCAGATACAGCAAGCTGAAACTAAGTGCAGGTAGTAAAAATAACTGAAGGCCGGTTGAAATCCGATTCTTTGTAATTTTTGATACTTGGATGATCAGCATTTAGTTGTCTGTAAACTAAATTCTGCTCTCACATCCCACTGTGGTGCATCAGTCTACTAGAAGTTAAAGTGGGCCTTTTTAAAAAACATTATGAACATGATTTCAATTTGAAATCAATGGAAGCATGCCATGTTGACGATATAATGGAGGAACTCCAGGGTTGGAAACATGTATCACTGCCTATCTAGAGTTATGCTGAGATTCAAACTTCTAAAAATTAAAACTCCTCATCAAGACATTTCTTGTCATGATGCCACCTCAGTGGATGTTAGACATCCAGCCACTCAGAACCCTTAAAGACAACTACCAGAAACCCTCCCTACAAAAGACAGTTTCCTAATGGTAAGGTATGGTCTGCATAGGTCTTGTTTTCAATAAGTTATTTCTGCCTGCAGCTTCTGTGATTATGGCAGTTCTTTAGAACACTAAGCAGTCTTGGCTAGAGAGGGTGTAAAGAGGGCAGAACTTGAAGACTGTCAGAGCTTTTTTTTTTTTTCGCATCACTGTCTGTGAAACTGTGAATAGACAGTTCAGTCAAAGTGTTACCTCATCTAGCATAAACCAGGAATTTTGCTATTGTATTCACTGAAGCCAAAATTCTTCTCCCTTTTAACCTGGCAGCAGTAGCATTAATTAATATAATAATGGCAATGCTATCTATGAAATATTGCAAAGATGGTACTGTTTTTCTGAAGTTCTCCTAACTTCTTTTTTGTTATTGTCATTGATATTAGAGGTGTAAACAGACAAGGGTGAGCCAAAGATGAGTAGTCACCCCAAAGGTCATAGGACTTGCTTCATGTTGTGTGTAGAAATGGACTCGCTCTTTGTATTGCAAATACTCAGCAGTGACCTAATAATGAAGAACCAAGGAGCATCTTCATTCTAAATGTTGGTTTCTGGAAACTTTATAGCTGTGCTGTTTTTATGAGGTGGCCAAAATAGCTGTAAATATTTACACCATTTGAACATGTCCTAGTGGACTTGGTTGCCAGACAGAAAGAGCCACCTCTAATGCAAGTGCAAAACGATGCAGCAAGGCCTACACGTGTAATTGAAAGGTGGACGCAAATTTGGGACATGTCTCTCTTAATTTTTCATCAAATACTTCAATACAAAACCATTCTACCTTAGATGTGCATCTTTATACATTTAAAAATTGTGGGGAAAAGCCTGCTTATACAAATTTCCCCTGAAAAGAGGAGACTGGGTCTTCTAAAGCAGCAAATCTGTGTCAGACCATGTAATTATAGCTGACAATGCAAAAATCGACAGCTATGTATTTTTTTCTGCTATAAATAAGATACACTAAATCCTCCAATGCTAATTGCATATTTTTAACAAGGTAGCAGTAATAAAGAGACAATTAGCTTTTTCACTCTGGCAAATTATGCTTTTAGATAAATAAGAGCCTCAGTCAAGACCTGAGTGTTTTCTGGAGTATGTAACACTGTTCAAAGACACTTAAAGATTTAAAAAATTACCTTCCTTCCTTAATATCACTTATGGAAATGTTTGTTCATTTGTGTGCCATAATTCTGAAGGTTTTTCTTAAAAGTGAAAACAAGTAAAGGACAGAAGGTTACAGTGAGTGTGGTTACTGGAGCTTTAACAGGAGCTATATATGATGGGTATCTGTCTTAAGGTTATTTAATCTGCCCCAATACAGGACGTTTATTCAAGCACAAACAAAACCAGCTGACTAGCAAGCAAACAAGTGGAATGTATTGAGCATATTTTCATTTCCTATGGCAGTCCAAATACTTTATTATTATGACATGAGATTTGCTGAAAGGCAAGCTTCATCCTGTAAGACAGATCCCCATTACTCCCAACTGGTGAGAAGTTCAGGGCACAGGTTCCACAAGGAGTTTCTTTTTGCACTGCTAAGCAATTTTCTGTTGACCTGGGTACAGCTGAGGGATATGGGCATAACAAAAACTTAGAATGAACAAAAAATAATTCAAAGTTTTTCCCTCACCAAAAATTCTGGCATTGCAATCTATTTCTGCCATTCCTCTGTAAGGACAGGACACCGAGATCAATACTTTGATGATCTCTCACACTGACTTACTTAGCAATCCTCCCATATAACATGGCACAAGCCAACACCATAAGCTATTCTTTTGAAAGGTGCTTTTCCCACTACATAGATAAAACAATGTCCTGGGATACACTGAAATGTGTCTCAAATGATTAAGAAGATGATTTTTACATCTGTGCTGCCACTGGCTTCAGCGGGACTTAGTATGAGGTGAGGCCACAGAATTCACTTATGTTTCCAAAGTCAGCTCCTCGTTATTTCTGCCATACTCTTGCTTCACTGGATATTTGCAGGGGGAGGAGTAATCTAATAGCTCATATTTAAAAGGAAAATGGTCACAAAAAGGAGGATCACATTTAGCCCAGTACATAAAAAATCACTTTCATATTACAACTACTATCTTTCCTTCACTTTTTAACCAAAAGATATTGTTACATTGCTTAGAGCAGGTTTTTAAATCCCTGAGCTAATAAAGCTCCATTGCTTCAGCAGCAGAGATCTGACATGCAGCATGTACTCTGAAAAGATGCGTCACAGGGGATCAGGTTCCTAACAGTTGACTAAGAGTTCCAGTCCCAAAAGATATGCCCCTGGTGTGCAGAACACTTAACCCTTCGACCAGTACCAACATGACTATTCACAAATTATTGATGTCCCTAAATCCCTGGCATATTGCAGACAGCTCTTGTCTCCCTTGAAGCCAAAGCATATGGTCACTAATGAGATGGATTAAAAAATACATATACACATTCAAGGCTTTGCTGCGTGAATGTAAAGCCAGAGAAATGGTAGAAGGTGATTGAAATGGACTGAACACTGTTAAATACATTATTAGCCTCTTGTTATGGATCATTTCCATTGATCTATATACAGTTTCACAGCATAGTTTAATTAAAGCTGTCTGAAACAAGCCTCTCTTTTAAATGATCAGTGAGCAATGAAAAGGTGAAACATGAGGAACTGAAGATACTCCTCCCCCCTTCCTTAAACATCCAGATGACTGTCTCTGTGGTTTACAACCATAGCAAGGAAGGAAGATTTGCTTTTTAAAAAAAAATATCTGGTTTTACTGCTGTTTATGAAGCTTATGTGCCAGAGAAATCACTTTGGGATTTTTCCCACACTTTTACTTAAGGTAATGTAAAATGACATAGCAGAATGAAAGATTTTAAAACGAACCCCGTATATTTGCTTTGCTTCATTTTAGTTAATATCTTCCTGTCCAAAATAAGCCCAGTAAACAAACATATCACAGAATCACAGAATTGTAGGGGTTGGAAGGGACCTCAAGAGATCATCGGGTCCAACCCCTGCCAAAGCAGGCTCCCTAGCTCATACTGCACAGATAGGCATCCAGACGGGTCTTGAGTATCTCCAGAGAAGGAGACTCCACCACCTCCCTGGGCAGCCTATTCCAGTGCTCTGTCACCCTCACTGTGAAAAAGTTCTTCTGCATGTTGGTGCGGAACTTCCTGTGCTCCAATTTGCAGCCTTTGCCCCTTGTCCTGTCTCCACTGACCACTGAAAAGGGGCTGGCCAATTCCCTCTGCATCCCGTACTTAAGATATTTATAAACATTGATTAGGTCCCCCCCTCAGTCTTCTTTTCTCAAGGCTGACCAGCCCCAGCTGTCTCAGCCTTTTCTCATAGGATAGATGTTCCAGGCCCTTAATCATCTTCATAGCCCTTATCTGGACTCTCTCCAGGAGATCCCTGTCTTTTTTTATACCAGGGAGCCCAGAACTGGACACAATACTCCAGGTGGGGCCTGACCAGGGCAAGTAGAGGGGGAGGATCACCCTGTTCATACTGTTGGTATATATCATACTGTTGGAATATAAAAGTGAGCCACTTTGTGAAGTAGGATTTTGTGCTCCCTTCTTCACCTCTCCACTGTGGCACAAGGAGGGGCAGGGAAGGTTTTTGGTCAGTTCCTCATGAGATATTTTCCTTCTTAGCTGGGGGGGAGGAGGGTAAGCGGCATTCCTCACACCCTTCCCCTACTGCACCATGGGGTCCCACCCAAGGGAGACAGTTCTCCATCAACTTCTCCAATGTGAATCCTTTCCCACAGGGCTTCAGCTCTTCACCAGCTGCTCCAGCGTGGGTCACTTCTACGGGGTGCAGTCATAAATCATAGAATATCTCTCAGTCTCTCAAGCCCAGAGTGCTCCAGTCTGGTCCCCCGTGGAGTCACAAGCAACCCCCAGCAAACCTGATCTGGCGTGGGTCTCTCTCTCTCTCTCTCTCGTCTCTGTCTCTCTCCACGGGCTGCAAGTGCTGGCAGAGGCTTGCTCCAACACGAGTCCCAGTGTCTTCTGTATGTCTCCACCTGCTCCAGCGTGGGGCCTCTCACAGGCTGCAGGTGGGGTCTCTACTCCCCATCATCTTCCATGGGCTGTGAGGGGACACCCACTCCAGCATGCTCGTCTCCACAGGCTGCAGAGGAATCTTTCCAGCGCCTAGAGTACCTCACCCCCCTTCTTCCCTGTCCTTGGTGTCTGCACAGTTTCTTACGTCTTCTCACTCCTGTCTCTGGTGGCAAAAAGCGGCTGCTTGCAGGGTTTTTTTCTCCTAAATGTGATTCCCAGAGGTGCTGTGACTGTCACTGATGGGCTTGGCCTTGGTAAACAACAATTCCAGCCTTGAGTCAGCTGGTGTTTGTTCTGTTGGGCCTGCAGAGAGCTTCTAGCTGCTTCTTGCAGAAGCCACCCCTGCAGCACACACCCCACAACCTGCCACCCCCTCCCAGAACCCAGCCACACAAAACTAGAACACGTATCAGCTAGACTTTCAAATATACTAAGAGCCTACCAGTTCCAGGGAAAAACATCCAAAGGTGTTACTCAATGCTTTAACAAATTTCTTCCAAAACTGTAAAACCTGAAGTCAGTCTCAATTTTGGTTTTGTTTTTTTTTTTCCCAACGGGGAAACATTAATGCACATAAAAGAAGGAAATTAACAATAGCTAAACTTAGGAGGACAGAAATGGAACTTGCTTTGGAAACCAATCACTCCTCATTATTTGTCCTGGTTATTGCACTAATTTCTATTGATCCTTCTGGGTTTGAATGAGTTGCAGTCTGACTCTGGCTACTTATTTATATCATAACAGTGATGATTTTCATACTTCTCATGACTATCAGGGTGTAATTGAGTTTTGTTAAGGCAAAAAGAGGAGTTCCCTGGCACTTTTTGGCAGATCAGATTAGGTACAGCTCTAGAGATGATGTAAGCTCCTTCATGCAATACTTCAATCGCTTTAGCCTGGGTTATTTATGTGAATACAAGTTAAGCAGCTGCTTTCAGTCGCAAGGGAAATCTGGTGCCGTAATATGTGAGACAAATGACCAGTATGAATCTGGGTAAGGATGTGAAACTCCTTTAAACCTGTGATTACCTAAGCCAGTCTTTCTGTCTATGACAATAAAAGAATCTGTGTCCCTTCTCCATAACCTTAGAAATCTAATCTGTGTTCTGAAGCTTTCTTAAGCTGTGTTTAGATTTCTCTCCCTTATTTCAAAGTCTACAATTGATGAAAGAGCTCTTTTTTTGCATGGTAAGCATCTAAAAAAAATTTAAAAGTAACTGGCATAATTTAGCCTTCGCCCCACAAATTCTCATTTCAGGTCTATCTGTAAAGTATAGACAGGGATTTGCAGTTGCATTTGGAACTCTGGTCTCTACAAACACATGCCTGGTCAGATGACAAAACAGCCGCTCAGGTCTGCACAAGTTTCCATTTCCAAACAATTCTTCCATAAAAATGTATCTTCAAGGATTTGTCACATTTCATTTCAGTTTCTCTTGCATTTAGAGACCCATCTATACTGAAGTGCTTTTTGCTTCTCGCAAGCTAATTTTGTTACAAACAAAGAAACTGTCTTTTTCAAGACATCACCTAACAGATGAAAATACAACCAGGGACTGGAAGCACTAAAGACAATGTTAGTTATCCTCTTTCGGCTTTTCCCTTGTATTAAAGAACCATTTCAGATGATTGCAACCTCTTCTGTGAATGATATGTTTATTAAGATCCAGAGTGATGGGACCCTGCCATTTTGGTCATAAAATACTGTTAGTTCTAGGTACAGATACATACAAAACAGGGTTACACTTCACCCAGCAGACAGTTCACTGCATGAAATCATAGAATCATAGCATAGTTTGGGTTGGAAAGGACCTTTAAAGGTTGTCTTCAACTGCATCTGGTGGCTCAGAACCCCATCCAGCCTAACCCTGAATGTTTCCAGGGATGGGGCGTCTAGCACCTCTCTGGGCAACCTGTTCCAATGTTTCACCACTCTCAACACAAAAATTGTCTTCCTCGTATCCAATTTGAATCCACTCTCTTTTCATTTAAAATGATTACCCTTTGTCCTATTGCAGCAGACACTGCTACATCTTTTTTACAAGACAAAGTTCATTAAGTATTAGTAGACTGCTGCAAGGTCTCCCTGGAACCTTCTCTTCTCCAGGCTGAACAATCCGAACTCTCTTAGTCTTTCCACAAAGGAGAGGTGATTCAGCCTTTTGTTCATTGCTGTAGCCCTCCTCTGGACCTGTTCAAACAAGCTCAGGTCTGTCTTGTACTGAGACAAAAATCTGCTATAAGGAGAAGACTACAGGGGGTTTTTTATATTTTACTGCTAGTCCTGTTTATTCTTGTCCCTTTCAAATTATCCCAAACCTGCAAAAACCATTCTAGCAATGTTTTTACACCGGCTGTGGTGAAAACATAATAAAAGTTGCTATAGGCTTGGATGGGTACCTGCAGGAGTCTGAGGAACTCTTTCTACAATTGAGCAGAAGAAGATAAGCTGTGTCAGATTTACTGTTGCCTTACTGATAACACCTGCTCTCAGAATCAGTGAGAAGTTGCAAGTTTGCAAGGTAGCAGCCATGTACCTTTACTGCTCATGGGAAACATGCTATAAGAAAGATGACTGGTTGGTTTATCTTAATCCAAACATGTTAGTCAATGAGGATGACTGTGCTCTGCACTACCATCAACAAGAGGACAGGAACAGCTGGCCTCAAATGACCAGCTCTAAAGGAAACCAGAAGTTGCCTCTTCCCCTTCCAGCCTCATGAACGCCTCTGCTCTTCCTATGTTTCAACAGGGAGGGTGTGGGAGGGAAAGAGGGCTCCCTCATAATCAGAGAGGGCATTAACATTTACAGGAACCTCACTTATCTAGAGCTGAGTCACTTGGCTGAGTAACTATGGAAGTTGTTTTAGACTGTAGCTAATGCTTTTTTTTTTTTTTTTAGATTCTGAAAGAAAATTAGTAGACAAAACAGTTATTTTTAGTGCTGGTTTGATTGTGGGCCTGTCAGCCTTGGCAATGCATCTCTTTTATCAAGCTGCCACGATACCTTGTTTTGTTTTCAGAGCAAAGTTTGATTAAAGACCAATTTCAGAAAAGTTACTCACTGTGGGCGTTAATTAGAGCTTTCTGGACTCTGTAGGGTTTATCTTATGATCCATTTCACTTACTAAACCCTGTAATTCAAGTTACATGAAGACAGGAATGAACCAACCCTTTTCTGAAGGCTTCTGTTTAACTCAGTCATGAAAGAATACCTCTTCTTTCCTTCCCTTGTACATAATTCTAATTTCTGGCCATTTCTAAACAATATTAAAAATAATACTTCTCATCTATAAAAGTTTTCAAAATAATGAACTGAGACACATCCTTGGAGCATCAGATGGTGTAGGTAAACTTTAGGAAGCCTTTGCTTCTAAATAATGTTTTCACTGGTGCCCAAGTACAGTATACATCTTAGGAAAAACAGGTAAGCATATACTTTGCTTCCTCTGCTTTTTCCTGGGAGTGGACTATTGGTATTCTGTAAGAGAAGGTCCCTGGCATTCTCCTCCTCCCCTCTTAGCATCAGACAAGAAAAGCATTTTGCTTTTCTGCAAGCAAAAGGCCATCAACTAGCTCAAAAAAATCCTACAAAGGTGGTTGATGAAAAAGGACTTGGTTGTATTTGCAGGTAATAAGTAGCAGATTGAAGCAGAATTTATAACATCATACAATTAAAATTAGAAACTATGTAATAAAATGAATGAAAATGTCATTGGGGTGCTATACAAGCAAACAAAAAAATCTAGGCCCCCAAAAAACCAGACTCAGCTACACTGGATATTTGAAACCAGGCTAGACCAAACGAGAAATCACATACTAAAGAGAACAAATCTCTGAAGGAGAAGATGACCTATAATGGTCCCTCCCTGTTTTCCAGCAGACAGCCTGCACAGGAGAACTGAGGCTAAAAGACATTACATATTAAAGCAGAGCTCACAGATACTACTATCCTAAAACATCCTCTCCCAAGCATAAATTCTCTCCTGATTTTTCCCCTCCAACATTAAAAAACCTAAATTTCAGCTTAATTGGAAAGCTGGTATGAAGTCTTCCTAAAGCTGCACAGTGTGATGGACACACTAGGAATGGTCAGAAGGGAAGCGAATCAGGAACTCATAATTGTCAAAAAAGGTTTTATGATATTTATAACAATCACAGTTTCAATCCCAAATGCCATCCCCAAGACAATTATATGCCACCTCTCTAGATATACATGTTACCTTGCAAAGTGCTCACAGTAACAGTCAAATTTTGGGTATGTTATCATGCACATCAACAACAAGTTGCAGAAAGAAATGTGACTCTCTTAAAGTCACACAAATGTTGCTGAGCTCTTCCTTGCATTAGTTACGTCTGTTTCTCTGTAGGAAGAATTAAGGTTTAGCTTCCATAATAATTCTTTCAAGCTGCTGGCTATATCTTAGAAAATTGCAGGGCATGAAAACTCATCACTTTGTGCTTTCCAGTGTTCTCTTTTTAGCCATGTCCTATATACAAGTTGAGAATCTGCCTATACAAGGTTATAAATGTGTGCCTTTGTTTAAAATGTCATTAACCTTCTGCACTAAATAAAGAAATACTTAAGCATGCCCTTCCAGTACTCATAGCGAGGTCTAAATATAATCTCAAAGAGAACAGAGGACTGAACTTTCTGAGTACAATCACTCAGGGAAGAACTTGTGCTGTCTCTAAAACCGTGACAGAGTGCAAAGATCACGAGCCTGTTTTCCTGGTGTGCTATTTTTCAACCCTGTAACGACCCAATCTCTGTAAGGGGTGGATGATTATTGAACTTGTATGCCAGCTGTGCTCAAAATCTCTTTGGGAGGATGGGCTGTAATGACACCAAGCAGGGATGAGTTATGAATGGAGACAGATTATTGCAAACATATGAAACAGTAAGGACCCATTTTTCAAGAGGCGTCTAAGAATCCACGTCGCAGTTTGTGCAAGCACTTGTTTGCTCATATAGTCATCCGAATGTGCCTGGGTGGACAGATAAAGCTGCAGGATTCACTAGAGGTTCACACACATGTTTTTTGTTGCATGAAAAAATCAGATAAATGTACGCTTTCTTCATCCCCCCCAACACCACCCCCACCCCCCTTTCCCCCAGATTAATTGAAAACTTGGTGTGAAAATGATCAACCTCAACAGCACCTGTCCAGCAATTACAAAACTTGCTTTCTCATCTTTAGGTCACATTACAGATACACACTCGGCCCATAGTCCAAGAGAATGAGATGATGCAGATTTAAAAGTTGTAGGACAGTTGGTCGCTGTGCCCTCCAGGTAGGGTTGGGGACACTGGTGGGGCAGTGTGTGTGGGAAGCTCGGCTGTGCCTGCTGGTAATTCAAGAACTTTTATCTCCAGGGCCTGTCAATCTGGCACCTTTCACAAGTGTTAAATTCACTTTAGTATATTTTTAAGAAGCTGTCATGAGACATACTGAAGCAAATATGTCCTTCAGTGGTTACACATGGACTTGGTTGTAACAACGCTTGTTAAGTGCTTTGACATCCCTAAATGATATGTTTGGTACAGCTTCCACATTTGTTCGTTTATTCAAGTCTGCTGAAGACTCTCTAAAACCGATGGGTTTAAGAAATATCTGATTGGACACAGTGCACCAAAAGGCCTGATGGTGAAGAGGTGGTTATATAACTATTGGACAGCTTGTACAACTGCTGGTGGGACAATTTAGTCTACAAACAATATAAAAGGTTTCTAAAAGACTCTGAGGTAAACATCATTAGTCTGGGTACAGAGAAGATCATATGGTCATCACTTTATGTCAAGTTAAGCTATGATAATTTAAAATAATACTGCTGGAATAATCATTTGCAGTTTCTAGGCCAGATTCTCAACTGCTGTAAATCGTAGCTATGCTAATTTACACCTGCCAAGGAGCTTGCATAGTAGATTATATATTTATATGTAGCATCACATGCAAACTAATGAGTTTATTTCTAGATGTGTGCTGTAAAGCACTCTGAAACTTTAAATCAATCTGCTGCACTCAGGTAAACATCTTATTGTAATGAAACCAGATAAAAAGTGCTCTGAACATGTTAAATGCATAATTAGGTTGATGAAGATCATTCATATTGATCCAGGTCTTGCTTCACAGCATAGTTTAATCAAAACTATCTGGAAGACATAACAAAGAGTGATCATCGCATTCACTGCCTTTTGTACTGGGATCACCAGTTGAATCATAGAGTGAGGCTACAGATGATGAAAATTTCATTACTGCTGCATCTGACAACTTATATGAAAATAGCTGGAGCAGGCTAAAAGTAAGGTAGACCAGTATTCAGAGGAGGAACAGAACCCAGCTTCTGTTTTAATGGGGAAATCATGCTGCCAGAGGTTGCTTATGATCCACCCAGCAGTTTGTGGACTCATGATAGCCACACAACTACCTGCCCTTGATCTGGCAGATTTACATTAACTGGATTTTTATCCTGCATGGCAGTGGCCCAAGATATTAGTACCCTCTTATTCTCTAAAGTCAAATAAGAAAAGGAGAAGGATGAAAGTGTTTTGTTCCTCTTCATGGCCTCCAAGGATGACAAATAAATCTCACAGCTATTGCTTCCTGTGTAATGTGACCTCATAGTTTGTTACAGATTTGGGAACAGGAGACTGGGAGAGTCAGTCGACTGCGTCAACTGACAGCATAATGAAAGAAAAAGAGTCTAAGACTTCCCCACATAGTGATGTGAGCTGCAAGTGATTTTTGCTCTAACTTGAAGTTATTAACAATATAATTTATAAAAGCCTTCAGCAAAACTTAGGTGTCATTTTATCAGGCACTGAATAAACACTAAGTAACAGACAAGGTCCACCAGGAAGAGTTTACAATCAACTCAAAATAAAAAGGGAACTGAAAAAGGAACGTAGGGCAGGTAGGAAACAGAGTCACAGAAATCCGTGACGAAATTACACAATTTTATAAGGTAATTCATGGAAAAGCCAACAACTGGCCCCAAACTCTGATACGCTGCACACCCCTTCTTCCTCTTGAGAGCACAGCAGAGTGAGCACACTTACGAACAATGAAACAATGGCCAAGCACTATATCATCCTTTTCCTTGGACTGCTTTTGGATCTTTAGACATTAAAATCCCAGTCCCGAAAGAGCACTGCTACTTGTGTTCCACCTACTCTGTTGTCAAATAACTTCACAAGTTGGAGGCCTCTACCATCAACAGTTGGGGCAGTTTATCTGTGGGCTTTAAGCCCAAATAGTTTATCATATCGGTTAAGGGGCTATACAGCTCACTGTCCTATGATTGCTTAATAAACATTTCTGTATATTTTATACTCCAGTGTATCACAGAAGGCTGCAATAAAGTCAATTTTTTTACACCTATATATTTTTTTTTTAAAAAAGTCCATCACCAAACGTGGTCCTAAACAACTATTTAAAAAAAATCCCATCTTTTGGAATTACACAAACTGCCCTGCCTTCTGTAACTCTAGTACATTTTGTGATTTACAGCCCCACATGTGACAGGTACGGCACACAGCATAGCCCAGCAGTGAATGGAAAAGGTGCCTGGATTTAGCCTGTGGCTGTGGGGTTCCAGTTCCCCTAGGTGGACCAGTCCCCAGTCCCCACAGGTATGCCTGCACCTACAGATGACCAGTCAGTCAGCAGCACGTAGGGTTCCTCTACTTGAACACTGTCTCTTTCAACGGGAAATGTCTAGTTGTGCTGCCTTAAGCCACATTTCTGCCAAAAACTATGTTAACTCAAAGAGATACTGGATTAATGAAACTGAAAATGCTCAGAAGGAAAATGTTGTGATGCTTTAACCACTTTTAGGAAACATGAAGAGCGAGTGATGGAAGGGTGACCTTTCTCTTTCCCACAAACAGAAGGCCAACCTATAAGGCACAGAGAAACATGCTTTTGATTTATCCTTGTGCCTCCTTCTGTTTCAAAGATGTGATCTGTGGTATGAGATGTGGTTTTAACAGTGTTGCAGGACTGCTAGAGGGAAATAAATTGTTCAAGAAGAGATGTCATTTTTAAAGTAAAGCAAAGATGCCCACACAGCCCTCTCCTTGGTCAACACTGATACTTATGCCATGGGCCTTAACTTGTCAGGGAGTATCATACCTGCTGCACTGCCAAACACAATAGTGAGAAGGACAGGCTATAGAAAGCTATCATCATCTGTTCACAGAGAGCCACAGAGCCACTCTTCTCCTGGAACATCATCACTGGAGTGGTCTTAGCAGTATTTTCCATACAAGTTGAATGAGTATGCTTTTGCTTTTTTTTTTTTCAAGGTAGTTTTACAATTATACCATTGCTAGCAAGATTCATTAAAGTAATGAGGCCATCATGTCTTTTTCTCTTTTGCAGAAAGGTTGTTGGTAGGAAGGAATGCAACAAAAAATGTGCTCAGCCTAGCTGAATTTTTGCCAAGTCACTTTGCAGAGAAAAAACCACATCTACAGCCTGCCACCCATTAAAGTCCTAAAATGTCTGATAAGACAAAAAGGTGAAACATGAAGATTCAAAGGGTTAGTCATCATGACCATCACCATCATCGTCATAATCTAATCAGTTTCAATTTTGACCTCCCAAAACTAAAGAGGACAAAGAAACAAAAAACTACTTGGATCTTAACATGTACAGTCAGAATTTAATGATAAATATATTTGTGTACTCTTTAAAATGTTCCCATTTACAATTTTAGCAACTAATTTAGGTAGAAGCTAGCACTTCCAAATTATACCAACATCAATACTGTCAGCTACTGCCATACCTCTTTTTAGCAAAGCATAACACAAAAGAATAAAGTAATAATTTCCTTGCTTAAAATATAAAAGTTGGTTATTTATTCCTCCAGAATTCTAGCTTTCTCCCAGGGGAAATCTGGAAGTTTTAACGTCATTGATCCTCTGCTTTGCCACTATTCTTCTCTCCTTTGACCTTTTAGGTATTTTTTATTTGCTGTCATATTTTTGCTGATTTATTTTAAAATTATAATTCTGATTTTAGCGTCATTTTTCTTAAAGCACTTGCTGCAATCCCTAAAAAAAAAAGTCTACTTGCAGTTTCATTCTTAAGGCCAACCAGAGATTTACAATATGCTAAACTGGACAAAAATTCTGTAGTAATCAGCACAATATATTTTATCCTCCATCATAATCATTTTTTCTGGCTCCATGTCGATATAACTTTTTCTGCTTTTTACAATGGTTTACAACTTAAATAATTTAATACAACAGTTGTTATATTTTTATTGCAAGCTTATAAAACTTGTATGATGAGTCTCTTCCATGCAATATATTAAACAAAAAAATGACAGAGAAGAAGGGGAACTGACGATTACTAAAACTGTAATTCAGTCTCCAAGTTCTGAACGTGTCATAAAGCGCTTCTGGCTCACTTGCATACAGCACACCTTGTCAGCATTCCTCAAATGAACCACTTCCTCATGTTCACTTCTCCTTACCTGTTATTTTAATGGTACAGGAAAAAAAACCCAACAATTTTGCATTTCAGGCAATGTATTCATGAAGTGGTGGTCAGGGAAAGGACCCGGCATGAAGTACGAAGGGGCAGGACTGCCATTGCCAGTTCCATCACTGAGCTGCTGGAAGTCCTTGGGCAACCTCATTTGGCTTCAACAATGCATATAGAGCTATGCTTTATTTAATGTTGCAAGGGCTGTAAAGACAGGTGTCTCCTTAAGTCTGAAGCAGGAACTCTGTGTCTGGTTTTTGTGTATCTGAGCAACTGCAGATCTTGATGCTTTGTAGAATCCATCTCTGAATTTCATACTTCCATTTTTTAGAACAGAAAAAAAATACTTTCCTGCCTTTGTGAAATACTTTGAGATCGCCTGACAAATAATTGTAACTGCCTTAGTATGTCTGAGAGCTTATGTAAAAGATGCTGTTTCAATGCATCCCTCCATAAGATTCTTTTTAACTATGTTTTACATTACAGATCGACTACATACTTTTATAGACACAGTTCTGTCCACATCTACAAAGTAGGTCACTGTATATCCACAAGTCTGCTATAAATAAAAATAAATATTTATCTAAATTTATGTCACAAGTAAATTTTACTGACATGTAAATGCTATATTTACTTCTATTTCTGGAGGAATTATTAGTATTTTTGAAACAGGATAAAATCTTCAACTAGGTGTAGTGCAGATTCTATCACCTAGTTCAGTAAACCATTTCTGCACAAAATGCATCACAGAAACCTTTTTCCTCTATGCTGAGACTTTTAATAAAAAAGACGGCCTAAAATATACCTTACACAGGTAAAACATTTCAGTTTCTAAGGCCAGTCTTGATAAAATTTTCCAGAAGATATGTTGGATGATTTGGCCACCCTCCTCCCAATTAAGTCCTGTAAATCATTTAACCACCTATTCTTAATGCTCCCAGTACAAAGGCTCTTTGCCCAGATGATTAAGATTTCTTCACAGATACCAGCTTGGATTCCTAAGAGATTAAGATAGTCATCTGAGAAATAAATTTACTAACTTTTCTATTTATACAAAAATATTGAAGGACACCAAGGTGGGTGGGAGTCTTGATCTGTTTGAGAGCAGAGTCACAGAACTGTTTACGCTGGAAAAGACCTTTGAGATCAAGTCCAACCAACCAACTTGGTGCCGTCTGCAGATTTACTAAGGGTGCATTCAATTCCCTCACCCAGACCACTAATGAAGTTATTAAACAGAAATGGCCCCACTACTGACCCCTGGGGAGCATCACTTGTGACCAGCTGCCAACTGGATGTAACTCCATTCACCACCACCTTTTTGGCCACGCAGCCAGTTTTTTACCCAACAAAGTGTACACAGATCCAAGCCAAATCAAATCCCCCCTGTTGGAAGGCTCTACAGAGGGATCTGGACAGGCTGGATCAATGGGCTGAGTAACAAATCCAAATGCCAGGTCCTGCACTTGGTTCCACCAGCCCCTTGCAATGCTACAGGCTTGTGGAAGAGTGGCTGGAAAGCTGCGTAGCAGAAAAGGACCTGGGGCTGTTGTCTGACAGCTGGCTGAATATGAGCTAGCAGCGTGCTCAGGTGGCAGTGAAGGCCAATGGCATCCTGGCTTGTATTGGAAATAGTGTGGCCAGCACACTATTTGAAGTGATCATCCCCCTGTACTTGGCACTGGAAAGGCTGCACCTCAAGTCTTGTGTTCAATTTTGGGACCCTCACTTAAAGAAAGACATTAAAGTTCTGTAGCATCTCCAAAGAAAGGCAACACTTTCCTGGGCAGCCTGTTCCAATGCCCGACAACCCTTTCGGTGAAGAATTTTTTCCTAATGTCTAATCTGAACTTGCTCTGTCACAGCTTGAGCCCATTCCCCCTTGTCCTATCACCTGTTGCTTGGGTGAAGAGATCAACACTCATCTCTCTACAACCTCCTTTCAGGTAATTGTAGGTGGTGATAAGTCTCCCCCTCAGCTTCCTCTTCTCCAGGCTAAAGTACTGGAACAGGATACCCAGAGAAGTGATTGAGTCATCATCCCTGGGGGTATCTAAAGCAGATGTGGCACTTAGGGACATGGTTTAGTGGTGGACTTGGCAATATCAGCTTTACGGTTGGACTCCATGATCTTAAGGCTCTTATCCAACCTGAATAATTCTATGATTATATGATAAAGGATTCAATAATGGTGGACATATTAGAAAGAAATCATTTCAAAGGCAGGAAAAACATCTAAGTAATAAACAATAAAGCATCCTTGTTGTTTTAGTCATTAACTCATTAATGCCAGCCTGAACATATAACTCAAGATCACAAAACATCTAAAGTATGAGCTAGTTTCCATATGGAAATGTCTAAAAGTCATCCATTACTATTGCTGCTTTTCCATATAGCAGACACTGAAATCAATATGCTGCACTGGTTCAGTAAATTTGTCTCTTAACAAGTTAATAAAACAGTGATCCCCACATAGTCTTTCCATCAAACTTTCATAGAAAAAAAATGAGAATATTAAATGCACTAAGATAGGGAAGATCTGCTCCATTTGCTCTGCAATGATAATCTTTTACAAAAGAGGATTTTTATTATTAATTCTTCGCCTTCTGGGGATATTATAATTTCCTAGAATGTAAAAATGCCTTAAGCACAGCAATTTGCTGAGCTAGACTGAATTTCAGGATGCTTCAAATGAGCTGATAAACAACTGCATAATTAGCAATTATTAGATCAAGACTGTACATTACACATATATGAGTGAATCAGCCAATGAACATGCAAGTTGCAGATATTGTTTTTAAAGCTATGAGTCAGTGCTATGCTTTGACATGCATCACAACTTTTCTTTTAAAGAATTAAATACTCTACTGCTTATTTTTTCTTTAGAAATGCAGATTATTCTATCAAGCAAATCCTTGGGGTCTTAATCATTGGACACATCCGTCTGTGTATGAATAATAAGGAGTTTACAGGCTGAATAAAACTCATGTGCTAAAAGTGATTAGACTGAATTATTTTTTTCAATTAAATAGTTACAAATCTATTGTATACATGTTATACTCAAGACCTAGTATATTTCTTAAGCCCTGAATTCTGCAGCTTCTTAATGAAATATCTTATTTTACCTTATAAAATACAGAATGTAATCAGAAATACCACAAAAAAAGTGAAGTGTAAAATCAATGTAATTTATAGTACCACCACATTTTCAGGACCTGGGCATTTGTTAATTATACATCTAATTTTGTTAAGCAGTTAGAGACTGGCTGGGAAATGTGGCAGCTAGATGAGAGAGACAACACTAAGGCTGTTTGAGATGCAGAATAAAGTCAACATCTCTAAAAGAATCGGGCATGGAACAGTTAGTGGGGCTGATATCTACAGTGACAACTTTAGGTTTCAGCACAGATCTAAAAAAAGGATATTCCACTTAAAAGAATGGCACAATTCACACCATTCACTATTACTGTTCTAATTCTTGACTGCATTTAGCAGGACCGCTTTACAAGAATTTAGAATGATTGATTAATATTGGTCATTAATATTATAAACATAATTTTTAAAACATGAAAAATCAAATTCAAGACCACTTGTTTGCACTAAGAAAAAAATACGATTTAAATTTAGGCTGGAATTATTCTTATGTAATTTATCAGTTTAAAAATTAGACATCTAAGGAAAAACAGGCCTCTGTCCCAAAAGAGTATAAATTCCATTGTAAAAGACACTATAGGATGAAGGATCCCACGAAGGTGTCTGTGGCTCAACACAAAGAACCTAGGTCATTAGGTTAAACAAAACAGTTTAACTTCTTTTAGGCAGTTAGACAAAATTGATCTTATCCTAGCTGTCCAAGCAGCTGTGAATTGCACTCCCTTTGTATATAATAGCAACGCAGAATTTAAATGGACCTCTGCTTAACTGAGTTATTGCTGCAGACAGCTTCACTGCACAGTCCCTTACATTAAACCATCAGCAAATCCTTCCCATTCCAAATTTTTCTGGAATGGTTCTCCAGTCTCAAAAACATCAGCTTCTTGTGGAATTTTAATCAGATTATCTTCATAAAAGACAATAAAGCTAACATGTGACACTTGTAAAAGCAGGATGATTTGGACATACTTTAGTTAGATGTATATTACAAACTCTTTGCCTGGTAATCTTTTCCTTGCCACTCCCATTGGTTTGATTTTAAAAAGGTACAGAAATTTGTCATACAGTGATTCTAGCTTGGAACAAGTTTTAAATGCAATAGATTAACTGCTTAGAAGCAGTTATAATCAGAAAAGCAGCAATATGAACTGCAAGCTTCTTGCTCCAATCTGCTGCTTTGTAGTCTGCATTTCCTCTTTGCAACTGTGAGAGCATTTCAAAGCCCTTGTAAAAGTGATTGGCCTTCACTTCATCATGGCTGCGGGGCTAAATTTAGACTTTAGGCCAAGCTTTATTTTAAGTGTTGAAAACAAAGACACTTTCTCTGACAGGTTAATTAAAATAAAGGCAGCTATTTAAATCTGCCCAAGGGCATGCTTGTCAGTGGTAGTCTTAGTGGCAACATTTGGTGGGCAGCATGTAGATGACATAGTCTAACGGAGGCACCATAGACAATATTTTTTTATGCAGAAAGCACATCATCTACATACTGTTAGGTCAGCTATATGCACATAATTTTATACGTAAAGAACCAAATTTAGCTAAAACTAATGTACTGGTTCTGCTTTAGCCTGTGTAATTACTAAGGGTCAGAAAGTAAACCTTCACCTGCATTTCTGAAAGCATGAGGTGCTAATTCAGTGATGTATTTCCCTACATTTATAGGATTACTGGCACAGAATCTTTAAAAAGCATAGTGGAGCTGGGAGGTGGGGAGAGGGTTTTGGTGGCACAGGTTGCCATCTCTTGTATTCTGGGGTTCAGCTACAGAGTTTTAAATAGTTGCATGCAGAAGGCCATGCTTGTAGCCTATGCCATACAGGAGTGTCAAAGAAAAGCTGTTCATAGAGCAAACTACTGACTTTCTGGACTGGGGACACTTGTAGGTGGATCATGGTGGTTTGCATGGTTTAGAGAGCTTTCTTCTTTCACACATACTATCTTCTACAGGTATGGGACTCTGTGGTGCTGATTTTAATACTGAATTTGTTAAACTGTTAAATAAGAAATACAAAACCAGTTTAAATTTGGTACAGTTAAAGAAAGTAATTCTGACTTCATTTTAAATCAATGGTAAAACGAGTAATTTCAGTAAGGTCATTGTGTCCCCAAGTCCATGCCCTAAGATTTCAACAAGCATTGAAGAAAACAAATACACCTGATAGAAATGAGAGTCTGCCCTACATAACCTACAAGTTTTTCCAGCCCCCAAATCTAAAACATAGTCACCTATGTTAAGAAATCGAAAGAGGACCACCTGGTTGGCAGTCTTTGTTTCTTCTGATTCTCTTAAAGATCAATTAACCATCAATGGTTAATCGAAAACAGGCCTTTTAATCCCAACAGTTGTCTGTCACCTTTTGAATCAATGAAAGCGTCTTCTAGATAAAATAAGCCATCCAGAACATGGCAAAGCAAAGCTGACCCGCCTCAGGATAACTTCAGGAAGGCAATCTCTGCTTTGTAAGAAATCCATGATAAATTTGTAGAAAAGCCCAACACCAATTCTGCATTTCTTATGAACATCAAAAAAGAAGCTATTGTTTGCTTATGTACATATAGTGTCAGACATTAAAAAAATCCTTGAATGCTGACAATTACGTGCCTTCTCAATAATTTGGATTTACTATGTGGAAAGAATTTAATGTTTTTAGCAAGAACCATTCTGAGACTGCATGGCTTTTTCAGTTTTTCCTCACGTACTTGTAAAATTTATATGTTATCCTCACCTAACGCTAATGGCTGGCACACTTTTCACATTGCTAGCTTCAGTCTGATATGTTAAGAAGAAAAAATCAGAGAATATATGATAGAGAAGGATACATTTTGGCATATGTCTATACCACACTGTGTTTGGCACATCTGTACTAGGAAGGATAATGTAAGTAAGACTTTAATATTAGTTCTGACAATAAGAAAAAAGATTTAAGTGTGTGCAACGGGATCACATCACTCACTCTTTTCAATGCTCCACTAGTTATGCCACTATTACTATGAATTCTTATAGTACAGCCTATATAATTCCACTTTACCAGTACTATTTCAGGGGTTTGACTGCAGGTCATGTGTGTACATCACTGGTGTTTTACTTGCAAAATTAGTCTTAGATATGCAATGTTTGAAAACCCTGGCCTAAAGCCACAGTATTCTCAAAAAAAGATTAATTTTTAGTCTTTGATCTTCATCACAGCCACTAAAACCATTTTAATAAGAAAGGCTTAATTCTCTCATAGTCAGGGTAGACTATATATCTTTGTTTATATATAGATTAATTTCCTTACATGACACAGAAGTTCCAGTCACCATGTGACGGGTCAGTATCTACCACTCTGAGCGCAGCTTTACACATACATGCTATGTAAGCAAAGACCTTTGCTTGCTCAACAGTATGTCAGCTCAGTAGAATGAAGTATTTTCTATAGCAAACACATTGTTAGAAACCAAACCAAAGTACTGAATCCAAGAGGTCAAAAGAAAATTAAATACCTGTCTTGCATGCTCCATGGCACCACACATAAAACCAATAATAGCTTCACTTTTGCAGGACAAACTGATGCGTTTAGTTTCTGTATCAGTTACTTTTTGGTTTACCATTCTAACATCACAGCAATATATTTTTAAAGGTGATGAGCTGGAAAAGATACTGTGATTTGATGCAGGCACAGTTCATTAATACGTTTAATTTCTTAAGTTTCAAAATGAAGGCAGCTTCTCAGGAAACTATCACTACTTAAAAGTGGCCATTATACATTGAATTTGTCCTATTCTGGCTTTCTCCAATTTTATGCGATGTTCAGTGAAATTTCTCATGTCTCACAAGCATTTGCTTAGATTCTGGTCACCATTTCTCTCCAATAGAGCAGACTCTCCTGTGAAGAATAATAAGTCATATTCTTTTTCAAAGCACCTTAATTAAATTAAAACAAGAATTCTCCAAAGGTGATAAGTAGCTGAAAAAGAAAAAAGGAGAAAAGTATATTCCTCACAAAATATTTTTTTTTTTTTTTTCAAAAAAAGGATTTGCTCTCCCAAGTGACTTTGTGTAAATCATTATCAATATGTTGTGCAGACTATTTTATGATTGTATGACAGGTTGCTATATGAACTTCACTGTTTAGATCTGTTTGTTAAGTTTCTGTACAAACACAAAGGAAAATAAAAGTAGTCTTTCTCAAGCTTTTTTAAAGTAAATGGTTCCTCTGAGATCAATTCCTTCCTGTAGGTTACTTTGCCACCAGGAAAAAGGTCAGTTTAATCTTTAAAAAAAACCTAAAAGCAAATAATATCAGACAAGAGACTGTGAATAGCCAGAGCCACTGCCACAAACTTGTGTCAGGAGCAAACCATCTCCTTTATCTAAACTTACAAGTACTAATTCACAAAATATTAGCAACTTTACTACTTACTGAGCAAAATTAATACATGCTGATTTTTAAAGATATCAGTAATTTTTAATATCAAACATGCATGCTCTAAATCAAAAATACACTTCCAGATTTCAATAGTCAATCTTTCTGCATCATCCTCTGTGGCCACAACATAAATGAAAATATATTTCACTGCACTGTATCTATAAGTAACAGGAAAATTTGCTACCAACAGAGAAAATACTACCTATGTAACGACAATGCAAAGTAACCAAACCAAGGAAACAGACTTGCCACAGTAATAATAGAAACCCAAGCTTAGTATGTTTCAGAATAGTCAGTGTATTTTTTTCTTTAAAACAAAATGCATTCAGAGTAAGGTGCTACGGTCTCGTTACAAAATATAAGCTGACAACACAATATTCCAAGTTTAATCGGAGAGCATATGACAACTCAAACCATATATAGGAAAAAAGTAAAGGGATTAGATCTGAAAGACACATTAGTGTAAATATAGCATCAGATCAGATGGTCTGATCTGATGAACATCCTGACTCCTTTAAAGTTGAAGGGAGTTTTGCCACCAATTTAAGAGCGGCCAGGATTTCATGAACTGCGTTTTCAGTTACATCTGTTTACATCGCCCGCTTTTTATGTCTTTTAGCATTTTGGAATCTGCACTCCTTTGCAGAAGGAGAGTAGGCTGAAGAAAATATTTGGCTAGAATTCAGGAGACAAAGGTTCAATTTCTGTCACAGGCTTACTGTGAAAACCTGAATAAGTCACCATCTCCTTCTCTGGTGTCCATGTTCCTTCTCAGTAAAATTTAGGTGATGATACTAAACTCCTTTCTAAGGTCCCCTGAGACCTAAGTATACTTTTTTATTTTTCATAACTAAAACCGCTGTTTACTAAATTCCAACAAGACACCAGTGTGATATCTCTGAAGGCACAAAATGAAAATCATAACTGTGAATTTTAGAACCTTTTTTTTTGCTTTATGAGAATGTGTAAGAAAGAAAAACTAGCTGTAGGTTGGTAACACCGACAACTATTAAAAACATTCCGTATGTAAACACATGACTACTAAGGAAGCAGTTGCATAAAAGTGGAAGTCCGTAATACAGTTAACATGTTTGTTAAGAAAAAGTCAGAATAGTGGAATCTCTACTTAACATGTAATTTTTTGTTACAGCAGGTTGTATATTACCCTGGAAATTTCACTCATGCCATATTTCATGAATTTTCAACAAGCTCTGCATGGACAGAACACTGAGCAAGATGACAAGTCTTTCTTTAATTGCTAACAGTTTGAACTTACTCCAGTAGTTAAAATTTTTTTTGGTCCACAGCCTGCAGAATGGCTGTAAACTATCTGGCCTTTCATTTTAGCTTCAATCTTGCAATGAAATTTGTGTGAAAGGTTCCCTGTGGCTACAACTTTTATCCACTTCAGCAGAAGGTCATGCTTATGCTTTTAGGGACAATAAAAGGTTTTAGCAAATTTTAGATAAATTCTGTTTCTTTACCGCTATTACTTGACTTTTTATGAGTTTTATCTAACATAAAATCTGTGATCCATAAAGAAGGCAAGCAACAACAATCACAGTCAAACAGCTTTAAGTCAACCTAGTGAACTAGTCAACTCCAGTTCGCAACTACAGGATGAAGCTTGGGGGTTGATCAAGAAAGTTACCTCAAACACCAGATTAAAACACCCGTAGGAACTTTAAGATCATGAAACAGAGTAATGAAGCTAAGGCAATTAATTCCAAACATGCAGAAATATTTAGCCTTTAGGAAGAGATAAAGATTCGTATCTGGTCAAAGAGCATTTATCAAATGAGCTAACATGGAATTGTCATTTGCAAATCTAACACTACTAGCAAAACTAACAAGCATTGCTGCAGGAACACCAGCAGTAGTTTTACAAAATACTGGCTAAGGATTGCAGTGCGTCTGCAAAACCGTTTTTTTTTTAGGGAAGGTGAACAATTTGGTTCCATGAGATCTGTACCAAGAACTCTAACGTTGAATCTGATTGTTTCAGATGCAAAACGTGCTTGTCCCCAGTTTCAAGTCTGTCAATCTAACCTGGAATTCTTTGAAAATCGAGCAGAGTTCTTTCATTTTTATATATTCTAGCCTTTGCCAGAAAACTATTAATCTCCTATTAGTTTCCTGTCAGGTAAAGGATTGCAGAACAACAGACAAGAAACAGCCAGTAAAGTACAAAATCAACAAAATTTGTTTTCTGTTACTTGATAAAGTCTCTCCCAAACAGAATTCTGGTGTAGTTAAAAAATGTATTTGGAGAATGCTGAATAGCTATTGCCAGAGCTGTTCCGATTTTATGAGTAGAGAGAACATTTCAAATGCTAGACCCTGCAAATGAAGAGGAAGCCAAGATGAATTTGCAGAGTTGCAATCAGTTGCAAATAACATTTTGCATGAAAACTGAAGTAAAGCATCTTTGAGAGAGACTTCACAACACTAGAAACTTAAAGTGGTCTTTAAAATCACAGAGCCTGAATCTCACTTTAGAAGAAAATACCTGACATTTCTTAAAACTTCAGAAAGAAAGTGTCAATGGCCTGGTTAGCAAAAAAATGAACACATGAAGCCCCCAGAAAATGTAAGCAGTTTGCCAAGATAGAAGATAAAAAGAAAAGCTTAATATTTTAACTAAATATAATCACAAAGAGCTTGTATTTACATACACATAAACCATAGTTTAAACAGCATGAAGGAAAAGAACTTCAAAATGTCTTCTCTGTTCTAAGATGATATAAGAATCAATTGACTGACAAGAAGAAAATTTTCTTGGCAGAGAGTTGGGAGCCAGAGGAGACTCATGTGCACCTATACGTGTGTATATATATATATATATATATGTATGAATATGCATATACACTTTTTTTTAACTGTAAGAATGTTCCTACCCCTTCATGTCTAATCTAATATTCCAAGCTGTGATAAATCAAACTGACTCAGAAAATTATAATGGGAGGAAATACAATATTACATAATAATTTTGGCATCTTTTAAAAAATATCAGTCTACCTATTTTTTTTCCCAGTAGACTTATTAAAAATGAAAGTTCTATAGGCAATAACAAGTGATGTACTTTAAATAATATTTCAGCTATAGTAATAACCATATCGGAAAGCTGTACATTTTAAGTTTGTAAATGTTATTTTACTGCAGTGTCATATTGAACTTAAAGTAGATGAGAAGCTTTGTATTAGAAAAACTGAATTATTGAAAATGAAGACCTCACTGTAGGTTATTTTAGGTTTTTACAAAGAAGGAAATGATACAGTCTAAATCAAGTTTCTCTTGAGCATCTACTCTTACTGGCATACTTTATCTCTGCATCCTGCCATGTAACTAAATGTCAGCATTTACTTTATTTGGCTGAGCAGCATGGAAAAGTTTGAAATGAAAGAATACAAAGAAAATATCAATATTTCTAAAAAACAGGAGACATGTAAGTACTTCACAGTATCAGGAGCCTAAAATGGAATCCTTTGTCTTCAAATACCTTCATTCCTCCTGTTAATATAAAGCCTGTTCTTTTTAAAATATTGGCAACTATAAACAGGATTCATTTGTAGGATTTAGGTTGGTGTGAGGACGGTGTCATCTACCAAGTTTCTTTTGTCTCTGTTCTACTTTTTACTTTTTGAAGTTTGGACAAAGAAACAATTAGTGAGTCCTAATTTAATAAATAATACCCAGTAGAATCCGATCTGTGAATTTCTGTACATATTTTTGCTTACTACTTCTTGTTACCAATCATATTTTCAGCACAGGAGAACACATTTTTAAAACAGAAGCTTTGGCTTTATATCCCTGCTTGCTATACTCTGGTTTATGTCAGTCACATCTCCTTTTTCTGGATCAAGAAACTTGAGACTGATTTTTACATCTTACTCTGTTGCAGTGGCTCACTGTGCCTCCCTGCAAGTTTTACTCTTGTATCATGTTTTCCATTACTTGCCTTGAGACATGACTTATGTGGTCCAACCCAAGGGATGGCTGGAAGTAAAAAGAAAGACCAATAACCAGAATAGGAGACTAAAATGGAAGAGCAGAAAAGGCCTATCAGGTGGAGTAGTTTAAGATAAAACCTTGCATTTTCATGTCCTTATTGAAAATGGAGGATCAAATTGTACCTTTGAACTTGATCAACTGCGCTCAAGTTCTTCCCCATTGATATTTATAATGCAATTCCTGACAATTTCCATAGATTGGGATTTAATTTCACTTAAAACTGCAGTAGCTAACTTGACCTGATTTTTTGAGATTTTTTTTTCTCAGATTCTCAGTATTTTCTGAAACTCAGCCTTGTTTTATGTGTCTTGGCAGGGACCATCCCTTTGGATGAACTAGAGACTGCAATCACTCACTAAAATCATTCTGGTTCAAATGGGACAAGGTCTGGCCTCTAATTCCATAGCTCCTCCTGGCCAGTGTGTGATGCTCTTCCATCAACCCTTGGACAGTTTTTATTTGTGTGTCACACAAAGTTTTCCTACATTTGGACAAGAACTTTTAAGCCTTACGCAAAGTATATTGCTTGCTTTTTTCTTCTAAATGACATAATGAGAGCCACTGACTGGATATTTTTTAAGTGTGTGTTACCACATGGAAAATAATATAAAAGAGCATTGTAAGCAATGCCTTAGAATAAATCCTTCCAAACACCAAAATATTCCTTCTAATTAACACATGCCAATTTTTTCACTGGCATCATGTGTTGGAAATTTACTGCAGAATAAACACTGTGGCACTTATTTCTGTAGCCAGGAAGTATTACGTAGTATTTTTCTATCAAAATGAAATTATAATATGCTTTAAAAATTTGCACAATTCCTGCATAAAGTTTTCAAACAAGTTAAGCCCAAAATGACAAGTAATTCTTTTACTGAAAGCACTGTTAAACAGCTGAGGTTTCTGTTCCCAAATTTTTAAAGGATCAAAAGTTTAAGTGGTTTTCATACCATCACAGCTAAAAACAATCACAAGGAAAAATAATTAGAAGAAAAGTAAAATTAAAAAAGCCTAATCTAAAGATAGAAATCATGATTATTTCTGTTGCTTTTATAGTTTGAATGAACCAAATATTTGATTAAATCACAGCAGGTAAGTTATGCTACATGATAGAAAACAAAAGAACTGAACACACGTTCTATGCAGTTAATGCAAAGAAAAAATTAATAATCAGCTAAATTAGAATATATTTATCTTCATGTATGTAATTGTAGAAAATGCCTTAGGCTGGTTTCAATTAGTCACGCTTTTCATACAAGTCTGGAAATGACAAGATCCCCTGACAATTCTAAAATGATGAAGTTATGCCCAGTAGAAGAGCAGTCTCAAAACAGATTTGATCTCAGACTCCTTTCTGGAACAAGACATGCATTTTAATGAACTATTCTTCAGGGGTCTACTTACCTATCCTCACTATAGTGCTGCCTCTGAACAGCACCTAATTTTGAGAGTTGTTGAGCATCTGTAACTGCAGCCAAGAACTCCAGAAAAACTAAGCTCTATAGTAGGAATAATGCGAAGAGAATTTTTATTCTCAAAGTTCGTAAGTTCTCTACCTCCTGAGGAACACGTTTTGAGGAAACATTTTTGAAGATCTCTAGAGGTTTAAAAGTTGTAAATTTTACAGCTTGAAAATTCTTGGGTTTACTTTTTTTTTCAAATTAGTATTTAACCCCTCATATCAAGTCATATAATGATCTGCTAATGTGTTTAACTGAGGAAAGCAACGGTTTTCCAGTTGAAGATATGACATTACTGATGAGATAAATTATTTAACTTCATAACAGTATTCCTTATCTTTAGGTATCCCAAGAATTATAAAGTAAATTAGACTCTGGAAACACATTGGCTTTAAACTGTCATAAGAAATATTGCAGAGATACCACAGCTCAATGATAACTCTAATTTGAAATTGTATCAGTTCTGTTAAGATGAAGAGGTGGAAACAAAAAAAAGGACAAATGTTTACACTAGAGAGAAATGAGTTTTAAGAAAAAGAACAAAGAATCCGGACACTTCTAAAGAAACATTCCTCTTTCAAAGGTATTCTCTGATAAGAGAAACCTGCTGGTTGGTTTCAGTAATTACTATTCAAATAAGGAGTGGTAGTCATCATTTGTGTGGAGTATTAATGACAGGCAGAAAGAAACTGGGTTTTGGTTGGAGTTTTTTTCAGAATCTGCAGTTAAATGCCACTCTTTTCAGCCAGTTCATTGTAATTTAATAATACAGAATCATAGAATAATTTTGGGAACCACAAAATATCATTTCAGTTGGTAAGGTTTTCTGGAAATCATACAGTCCAACCTCCCTCATGCTCAGAGCAGAGGGAACTTTAGACATTAGACCAGTTTGCTGAGAGCTTTGTACAGTCAGGTTTTGAAGACCTTCAAGGTGGAGGCTGCTCACCCTTTGGGCAGTCTGCATCAGCATATGACCAGTCTTGTGAAGAAAAATCAATTCATTGTGTCCAACTGGAATCTCTCCTGTGACTGTTGACTGTGACTGTTCCTTCTTGTCCATTTCTGGCATGTTTCCTCCATAGTCTTATCTTGCTTAGGTGGAATAAAGCTGTTTCCTTCAGTCTTTTCTCGTATGTTCTATATGCTACTCATCTGACCTTCCATTTTAGTAGCTCTTCCCTTGGTTTTCTCCAGGTTGGTGATCTCTTTCTCTTACTATCCTATCCTAGTATTCCAGGTGTGCCAACCCATCTCCTTCAACCTGCTGGCTACACTCTTGCTGTTTGCAGATAATGTAGAAAGAGAAGGAATGCTCTAATTTGTTACAGTGGGAAAAAAATCTACCTGTTCTCTAATTATCCAAAGTTGACACTCTAGACTTAATAGTACGAGTAGAAAAGAAGTGCCTAAAGGGACTATGTTATAAATGTGCTTTCAGTGTCAATGAATTAGAGCAATTAATTGGATTTTAACACAGCAGATATGATGCATTACTAGTAAAAGCTGAGCAAAGTCCAAAGGAAAGGAAAAAAAAAATATGAATTTTTCATTGCTTGTTTCTCTAAGGATTGGAAATATCTCAATTATACCTCTAAACTTTATGCTATTTTAAGCTTAAATTTATCAGAAATTTAAGAACAAATAGACTATTGGGAGCACTGCTGCATGTATTATGCAAAGTCAAATTGCATAAAGTGTGACAATGGAAAAATACTTTCTTCTGACAGTTACAGCTATTTTCTTGGATTAGAAGTTACAGTGCAGATGGCAAAAAATGCAAAACAAACTCTCTTCACCTTTTTGGTGGTATAATGGTATTATTACATCAGATAAATCAAATGAAACCCCAAGCCCATCTGAATGGAGGCCTGTGACTAGCGGTGTTCCCCAGGGCTTGGTGTTGGGTCCAGTCCTGTTTAATATCTTCATTGACAACCTTAATGAGGGAATAGCATCCACCCTCAGCAAGTACGCCGATGATACAATGCTGGGAGGGGTGGCTGACACGCAGGAACACTGCGCTGCCATCCAGCGAGACCTGGACAGGCTGGAAAGCTGGGCAGGGAGAAACCAGATGAAATTCAACAAAAGCAAGTGTAAAGTCTTGCACCTGAGGAGGAACAACCACATGTATCAGTACAGGCTGGGACATGACCTGCTGGAGAAGAGCTCTGCAGAGAACGACCTGAGGGTCCTGGTTGACGACAG
Organism: Laterallus jamaicensis coturniculus; assembly: GCA_022605575.1. Taxonomy (NCBI): domain Eukaryota; kingdom Metazoa; phylum Chordata; class Aves; order Gruiformes; family Rallidae; genus Laterallus; species Laterallus jamaicensis. The sequence continues at coordinate 817,787 of JAKCOX010000045.1, read as the reverse complement.
GTCGGCCATGAGCCAGCAGTGTGCCCTGGTGGCTAAGAGAGCCAATGGGATCCTGGGGGGCATCAGGAGGAGTGTGGCCAGCAGGTCGAAGGAGGCAATCCTCCCCCTCTAGTCTGCCCTGGTCAGGCCCCACCTGGAGTATTGTGTCCAGTTCTGGGCTCCCGGGTATGAAAAAGACAGGGATCTCCTTGAGAGAGTCCAGAGAAGGGCTACGAAGATGATTAAGGGACTGGAACATCTATCCTATGAGAAAAGGCTGAGAGAGCTAGGGCTGGTCAGCCTTGAGAAAAGAAGACTGAGGGGGGACCTAATCAATGTTTATAAATATCTTAAGTATGGGGTGCAGGGGGAATTGGCCAGCCCCTTTTCTTTGGTCAGTGGAGACAGGGCAAGGGGCAATGGCTGCAAATTGGAGCACAGGAAGTTCCGCACCAACATGCGGAAGAACTTTTTCACAGTGAGGGTGACAGAGCACTGGGACAGGCTGCCCAGGGAGGTGGTGGAGTCTCCTTCTCTGGAGATATTCAAGACCTGTCTGGATGCCTATCTGTGCAGTATGAGCTAGGGAGCCTGCTTTGGCAGGGGGGTTGGACCCAATGATCTCTCGAGGTCCCTTCCAACGCCTACAATTCTGTGATTCTGTGATTCTGTTAAAAGGGGGGTCAGTGGTTGAACACAAATACAGTACAATTATGGATGAGTATGAAGTTGTTTAATCACTTTTCACTCTGAGCAATAAATAATCCTCATGTCCATGTTGTCCCTGGGCTTCAGGAAGGTAGTTTTATTGGCTTCCATTATCCATACGGACAAAAGATAAGATACAGGCTATTAAAGAAAACTATGCCCACATCATAAATTTCTCCTACTCTAAAGTTTCTGCCTGTATTTGTGGTTTGAATCAAGGTATTATTTTTATTTCTTCTTCGGCTTCACACCTTTGTAAAAAATTATTCCATGCCATTAGATAACAAGAGGGACTTATCTGTCTCCAAGCACATGGCCAAACATTTCAGATAAACTCAGAGACTGTTCAGATGCATTGCTGAGAGACTGCTGAAGGCTGATTTTGATACCTGATATATCGAACAGATATAGCAGGACAGAGAAGAGAAGAAACCATGTCCTGCTGCTAGCAGGACAGAGAATTTCCACAGGGCTGAGACTGGAAGAGTTTTCAGAAGGAATTTCAGCCATTGCCCATTTACCTATTATACTTAATAGTATGGATTTTGTACTTTATACAGAAAAAGTTAGATTTTCAGCAGCTGTTTATTTCCATTAAAAGCCCCAACAAGGAATACTAAGCATGACTTCTGATAGTCATAGCATCTGACAAAACCTGATAGGCTCTATCAGTGGTGTTTACAGTTGAAAAAGGACACGATCTTATAAAAGTGATTAACATTGAGAAACTGGAAAAGAAAGAACTGGAGGGGAAACTGGAGAGGAAGTGGAAGACCTTGAGTTAAGATTAATTGATGGTTTTGGCTATCAGTCAGTGCTAGTTCTGACAACTGGCCTTTTCTCTTTCTACCCAAGAGTGATGCCTACTATTGCTCTAAGCATGTAGAGTGAGTAACGGGGAGATTTCGGTATAAGAACTGCAGTTGTGAGGGCCATTTCTGGAGAGTGGACTCAGCAGAATGGCCCAAATCTGGGAAATACTGATCTAGTGAAGCTTCCAAAGCCTTTAGGAAAATAGAGGAGATAAAATCACCATGAAAATAAAGATTTGACAGCTTCTTACTCATATTGCCAGGAGAATTTCCAGTCTCAAACACTTAACCTCACGTGTGAATTGTGACTTAACAGTACAAGGAGAAAAAAGGTTTACAGTCATAGTTTGTTTAGCTTTATTGTCAAACCTAATAGTTCGACAGTCGGTAGAGAATACAGATATAATACCGATAATACATTTTTCCAGGCTACTGAAATTAGCAGAGCTAAAAAGCCTTGATTTCTTTGGATGAAAACTACTGAAGTACAGCTTCTGCTGTCAGCCAAAATTTCCAAGGGGGGCATAGGAAAAGTTATTGAAAATTGAACTGATACTCCTTAGTGTAGAAATAATCTCACAGAATGATGGACAACAGTCAGCCAGCAAAGAGTCACTCAACCTGCTTGTGGATCATCCATTTGAGGGGACAGCAGACATACTGTACCAACCAGAAACCACCCCAGGAAAAAGCTATCAGGCTACTTATTGATCTCCTTGCTAAAAATAAAGTGTTATTTATATCCTTATTGGTTGAAAAAGTAGGTCCATGCACAGTTCTTCACTGCAAAATTCACTCTTTTCTTCCATAGAGCTATTTCCTAGGTCTTCTACATAAAGAGCATATGGTAAGCATTTTGGTACTAAAGAAGAGGAAATAAAAAAATGAGCTACTCATGCCAAAGTTCCATCTAGTGCAGTAGTCTGTTTCAAGCAATGGTCCTAAATACATCCCTAGACTGAAGAAGGTAAGATATTATCCCCAGTTCACTTTCAGCCTACAACTATCAGTGGACTTTCTAAGTCAGATGTAGTTTCACTGGTTCAAAGACCACCATAGGGGTTTTTTCTTCACTTATAAATGAAAAGTACTATAAAGAGGGATCTGTACAAATGACACAGAGGTCTCTAGAAATCCAAGTTCCTTTTTTCTCCAAGTTTATTGATTTAAATTTGCAGAATTGGTGAAAAAAATTGGAACATCAAACAGTCTCATAGAAAAACTTCCTACATAATTGTAAACTGTAATCTGTGACGTGTCCTTAAAAAATGACTTTGTCACAAATGGTTTCTGGATAGATAGAAGGTTATATATGCCTCACATATTAAGCACCAAATGATCCAAATTTGACAATGATTGCATGTCTGATGTCATTGTTGTAAGATGCTTTCACAGTTGTTCATTGTCAACAAAGCACTAAACAAAGTTTCTAAAAATTAATTTTGACATTGTAGTAGGACACTTGTACTTGATGCATTTTATGTATGTATACAGACACTTATGCATATATAGATAGAAAATGTATACATACACTGCTCTAGAAGATAACAGGTTTCCAAAAGAGTATTAATTTTTTTGGTCTCATTGTAGAGCTAATTAGAAAAATCACTCCTTCTGACTCATTACAGAATAGCCTGGGTTCTCATTGTGTAAGTTTCATTACATCTGTTCTCTAAAAATTTTCCCTTTATAGCCTACTTTTTACAATTTCCACTGTTTATTGAGAAGACTTATTAACTAAATCCAAGCAGCAAAGCCACTGCCTGGATCAAAATAAAAAATGCCTACTGTCTTCCAAACTGATTACGTAAGGAAAGCAAATCAGTTTTCAACATGTTAGCTAACTTAGGGTATTCTTCTTTATAATCTATGACTTACTCTATAAAACGACTGTTTTCTGGCAGGTCCGTTCTGCCCTAGAGGTCACTACATATAAATCCTCAACAGGGAAACTGAAAAGTCCATTCATTTGGTAAAGAGCTCAGGAACACTTCAACATAATGTGAAAACATCACAGGAGGATTAGTGCAACCTATAAATGTATCTTAGATTTTAGTGGCAGAGATTCTGAAAGAAATACGAAGTTCCACACGGTAGCTTTAAAACCTTACCAATATATTGATAGCATTCTGTATCAAGGATAAAAGATGTATGTTCTTCAGTCTTGGGTCAAGCAATTAAAGAATTTATTTCCATTTAAGGTTTTAGCCAAGATTTTTTTATGTATGACTGTGCAATACCCAACCTTTACATGTCACGTATGCTGTCCACTTTGATGAAGGATGAGTTCTGACTTTGCTACCTGGCCTTGGCACCAAGTGGTTGAATTTTTCTGTCTAGTATCTTTGCTCTTAAAAAATAAATTTCCCATCCTACAGGACAGAAGGCCACTGTCCTAAAGTGGCATATAATGTATTTTAAGCTGCCTCACAGGCATAAAAGACTTTCCTATGCAAATTCAGTCAAGACACAATATTACTGTTAAAACGATTTCCCCATGTCTTTGATAGAAAAGTCTTTTCCCCATAACTTTATGTGAGATGTTTTGCTACAAGCATGTGTGTAGAGTGACTTGTAGTAGATACAATAGCACCACAACCTTGAAAACTGATACAGAATTCCAGACTGTTAACAGTAATTGAATGTATCAGCTCTCCTGAATGGATAGTTTGGGTAGCAATAGCCAGGTCTGCAACTCAAGAACAAATTTAGCTATTTCTACACTTCTAAAAAGTCATTTCAAGCAGCACACTCCTGTATCATATCAGTATTTCCTAATTGCTTATATATAATCTGGTTAATTTCCCCAAGTACTAATTTAACTTTTTTTTCTTTTTTCATTTTTTTTTAGCAGTAGGAGTGTAACTCTGCTGCTTGAACTATTGAACTATTATACTTGGCAAATTCTTTTTTTTTTTTAAACAGGAAATATAACATGAAATTTTCCTCTTTGAAGTTGGCAACTGTTCCCACATTTTACATTTAGCCCAAATTAATAGAATTTGGTAGAAAAAAAATTCAATTTTTATAGCCTATTGTACATAACATCATGATATTAAAAAAAATATTTTTTGTTTGGCCAAATTATGCATGCTAGGCACAACAGCCACCTCATCAGTTAGTGACTGCAAAGGTATAATTTAAAAGGACCAAACTATTTTTAAAAAGAATTTAAATTATCAAAGCTTACATATCTGCTTCACTGTTACTCAGTAAACAATTCTTAGTTTAGTTTCTAGTTGTACGTGTAGTTCTGCACGACTGCTAAGTAAATATCAATCACTCACATGAAAACATGTAGAGCTGTGTACAAATGTTTGGAGGTTGAGATTCCAGCTGTCCTCATGGGAAATCTTTTCCCAGTGTGCAAGGGCATATCCAACAAGAAATTTAGGGTCAAATAAATTCTCACTGTGAATTTAAAGTGCATTAGTTAAAGAATATTAAACTCTAATGCATATGGACATATGTTATTAAGAAAGTGCATCTTGGTTTCTATCGACACTGGAAACTCTGTGTTTTGGGAAATGTCCAGAAAAATGTGTTGATAATGCAGTATTTTAATAAATGGGATACTTTAAATCATATCAGATGGAAAATCTTTAGTTTAAAAGCAGTACGTTTTACATGCATCAGGCCATTCCTGTGTCAGTACAAGGACTCTGAGTACCTAATTACCAGAGCTTCTCTTTTGACAGAAGAAATGGTGCCATTTCAAGCAAGATTTTCTATAGTCCAGTTGAACTATACTCAACCGGTACCAGATTTTTTTAAAAAACTATAGTATCATTGAAACTTTTTCAACACACAAGTACTAAGAGCCTTTTAGTCCTAAGCATTTACAAAGTAGAGACACATTTAAACTAATTATGTATTCATTTTAATGCTGCTACCATTTTTTACTGTCTGACTGCCTTTCTCTTCCTGTTCTCTTTTTGCCGTTTCCCACTTCATTTTTTCTATAGTATTAAAAAGGGATTACGTAATATGATGTTCTGGTGAATGCAGGACCTTTTATACTCCCTAATAAATATTCAAAAATATTTTGCATACATCCTGTGAACAAGGCTTGTGAAATCATAATGGGATGACTTAAGAACATTCGTCTTTCCTATACTGAAGTATAATCTAGTCAACTGGATGGTGTAGCAAATCGTCCTGACACATTTATATTAATGCATATTTAAATGAGAATAAGAAAGAAATAGTCAAATTTATGTTAAAGACTTCTAAAGGCTTAACAGCATCTTACTAAGTATATATGTCAGCTTAATCTAATCCTCCTACTTCTAATGTGTTCTGTGGTCTCAGCACGGTGCCCATAATACTCTCGTATGTTATGAGGGATTGCCTCTGAGAAGTTCATCATCAGTACTACACTTTGTTCAATAAAACTTTACATCTGTTCTTAGGATGACAGAAAGCTATCTGTCTCAGATTTGCATTACAAACCTTTAGCTTCTTTTGACATCAGTAACACTGGCTGGCTATAATCATTTCCAATAACCTGCTACAATATGCAGAGTATACATTTTTCTGGTTCTCATCTTACTGTGTCAGGTACAAACACATTTCTCCAATTTATTTGGACAGTTTTAAATAAATGACAATTTATTTGCACCAAAAAAGCACTCATCTAATCAGAGGCTGATTTGAGAAGATCTGTGGCAGTATTTCCTCCTTTCACTCCGACAACTTTAAGTCATAATCAGAAAAAAGTTCCTCATTCTTTTCCATGGTTTTGCTAGAGGAAACGATACATTTCAATTCAAGGCCTTACAAGAATTGTTGAAGACTATTTGCTAATTTTATGACATGATGGAAGTCCACCTGAAACCCAGTGAGAGTGGAAGTTACCTCCTCAACCATCTCGCTTGGTTTCTGAGACATGGTAATTTCTGTCTTTTCCATTACAGGCACATCTGTCTGGTGTGTTTCACATAACAAATACTTGAATAGCAGTGTCTAGCATCTCCTGCTATGTTATTAATATTACCTCCCCTCAGCAGACAATGCATCTGGTGGTAGTTGAAGACTCCAAAAGGACAGATCTACTTCTGGGATTAACAATGTCTAACACGTGTCGAAGATCAAACATGTCACTAACGGATTATCATACAGATGGTTAGCAGCTAGCACTACCTGAGCTGAATTAATAAATGGCAACTGAAAAACTGCTCTCTCAATATCATTTGTGTTCTGGCAGCCCCATCAATGAAACAATATTTCTAAAAAGTCTGTGCATTAGACCTGCAGATTTTCAAGTCAAGAACAGTATCTATTTCTATTATCCTGTGTCCTAGTGCAATGCTGTTCTGTGGTTGAAAGGCAGTTTTACCAACTATCTGATCAGCAGCATAAGTAAATTCTGATACTCACCTAGACATACTCTGCAATAGAACCTTAGAAATGTAGGAGTAATCACCACAGAGACATCCAAATATTCAAGATATCTTAGGACAAATCCACAGGGACAGGTATGATGGAGTTCTGTCCATGCTCAGAGCTCACCAGACACAAACCAGTGCTATTTTGGAAGCCAGTATTGTTCCCTCTTGTGACTCGCTGCATTCAGATTCATGCATTCTATAAGTAGAATAAACTTATTTAACTTGCCTAAATATATTATATGTATGTTTTGAATTCTATTCAGGTAAAACGCGTCAATTTTTTATCTCCCTTGGTCCTGAATCCAGATTTAGGAAGAAGGCTGACCAGTTAATGGGTTGATGTAGATAGAACATAGGACCACCTTAAGGCTCAAGAGGAAAACAGGAATACACTATGAGAAACTGGGAGAACCTGTGATCATCAGAATTTAACAATGCTCTGTAACGCCTTGGGTTGGTATTACAGGCAGGTTAAAATATCATGGGATTCAAAAGAAAGGCCTGCCAGTTCTGGTAGGTTACATGCCAAGCACACTAGAGGGGACACAGATTTGCAGTAGTTCTGCCAGCCAAAACTATAGACTGCCAATAATAACTGAGAATATAAAAGCTAGCCTATGTCTTCTTGTGTATGGACACTGTCTAGGGGAATATGGATGGGAACATCTTGGAGAACTCATGCAGTGCATTTTTATCTGAGTGTTTATATATATGTGTGAGCATGTTTAAAATTATGAGGACTATAATTATAATAAAAGTGGCAAAAGTCAAGGATATAGTTTGATAATAGGCTGCATCCTTTGGAAAACTGAGGATGCTTCACTGGAGACTACATGCCTTTCAAGGCTCCAAAGGCACATATTAGCAGAACACTTAAATATGTCCCTTTGTCTTAACAATGTATTAAAAATTATCCTTCTGATTTTGAATCAGAAACAGTGGGGGGATATGTGTATGTGTGTATGTATGTAATCGTCTTATATCAGAATGAAACTATCAGTAAGACCCACTGAGGCAACAACAATTTTAATTTGAGAAATTAATTATATTTTCAAATATATAGCATATTTCTTCTTCCCACTACATGAACTTTCTGGAATTTTTTTCCTAAGCAGAAAAAAAAGTTATTTTGGAATTATTCATCAATGAATTAGTACTACCTGTAAATTTAATGTATTCTATATATTCCACAGATTTGCAAGAATGTATTTCTTACCAGTGGGGATAATGATAAGATTGCTATAATGACAGGAATTATTATGACAGTGCAGAGATCTGAACATAACCAGAATGAATATATGACAATCACAACAAATCTCTCTATGACTACACCATTGGTAGTAAACCATGAATGGAATTGAATCAAATTTTTACGTGCACAATTTATACATTATATTGAGCAATACAGTTAATAAAGTAAATGAAATTTATTTGGAAGTAATTATTCTATGGCTTGAGAAATATCAGAAAGAGAGCAGGCAAAACGGTAATGTTAATCCCATGCCAGGAACATGTTTTATCAGGTTTTCTTTTAGCTCTTAAACAAGATGTAGTAAAAACAACAACATTCTGTCAGACTATATGTTCATTCCTTGCTTCCTGGATTAAATATGCTTATTCTATGCCACATTTTTATAGCTTTCAATTCCTGTACTTTAAATCTATTAAACAATGTCAAGTTGAATTGTCTTCAAAAACTGCTGCAGGTTAAGAAAAAAAAAATAGGACAGTAGAATATTTGAGGGCTAACATTTATGTCAGCTAATTAATATGGATCAGTTGTGGTCTGCAAGGATTTTTAAAGTGCATGCATGTTTGGGATAAATATAGACTAAGGATCTGATTTTGTTCCTTCTCAAATTGATAACAAAGCTCTTACTGATTTCAATACAAGTATGGTCTACCAGTTCTGTAGGTCTGACAGAAAAAATAAGCTTTTGTGCTCTTGCATTATGTTAGTTGTCCCAAATTAAGCACAGCCAAAATACAGATGTACAACATAAGAAATAAATTATAGTTGCAATATTATAATTATTGTTCTGTATTCACTTTACTTGGAAAGGGAATAAGATTTAAAAAAATAAACAGTGGGAAAAAGACAGTGCATTTCTTTGGTTAGGTAGTTCAATTTAAGTTGGTAAGAAAGCATGCCCCATTCAAAATCAGACACTCTGTGATCTAGAGGATACAACATGATTTCCTTGTTTTAAATATTAGTATTTCACAGAATCACAGAATCACAGAATCTTAGGGGTTGGAAGGGACCTCAAGAGATCTTCGGGTCCAACCCCCCTGCCAAAGCAGGCTCCCTATCTCATATTACATAGATAGGCGTCCAGACGAGACTTGAATATCTCCAGAGAAGGAGACTCCACCACCTCCCTGGGCAGCCTATTCCTATTTCATTATTCATTCTCAAAAGAGTCCCCGTTAGCATGTAGAAATTGGTTATTTGAACAATACTTGCTACCAAATTCTACCTATGTTTGACACTGAGGTGTCTGGATTTCTCAGCAACTTCTCTTTCATGAATCATAGAATAACTCAGATTGGAGTGAGATCATCTAATTCAACCTCCCACTCAAAGTCAGGTCAGCTGTGAGATCAGAACAGGTAATCCACAGCTTTATCTATTTTGGACTTCAAAATGTCCAATAGAGTCAATAATATGCAAAACATGTCTGCTAACCAGAAAAAGAACAAGCCTATCTTAATCATAGAATGATAGAATTGTTTAGGTTGGAAAAGACCTTTAAATCATTGAGTACAACTGTTAACCCAGCACTTCCATTTCCACCACTAAACCACATCCCTAAGCATTACATGTACACATTTTTTAAATACCTCCCTGGGCAGCCTGTTCCAATGCTTGGTAACCCCCTTTAGTGAAGATTATCTAATCTAAACCTCCCTGGCACAACTCCAGGCCATTTCCTCTCATCCTATCACATATTACTAGGGAAAAGAAACTGACACCTTGCTACAACATCCTTTCAGGTAGTTGTAGAGAATGATGTTTCCCCTCAGCCTCCTCCTATGCAGGTCAATTTCCCTTAGCCACTCCTAAGACTTGTGCTCTAGACCCTTCGCAAGCTGCATTGTTCCTCTCTGGATGTGTTCAGCATCTCAATGTCTTTTTCTAGTGAGGTCCCCAAAACTCAAGATACAACCTCATCAGTGCCAACTACAAATGGGCAATCACTTCCCTAGTCCTGCTGGCCACACTATTTCTGATACAAGTCAGGTGCTGTCAATTTTCTTGGCCATCTGTCCTTGAAAGGCACTTCTAAAATGTTTTCTTCCAATGAAAACTTATGTAGTAATAAACAAAAAACCTCTTACAATTAGTATTAACACCTTGTCATTGTAAGTCTTACCTGTTTGCAGTGGTTCAGCATCAAAGATATCCTCCTTGAAGAAAGCTCTAAAAGACAAAGGACTTGCACTGCAGTCTTCTGAAAGTTTCTCAACAGCTTGTCTAAACATAGCAACTAAGTCATTAAGAGGTCCATCTAAATCAAGCTGAGAAGCGGATGGTGAAATCAAGCTCAGACGTACAGAGATTGATGCACAAGATGCAGAACTAGACTCCACAGATTCACACTCGATTTGGAAGCCCTCTGACAACATCTTCATTGCAAAATGTTTTCTTTGGAGTGGATCATCAACTACTGCAACAACATGCCATTCAATGGCAGCATCTCTGGGTAGGTGAGATATTACAACCACAGCAAGCAACCCACACACTGCAGTTACATCATGATGCGTCTCTGAATCTTCAACCTAAAAGATAAACAAAATATTATGCATTTTAGAGAGATGGTAGAAATTAATGGTGTTGATATTTTTAAAAATGCATGTGCGGCACAGTTATTTCATGGAGATGTTTTTCCCCCTAAACTAACCTTGAAAAGTCATCTTGAGCAATTAAAAATTTGTCCAACAGTTAATTTCTGCTCATTTTTGCAATCTCACACTACAACTATGCACGTACCATTTATAAGAAGGCTGATCATAATCTATTTTGCACTCCTTTTGCAATCAAAAAAGAATCTTTCTGCATACAGTAATTTTTGTCTGTATCAATGTTCATTGAAGAACAGAAATGGTAGGAACTATTGAAACGACAGAAACGAGTCATTAAAGGACATAAGATTAGTTTTAAAAGTTGGAGTAATAAAGATACCGTTCAGATACAGTTCAGATAGGTCCAAACAGCAGAATGACCTTGAACAAGCCCTCTTAGAAGATAAAGTGTGTTTTCCTAATAGCAGAGCTCATTTAGAAAGAATATTTAAACTGTTTTCACAGCAACTAGCATATCTAATCAGCTAACTTGCTAAGCTGAGTAACCTGAGTTCCATTTTTTTTTTTCTGATGGTATTAAAGAAGTGGGACAAGGTTTCTGCTTACTTCTTTTAAAAATTTTAGTATACATTTCACTGTAGCATGTTGGCAGGTACAGAAACTTAATAAAATGTTTCAAAATACTGAAACACTATTCCATGAAACAGAGGAAGAAATAATGAATTTTCAGCTATTTAAACCCAAATTACCTGCACTTATGTGAATGAAATAGTATTAGCTTTGAAACTTAACAAACCTAAGATGAGTTCATAAAAGAATTACCTTATCCTTGTATTGCTGCTACGTACTCAATGCTTTTTCATCTTAATACAAACAAAACCGACCTTAAAGCTTTAAACTATGAAGAATACATTGGGGTGGGTTGAATCCATCCAGCAGCTGAGCACCACACATCTGCTTGCTTGCTCCCTCCCTCTCCAATGACACATGTTAGAAAATTTGTGGATCAAGATACAGGTAGTTTAATAAGTGAAGAATAAAGGAAGAAGAAAGGAGAACACCAAAGCAAGTGATGCAAAGGCATCACTCAACATCTCCTCACCAGCAGACTGATACCTAGCGAGACTGTGAGCAACAGTTTTTCTCCCAAAGACCCCTGCCCTTTGTTTCTGTGGCTGTATATAATGTTATATAGAATGAAATACACATTCATTCAGTTGGGATCAGCTCTCCCGGCTGTGTCCCCTCCCAACTTCTTGTGCACCCACAGTCTATTTACTGGCAGGGCACTGCAATAAGGAGAGAGCCTTGCTCAGCAATACCTAAAAACTCTGATGTGTTATCAACGCAGTCTTGGTCACAAATGCAAACCACAGCAACATACAGGTTGCTATGAAGAAAGTTAACTCCATCCGAGCTGAAACCAGTATTTATCTTTAGGTCTGCTGTAACCTTATACTTAAATGTATACATTCATACTCTTATTATGATGTCTATTTACAGAAACAAGGTCTATTTATGGAAAGCAGCACCATTTTATGAAATACATATTCTCAAAAAGTATTAATTTACATTAACTTAGCATCTCTCCGAAAACAGTATTTTATTTTTTAAGAACTGCTCAAATAGTTAAACTCTTGAAATGCTTATTCTTGCCAGCAGATTTTTTTTTAAATTTACCTCCATTTTCATGGAGGGACAATATATTAAGTATTTTTAATATTAGTGACACCATCTTCTTTGTGTACACAGATAATAACTTTTTTTATATATAAATTTGCTTACACCACTGTATATACTGGTAATATTGTCCATTGCCTGACCTCTGAAAGGAAAAATAATAACAAGGAAAACCTGTCATTTTGTCTGAAGTCGATAAGGCCATATAACTCACGGTACCTTCAATTCACAAGCTCAATTTTCATCCACTCGCTCTCAACTTTGAGAGGAAGAAATAATAACAGGTTACAGGCACTTTATTTCAAAATTCACTCACAAAGTTATTGACAAGCATTTTGCACAAAATATCTTTGATGCTTGACCCTCGTGAGCTGTTTACATGAAAAATGCACTTACTTCTATATTAACGATAGGGGAGTCTAATTCTATACGAAACATGTAGCAATTGCTTTAGCATTTCTGGTTTTGATATGGGAACAAAAATACGGATAATTTGTCTCAAATTGCAGTCACTTCAGTCATAATAAAATCTCACTGAGTACTGTTTGCTTTCAGTACTTTCATTAGGCTAGCGAGGGCTGTTATTAAGGTACCAACACATAAATGTTATATTAGCACTTAACAGGAGGAGCACAGTATTCTCCTCTAGGAGATGAATTCTAACCTTGTCAATATAATTCCGCTCTGAGTGCTGTAAAACAGTTTGAAAAGATGAAATACTGGAGCTTAGCACAGAGGAAAAAAAAAAAAGTCATGCTCATTCAGGCTTAAAGGCCACTGTGCTGGCCCAAGGTGCTGAGGTACTGTTTAGAAAAAAGTCTAAAGAAGCTCTCTCAGGTCACATCAGGCACTAAGACAAACTTTTCTACTTCCCTGTACTTGTCTTAGGTTGTTAAATCAATTACTCACTATTTCTGCTTGCCTTCAGCTGCCATTTAGAATATGAAGAACTACATGAAAATTAAGGCCAGGAGAAAGTACATTTCCAAATTTAACAAATGAGAATCATTCTGAGTGAAAGACTATTCACGGTGCACCTGTGCAGTACCATAGCACTCATAACCTTTAACTTCACAGTTTGCACAAAGCTCAAGTGATGGAGCTACTGGGGACTAATAATCTTTCATCAGCTGCTACAGAATCTTACAGAAATACTTCTAACAATGACCTCTCCTGACTTATTTTCAAGAAATCGCTGGCATTTGTGTTGTACATGAATGCTGCATTTATGAGTTACCTTTCAGAAATTCACAACTGTCTCAAACAGCTGAATATCCTTACGATAGCCTGTCTAGCAAATGAGGATAAATATCTAAGTTCTGCTAAGAAATTCTATTCATATGATGCTGGGACAATATAAGTGAGTGTTAAGAGTGAAAATGAAGAGGAAATATTTTATGACTAAGTTGCTCTTTACATTCGATTCTGCTCTCTCATCAATGAGCTCCAGCACTTTTGGCAGACAACTAAGAAAAGCATGTTTTTAGGGTTCTTGCAAGAATACTGCTGTAGACTGTTCTATAAAGAAGCACAAGTGGTGGCCTACACTTTCTACATCTTCCCAGTCCTGGAAAAAAAAAAAAAAAAAGAAAATTGTGGTAGAAGATGAAGCAGCTTGACTTGTAATTCTTAAAAAAAGTTTTGATGAATAATGCTTGGGAACCTTTGTAAAATTTTTGTTACTGAGAGACAAAACCCCACTGTTTGCGCCAGGCTATAGGTGTAACTGTTATCTAAATGTATTTATCTTTAAGCACTGATTTCCTAGTTATCAGTATCATACGATTTTTGGTTCATGGGAGAGGGTCTGCTTGTTGAAGATCCCTGTTTCCAACTGCTAGTTTTTCCACAGGCTTTAATCCTGCCTACAAACAAATTTTTCAAGGTAATTTGGCATCAGGAGACGCTTGGATGCCATAGGGAAAAATAAGAAGATTGTAAATGCTCATTGTCTGACTGCTGAGATAATATGGAGGCGGATCCTACTTCTGTGCTACAGTTGTACATGATCTGATTTAAAGAGGGTTGGAGGAGGAAGCCAGGGTCTTTCATTCTGCAGGAGACAGCCTCTGAAAATAAATCACTCCGCAAACAATGTCTTCTTTCATGAATAGATATAAACTGGATTATCACAGAGGCCGCACCATGACAGGATTCTGATTAAGTCATGCTATGAAAGGGTAGATTCCAAAACTTTGGATAAAGTTTTGATGTGACAAGTGATTTATCTGTTACCGAATCTCATCTTAGACTGTCCTCAAAACATGATTCTTTATATTCTCCCTCTGCCAACACAATTATCTGCTAATCAATTTATCAAAGGTGGGAATGATGGAGTCCCATAAAGTCTGCAAAAGGAAGCCCCAAAGTAATTATTTCTAAATATATGCATTGGGTTGATATAATTCCCAATCCAGACCACTATGCACACTCTCATTTTTACATTTTGCTTTGAAAAAAACCCCCACAATGCAACAAAGGACTTTTCCCACCATGAAGAAAATACTGATATTCTTCTGGCAATGCAATACACGCTTCAGTAACCCAGGTGAAAAACAGAAGCTACAGAGAAGATTTTAGGAGGACTGAGAATGGGGTTATGAGTCATTTACCTGACATTTCATAATATCAAAGTAGGTTGATGCCATATTACTGTAAACACAAGGAGGAGTACCATGCTAAGCTAAGTAACCTTGAAAGACTTCATTGACTGCTTAATAAAGAATTACAGCAGTTGACAACAGTCAAGGAAGCAAGTAAAATATTACGAATTCCTAGGAAAGGAAAAGAGAACAAAGGGAGTAACATTATGCCACTGTAGAAATTCACAGTTCACCTGCACCTTGAGTGAGATACACAACTCTGGATACCTCAACTGAAAAATGACATGTTAGACCCAGAATGTGTTCAGAAGAAGACAACAAGGATGATGAAAAAGCTCTGGAGGGTCTGACAGGAAATGTTCTCTGGTCTTCTTGAGGAGAGTATGACAGAGGTTTACAAAATCATACATGACACAGAAAGGTGGATAGGGATAAGAACTGATTTTGCATGCTTGTCTTTCTGTACAAGAACTACGGATCATCAAATGACATTAGTAAGAGCACAGTTTCAAAAAGAACAATGGTGGGTGACACCTGGATTTCCTTGTTGGAGAATGCTATGGTTGCAAGAACTTTACAGGATTCAAGGGGAGCCTGAACAAGTACTCAGAACACAGATTCAGTCAGGATTTTAAAAGAGGCATTAAAATTCTTAGTTAATTCTTAATTTATACAATAGTTAATAATTTATATAAAATAAATTATTTATAAAACTATTAAAATTATTTTAATTAATTTAAATATGAATTAAAATAGTTGGAGGTTGGGAGAGAATTAGGGTTGGATGTATGCTTTTTCTGATTTTACTATTCACATCTGCTTAGGGCTGCTGCTTGGACCTAGACCGTTATGGCTATTCTTATATAAAAATTTATGCTTAGGCCAATACCAGTGGTGTGCTTGGTGAAGAAAAATAACTGACCCTTCTTGATCGAAATTTTCCCAACTAGTCCCTTCCAACAACTAGTCCTTTTCAGAATTTGTGTAATTGTAAGGGAGTTTTATGTTCATCTGTGATACTACAAACTGATTTTTATAGATGAATGATGAACACAATAAAACAGAAGAATGCAGATAAGAACTTTAAAGTGCCTCTTCAGCTATTTGAACAGAGGTACAGGTGTCAGAAAAAAAAAAGTAAATCAGAATCACAAAGAGAATTGGAATTGAATTTTTTTTGGATAGGGGGAGCACATCCCTGCTTATATTAATAGAGACAGCACAGGCAACCAAAATACAACAGTCCACAATGGTGTTGAGCAGCAGGTACGGCTGCTTTTAAGCAGCTGCCACAGGAATGGGGATCTGGAGCCACCCAGACAGTCTGCTATGTTTTAACTCCTCTGATGAGGTTGTGCAATAGATGCTTAAATCAAATCTGAAAAAGTATACAGATGATTGGCTGGAAATAGAAGAGGTTGAAGGGCTTTGTTCAAAATATATTGACATAATCATTTTCCAATTCAGAAGAAACAAGAATGGGAATTCTTCCTGTACTTTATGCACAGGCTGAAGCTGAAAAGGTAGCCTGGTAGTAACATTCCTTAGCCAGCACTTTTATGAACATGGTTAAGGCAGAACTACAAGCCCTTTCATAGAAGAAAGGCTGACAACAGATGTCAATTGCTTTTTAAACTTGTAACTAACTTATATCTATGCATTAAAGTAAAATGGTTATCTGAACTGTTGTGTGTGTAATTCTTTCCAGAGCTTTCCTCAGACATAAGAAGTTATCACATTTGTTCCTGGTATTACTATGTCCTTGCATTTTTGCACACCTCAGTCCTTAGTAAGATTCACTCGGTTTTCACTGTGTATATTCAGGAGAGCTACGGAATACTCTCACACTGGTGAATGCCTAATGCATTCACAGTAGCGTGACAAGAGAAAATGGAACCCAATGTCATGGGATTAAAAAAAACCCACTGGGCTGTGAGGGTTGTAAACCAACTTACATGGAATGTTGTTTTAAAAGTTCCAATCTTAAAAGAGAATTTAACTAATAGTGTATTTTTTCATTTAAAAATAAAATATCAGACAGATATATTAAAATTTGAATGAGAA
Source organism: Laterallus jamaicensis coturniculus (assembly GCA_022605575.1). Classification (NCBI taxonomy): domain Eukaryota; kingdom Metazoa; phylum Chordata; class Aves; order Gruiformes; family Rallidae; genus Laterallus; species Laterallus jamaicensis. The sequence goes on along the minus strand of JAKCOX010000045.1, from coordinate 800,744 downwards.
CACTGCAATAACCAGTATAGGATAAACCTATACTCAATATATTGTATAAGCATTTAACACAATTTAATTGAAAAATGTACATATTTCAGCTACTAACATTTATTATATATATTTGTTTATTTTGACTACCCTCCATTTGTCCAAATGAGAAATATTCTTTTTGTTGCATGAGTAAAGACTAAGGTCTACCTATCTCAGCACTGAATATGGAATCAGGCTATAAGAGACAGAGATGAATGCGTAATTGCCATCTCTACAAAGAATTGACTTGGAGAACAAAAAGAAAGACACTGTGATGTTACTTTTAGAAGCTGAGTTTATGAAAACCTTCTATGGTATGCATTATTACACCATTATAGCGGCAAGATTAATGTGCCTTTAAATAATACATTTAAAATTTCTTTTACACTGCCTGCATTAAACAGAGTGCATCAAACTCCTGAGATCCAGCCTGAGCTTTGCTAGAGTCTCTCACAACAATAGGTTTATGACTTTAAAAAGTAAAGATTCCACTAGGAAAACCGCATAAGAATAAAAATGTCAGTTCCTAAACAAAGTAGGATAGAAACAATCCTTTTCAACATCCTATTTTGTCTAATAAATAGGCCACATACACTCCTGCTATAACACGCTTGAATTCAAAGAATGAATACCACAGTGTTTTATAACAATAAAATTGTTAAGAATATTCTTTTTGCAAAGCTTACAAAAATAAGGAAATCTGACATTTAGTTTTCTTTCCTGAAATAACACAGAGTATTTGCTGCATGCCAAAAATACATTAACACAAGACTGGCAGATTAAAAATGAGGTCTTATAAATTTGAATATTTATCATGGAATAAATACTGTTAATATAAAAAGAAAGAAGTTCTTCAGATATTTTAGTCCTCTCTACTCCACAATTTATTAGGAAGAGCTGACAGTGGATCAGTGACCACTGTGTCATGTAGAACTATTTTGTACAATGTCAACTGGAAAACTGAGTCTCCACTTACTTGATATTAATGAACCAGGAAAAATCTAGAGAAAACATGTGAAGGGGAAAGCAAATACTTAGGAACAAATTTGAGTATAGAAATTTAGAGGCAGGACTATTTCTAAGGGTACTTTTAATAAATTTTTGTAATTTGAATAGATTTAAAATTAATTCAGTACCTTAATATAATTATTAGAATTCCATATGCTAGAATTTTGGAAAAAAATCCAAATTATGTTTGTTTCTTAATAATTGTGACAAATTCTGCAAGCATCAGCATGATGCAAAATTAATTTTTAGATATTAAATGGTCAGCTGTTAATGTGCCAAGCACAACAGCTTAACTTTTCTCAGAGAGGCAATTTGTAGGTGAATAAAATGAACATACATCAAGTTATATTAGTAAGAGTATAGGAAATCTGAAATCTATACAATATATTGCTGGTTATTAGGATTTGTCAAGGTGATGGGCTAAAATTTTATGATAGTCAACCAAGCAGGTCAGACAAAACTACCACAAAAATTAACTAACATCACACTTAGGGCCCAAATCTCACAAGAAATCTAGTGTTAATTTGATTTTATAAGTTGAGACAGCTTTTTGGTGCATAAAGGCTATGTTTAAATCTTTGCAGAAACAAAACTTTCATCATGAATGGTCTCTGAATGGTACTACTGTAAATATATATAAGCAAATAACGGAAACTTGTAGAAATAGAGTTCAGAAGAAATCAGATCAACAGCTATATGCAATCTATAGCTTATTTATCACTCACGCAGAATAATTCAGCAGCTTGCAATTCTATCTTTTACCATGATCATCAACAGAGGCCAAGAAGTGGTATAAACTTTCCTCACTTCTGTGTGAAAGACAAAAGGGATCAACTGAAACTAAATATATAACCTTACAAGCGCTCTTTTGATTATGTTTAGTATACAAGGATGCAATTTGGTTGTTAATTTTGTTTCTCTTTTCTGTTGTTGGATCTCTGAGTTTTCATCCTTTCCTTTTGGAAACTGAGAAGCTCTGTGACATGATCAAAATGAGAGCAATCAGATCACATTTCCACAAAGACATTGTCAGCTTTGAACGAGTCTCTTAGAACAAACAAATAAATGAAAGCCTGAAGACTGTATACAAAGTCTGCAATAACTAGGCTAACACCTCTGTTTTCTGGACTTAACAACTTGGAGGTTTCCTTGAAAAGTCAGCTCAAATAATTACTTGTTAGCATAAACTGAAAGAAAAATTAAAAAATGCAAACTGGCCTGGTGGAAGAAAGACACAGACTTCTGCCTGCAGACAAGAGTCTCCTATGTAAGGCTGAGACTTCAATTTTTTCTTGATTTATCGGGTATGTATCACAATCTTGCTCTATCCCATTATCAAAAGGCACATTCTCAGTAGCCCTGTGGACCTAAGAGTTTTGAACTACCCACTCAATTTCATATATTTCAATCACTCTTCAAAATACATAACAGTATGTGACAATTATGCCACCATCAGTGTAAAAGAAAAATGTTGGATAATCAGTTATGGGAAATGTGTGATAATATCAATACCATTTTTAGATAGTTATGAACCTCAGCTATAGCACTGATCATTTGGAAGAAAGCATGTTAAAAGGACTACAATGAATGTGTTTGGACTCTGAGAAGCACAGGACTGTCAGCATGGCTGTCAAAGGGGAATAATGCCAAAATTCAGAATTAGACAATTAATATTAGCTTTAAAAATTTATATGCTTGAAGAAGAAGATTTTCCCTCTTGCTGGGTGTTTAATTGCTCCCACTGATAGATAATGAGACAGATTAAATCTAACTTTTATTTATTCTGGTTGGTTTATTTTAGGATTTTTTTGGGGGAAGGGGAGTGTTTTCATTTTGGTTTTCTTTGTTTTCTTGCTTTGATTTGTTGTTCCTGTTGTTGTTATTACAAAGGAACAGTTTATGGCTTTAGCAGACCATTTCAGTAAAGTGCTTTGATACAATATGAGTCCCTGTGCTTCTTCCTTAAGTCAATGGGGCCAGGAAGGGATTTTCACTTTTGTTGTCTGGCTTATTCTGCAGGAGCAGTCTTGCTGCCATGTGTACTTACCAACCTGACATACACTCTTCCTGCTGCATGGGAACTCAGCCTCTTGGTTCTCATCCTGTGGCATAAAGTATTTTAAACTCTTAAGGTCTGATATATTTTAGTCTAAGTATACTCACAGGGTTCAAAATAGGGATTTCTGGATGAACTGTAATGGTCTGTGATATACAGGTCAAACTAAATGATCTCATGGTGCCTTCTGGCTGTACGAGCTACTCAAGCTCTGAAATCTGTTTTACCCACTACTCACACGCAGCCACAGCGCCTGAACTCTAAAAACCCACACTGAGACAGCAACCATCTTACTCATTATGGCCTTTAATATCCCTTGCTGATAGTTTTAAATTTTTAAACAGCACTACCTGTCGTGCTCTCTTTTATGTGTTCTCACAGTTACAGATATAATTTTGGGAGCAAAATATCTAAACAGTAAGCATAATAAACCCGGAACAGGTTAAAGCTTATTAGCAGTAGGGAGCAGATGTAGGGAAATTCTGCCAGTTCCCCTACATTTCCTCCCCAGCGGGGACTTTCTGTCAAGCTGTGAGTTAGTTCTGTGTGATAATGTGGGCTGCTGTTACTGCAATTGCACCTTCCTATACCTCACCATTGTACTAAATATTCACTTTGATTTTTGATTTCTTCCTTCGTAATAATAATATTTAAAGCAGTTCCTGTGGAGCTAAATGTAAATTCGAGGACTGTGTGCTAGATGCTCAAAAGGGCATGAAAATGTAAAATTGATAAGAAAATAATTACATATTGAAAAGCTGGTTTATTTGCTTTAAAAATATTAACTTTCTCTGAACAAACTAAAGATTCCCTGAGCCAAGAGATAACCAGTTAATGACTGAAGTTAACAATCCTTGAAATACCTCTCAAACATACATCATTCAATATATCATTTACAATGTGGAAAAAAGATAACTATTTAAGGAACAAAGTCATAAATTGATAGCAATATAAACTGAAAGCAAATGAAGTCTGCCACATGAAACATGATCACAGACTGTCACTCTGAGGGTTTTATTCTTCATGTGTAGTGTCAAAAATAAGCACTTAGGAAAGAGAGTTGAACTGAATTAAGGATGTTCAAGATGGAAAGATTCCACTTGAAATTCACTGGAGAGTGTGTACCCAAATGGGACAGAAAACGAGAGAAGTTAATGGTCAAGATCTAGTTTGTGGGCATTAAGGATAACTGATTTTATGATTTAGAATTTGAATTTCAGATATTGATTGCAAAGATTTTTTTTCTTTGAAAGTCTACTTTCTTTCTGAACTTTGACCTTGAGCTCTGGAACTAATTTTGAACCCAAATGTCAGCTTTTACCTCACATATTCTAGCTACGATCGCCTATTCATTTGTTCACCTGTACACATACAGCATCATTAGCTACTGTTGCTAAACCTGTAATTAAATTTTGCAGTATGCAAGGGAGAAAATTGTGATGCTGCTGGAGGCAGAAAAAAAACAATTTGTAAATTCTGGTGGTGGAATTAAATTTCTATTAATTGCCAGGCTCTCCCTCATTAGAGGCAACCACCCTCATTAGTAATATGATCTATAGATGTGCAATTACATATTATTTTGAATGAGCACTTTCGAATAAACAAAGATTTTTAGTGGAAAATACAAACATTTACATTCTTTCATCTTATGTATGCAAGTATTTTGGGGGCAAATGTTTGTTTTAGCAGTGCAGTCAGTTATTTTCATTTTTTAATGTGGTGTGACTGCAAAGCAAGATTGGTTAAATGGAATATAACAGGACTATTAGGACTGCGTAATGACCTTTCTGTCAGTCAATGGTGTCCTACATACAGTTTGGAACTTGTGATTTTGCAGGACAGGTTTTCCCTCAGTTCAGTATTACAGGAGTCAAACCTAGGTGATGCAATTCAGGTAGTAGTGGGTGGCCCTTGTCTGCTGGCAAGATCCCCCCCAAGGCTGCTTGCTCACACGCCCCACAGCAGGGTAGGGGAGAAAGAGATGGAGGGAAAATTTGTCTTGTTTGTTCACTCAGGAAGGAAAAAGTGAGAAAAAGACATGGGTGGAGATAAAGGCAGTTTAATAATGGAAGGAAAGGGAAAAAAATAGAGGTAGAGACTCACCACCTCCCAACCAGCAGACTGATGCCTAGGTGATGACTACTTAAGAAAAAACTCATCCCTCCTCCAGTTTTTATTGTCAAGCATGAATTTATAAAGTATATAATACCTCTTGGGTCCATTCAGGTCAGATGTCTCAGCTATGTTCTCTCCCTGCTTCTTGCTGAACCCCAGCCTGCTTGCTGGGTGCGGGCAAAGTTGGGAAAAGAGAAACCCTTGATATTGTGCAACAGCCAACATTGGTCTGCTATAAACATGGTGTTAGTCCAAATCCAAAATGCAGTGCTATAGGGGCTGATGTGAAGAAAGTTAACTCTGTGCCAGCCAGACCTGCTATATCCACTCACCAGGGGAAGTTGACAAAAACCTAAAAATTATAAACCAAGTTTGAGTTAAACGCGTAACTGTTCTCAGCAGTCATTGGAATGACACATATGGGAAGCAAACTCGTTCTCCTGCTGCTGACGATATGCCTCTCAGATTACTACTGAAATACATAATGTTCTGAAGGCAGGTGAGTCCATGTACAGAAGAACAGAAAGGAAAATTTTCAATAAATGGCCTTTAAGTGATATGTATTAATATAAATGACTGTTAGAAGTCGTTATACTGAGGTTAAAAAGCAAATATGTGTTCATGGATATGCAACGTATATTTATCTATATGCAAAATATGTATACAAGGAGGGAAGGAAAGAGAAAAATCTGTATACCTATACATCTCCCCCACATAATTCTCCAAAACACTCAGAGACTACAAGACTACTCATTACTGTTCAGATATCTGCAACTCCACACAGACTTCCATTTGAGAAACTATGACAAAACTTTACCAGAAATTACTGACTTAATGTGAAATGATCGACAATTAGTACTTTCATCAGTTAACAGTCACATTTTCCTCTTTTAGACTCACTTGTTTCTTCAGTGAGAAATATGCAGAAATATTTGTCATCTACAGGAGATGGCCAGGATGTTTGCTCAAAGGTCCTTTTAAGTGAGATGCATAAAGACCTGCATAATATTAATACTGAATAGCGTCCAAAAGAAAATCAAAGTTGGATTTCAAGTGTTACCAGCTGTGTTCATTGAGTTACAAAGAAAGGATTGATGAGAACTATACACATGTAACGTATCAGCTGGAAGCATTTGTATTTTTTTGTCCATGAAACTGAATAAATACAGAGATGAAGCTGAAAGTGATTATTTACTGATAAGCTGGCATGCATGTCACTGGGTATTGACCAGTTAGCACATCTTGGTTTTGCTATGTAAAAATCTAAAGGCATTTCAAAATAATGCTAGCTCACTTTCACGCTGTCTTATATGAAAGTGGAGTACAGAAAAGGATAAATAACTTTTCTTTCTTGACTTTTATGACTAAGGAAATTGAATATCTATTATTAATTTTGAAGCCTGTGTGTACAGCCTGAGGAGGAGGAAATGAAATTATTATAATGACCAGCACACAGAAGCAGAGATCAGGACAATGAAGTACTGAAATTTAGTAGAATCACATGGATTGTATGATACACTAGTAAAGAAGTACTTCTCCTGGAAGAAAGAAGATGATTTTTTTTTTTTTCTTTCAAGCCTTTGGTGGTAGAAGACCATAACTGCATCTGAGTACAGGTAAGATTCTTGCACAGTTTCAAAAGGAAGAGATGATATTTTGAGCCCTAATTTTGACTGAAGCTTAATGAGGAAGAAGGCCAGATATGAATTTTCCTAGTTAATTGTGGAGTTTCCCTTCAGTGGAAATCAATTCATAGTGTTGAGCCCAGCAAGCAGCTAAGCACCCACACAGTTACTCACTCTCCCAGTCCCGGCAGGATGGGAAAGGCAACAGGAAGAGCAAAAAAGATAAAATCTTGGGCTAAAATAAAAGCAGTTTAATAAGTGAAGGGAATAAAATTAGTGATGCAAAGGCAATCAATCTCTACCTCCCACTGGCAGATCGATGCCCAGACAGCCTCTGGGGAATACACACCTTGGAAGAGAAAACTCCCCGGTGCTTATTGCTGAGAATGATGTTACATGGCATGGGATATGCCTTTGGCCACCTCTTGCCCAGTCTACCTGCTGGGGTTGCTGAGTGGGAAGAACAGAAATCTGGAACTGTGCAACATCTGGCTGTTAGCAGCACTGCTTTAGCGTCAAATCCCCAACACAGCACCACAGGGGCTGCTGTGAAGAAGGTTAACTTCATTCCAGCCAGATCCACTATTCAATAGCCCACCTCCTTCCCGCAATAGGAGTGCTTTTCCAGATCCTGCATAACTATGATGAAGAGGATATTGCCCAAAGATTTAAGGGGAGGACTTTCCATATTAAAGCTTGACTAGTTTCTGAAATCTGAATTTTCTAATTTTTATTGAGTTCACAATGAAGAGACAAGTTAAAATACCCTCCTTGGAAAAGATCTAGAAGATCTACTTAGTACTAAACATCAAACTACTTGCTGGATGCATTAACTTGGAAGAAACATTTAGGATGTCTAAAAGAGATTAACCTGATATAGTTTTAGGAAGGATCAGTTGTTAATAAAACTGTCTATGTAGGTTGGGGTGGTAATCTGTCTCTTTCAGTCCTGATCAACAGGATTACTGTATCCAAAGGAGAACAAAAGAACTTTGAAGCTCATGATTTTTCTGAAACTCCATCCTTTATTGTGGGGATTTAAAATGCCCTGCCCATAATCAGGGGTACAGTTTAATAGGGAAGTTTCCTGAGTGAATGTTTCGATTGCTTTTCAATTGAAATGGCATTCCCCCCTTTATAAAGAAGCACGGACAACAGGTACTCGCCTTGGGGTTGAAATCCTGTTAATGGCTTTCACAGTCATCACACATAAGACTTTTGACCGGAGGTTCTGGCCTAAGCAAACAGAGGATGCAAATATGCCCTCTTGCTTAGCACCAAAGTGACAGGCTCAAAACAGAATTAATATTTTCAGCAAAGGAGATGAAGAATCACTCAAAAAACTCTTATAAGGGAACTGCTGCAGGGGAAAATCAGTCAGCCTGGATGAACTAGGGTGTTTACTACCCTGAATAACTTGACATGCATTTCTTCACTGTGTCTAACTGAAAAACAACGTTTGAATGCATGTGTATATTACCTGCAAATGGCAAATGAGCTAGAGTAAATCAGTTCATGGAAATCAGAGAGTTATACTCACTTATACCAGCTGAGGATTTGATTGTATCTGTATCTGTCTACACAAACATTCATACAAGAAATGCTCTCCTTCCTTATTTTCTACTGTTCATATTTCAAGTTTACATCCTACAGATTAAATTTGTGTATACTGTTGAGAACATTATGGAATCATATGATTTTTTATGTATATATTTACATTCAATTTCTAGTGATGGCTTTAGTTAAAATCATGTAGACTGTTTCATTGTTCCTTTTGATGACTATATTCCTTTTTTAAAATTCATTAAGGCTCCACTAATGTTACAAATGGAACATCTTAATCTTCCTTTTAAAAAAGTTAAAGTGGGCCACGCTTTCACCTCCCATCATGGCCCAGTGTCAAAAGGTAGGCTATTTTCAAGGACCTCTGGAGCTCCACTATCTGACTTGAGTTAAATATTCTCATTACTGTTGCTTCAAATGAATACAAAAGCTTTGTTTAATCTGAACACAGGGGAAATGAAACACGCTAGGCATAAGATGAAAGATCCACTACCACTGAGCTATTTGAATGCACTGTGTGTTCTTAGCATGGGCCATAAAAGAAGCCGAGTTTAGTATATCAAACTGTGGAACATTCGAAATAGTATCTAGTGACAAAATAAATGTTATAAAACTGATGAGATGAAAAAAAAAAAAAAGGAAGAAGGAAACAGAAACATGTATTTTCTTCCCACTGAATTTTTGACAGGTGTAGGTATTGGCTGGTGGCTATGTTTCTCAAAAATATTTACTTTTCTTCTGGCATTATTAAAATATTGATTAACCTAAAAGATATTTTACTTCAGTGTAAATGTAGCAGGGTTCTTTTATAGTACTAATTTACTTCTACTCCTCACATTTCAACTAGTCTGTTCAAGATACTGATAAAACAACAATTACAGAATCACAGAATCATAGGAGTTGGAATGGACCTTAGGGGATCATCGGGTCCAACCCTCCTGCCAAAGCAGGTTCCCTAGGACATATCGCACAGGTAGGCGTCCAGACGAGTCTTGAATATCTCCAGAGAAGAAGACTCCACCACCTCTCTGGGCAGCCTATTCCAGTGCTCTGTCACCCTCACTGTGAAAAAGTTCCTCCACATGTTGGTGCAGAACTTCCTGTGCTCCAGCTTGAAACCACTGCCCTTTGTCCAGTCTCCACAGACCACTGAAAAGGGGCTGGCCATTTCCCCCTGTGTCCCACACTTGAGATATTTATAAACATTAATAAGATCCCCTCTTAACCTTTTCTCAAGGCTGAACAGCCCCAGTTCACTCAGCCTATCCTCGTAGGGCAGATGCTTCAGTCCTTTAATTATATTTGTAGCTCTCCTCTGGACTCTTTCCAGGACATCCCTGTCTTTTTCATACCAGGGAGCCCAGAACTGGACATAATACTCCAGGTGGGGCGTGACCAGGGCAGAGTAGAGGGGGAAGATCACCTCCTTCGACCTGTTGGCCATGCTCCTCCTGATGCACCCCAGGATCCCACTGGCTCTCTTAGCCACCAGGGCACACTGCTGGCTCATGGCCAACCTGTCATCTACCAGGATCCCCAGGTCCTTCTCCACAGAGCTCTTCTCCAGCAGGTCATGTCCCAGCCTATACTGATACATGCGATTATTCCTTCCCAGACTCTATACTTGCTTTTGTTGAACCTCATTAGGTTTCTCCCTGCCCAGCTCTCCAGCCTGTCCAGGTCTCACTGAATGACAGCGCAGTGTTCCTGCGTGTCAGCCACCCCTCCCAGCTTTGTATCATCAGTGTACTTGCTGAGGGTGGACACTGTTAGTATTACTTACACTATTATCTATAGGACACAGAATTAAAAATACTATTTGAAAAACTAAGAACTGTATTAAAAATACATAAAATAAAATATACAAAAATGTGTGCCTGAATATTACAGATTTACAGACATCTGTTCAGGATGGAGGAAAGAGTACATATCCTCTCACAGAAATCGGGGCTGTGTATGTGTGTGTGTTATATTCCTTTTAAGTTTTATGGCAATTTTCTCCATGAATAAAGAGGATCTTAAACATCTGTCCAATCATTTGCAGGAAGAAAAAAGTTCTACTTCCACTATTTGAGCATAAACTGCTTCTGTTCCACTTAGGGTAAAGTGTCAGAGAATGGATGAATTTTATTTAAATTCCTGACAGTCCGTATACTTCACATACTACAGCCATGTCTGAACAATGCAACAGACTGCTGTGTTACAGACGCATGATGGCATTCTAAATGCCTGACATGAAAACATAATAATTACTCCAGAAAAAACACTGCATGTAGCTAGACAGCTTCTGGCTCAGGATTTAATTTGTTTATAACTTTGGGACCTCCGAATTATTCGTCAGGTGAAGTGGAAAGACACAGGGTAGCACCAATGGTATTTACAAGTGTCTCAAAGGTGATATGATGCAGGGCTCCCTAGCATGGGCCCACTGCTCCTAGATGACTGCTCATAGGTAGTTTAAAAAAAATATTCTACTTCAGGCTCATTTACATCTTTTGACATGTAACCAGTTTATAAATCTGGTCCAAAAGGTTTAAATTTAGGATTAATTTAGGACGCATTCACAATATAGGTCAGATAAAATGTTGTGAATCTTTTTTCCCATTGGTTCTGCATTACATGTCATTAAGACACACATTGTCAACAACCCAACAGGCAGTTCCGACAGAATACAAGTCAACTGTAGCACTCTGCTCGCTTGGAAACAATTGTGGGATCGCAGCCACTCATTCTTAATGCTTACCATAAAAAAGAAAGCTCCTGCCAGAAGAAGGTGGGATGGAGAACTTCTAAAGTTTTTGGTACACTTGCTCAGGAATTTACTGGAGGGAGATGACCAGAAAACTAACATCCAAATGCAAACTCTGTTATAAAAGTTAAAAGACAGATATTTTTTCATGTCATAGGAAGTATTTCACCAGGTAGAATTTTCATTACTGAGGACGGAAATACTGTGGCACCTGCCTAATAACTCAGAGTGGTATTGAGCTATACTATTATAATCTGAAGAAAAACATAGTATGTATAAAAAGAATCACTGAAACAAAATTGATAAGCTAATGGCTTTAGAACTATTAATACATCTTGTGATTACATTAAATACTCTCTATGCAACTCTGTCTTCTAATCTTAATAAAATATACTCCTTCCTCTGTTTCAAAATCTCCTTTCACCAATACTTCGGATCACTTACAGATATGGGCAATCCCAAACTTCTTCTTGGTAACAAAACATTATGTACTAAATGTACTCAAGTATTTTCCTCTACATTTTTCTTTTTATAACAAAGAAATCAGAGATAACACTTCAGATAGTTCTGGAAAATCTGCCTCTGAGTTTTGTATATACTATCAAATAAAAATAAGAACTGAAACTTGTTTTTGTCATTCAGCCACATTTATCAAGGACTGTGTTTCAAAGGCAGAAAATGCCCTCCAAGATTTTCTCTGAGTAAGTTAATGGGCTCTAAACTCACATGAAAAATGAACTAAGAGTACTCTGCCAGATTTAAATAGTGACAGCCCAAACCTGTATCTGTTATGCAGTTTATCAAAATTCATATATTTTACTGGCCTAGCTATACCAAATCTTGGTGGGAATTAGCAAGATGCAAAAAGAATAAAAAACAGCAGTTAAACAAGCGGGAATGCCTGAAATCTTAAAACAGCACAGCTTGTTTCTTCTTTGTACTGCTGAGGATAACAAAAGAAAACAAAACTCAGGCATTCAGAGGTAGAAAAAAAAATGTAATCATAATCTTGCCCATCTCAGTTAGTCTACTGAAGTCTGTTGTACAGACAGAAGTACAATCCATCCCTTGAAATACTCTAACATAGAATTACAGTGATGGTTCTGCATGGAAAGCCCATGGGGAGTGGAAAAAGAAGGTAGGGGGTGGACTCAGCTCCCAACTAAATACAGTGGGAATACTGCCTAAACCGTACATCTCAACCCCTGCTGAATAAAGTGTGTACACAAAGTAAATTAATAAAATTTTCCAGGCACAGTCACTGTTATATCATTATACAATAATTATTTGGAATATTTCCATCTATCAATAATGCCATCTGTCCCACCCAATACAAATGGACTACAACCCATCTGGCTTATTTTTTTTCTATTGATTACTCTGCTGAATGAGTTAGCAAAACCACTTATAAAATCATCATATTACATGACACTGTCATTAAAAGATGTGAAGTAAAGAAAAACACAACATGAGACTTAATTGGAAAACTGTCAGTTTGTCTTCCAGAAAGTTTAGCAAAGCTATAAGCTTTTTGTTGTTGTTACTTTAAAAATAAAATATAAAAGCTCTAAATGCTAACTACTGGATTAGGCAGAAACTGTTCTACCACACAATTGGGACAATGTCCAAGTAGGTATGTTAGAGAAGGTCCCTAAATTTATCTCCTCCAGAGTGTCAAAATGCTCCAAAGTGTGTCTCGGAATCACAGAGAAACTGTGGAAGGAATGTAACTTAAAAATAGGGTGGGGAGAAGCTGCTGATGGCTGGCACTTGCAATTCTTAATTCTAATTATTTTCCCTAGGTTTTTGTTTTGATTACCTGTTTGCATAATTGTCTTGACACTATTTTTGCAGCTTGCTTTTTTATTTTGCTTTTAACTACTGCTTCCCTCAACTAGATTTTAACTTCTATAACTGCAGCTCGTCTCTTCATTTTAACCACTACTTCCCATAACTATACTATAATTTTACAGCAACCATTACTTAACAACATTGCAGGCTCATTCATCTACAGAACTCAAATGCTTACCTCATCTCCTTAACTCTAGGTCTCAGCTCCTAAAACACCCTTTTAGTTTTAACAAAGGAAATCTCTCATATACGTTCAAAACATTGATCCAAGATCTTTTAGTTAGCCCAGTGACTTTTGTTTTTTGAGTCCCCCCTTGGTGGGGCTGCTTTCTTATCCTTCCCTCCCTGCTTTCTGCTACAGCCTCCCATCCGTCCATCAGATTTCTGTTTCCTCAGTCACCCTGGATGGCTCTTCCAAAGATACTGTGACTCAAAAGGACACAGGAAGGAAGAAGAGAGAGGGACAGGGGCTGGATTCCAGTTCCAAGGACACAACCCTGGATGGCTGCGGGAAGCTGGAGCTCAGGAAGGCAATGTTTGGGGTTATACTGGGGGGATGAAGCTGCAGGGAATGGTGCTTGGAGCACAGTTACTGAGCTGCCATCTGGAGTGAGGGAAATCGGCATGACAGCAGTGGAAAGGAGATGTGTAGGAAGCAAGGAATGATGCTGGAATAAGAAAGGGGCAATAGGGGAGTGACTGAAACAAGTTAGAGGTTGCTAGGGGGTCCAGCCTACTTACTGTTTCTATTCTCTCCCTCTCTCACAGTCCCCCCCATCCTTAATACTCACTAGAGCCACTCCTATGGTAATCAGAGAAATAATTTGGCTATTCCAAAACTCCAAAATCAGAGAAATAATTTGGCTATTCTCTTCATAATTCAAGATGTTCCTAAAACACAATTTTCACTTTCAGGATGTCAAGAAGTCCTCCGAAGTCCAGGTACGAGTGCCTGACCCAGTGGCCTTATGTCAAACAGAGCTTTGATCAATTCTGTGCACACCCTGCTCTAAGATATTAGCCTTTAGTGGTATACATATACACATCCAGAGAACAACTCCCACATTTCTCTCTATATTATGTTCTGTTAGGTCCAATTTGTGACCTAAACAATTTACACAATCCCTTTTGTGCTTTACAGATTTCTCACATCAAATATGTAGAATGATTCAACTGAAGTTGCTGAACAGTATTACTTATTTTACAAAATTCTTCCAAATTTCAAACTTTACTGTTTTACTTACTCTGAGAATAAAGGAACAACTCCCCTAATGCCGTGCCAGCTAGTGCCTCTCCTCCAATACAAAATCTCTATTTCCATTAACAGGACAATTGCATTTTTAAAGCAGGGCTATTCTTTCCTCTGGTTCCTTGCAACAGAAGTGCTTGATACATCTTTTTCTCTACTTTGCTGCTTTGGTGCCTGCACAAACACTTACTGATTTAAAAAGTATGCATAGCCTAAAGAAAAATTCAATTCCTCTGTCTGAACCTCCTATTGATGAAATGATAGGGAAATTGGAACATCTGGCTCATTCCCACTGATAGCTTACTTTTTTCCAAAGTATGTTTAGATTGTGTTGTGGCAGATAATAATTCATCTGCTAATACTTTTTTCACTCTTTCTGATACTGACATTGATGAGTATGAGCTACTATGAACAGCGTAAGATTGATGAACATCCTACAGGACTACTTGATGCTGAAAACTTTTAGTAGCTAACTCTTCATAAAAGCATGTGTATGCAGCAATGCATTTTATGCTATGGCTTTAACAAAGAGTAACATGGGTGAGATACTAGTAATAGACCAGAAGCAAGCAACCTCATCAATATTTTTTCATGTAGTTAAGAAAGTACTGCCTAGTTATTACAGTATGTGGAAGAAACAAAAGGCACGATAGGCAGTGGCTGGTATGTTTAACTGTGGGAGACCTAGAAGATTATATATGGAAAAAAAAAAAGTTTCAAAAAACTGGTGAACATCAGCAATCTGCCCTTAATTGCATTAAAAAACCTGAATTGAATCCAGATTAAATAGACTTGTTCTTTAAACAGTATTTAAGAATGCCCTTTATTAATAAATCAAGGTGGAAAGTATAAGCATCTAAGGGAAGCCTAGTGCAGAGACTGAAAGTGGAGCAAATGGAAGTTTCAGATGCATTTTTCCTTTCTCTATGGCAATATCAACATATTCTCTGCTTCCCTGAGAAACCATAATAATGAAATTATATTATATTATACAGCAGTTATGCAGTTACTACTCTTTTTTCTTCATTTGTGGAGAAGTTACATTTTATTTACAAGGTTTGTGGCCATTACCTTTTCAATGCTTGCAGGGTGTTCTAGAGCTCCTTAAGAAAAGTTGCACATACATAATAGAAATTATTATGGTATCGGTATAGATCACCCCACAAATTATTATGCTGTTAGAGATAATCTAGGGTCAACCAATAGACAGGCACATCCTGATCTGGTTTTAAAAGTTCAGCTGGATAGCAATAATGAGCAGTAAACTCCTGAAGTCAGTTGTCACGGCAATTTTGCTTGTAAGAAAGAGTGGGGAAAAAACACCTCAACCAAACAACTAAAAAACAAAAGTTGAAGTGAAATGCCCATTTCTTATTATGTAAAATATATATGGGCAGAGGTAATTCAAATAAGGTATTGTTCAGATTTTTATTGGAGGAATTGACTGCTCCTTAAGCGTTCTTTAACACATTGCTTTGGGGAATTAAGAAAAAGTTAGTGATTAATGTATCTTCTATTAAGCAATTTTCTTTCTCAATTGTGCACAGCCACTTATGAGCCAGAACATAACAGCTCAATCAAGCCTTATTGTATCAGCTTTACATGAACCCCTCTGAAATGTAGTAAGAAAATTCTGACAAGAGTTAGAGGGGGAAAAAAAAGACGACTCAGAAGAAAATGGATAACACAGCTACCTTTTTACGTTCTCTTAATTTCTTCTGCCATATGGAGTGAGCAATAGGAATGTACTTTCTGTCAGTTACGTAGCAGCTGGCTGCGATGACGTGGTGGAGTGCAGTCTTCTGGCTCATAGCTTGAAGAATTCGCTCAACATGACGGAGGGAAACTGTGGCCTCAGTCCATATGCCACCGCTAACAAGCTGCATCGTACAAGGTACCAGAGCAATCTGTCCAGCACAGTAGAGAACATCTCCAACCTAGAAAAAACCAAAATTAAGTAAAGAAGATTCTGAGGATGAATAGCAGGGAAGCACTTTTTCCCAGGTAGTTTCCTTCAGCAGTACTGTTCTTTGTCATCATTTGTTCACAACAGGAGCAAAAACGCCAGTCTAAAGAGAACTTTTGATAGGGATTTACCTACAACACAGAAACACAACCCTGCAATAAACTTAAGCTAACAGGAAATACTTGGATGTGTCTAGATCAAACCAATAATATCTGATGCTACTGACTGTTACAGCTGCTGTATATTGTATATTATATTGTTAAATAGGTTCTTGCTTTCTTTATTTGAATAACGATGCATGCTATCTTGGATTCAGTGCTAATTTTTTTAAACTTCTAAGTCTCAAGCATTGTTTTATGTAAGAATACATAAGACAGTGAATGTCTTTAGTAACTAAATTAAAAATATTATAAAATAATACTTGCAGAACACCTAGAAGACTGTGTATGAAGAAAAGTCATGATAAACCACTAGAAGGTAAAAGGGAATTGCAGACTGAAAATAAAATGTCCAAGAGTGCTACTTGACCAAAGAGACGTATTCACCTTTTGCAAACTGGGATTAAATGGGTAGCCACATATACCATCAATATATGCTTTAAGTTGAGCTGCAGTGCAGTTACTTTGGGCTGACTTTCTGAAGTCTTCCTGGCAACACTCTGAAGACCTAGTTTTTTTTAACAGCAGCCAGCAAAGGCAACATTTATTCTTACTATTCAGACATCTCAAAGATTTATTATAAAATCTTAATGTAAATATCAAAACTTTTCATCCTCTTATGCTGCACTTCTCTAGAAAGGCTGCACATTTCCTGATCAGTGAGGCAGTAAATTTTATTCAATATCAAAGGAAAACTAAGTATAGAAGTGGGAAGTAAGGTGGGCGTAAGCAGCTTTGAAGTCAGCACAGGAAGCATTTTGCTAGGAGTAAAGAGAGGGAAAATGGACCATGCAAGGAATCTTTAGGAAGAATTTTGCAGAATTTACTGTATAAACTGTAAAAATTCCTCAGAATTAAGAATAATTAAAAAAGAAATCTGTGTCCTAGAAGACATGGCAATCAAACCATGTGACAGACCCATATGCAACTCCAAATCTGTCCTCGTAAGTGTCTGTGTCTCACAAAAGACTCACACATGTAACTATTGGAAGAGTATCTTATACAATTTGGCATACAAGTTCTATGATTAGCAGCTGAAGAGGGGGAGGAGGCAGAGAGGAAACATAATGTATCAACTGACACCCATCAACTATTTAAATTGTTTAAAATATCCGAAATATTGTTTTGATAATGCTATATATAATCCTGAATTTGGGGAAAAAATATGCAAGTAATATTTTGGTTTACAGGAACAAATGGTCTTTATTTTTTTTTGCAGAGCTATTTTAAAATATGTGCCATTGAACAAGGGAGTCCAGCCAGCTACCAAGTGGCATACTGACAAGATGAGAAAAAAATTCAGGAAGATATAATTCAGAGAGGCACAGGTTTGTTTTTAAAGCAAGCCATGCAGTTTCACCTCTGCAAAGTGAAATCCAGGCATTAGTCAAAAACTCCAATACAGGTAGTTTATACTTCTGCAGGAAAAAAAACACAAAACCACACACACTGGCAATATTTATTCCTTTTTTTTTTTTTTTTTTCCTGATGGGCTGCTGGTTTTCCATGTTAATTATTAGGTAGACAGAAGAGCTGTTCAACTAGTTCACTTCCCCTATTCTTGAACAGATTGTTTGAGACATAATATGAATACTAATTAACGATAAAATATCTGTTCATGTTTTGAAATACGGACCAAGATAGCACTTTCTTAAAGTATCCTAGATAGTTCTGATACAATTAGCCCCGCTGGTCAGAAGCAAGGTCAAAATAAAATCTCAGAAGGATTTGAGCAAAATTGGCATGAGTTTTGGCTCAGATTCAGGGGGATTTTTGCAGAGTTCTTTAAAAAACAATTTAAAAACTCCCTCTGTTCCTAACATACTTGTTTGTATCTTAAGACGCAATTAATAGAAAAAGTGTTCCTAGCAACCCACCATGTTATGAGAGGGTGGATACAAGGGGGAAAGAAGGGGGAAAGGGTCTAAATGGCCTCAGGTTTGCAGCAACTCTATTTCAGGGGGGCATAATTTAGGATAAGGGAAGGAGGAGGAATGTTCCTCTTCTCTTTTCCAGTCACTTGGTCATGAAAATCAAGCATAAATAAACAATCAGGAGGGGCAAAGCAGCAAACCAGTACAAACACTGTTTTAGCAGATTTCAAGAGGTTATCTCTAGAATGTTTGAAGCTTGATACAGAAAATTGTTACCAGAGTAAAACGCATTCAAAAAAGGGAAGACATCATAATATCTTGTTCACAGTACTGAAATCTTACAACGGGAGATGTCACAATGTACAGTGTCAGTCCTTGTGTTGTGAAAGTTTTCTGCAAAACCCTGCTAGAACCTTACAACAGTTTATCTTTTTGGAGCATCTACAAGGATAACAGGATATCTTCCAGGCTATAGATTCACAGCGTATCAAGTGTAGAGGACTCTCATATCCAGTAAACTCAGCGCAGAAACAAAGCTACAATATAATGGATGTGTATTTATACACTAGATGTCTCATCTTACACTGATGATTTAATTTGCACTGTAGCCCATACACATATTTCCAGTGCTAAAATTTCGTTAAAGATGTGACAAATCAAAAATAAAACTGTACTGCTGAGATGCTTACTTGTACCAATTCATTTCCAATATAGCTCCACAGCAGTAAGCAGTTTATAAATGGTGACTCTTGCTTTTTCACAATTCTTCCCCTTTTGTATCACTGCAAGTTAAACAAAAGGTGAGTCTTACTATGGTGACATAATAGTTTAGCAGCCGTTTTGCTCAGTTAGTACAACTGTAATTTATCAAGGGAATCCAGTGGACAATCAGAACCTCAGACTCAACAATCCATACTCTAACCTATAGGAATTATAAACCTTTATTTGAGAATTATTACTTTTCATAGTGTAGCTGTGCTGCAGGAATTAAGTATAATACAGAGCTAGATCACAGCTAATACAGAGGGAAGATGGTATAGCAGAAAATCATTACTTTATTTCACCTTTTCTTTTCATCTGCATTTGCTTTTTAGGAAAGCATCTACAGAACCATGGAAAGGAAAAGTCAGAGGAATGCTTGGTGCCACTATGAACTGTTCTATCCCACGAAAAAGTTTTTAATGGTATTAGAAGTTACTGAAAGAACACAATATATCACATACAAAATATAACTCAGGAAAAGAAAAAAATAGAAAATCAGATTTAATTGGACGTAAGGACTAACTTAAGCTGCTAATTCACAGGAGGAGGCTATCATTACTGCTACTTAAAAAGAAGCAGAAGTAATAGGATACCTACAGATATGTATTGAGTTTTTTTGTTTTGTTAGTTTTTTTTTTAATTAAAGGCCAACAGCAATTACAGAAACTTCATGAAACTTTTCCTGCTGGCATAATTAAAACTGGCTAGTGATTAACAATTTAATATATAAATTGGAGTGAATTTCTCACAGAGAGATTTCAACTATTCACCCACAGATATTTAGGCCGATGTTAATGGTTGCACCATAGCTTCTTGGAGAGGATGAAGTCGATACGCAATCAGCAAAATCTTTGTTACCAAAGCAGTTTGATGTCTGAGTGACTGCTGCCCTTTAACAGGTCAGGGTGCATGAAAGAGTCAGTGACCTCCTGACCTAACAGTGAAATAACCCACCATTACCTTCAGTCAATGTAAATAAGCATAACTGACAACGCGCTAATAGGCTGCCTCTGGTCAGCCATGTGTACTTCTGACCTTAATGAAGACCTAAATCAATTAATACTCCAGGCAATAAAGACCTCTGGCTGATTAAGTTAGATAGAAATAATCTTTTCTAATGGGATTAAAGATGTAAGGTGGTGAACTTCTTATTTAATATATGATAATCCTTTCTTCCTAGGGCCCTCTTATTTTAGCTAATGACAGTAAAAAAGCTTTTTGCAATGGGAAATCTTTTATTCAACTACCTCGTGTGAATAAAGTTTTAAAGGTAATCCTCATTTTGGAATGGAGCTTCTCCTATTTCAAAATGCATTTGATCACCTAAGCTACAAGACTACAAAACACTCATCTTTTTGCATTGTTCTACACTACTAAAGTTGATTTTATCAAAGTATGATGTATTTTTTCTCTTTGAACTTATATATATTCAGATTGAAAATTCACATTTTTTATCAAGAAATGAAATTAAATACTGCAATTTCTTGGATGCTAAACTAGTGTGTATATATTTTGTTATCTGTAGTTTAGCAAAATCAAGATCCCACAAAGTTGACAATGAACTCAGTGTCATAATACTATCAACATACCTAAAACATTTGTGCATTTCCTAATTGGAAATTATACCAAAGAGAAGTATGATATAATGCAGTATGCATACACTGAGCAGCACCAAACCTGGCAATTCTCTAAAAAGGCTACTAACTTGACAGTGCATCTGAAAAAGCCACGATCTTAATTGTTATGAACACTAAATCAACTTCAAAATACTACTTCTGAATCCCTCCTATTCATGCTCTATGCTGCCCTGCAATCCTCTAAAAATAAAATAATTCAAATCAAGCCTTTATAATGTGCTAGATTTACAGCAGGCAATTTCATATAATATATTCTTGAAGGTCTGTAGTACCTTGAAGTTTAACAAAATGCTATATGCACAGACCTGAGAGAGGTGATCAGGTCAGAAAGCTTACCTTCTTTTAAGATCGAAGTTTCAACTTGGAAACACTTTTGAAAAACTATTCTATCCAAGCCCAGAAAATCATAATATTTGCATACATATTTTTGGCAATGTGTTGGTTACACTTAAGTCTTGATCAATGCCAAATCAATTTTATTCTGCTCTACTACTGATGGAAATAAAACCCACAGGCTTCAGAAGAGGAAGATTCAGAAACTGAAATTTTCACAGAAAAACCTACCTCAAAGGCTGTCACTCACATTCCAAGGGAGTATGAGACACAAAACAGAAATAAACCTAGCTTTTAAAGTCAGCAACTCTAGTTATAAACATTTAGGAAAGGTTCCAATAAACTGGTTGAAAAAGGCTTGCCATGTAATACACCCATGTGGGCATGACAGCAAGTCTGAAGTATTCTTGAGAAGTTTCCTTTTGGTTCACTTGGAATCTCCAATACACAGAGAGGAAAAGAAGAAATCCGAGGTTAAATATTCTTTATTTACTATGCATATTTCTGCTGATGTCCTGCACTGGCACACAAGATACATACTGTTCCTTTATGGAAAATCACTGTAGACAGTTCAAAGACGTAATTGCTATAAAGGATAAACTGTTCTCTACGTCCTAAAGGACAGGGTTTTTTCCTAAATAGAAAAAGAGCAGCCTGTCTGCTTGAAAATGAGCAAGTTAGCAAGAGTGTTAATCTTTGGTGCATTTCTTCCTTTGGGACAGTGGAATTCTAGTCTTTGTGACTATTAATCTGTCACCTTTTACAAAACCTACCATTTCCTCCCAAGCTTTTGGAAAAAAAAAATCACAAGTTCTCACACAACCGCATTAGCAAAATCTGCCAACTGTGAAAAATTGCAGAACACTCAGCTTTATGAACATACCTTATCTAAAAGATGGCGTAAAACCTCCAAACTGATTATCATTTACTCATTTCTTATTCATATCACTTTGAATAAAGATGCAAAACAAAATGAAAAAAAAACAACCACCCAAACGAAAAACCTCCAAAATTAAAATACAATTAGAGTTGGGACTGGGAATGAGAAATTTAATCAAATCAGTACTTACCAAAAAACCAAAAAGGCATATTCAGGGCCCAGAAAAACAAGAGGGAAAAGATTAGTATCTAAAAGTGTATGGCCATGCAAATCACTCAATGAGACATGGACTACTGAGCACTGCACAGAAAATGCATATTATGTCCATCACAGTTGAGCCTGGTTTTTAAAATTATATTATATATGCATAGATAAGGGAGTATAATGGTTGTAATACTTATGGACTCTTAAAATATCTGATACAACATATTTGGAAATGATTTTTAACTTTCACAATTATAAATGCTGTTAACTAGCTGATAGTCTGTTAGAAGAGACTAATGAAAATGCCGATGTACTGAAGTGGGGTGCCGTAGGGATTGGTATTAGGCCTGATTTTGTTTAACATCTTCATTAAGTCAATGGAAGAAGGGATTAACGGCATAGTAATGAAACCCGCAGAGGATACTAAATAAGAGTGTGTACCAGTAGAAATAATAAAAAAATAGACACAAGTTTGAAACAAAGACGGGAAATAAGAAAATGAGACAAGACTTAGGAGAAATGAAAACTCATGCCAGAACATATGGGGAAAATATTTTGAAAGATACATATTCATTACAAGGGAGAAAACTTGACTGCAGAAGTGCTGAACAGTTCATATTAAATCATAGTTGTGCTTCACTAAAAGCAAGTTTGGTATAGGACAAAAGAGGACAGTCTCTGTTCTCATGAAACACATCTAATTCATCAGCTCTATCAAATACTTGTTTCAGGTTCAGTAACAACTATCCTTTGCTAATGAAAGTGAAATTTCCTGAAACATCAGAAACTGGTACCATACACTTTGGGAAAGGTACGATTCCCATATTTCAAAATGAATGATGTAAAGATCAGGTGATATCAAAATTTCAGATGATTATTCAGAATTGACGAAGTACTTTTTTCCAGAAGTTTTTACATTTCACCACTAACACTGATTTTCAGTTTACAGGCTAGCATAGTTGCATTCGAAGTATTGGAATCTTCCAGGGTAAAGATATTAAAAAATATATTAAAAAATACTTTTTTCCTCTCTGTTAAATGGAGAATGTCTAAACCTTGCATAAGGTTACATAAGCAGTCATTTGGGTTTCCCATGCAGTTCATTTTCTATTTATGACTATTATCCTAAATTTATTCTGAAAAGGATGGCTTATAAGAGCATCCTTTCTTTGTAATTTCTATTAAGAAAAAAACCCCAACAAAACAAAACAAAACAAAGGAAAAAAATATAGCTAGCATGTTCAAATGGCATTGCTCCCTCCTTGATTTCTCCATTTTTCTCTAACTACGCTTACAATTCTAGCATACTGAAAAGCATTTATAACGAGAGAGGTTATAAACCAATTGTATCCTGAAACACACTGTCTAAAGGAAGATAAAGAAAAAAAAATAAAGCTATAAGAAGTCCTTATACACCTATATGAGTTTACACAACAGGGTTCATCTCAACTTTTATCAATCTAGTTAGAAAGGGATCTCATAATGCTTCCCAGATTAACTGACGTTTCTACTGAAAATATCCACTTACAATAGACTAATCCACCTGCAGTGATAAAACAGTCCAACAAGGCACAGAAGAAGTTTCTAGGCTGTCGTTTCTGCAAAAAACAGGGCTGCTACTGCTCAAGGCTATCCCATACTTCTGGATTACAGCATCCAAGGAGAACCATGGTTGTGGTCAGAAAAACCCATGAAGATTGAGTTGGTGTTTTTGACATCTCTATCTGCCTTTACAACCCTTAGTCATCCAAACCGTTTAATGGGTCAGTGTGATTATAAACAGAAGGGCAGCTAGGCAGAGAAAATACTATGGATTGAAAGGAGAAAGCTGTTCATCTCATGGCAGTAACTCCCAGTGTATAAAACATTAACACTATGACATTCCATTCTTACAGAAATGATTTCATTCCCAGCCACCACTTGACTGAATATTCTTACTCAAAATATGCTTTTCATGAGTGTCACGGCCTCCCTTAAGGTAAGTGGTTTGCGATAACTGGGAGACAGGAAGGAAGCAATTCCATAGAACCAAAAGCCAGTTAACTGTAGTAGCAGCCCTATGAAGCCAAAAGTGATAGCCCTCATTTTAGCCATACAGTGTGGTTTCGTACTTTACCTATGCACTATGTATACACAATCTTACATGGATCTTACTTGTATCTATGATTATCCAAGTAAGAATCATTAAAACACTTTAATGTATGTCAAAGATTACTTAGTGCAGAAGTCTACTTTATAACAAACACACCCACAACTTCCCAGTGGAAATGAAAGGAAACTTACGCAGGCAACTAGGTGTACAGATACAATATAAGTAACAGTAATGCACACAGAATGGAAGATACACAATACTCAGTATTTAGCATGACCTTTAACCTTTTTATTCATATTACAGTGGTAGGAACACCTTACATAACAGAATACTTTTCTCTAGGGACCCTCCAATGCAAAAATATTTCAAGTTTTGATTTTACTTACAGAAACTGAAACTTGCAACAAAAATCCACAAATATAATATTCTTGGCCAAACTACTGTTATATTATCTTTTCTGCATCATCAATCAAACTTGATAAAGAGATGAGTTTGGATATCAAGAACCCTGTGGCATAAGCTGCAAAATCCTGCGAAATCCAATAGTAGAAGAGTCCCCAGTAAAAAATTCTGTGTTCTGAGCAGTAAGACATGACCCAACCTATACTCTTAAAGAATTTGTAATTTGACAGTGACAGTGTATTATAAATTATCATATAACCTGAAATACAATGTTCATGAAGTTCAATCCAAGAAAAAAAGGAAAGGAAAGTAACACACCTTGTTAGGAAAGTAACACCCTTGTTCTACACATGCAATGCCTATCCTAAGGTCTAAGGATTTTAGGCTAGAACAAAATGAAATTATAGAGCAAAATAAAATTAATGCTAATAAGACAAAGACAGCAATGATTTTAGAAGTAAGCTAAAACCACACTTTTAACAACCTCTAGTTGCTGCACCCCTAAACACTCATCTTTTATCATAATTGCAGAATGGATGACATCCCTATCCAAAATATCACTAAACTCCTAAATGTGCAATCAGGGAGATTTTACTATGTACCTTTCAAAGGGCAGTTTTTCTATTAGATATTAGATCTGCAGCACCTTGTGAGAAAAAGTTACCTATTGACTAAGTGGTAATTTGTAGCATTTAAAACCTAACTTTCTGTAACAAATTAAATTCTGTGTTATAACTGGACTGTAACTGTATTATAATTATATTCTGTGCTGTAAGGCATATTCATTTGGGTATGGAGTTAGAATCTCACATCATACATTTTCTTAATTTTTTCTGTGTGTATTTTTTTTTCTATCGTTCACCTTACTGCTCTTTTATATATTTTCACAGAATTTTCTAGATGGTTTAAAAGGACAAAACTTGGGAACCGAAAATTGCAGTATACTGACAGTATATTAGTAACTGACAGATTACTAAAAAATAAGTATCTTGTCTTCTACCAACCAAGCTGCTATCCTGTTTCTGTCCATCTTACATCACAAAATCAGGTCAAGAAACTGTGCTTGCAAACCTCCTCTGTTCATAGCCAGTTTTGCTTCCCTTACTAATAAAAGTAATTGTTTTGGCTAGTGAAAACTAATTGTAGAGTCAAGCCTTCTGATATAAAAATGTGCACAAAGCAAAACATTGAAACTAAAAGGGGGAAGGAGGGGCAGAGTGCTGTAAGAAACAATCCAGTGGTTTGGATAAACAGTTGAGATCCAGCTGTGACCAAGGTTCAAATTCCTTCTTTGCTGTTTTTCTTTTGCCCGGTAATGGCAGCGCTGTTTCAGGAACAAGCAGTCCCCAAAGCACAGATCTCATTTTTTAGCTCTCTAATTCGTTTAAATAAACTCATTTTTTTGAGACCAAGACTGTGTTCTGATCCTTGATGAGTGTTTTAATCAATATGCTAGAAGTTAATATAGCATGTAAAGATCGTTCTCTGTGACAAAAGTGCTAGTAAGGATCTAGACAAGCTTTACAATGAATGTTAAATCGAAATCGATACATTCCCGAATATGATTTCTACCTTAATAATCCAACACTATCCAAAAATGAAACACCCTACTGAAATTATAAGTATTCCAAATTGGTGAGACAGACCTTCTAGATTTTTGGAACACTAAGCATTTAGCAATATGAAAGATACTTAGCATACACTGCAGAACATGTATACCTTGCACCGCAGAACATTTAGACCAAGATGATCCCATATGAACAAAAGTTTAGTGAAATATTTAGGCTACTTCAAAAGAAGTGAGATGATAAAATGGATGTCACGTGGGAAAAGTAGATTTAAATAATTTTTTTGAAAATAAAATCAAAATACTTACAGAAGCCTAATGGAAGCATGAGATGTGAGCAAGACATTCTCTTTGAAGTATGATGTTTAAAACTTACTTAAGCACAAAACTGATGAATTAAAACAATATCAGTGACATTACTATGAGAAAATCTTTGAACTTTTTATTTTAATTTTATGAATAACCAACAGAGTACCTCTTCAAAAACAGAGGTTGTATCAAAGCCTACAAATTATGCTGAGAACAGCTTAAATATCTAATTTTGCTTTTTTGAGCATAGGAAAATTATAGGTGTGTCACTGAAAATATGACAATACGAATCTCTAATATTTTGCTCTTTCATCCCAACAGAAACATTAATTATCAGCTAAACAGTGCACAGTATTTGAAAAGCATGAAAAGATACCAAAAGTTCCAATGATGGAAACTGTCTTCTACAAATGTTACATTATGTTTACGAGACACTTAAGATTGAAGTTGTATGACTTGACTTTATCTATCAGCTTTAAGTACTGTTTTAGGATTTTGTGGAAAGATTGGGCTTTGTTGTTAAAAAAGTTTGTCCGAAACTCAACCAGCTAGAATAATTTGTTACAAAGTCCAGTGAAGCATAGTTAACACACAGCATCTTTCCATGTGTGCCTCCAGAGTTTGGGTTTTGCAATATAATTGTTCACAGCATTTCATTCCAATCCTCAGGGTTTTTGCCGTTCAGGCCTGAAGGAGTTAAATCTTATAGCTCTTCAACAGAAAAACAATTACATGTTTTTGCAGAATAATATCACATGCTGATAGTGAATAATTAAACGCTCAAACCAAAGAGAAATGAACTATTTCTGTGATGTATGTTTTGAACTTCTAATAGCTAGTCTGATTTTTCAGAATAATATCTGTGTCAGAATCAAGAAGGACACTAATAGTGAATGAAGAAGAGTATGAAAGAAAAATGCATTTAATATGAAGAAAGATAAGAAACAGAGTAATTCCAACTTTTATTTTTGTTTGCAATGATAACCCAGAGTGTCATGGACATTTATGTATAGGAAAGTTATTCATTGTACACTCTGACCTTCTAAGGTTATATAATGTTTTAATTTTGTGCAAAACTTAACCGAAGCAGAAAGTGCACCTTGCAGGACTAGATCCTAGATGCAAAACAAGACAATGGTGAAATCCAAATGGAAAAAGCCCTTTAAAACACCATCAGAGTATAGTAAGTCAGCACAACACCTTTTTTTTTAGGAGGAAAAATTCTGCTATAGGGAGCTGGTTTGATAGACCTTTGAAGGTCTTCAAAACTCTCACTAATATGTTATTCTCTAAAAAATATTCCCATAATTCTGCTGTCTCCCATCATTCCTTGCCTCGAGATTCATCTGTCAACTTTGATGCATCTTTTAAAGTTCCCCTCCAAGCCTAAAAACCATGACTACAGACCACAGAAGAGAACTCTTTGCTTTGAAACTATCTGATCAATCAGAAGATCATTTACCTGCAAGCATTATTTGGTGAAGCTAAAGCGGCACATCAACCGGCAGCATCTGAAGGCTGAGGCAGCAAAACGTCAACAACAAATTGTCATTGGCATTCCATTTATGAACCTTCAAACAGCATCAGATCTTTTCCATGGGAAACCAGATCAGGTCAGACTGGAGCTGAATATTTCTTAACAAGCTAACCATCAAAAGAACTTACGTTTTGAATAAAAAGGCTATCATTTGTTGATTTGAATATCAAAGGGATCCACTGCAAACTCCCAGTCTAGAAAAACCTCCCTAAGCTACACCAGACAGGTGTTTAATAATCTATTATTAAGGCACTATTTTAGGTTACTCAGAATCATAAAAAATAGCTGTAACTGTGAAGCTGCAAATGGGACTGCACAAAGAAATGAATGCTATTAACATACTATTAACAATTCAAAAGAATGAGTTGACATACCAATCAAACTTGTTAATTGACTGTCAATGGCCTGTCCCTGAATATACAACATGACTGCATTATATATTTCAAATGCTGACAGGAAGACAGTTTCATTTGCATTAACTTCATAAACTGATCAACAACCAAACTGCCACATACATTTATAATGGGAAGCTGAATCATTTCAATATTCATGCAGCTCTGTAATTGTAAATTAGGTGCTGGCAAACAATACAATACTGTACATACTCTAAAATATCCTAAATTTCTCTGACCTACTTTCTTTTTTTATTTTAAAAGAACAGTGGAGAAAAGTTGTCTCTTACAGAGATGATTATTACTTTAATTTATGGTTCATGCCTTAGGCAAAATTTGTTTGCAACCTAGTTCGCAACGATAGTTTATAACTCTGCTCTAGATGCATAACTGGTCCCAATATATGAGGCACGCAAGGTGATGTAAAATTTTTCTTGCCTTAGTTCTGTGAAATGTAAATACCATGAAACTACAGTGTAAATCTGTAAAAAAAAAAAAGAAAAAAGAAAATCTGTACTTTTTCCCTGCTATGACACAAAGCAGATGTCAGCACTGAAACCACAGAAACTTTCTAATTAGACACTGAAACATCTAATTGAAAGTGGAAAGTATTGTTCTTGCACATCCTCCTCTAAGTCCTGGAATTTATTGCCCTCAGAGGTCCTGTCTATATAAAGTATGTTTCCTAAAAATACCTCATAATTACACACATTCGGTTTCATTGGGACTGACAGTGATAACGGCTGTGATAGTACTGCCATTTGGGCCAAATGGTTAGTTAGACATTCTCTGAGCAAAATCACAAATCACTAGAGTTGAGAGCAAAAGCGCTTGTGGCTCTTTGGTGTTTCTGCACATATTTATCAATCCAGTGGAAATGACCAAGGGCTGATAATAGGAGGAAAATGACAGAAAAAAAAATCCCAAGACAAGGCACAAGTTAACATTCTTCGCTTTTCCCATTTAGGATCTCCTCCTGCAACATTTACTATCTGGCACTCCTGCTTACTGAGAAATACAATTCCAGCTAAACTCACAGAGAAGCTTTCAAATGTTGTCATGAACGAATCTGTGTATCAGTATCTATCTGTACCGTTTAACTGAGCAGGGTGGATATGAAAGAAGAAATTTGTTTTTATTTGTTCGTGAAGTGCTATAGGCATATTTATCACCGTTTATATAGAAATAATAATATCTCCATCACTCTGAGAACTGGAGAAATGAAGCTTATGCCACAAATGAGGATTAAGTCACGAGGGGTCTGGAAGTCTTCCACTGAAGGCTAAGTAGCAATTGATCAAAAATTCTGAAGTTGTCGGGTCAGTTGCATTCCCTCTGTATTTGTACGAGCCAGAGGAAGTGTTTTAAACGTCTCAAGTATAAATGCATGTTGTCTTCTTTCTCCCTCTTTTATTATTAGTACTTTCATCCTGTCACTCCACCAGTCACTTCCCTGGCTCTAAAGTTATTGCAAGATCCTATCACTGCACACTAGCGTAACCATACAGGTATCACATAAATGTCCAATAAATCTGCAGTCATGACAATCTTCTCCTACATTTCTTTCAGATAAAGCATATCAGAGGAGAATTTCAGTGAACTGCTATTTTTTAGACTTTATTGTTTGTAGTGTAGATGTGAGAGGCAGAAGCAAAAAATATTCACATTTATTGTTCTAGCAACTGCAATTGAAGAGTAGAAAGACTAACAAACGGAAATATAAAGCCTTTAGAAAAGCTGAATATAGCAGTGCCACTGGGGTGATGCCAGTCCCAAATCATCCTAACTGGTAATCATGAAAGATTACTTATACTACAAACTAGATATTAGCTTTGATATCTTCCCTGAAGTATAAGCTGAGTAACTGTCATACTGAATAACATCATATGATGGGTACTGCTAAGTTCTTACACTGACAAAACAGGAATCATTAAAGCTTCAACATTCTTTCAGGTAATCAATGTAATATAAGCAGTGCGTGATTAAAAGCATTTAAAACATGAAAAGTGTCAAGGTAAAGAACAGCTCATTACTCAAAGGACGTAGTATATAAAACCAGCCATCACAGAAGGAGACGGTCATTTATTACCAGTGTTAAGAGTAACCCAGAAGTACAGTGAATTCAGTAATTCATGCTCCAAGGTTTACATATACATATAAACATAAATACAGCTGAATATATATATACATGCATGCATATATATACAGCTGAATTATTTTCACACGTACATATTACTGTAACAGAAATTATGTGATGCATGTTCATGTTTCAAAAAGACACTGGATTAATTTTAAGAAGCTACAGGAGCTGCACTCCTTCAAAATTTACATTTGACATAGTCACATTCTAATTTACTCAGACACATTTTCAACTAAATTTTCACCATCTTAGTTGAAATCTCCTGACTCCCAATAGCCTGTGACCAGTATAGTTTTTGTTGGTTTTGACCTTGAAAGAATGAAATTTTCTATCACACAGATGGAAGCCCCATCCACGGGGGAAACAGCTTTCTCGGAGACTACTTTGTCCAACAAACTTGATTATCACAGAACTCACGATCATTGTCTTTCAATTGGAAGCCAGGCTTCTCAAACTTTGCTG
Source organism: Laterallus jamaicensis coturniculus (assembly GCA_022605575.1). Taxonomy (NCBI): domain Eukaryota; kingdom Metazoa; phylum Chordata; class Aves; order Gruiformes; family Rallidae; genus Laterallus; species Laterallus jamaicensis. Next base: position 769,792 of record JAKCOX010000045.1, on the reverse strand, counting down.
TCTTTGGAAATCTCACAAACACATTTTGGACATTTTATTAGGCAAAAGGATTAAGCAAAACACTTTCAACCAGGGCACAGCTGCACATACACCGTTTGTTTTGGATGAGGATGGTGTATACAACAAAAGTGTAAGCAGTACTTTTGCTGAATGCATTACTGTCAGTTGCTTGGTGATTAATGGCAAGGTCAGGACTTGTATTATATTGTACTGCAGAGGGAGAAGGGTTCAAGAAACCAATCCCATTCCAAGTTCATAATTGAACAATGAGTAGCTTAACACAAACTTGTCTGTATTTCCTGTTTTAATAAGGAAAAATGGAGATGAACAAATAAAAAAAAAATTGCCATTTACTGAGAAAAAATTCAGTATATTAGATGCCTAACAAAAATATTCTAGATTCCATTACAGTCCTGTTTCCAGTCCCACAGAAGGAATATCATTCTGAGACCTCCTTTAGTATGAATCACTATTATAGTTTTTAAAAACAGAGTAACTAAGAATTTAATTTAAGGGGATCACCCACATGGATTGAAAAGAGGATGATATTAAAGGGTTAAGGTGTTCCATACTCCTGAGCGTTTGTGCAATATCTATGTTTGTGTGGGAAAGTGCAACAATATTAGCATCAGCTTCTTTTAACTTCTCACAAACAGGTGCCAAGAAAAATGCATGAGGAAAAAGAAGCAATTCCATAAATCTAGAATGTGCCTTGTATGAAACGTGTAGTTCTAATATCAGTCTGATTACTGCACAGTTATAGAACTGGCATAACAAGGAAGTTAATTTATTACTGATTTCAACATCAGGTTTAGTATTACCATACAGGGAGATGTATCAACAAATATGCACATATAGGTAATATTAACATGACAGAGATGAGAACTTAAGTCATGATTTGGAAATACCGAAAATCAGAATAGATATGGAAACTTTATGCATATTTGATTGTAGGTGAAATATACATGCTTTTACATTAAAAAAGCACATTTATATTTAAGAAGATGAACCTGAACTTTTTTTTCAGGATGTTCAGAATTATGACAAACACATTAGAGCAACATTAACAGACTTTTTGCAATGCTTTATTCCTGTTTTTCAAGCAAGTCGGTACTTTCTTGATATTGCTTTCCAATTACTTTACTTAACCTTCATAGTATGTAAAGGGATTTGTCCTGAGAGAAGTTACAAAAAAGGAAGTTTGAATTTTCTACCTGAAGTTTCTCATTTACATTATGCAGCAAATCTGTTACACTTTTCCTAATGAAAGTGTTTTCCTCTGCAGCTTACCTCATAGGTAAAAAAGGATAATTTTTTTTCCTGAAATTTGCTCAACAATTATGGGAAGTAAACAATAAATTCAGCCAATGATCTTTTTTTCTTAATTTCTCAGGCATTCTAGGATAAAGTTGAGAGAATTAATGTTCAGAAACCACAGAAAACCCACCATTTACAGAATTCAAATTTATTGCTACCTTTTCAGAATTTAGGAAAAAACAAAACAAAAACCTAAAATAAAACCTTGCAGAAAGCTAGAACTTCAGGCAATGTGAGCTGCAGACAGACTATGAGATTCTTCAGGCACTTCCTCATACACAGAATAAGATCTGACAGATTTCTTCACATGAGGGGCAGGCCCAGAAAGAGCATGTTTGTCAAATGTTTAGTAGCCTGCCCATTCAAGGAGCATCCTAAGCTTTTCCATCCCACCAGCAGAGCACTCAGTCCCAAATAAACATAACTTCCTATAAAACTCTTTTTAATATTATTTGCTTTTTATCCAAGGGCTGAGATAACAAAATGAAGTATGCCATGTAATTAATAACACCTAATACAGCGAACTCATACGCTAGCCATTATAAAGCAAAACTATAGTACAGCTGCACAGTTGTTTTTTTAGAAGGTGAAGCTTAAAAGTTTGTTTAAAAGTTTACTAGAATAATAAATTAGGAATACAATACCAATGATGTAGCAGCACCACCAGCACCACCACCCAGAAATAAAATCACCAGAAACAGCTTTTTTTCTATTTCAGTCTGAGGTAAGTATATAGCAAAAAATATGGTGCAACAATATAATGTCCTGTTTATACCATGTACCTCATAACTCATGAAGCCTCCCAGAAAGCAGAATTAACCTGTTTCAGTGTCTCATCACCCTCACAGTAAAGAGTTTTTCCTTCTGTCTAATCTAAATCCACCTTCTTTTTGTTTAAAAACATTACCCCTTTTCCTATCACTACATGCCCTTTATAATTGATCCCTTACATAATCACCTCTGCATTCGATATAGGAACCCCATTTCATTTAGCAAGCAGATGTTTACAGATTAGAAGGTTGGTTTCTTTAGTTTTTAAAATTTCTATGTAGTTAAATCTATGTTTTCTTCTTTAAGCCACTACATGGTATCCAGCTTTGAATGGTCTCCCAAACAGGGATCTCTCACCTTCTGGTAGTTCCACCTTCCTTGACCCATTCACATCGCTCTACCACTGTTCTCCTGAGACAGCAAGGACTGTGCCTCATTTCATCCCCCTGACACTCTAAATCAGGAAGAGCAGAGGGTACACACTGTGTGCCACTGGTCTCCTTAAAATATCTGGTTCACTAATTTGAAAGAGTATGGAATTGGCAGGTATTTGGAGATTGAGAAAAAGATGAGGAAAGACAGCACTGTTCTCCCCAGAGAGGATTCAGTATCTCAGAAAAAATAGGAGCATAATTTTCTCTAGCACTAAAGTTACAAATACAAGTTACAATATAGTGAACTACAGCATTAATCATTCTCCATGCATAAAATTCCACTATTCCAGACTTCTGAGACACCACAGGAAAAAAAAAAAAAAAAAAGAGAACAATACAATACTAATTTACAGATAAAGAACTGAGACCTAGTACAATTAAACAATTTACCCATATTTGATAAGGAAGTCTTGTATGTAAAACAGATATTCAGATGCTGTTTCAGTAAGCATCACAAGATCTCTCTACTTTTCATGCCCCACACTGACCTGTTATACTCTTTCAGTCCAGCCTGAATTGCAAGTGAAACAATGCATATGGATGTATAATATGGATCCAGTAACAGTAACACTATGTGTTTTGAAACATAGCCGGTGAAATTTCTAATCAAATGTTTTTATGCATATTGTTCTTATCTTCAAAAATATTTTAAATGTTAATTTATCCAAGTATATTAAAAAGTATTTTAATTCATAGTCAGGAAGTTGTTCCTGAAGGCTATGTGACTAATAGCTTTGAAGACTTAAAATGTTTATTTACAAAAGTACAGGGCATCACCCAGAGCTCCTGGAAGTCACTCTGTCAGTAAAGCTTAAAGTTATTCTGGGGACACACCAGAGTTTAGTCTCCAGGACAGCTGAGTCATCTGCTTTGCAGCTGACAGAATACTGCAGCACAGTTAGGTCAAAATTGTTATACATAGTGAGAGCAGTCACCCAGTTTGGAAAAAAGGACGTAACATACCGGTTTTAGAAAGTTTTATAGGAACACAGTAGAAGTAAACAAAAAGTCCTGCAATGATAAAGCTCCAAACCTTGCAATATTCAAGTGCCTCTTGAATAATGAATGGATCCAATAGCATGATCTCTATGAAACACTATTGCACTGCTCCTACAACCCAAACTACTGATGTGCTAAAATGCAACCCCAGAAATTATACTGGTGCCTATCAGTTTGACCATCCCGATAGCTGAGGCTTAGAATCCATCACTGAAATAATACCTAATATTAACCTATGGAAATACACACAATAATATTGCCAAGCATATATCTCAAGACTGCCTTTAGAAGAAACGAAAGACTATTACACTTGAAATTCCTTCCCAAAGTTCTAAGTGAGATTAAGTTTTTATAGCAAATTTCCCTCAGTACTTAAAGGTTTTTCTTATACATATGGATAGGACCTGTCCATGCTGCACATCTCTGGACATTTCCCACACCAAAGTGGTAACACGACCTACAAACTTGGAGTTCTCTAACTCTCACAGTGTTCTCTAACTGCCACAATGCTGTCACAATACATTTCCTTTTTCACCTGACTTTAGAGAACTTACTACAAGATACTACAAGATAGTGGACCAGAGAAACTCAACTTAAAGTTGAGTCCATCCTGTGACAGTTCCACAGAGAAACTGTCTTTGGTAAAGTTGCTTTTCCAACTGGGACAAAAAAATTAAATAGTCGCAGACAATGGAACAAAGATGACAACTGTGGCATCACCTAGGACAATGCCACGGGGAGGTTTCATGCAGGGAGGTTTCATCTGCATCTCTAAGGAAATTTAATCTCTTTTAAGTGAGTGCTATGAGGAATTTCTTTCAAACTGATAAAACATTTTTAATTGCAAACATGCACTTCTTGAAACAATACATATTAATGGATTAACCATTACATGAGTTAAAATTATGATTTTAAATAAATCATACCTCTATATGCCTCAGCCATTGTATTTTTTTAATATTTCAAATAATTCAAAATTGTCCCAAATCTTGCTACTGATGAAAAACAGAGTGCAAACAGGCTAGATTTTTCAAGTTTGTTATACTTAATTATTATAACGACATAAGCTCTTGATCTGGAAGCCAATGTAAAGGCTAAAGATGGAATAGAAATGTCTGTTTTTCCCTAATCATGAGTAGCTTTTCAAAGTGCAGCTTAAACAAAGTAACTTCCTGGACCTTCCATGTACTGTTTATTTTGTTAATAGATTTTAAAGGCAGTATCTTTCACACCTCTACAGCTGAAATTAATCTCTACCTGTCTTTAACACTTTTAACTATTTTTCTTGAGGGCTGACTTGCATCAAGACATATTCATAATAAAAATCTTAAATTGGGCAGCTATCAGAAAACCTACAATCTTAACAGACAGTATTTTAAATCTTCCTGTGAGAGAAACAGGACCCACAACCATGAAAAGATAAATCTGTCAGAAAACTGTAAAAGATTTCACATTCTGGAGCTATTATTAAGCCCCTAACTGCTAAGTGCATTTTTTCCGAGAAAACAATCTCTCTTGTCAAAAAACATTCAGAACTATCTGAGGTCCTAAAGTATTGAGGAGAGAAGAATTGGTTTCCTACTTGAAATTCCTCTGAATGTTCAGAAGGCTCTGGATAGAAGGACCTTACAGTGATTCACAGGCTGGTATAAATTTCAGAAGTCTATGCAAGTCAACGTAAACTATGGGGAGCTGGAAGAAGAGCTTGTGATTTGCAGCTGTTACTTATGTGCATGGTGTTTTAAAGCACAGTAAAGAGATGAGACAAATCACTTCCTTTGATTCAATTCTCAATTTGGTATTATATGCTTAAAATAAAGCAGAGACTCAGGATAGGAGCTGGAAGATGCATGCCAAGCTCCTAATCAACATAATTGACTAATAATACTTAACAACCTTAGTAACTACCTGATTACTTTTTGCAACTAGCCAATGAAAATTAATAGCCTTCAGAGTCAAGTATATAATAATTGAAAAACTGAATATAAGCAAGCAAATTAAAAATACCATTTAAAACAGAAAATCATGTGGTTTCAAGTGAGGGTGACAATAAGGAAAATCAAGTTGCATAAACAGTCCTACAATTTTTAGCTTATTTCACTTCACTTTCTCATGTCCATAAATACTATTCTGCATTTATCTCTGGACATCTGGCCACTTGTGCAGAGTAGAAACTTAAAATGCACGTTGAATATTCACATCTCAGACATGTTCACCAAACAAGTACCCACTGAGCCTACAGTGTACACACAGCAAACTGGCACTTCAACTACAAGCCTCCCCTGTTACTTAAGAACTGTGCACATGACAGGAGTCCTTCACGTTTATTTAAAGCTATTTGAAATTCCTTTTATGGGGTTGTCTTCAACTTGACCTTCAAGCATATTTGCATGTTTAATGGACTGCATTTAAATGAAAAATCTATTTAGAAAAAAAAGATTAAGTAAATAAATAAAAATCCTGAAAAAATTTTCAGTAAAGTGAGTCCTTTTGTAATTACTGCTATAATCTTTCAGTTTAAGTGCAATCAGCGTATCACACAAGAATATAACCTTGTAAGGCTAAAATATGAGACAAACAAAACCCAACACTATCCTATTAGTCTTTCACTGGTTGTTTCTGCTTATACCTTCCTGGATCTTTTAAAGGCTACATTCAATTTTTGCATCCCAGCATTCTCTGGACTCTGTTTTCACATGGGAAACAATAGTATTTTCAGGGTGGCACTTCATGAACATTATTAGCATCTCATAGCAAATCGTAATTGCAGTCACTAAAAAGATTCTCATACCGCGGGGAAATTTCTTACCCTACCACTGCTCAGTATATCAATATTTTCTGTTTAGGAACATAATTGCAATGTAACAAAGCAAAGCTTCACTCTAAGTGTACACAGATAAGTGTAACTTAGAGTAGAATTTTACTATAAGGTAACATTTGATATCCAGAAGTGCAGATGTACTGATGATGAATAAAATGAAAAATATATGACCACAATAACTGCTCATATGGTTATTCAACTTCAATATAAAATCACATATTCAGAAAATTTCAGTAGCTTTATTATATATGCCTACTTCCAATATTTTGAGTCTCCCTTACACAACCAGATTTTCAAAATTGCTCAGCAGGTTTCAGCTCCCATGGAGGTAACCTTGAGTACAGAAAAACAGAAAATCCTATGAACTACAACCTTTGTATGAAAATACACTTAGTTAATGACTACTATACTGAAAATAAAGGATTTTTATTTTAAAGTACTGTCACGCTGAGCCCTCCTGAACACTAGTTAAATGATGTAGTTAAATTTTTTTACAAAGAGAATAATTTTCTATAATCAGAAGGGAAAAAACAGGAATGAAAATTGTGTGTAAGGCTAGCAGACAAATATTACAAACAGCCACTTTTCCTGCTTAGCATAGAAGACTAAATTGTGAGCAGTCATACAGTATAAAGATAAAATAAAGAAGAATGGCACAAGCGGTAGTGAGGTGTCCAGGCAGACTAGCAGTGTTTCAGACCCACCTCCATGATTTACATGGATCAAGGCATTGTATATACTTTTTGTAAATGACAGTAATTAACTTTTTGGTACTCTGAACAGGAGGGAAGGCTGGGAAAGCACACAGACATAGGGGGATTCAGCTGAGAATGTAATAAACTGAACTAATCACTTGGAACACACTCATCTTTAATCCGCTTTGGTTCTTCCTCTTGGGAAGGGAAAACCCCACCAGTCATACAGGAGGTCTCACTCATCCATAGCTCTCTCCTGCTTCCCCATCTTAACCTCTTTTCAATTTATGGTCCTCCAAGCCCTACATCAAGTACTTTTCAGGATAACACTTTTGAGTCAGCAAATTACATGTCTGCAAGTATTCTTGACATCTTAATGTCCCACAACATTGTTTTAGAGAAAAAAAAAAAAATTGGCTTTTTTTTTTTTTGGAAATTTCTTTCAAATTTTTAAATTTAAGAAAAACATGCACATTATGAAAAAAAAAGTAGCAGCCTTCTAAAAATGTTAGCAAATTAAACCTTGGCAATACTTGTTACTTTCCTCCAAATTCTGAAATGTTAAATTAAAAACACATCTAAAACACTTCAATCAATTTACTTTTTGCACAGATTTTATACTGTTTGCTTAAACAAGCATAGATGTTGAAAATGCTCTTTTTGCTGTGTCACAGAGCTGTATTGTTCAATTTATTTTTCCTTTTTTCTTTGAGAACACAGGGAGATCTCTGGGGAAGGGACATTGTGCAGTGCTTGAGAGTCTGGACAGACTCTTTACTTTTCACAAACTGCAGTAATAGCAGTGTGGAAATGAACATACTGATGTTTACAAAGGCCTCATAATAATACAAATTAACAGAGTTTTTCTGCACTTTTCCTTTGTTTCATGACTTTCCTTTTATTATTTTTTTTAATCTTGGCATTTTGCTTTACTTTTTTCTGTAGTTCAGTGTTCTCATTAGTTTGGGGAGATCAGGCTGGATCTGATTGCCCAAGGGAGGTGATCCTGCTGCGGCTCCATGCCCCAGAACCAATGCTTAGTGATGCTGAGCACTTACTCCCAGCAGGTACATGTATACAGATCATGCATGTGTGCCACATGCCAAATATATGTGGCCAGCCATAGCGATCAACATAGTCAGCAACACCGAGCACTCACATTAACAGAAACAGCAGCAAAAGTCTCATCCCGCTGCCCTCCCTGGCTGATCAGGATGGCAGTACATTACTAAGAATATAAATACATACATGTACAATATGGATCCTTCCAGCAGCTGGGCCCAGACACTCAGTGTCCAACAGCTGTCCCTCATTCCCAGTCTCTCTAGGCACAGTCAAATCTACATATGAGCCCCTGAGGCTGCAGCCCCACTCCAATCACTGGTGCAGACTCTGTACTCACACACAGACATATATATACACAAGTACACCTCCCGCCCTCCAACTCACCCCCATCCCCTGCAAAGTGGCCTTGATTTCATTCACTCCAGTCTCTCCAGTTGCCACCACCCAGGCCCACGGGCTCCCTGACCCATGAGCTGGCTCCAGCTGCCAGCACTCAGAGGCTTCCCCAGACACAGGCTGTAGAGTCCCTCACCCAGGAAAGAGTTAAGAGAGAAATTGAATATGAAAATAGGGCAGACCAAGTTTCTATTATGTAAAATTACTGTCTTCGCAGATGAGGAAGCAGCAGTGCATATTGTCTAGCTGGACTTCAATAAGGCTTTTGACACTGTCTTCCATACCACCCTCACAGAGAAGCTGTTGATATATGGGTTGGATCAGCAGACAGTGAGGTGGACTGAAAACTGGCTGGACAGCTAAGTCCAGAGGGTGGAGACCAGTGGTACAAAGTCTCTTGTACATGGCCAGTAATAAGCAGTCTATATTGGGTCCAATCCTGTTCAAAATCTTTATTAATAACCTGGAAGATGGAGAAAAATACACTCTTGGCAAGTCTGCAGATGGCAAGTCTGCAAGGAGCACCTGATATACCAGAGAGTCATGCTGACATCCAGAGGGATCTGTGGAGGCATGGGCTGACAGGAACTGCATGATGTTCAACAAGGAGTAGTTGAAAATCCTGCACCAGGGAAGGAGCAAATTCATGCTTGAGGCCCAACTGGCTGGAAAGCAGCTTTGTAGAAAAGCACCTTGAGGTCCTGGTAGACACCAAGTTGATGATGAGCCAGTAAAGTGCAGCATAGAGACCGTATCCCGGGCTGCATTCAGAGAGTTGCTGACAGGTCAAGGGAGGTGATCCTTCTCCAAGACTCAGCACTGGTGTGGCCACACCTGGAGTGCTGTGTCTGGTTCTGGGTTCCTCTGTACAAGAGACAGAGTGTTCATGGGCCACTAAGATGATTAAGAAACTGAAGTATTTCACCTACCAGGTAAGGCTGAGAGAACTTGGACCATTCTGCTTTTAGAGAATAGAAGGCTCGGGGGTGGGGTTCATTAGTGTATATATAAATAATTGGAGAGAGTCTGCAAAGAGAACAGAGATGGTGCTTTCTCGGGGTACCCAGTGATAGGACCAGAGGCAAGAGGCACCAGGTGAAACACAGGAGGTTCCCTCTGAACATCAAGAAACACTTTTTTACTGTGAGGGTGACTAAGCATTGGCTCAGGTTGCCAAGAGAATTTGTGGCATCTCCATCCGTGGAGATACGCAGAAGCTGTCTGGTCACAGTTGTGGGCAAACTGCTCTAGGTGGCCCTGTTTGAGCAAGGGGGCTGGGCAAGATGACCTCTAGATAACCCTTCCAACCTCAACCATTCTGTTATTCTGTGAAATGTAAGCACAGACAGCCACATGACGACATTCTATAGCATAATTAACAGCTACATCCTACACATGAATGAATGTGCTTTAGACATTCCCATTTACTAATAATAGTTCCACCCCCATTTTCCTTGGCCATTCGCTCTGTCTCTCAGTGCAAACCCTTTCTCTTCTACTCTTTTATCATTCTCCTCACTTGCTCAGAATGCAATACAGAAGTAGCTGAAATGCCAACAGACTGACCACAGTGCAATTTACCTGGGTGAGTGCAGTATAGACATGCTCCGACTCAATTTCCAATCTACAGGCTGTATCTTTGCAGTCCCAGATTCTCTAACCATAATGTAGTCAGAGTACTGTATTCACCCTGCATCCCAAGTGATACTACTCCTGCATTCCTATTTCTTCTTCCCTCAATCCTTTTCCAATTTTTACAGACCAATAGAAAACAAGATGCAGAGGACACAAATTCATTGTAAAGCAAAGACTGACTATACAGCACTTTTCTTCTGCATCTGCCAAAATAGGAATGAGTGCCTCCTCCCCTATTACTAAACCTAAGCACTACAGCAATAAGCTTTATAAAAGATTATGCTACATTTCTAGAGAATTCACAAACAGTCTAGGAAAATTTTAAAACAGATGCTTTAGTTATTAATGTCCAACAAAAAAATTTACTTATTTAGGGTCTCTCTCATGTTTTATATTAGTTACATAATTACAGGGCAGAAAACATTATTTATATAAATTGAAAAAATTGACTTGTTATATCAGAGAATCACAGAATCTTAGGGGTTGGAAGGGACCTCAAGAGATCATCGGGTCCAATCCCCCTGCCAAAGCAGGCTCCCTATCTCATATTACATAGATAGGCGTCCAGACGAGACTTGAATATCTCCAGAAAAGGAGACTCCACCACCTCCCTGGGCAGCCTATTCCACTGCTCTGTCACCCTCACTGTGAAAAAGTTCTTCCACATGTTGGTGCGGAACTTCCTGTGCTTCATGACGTCATAAGGTTTCAGATTTACATTCCCTAATAGGACATCAAAACAGGTAATAAAGATCCAAACCTTACCCCTGCACTGGGCCTTTTGCACTACTTTGTTTTTACAGAGAGTTAAAATGTTTGGCTGGCAAAGGATTTAGCCCAGTCAATCCTCACTGGTCAGGAACATGAAGTCCAGTAGAATACTATCTCCTGATAAATAGGTATTTAAAGAAGGGCTTCTTTCTCCCTGCATAATTTTTGTTCTCGTTCCTTGCATTCTCTCTGCCTTCTCTTGAGTTGGGTGACTAACACATCCCACTGAGGATGTTAAAATCACAGACTATTCCTATCCCTGCCTTCGGACACGGGATTTTCATTATCTTCAGGTTAACTCCTCATTCAGAAGTTCAAAACCACATAGGAAGCTCTAAGGAATCAGAAGGAGACAGGGATACATAGGAGCATATTACAGCAGAATTGAATCTGGAGAATCTTTTTAGATAAGAACTGTAAGAATAGAAACAACTTGGACCAACTAGCAATTCCTAGATTGAACCTGTGGCATGAATGACTGGAAAACCAAAACTGTGCCTTTACATACATGCAACATGTCTGTAAGTCAAAGTCATTTTCAAAGAACAACACTTAATATGCACATGCAAAGTACTGTCTCCATTAATTTCTCTGCAGATTTTCAGATGCGAAAGATAAGAAAGAAATGCATGGAAAGAGGTAATGAAAACATGGAAGAGAAAACCCAGTTTAGAGTATGCGTTCTCTCTGAAATCCTTATAAATCTAGAAAAAAGTCCCCAGTTCTCCTCTTATGGCATCCTCTCCTTCTTTTAAAGCAACATCATTTCTTTCATGTTAGCAGTTTTAGTAGGGTATGGGTTCACAGAAAAGAATTAAGATTTTTAATAACTTCACACATAGTATATTAACTACTAACTACAAAAGTATGCTCTTCAGACAGAGCATTCTTCATTTCAGCATTTTATTTTTTTAAGAATGTCTCTTTTTTAAATGATGGCGACACCAAGTAACTCATCTCACATACTGTCTTTCTCCACAGGTCACCAAAAAAAAGAAAATGTGTGAATTATACCCAGCATCATAATATCACAGGACTCTATAAAAAGTGGTAAATGAACTCTCATGATTTGAAACAGCAACTATATAGAAAACTGTATGTAAGAATTTGTTATCAACTGTTTCCCATATACTTCATCCTTTACCGGACACATTCTTAACAAAATATCATGTGTACAGCATATAATAACGTAAGTATTTGACACAGATCCCATTATCTGAAAGGGGAATCCTATGGTCATGTTTAAAATCCATCACTACATACTAGAATTAAACTTTACAAATAAGTCCAATATATGAATATGAAAATTAGTAGTCAAAATTAAATTAATAAAAAAATTAAACAGTAACAGTAAATGAAAAATTTCAAAACTATTATATTTTTTACATGTTTTCTATGGTTTAAGTTCAGCTCTCACATAACCAGACATTGTATTACAATATACTATAATTGAGTCACACAGGAAAAAAAAATCCATTGTGATTCTTTGCTAAGGTTTCAAAAGATTACTTAATAAATCAAAGTTGTTCACCCATCACCATCAGTCCTCAAAATTCAAAGTCAAGCTATATGACCAAAGTGAAGTGGTTAGCAGAGAGTGAAAAACATTTTCTGAAAAACATCAGTAAAGAAATTATAGACAATCTGAACACTTGTTGCTTTTCACTCAAAAGTTACCCAAATATATCTTAAGAATAAAATATTAACCACCTTTAAATACAGAGATTCAAGGATTATTTACTTTGTCATTTAAAAAATATAATCAGCATAGATCACCCAGCAAAGTAATAAAAACACACTCTGGCTTCTAAATACTGTTTTTCTTCACCATGTATAGTGCAACACTAAATAATAGATGATCTGGGGTTCCAATGCAATAAAAGACATACTTCATTTTTTGTAATCTATAGACAAGATGTAGGAACCAATTCTTTTTGCAGAAACCATATTTTTTCTTCACTGGTACTACACATCAATTATGATCTCTGACTAGCATAGCACTTTGTCTGAAAACTTAATCAAAGCTGTAAACTAAGGAAAAGAAAGAGATCAAGAACTCACAGAACCTACACAGAGACCTACTATTTTGCATATAAAAAGCATTTCAAATGGTTTGGGCTGACATTATTAAAACGTGTTTTTTACACAGAACCCTATAAATACTTTCTTCCAAAAAACCCACACCAACACACTTGATCAAATTGTACTGTGCAGTCTTATTAGTTTCAGATGTATCTTTATTCTACAAAGCGGGTGTTGAAAGGTTTATTTATGTTGAGTTGTACCCTAAGGTAATTCAGTTTTCAAAAATCAGAATTCTGCAGTAATAACCATCTGAAAGACAGCAGCCTGACGATCAACCTCAGGTAGGAAGAATTATTTGAATCCCACGGACAGTAAAGTAGGTCCTTAGAAGTGACAATTTCCTTTTTATTTTTCCCTTCTTATTTTGATTTTGTTATTAAACCCTCAACTCGCAAATGCTCAACTGTCACAAAAGATCAGTGTTACTGAACCACCGGCATTAATCTGTTGTTTGAAATGTATAAAGAAAGACAAATAAAGGAGACATTGCAAAATGTCTTCCTCAAGTAGAACCAGATATTGAAATGATAAATAACATAACCTATGAGCACTAGTTATAATGTTCTTGGGCAGAATAGATTTCTAAATATCAAAGACTGTTGCTTCATTGTCAGATGGTCCATAAATAAACCATGGTCAATTCATGACATTGGACCTTTTCTTCTTGCTATGCTACTGTAAATAAGTGTGTTCCCCTTGCCTGTCTGAATTCTACATGCCTATTTCCAGAAATGCCGCAGCATATAAGTAACACTGTCATGTCCGTTTTGTCAACTACATGCTGATTATCCTTTTCTATCTGCAGTTTGAGAACATTATCAAGGTCAGAAGCAATCGCTCAGAAAACTGATCCTGAAGCTCTCATGTTTGATAATTTCTATAAGGAATTTTAATAAATAAACCTTATAATGCAATTAGTGAAAGATCTACCTCTTAACATACTGTAGAAACAAAAATCACACCAGTAACCTGTCTAGTACCTAGTCAGTGTGTTCCTTTATTACATATAACCATGTCTTATTCCAAAATGACACAAGACTAATTTTCCATTACCATATCTAACTTCCATGTGTGTCTGGGCAAACGCCCACCTCCTTCAACTCTCCTGACCTCCACTCCCCACCTCACCCCCCTTTATTTTTTTTTTTTCTTTTTTGACAAATTGGTTATGAGGCATTTACAACTGATGCACATATCGCAAAATTATTTCTGCCAAGCTTCCTCCATGACCTGCCCGTGGGACATGACATGCTCTGAGATGCATCGCTCTATCAAACTGAATCTTTCCAGGACAATGCAAATTATGACAAATTCCATCATCCCGCATTATGCGCTTCATGCTAATCTTCCTAATTCGAGAAAATCAGAAGGGCTTGCTGTTCTGCTGAAGGGCACGTTGTCTGAATGAATGATGGTGAAAGAACATTCGCAATCCCCTTCATCTTCTAATCCCAGCTGTGGCCACCTCTGCCCTAAAACCACTGAGCAACCTTTCCTCCTGTGTAATTCTAGCACCAGAATTTACTCAGGATCAGTCTTTTGACAGATTATAGAGAATAACAATGATTGTTGTTGTTGTTGTTGTTCTGGAAGTCAACGGCAGGACATCTTTAGAAAAGCCTTTTTAACACATTTTTTTTTCCCAGTAGACTTTTTCTGCGTATTTCTTCTAGTCTGCCAGACTTTCACAGTAGGAGTGCAATCTCCATGAAAAGTTAAATTACCTCTCAGAGTGGATTTTGAAACGATTTCAGCAGTAGATTTTAGGCAATTTCTGGTCTCGAGTACTTTTGGCTTCAGGAGGTTATGCTGCTGACTCACAGCAAACAATCAACCTGCAAGAAATTTTTCAGAAACTTAACAGCTCCATCTCTGAACCATTCTTCACTGGCTCAGAAGGTGGCAGTATTACTGCATGAAAGAAACTTGCCATCTGCCTAGTATTCCATATCCACATTGCTGAAATAAACATGTTTAATTCCCAAAGAAGCATATATTTTATCCTGTGGCATAATTTACTTATAACATTAAAACTCAAACATGGAGCAATTTGTAGCAATAACTATGATTATGCTGTTAGTGGCCCAAATGTCACTGTCTAGATTAGGCTAAATGATACCTAGCACCAAAGAGCTTCTGTGATTTATTTTTTATTATCACTGGTAGAACTTGCATGCTTAAAAGGCTCCCCATTCAAATAATTCAGTCTTCCCGAAGACTGAGGTAATCATACAAAATCTTGTAAGAAAGGATATAAGTTTTAAATCACAGCCATGCTTAAAAAATAAACGTTTTCAGCAGGCAGATACATTGTTATAGATTTAAAAATAAAACTGCAGAAGGAGAATGAAAATGTACCACAGCTTTTGCAATCTGCAAGACTAAAAATTAAAGGGGTTCAGAATTAAGAAAAAAAATAATTACTTTATGAGATCAAAAGTATGTTTTAAAAATGGTCTCGGAAATATTAATAAATGTATTTCTGAAACTGTTTCGTTGAAAAAAGAGAGAATGCTATGACTTTTAATTAGCTTTCACTGTAATTTACATCTCACCTAATTGGATCCTCTTCTTACCTATTTATATAGCCAGAACGTTTCAATCCACAGGAACTCTGGCAATATTACAGATAATATTTATTTTATACCATTACTTTAAATTAGAACAAAATTTTTATTTATGAAAAATTAAGTGTAAGCCATACTTTCTAGTTGAATAAGCTTTTCAGAATGAATAAACAAACACTCAGTAACTAAAATGCAGACAAGTTTTATTCTGCATTTACACTCTATGCTTTAATGGAATCTCGCATAATTGGCTTGATGCTTTACTGAGTCTTCATACATGCCTAATAAGTACATAGCACAGATCCACATTAAAGTATTACTAAGAAGAGACAGGAAGATCTTTAGCTTTATACTTCATTCCCAGTGAGACCCAAACCCTCAGAGGTAAATGACTATGTGAGCATCATTTCAGCAAAAGGCACCGGGCACACCCTGTGCATGCTGTGGCTTGTTGACATGAACCAGGGCAGGCAGACACCAATAATACATGAAGTGCGGTTCAGAGGCAATTAGGATCAGTTGTCAAGGCCAGGCCATTAATGAAAGAACATGTCAGAGGAGCTGGAGACTTCAATGGTTGAGGGCAAGAAGGCGATTTAGTGTGACAGATCGAGTCCTTCCAATGTCCTCAGTGGTACATGCTAATACCAGCCTTAACAACCTTTTGTGGCAGTGTATAATGCGACTAACATGGACTTTGATTCAGCAAAATGACTGCTGCCACTGTTAGTCTGTCTCATTCCAACAACAGTAAAAGCACTGCTACAAATAATTACCCACTTCCTTCTCCCTGCCCCCCCCCCACTCCATTTAATGTAGCAGTCCTTTATGCATGCCATACTGTTTCTTGCTAGAAGGTCACAACGTTTATCACGCTGCTTTCTTTTCTTTCTGTCATGCACTTTCTATTTGTTAATATAATCTGAAATTATCCTGTAAAACAGTTTTGTTCAAGTAAAAGGAAATTAACTGCAAATCCAACATTACCTCACGTGACTAATAAAAAAAGAGAAAAAGAGCAAACCAAAATGGTCTAAATGATTCACTACCTATTCTGTCAAGTATGTGAGGAAAATGCTGCAACATCTTTAACCTCCACAAAATTGATATCCTGAAGCTTTATACATAACTTGGTATTTTCTTGGTTTTCCTGTCGTTATTGTCAGCACCACCAAGCACTAATTTCTGTAAAAAGATGCAGACCTCAAATTCCTACCACTTAATTACAGAATGAAAGGAAGCATATATGTAGAAAGAAAAACCTGAAACAGGAGTACTACAGTAGGCACAGTACTGAAGTCAGGATCTACATCTTCTCTGAAGCCAGACAATGTAGTTATAGAGGATGTGATCTGCTTTACAAAGGGTAGTTTTCAAGTAAGTCAAAACTTCACATACCATTTTTAAACTACATGACCTAATTTCTAAAGTACGATTCTGGCCTTCAGTACCTCTTTCAATACCTACTTCTTTCTAAAGCTTCAACATTTGGGTCACTTGAGAGTATGCTATGCTATGTATTTATGTGTGAGAAAATTGTGACTCCACAAATGGCAGGAAAACAAAAAAAGGTAAGCTATATTCACCAGAACTCCCTACAAATTTCAAGGGGGAACTTATAGATTTGTCAAAGTAAACACTGTCCTATCAATGATAAAAAGTACATCTTCAGCCCTATTTTACTCACCTTATATCAGATGATGTGGTTCTCCCCTATCACTTCTGTCACTTGGCAA